>JAZKJV010011012.1:0-1200000 GCA_037367405.1 Ottelia alismoides
TTTGATTTTTGATTTTTAATTATTATTTTTATACAATTTTATTCCTATTTTATATTTTATTTATTTATAGTATAAAATAAGGAATAAAAGGGTGTTTTTATTTTATTTTTATTATTCATATACATTGGTAAAATAAGTAAATATGTACATTTATATACATGGTATATGTACAATGTATTTTTTTATATTTTGAATTTTGTAATTTTTATTTGATTTTTGTTTTGATTCTTTTTATTTTATTTATTTACAATATATAACCTAGAATATTTACCAAAAAGTTTTGAAAATAACTTTATTTATTTACAAGGTTAAATAAATATAGAGGCATGGTCTATGTACATGATGAAAGGTATTTTTAATCTTTTTGGTTTTTACATTTTTGTTTTGTTTTTATCTTTTATAACTATATACAAATATTTACAACTGTATTTTGGTGAGTAAAATATTTTTATTTTATTTACATAATTTATTTACACAAGAGCCCCTATCTCCCTCTACTTTTTCTTTTATGTGGTCAGGCCCATATTGAGCCCTCCCTTGGGTTAGGTTGCTCAATATTTATTCTAAATATTTCCCTCTTTTTCTTTTTAATCTTTATTCTTTTATTTTTGCACAAAAACATGCTAATTATAGGTTTTTACACAATGCATGCTTTTGGTAATTATTTATATTTACATATATCTACATGCATTTGCAAAGGTTTTTGTAGCTAAAATATCAGAATAAAGAGTGATGAATGGGTATTCATCAAGTAGTCAGATCAATTTTGTTAAAAGAAATGTCGTGTACAATGTCTCCAATTCATAGCTAGAGTTTTGACATTTCGGAGTATAAGTTTGTTGTCGAAAGAAATTTCCATTTTGTGTCGTACCGTTAAATTTTGCAGTAGAAGTTTGAACAAGATTATTGAAGTTAATATCAGAAATCTTGTTAAGATAAAAAAACCTATATATGAGCTGACATTACAAGAAAACTTGACATAAGGTAATGAATAATTACCATGCCTTCCTGTGATACATGTATACCAACGATATTATTCGTTGTAAAATTAGCTTTTAATCTTGTTATTAGTAACAAATGTGATATTCGTTGCTAAATGTTCATATAAAAATGATTTATCCCTTAGTTTATTCGTCAAAATTTCTACAAATTGTTGCTAAATTTACCAACTATTAGAAGAAAACGTGAACAGATAACCTTGATTATGTGCTTGTTGCTAAAAATATAATAGCGAATAAAATAATCATTAAATTTTAAAAAGTAAGGAATATTATTCATTGTTATATATTTAATTACGTATAATGTGTTGAATTATTTGTGGGGAAAAGCATGTCTTCTTTTCGAGAGAATTTAAACTATGTATAATATGTCGAATTATTCGTGGCTTTAAGTCAATTTTGTTGTAGTGCAAATAATATGTGAATGTTACAAATTTAATGATGGCCTCCTCCGAAACTTGCACTCTACTGCATATCAAAATGGATCAATTATAAATAGAAAATGAAGGGACACTTATATACTTATTAGGGTCATTATCAATTGTGTTCGTTAGAAATGTTGCAATATCAGTTATGCCCTTCCCTTTTTGAGAATATTAGGTGTGCCCCTGACTTCTTGCCGTTCTATCACTTGTATCATTGCATTACTTTGTCGTCAATGAGTTGAACTTAACCATGATTTTTTAATATATGGTACGGTTAAGAGGGGCATTATTGTCCTCACTTGGAAGATCTTCAGTACTGCAGTATTAGGAGTCGAGCACGAGACCTTAGACCTTATCTGCACCAACTTGCGCTTCCTCTGGTCGACACTGTGAAGAAGATCTATTTCATTGGGTTTGGGGTTTCTTATATATCAAGAAACCCTAGTGACCAAAAGTACAAATTACATGAATACTCCCAAGTGGCTACAACATTCAAAAAAATAAGAAAAGGTAATTCTAATAAATAATTCTAACACTCCCCTTAAAGTTTGAGTATATCTATGAATCATGCCCAACTTGGAGATGAGCAAAGAAACACATCTCTTGGACAGTTCCTTTGTGAGGATATCTGCAACTGAGAGTCAGAGGATATGTGCATCATGTAGATCTTTCCTTCTTGTACAACATCATGTATAAAGTGGCAATCTACTTTAATATGTTTGATTCTTTCATGAAATACTGGATTGGTGACGATATACATGACAGACATGTTGTTATAGTGTAGTGAAACATGAGTAGTAATAGAAAGGCCAACTTCTACGAGAAAAATATCAGCAACGTGATATCGCATGTAGCTCGGAACATTTCCATGTATTCTACTTCAACACTTGACTTGGTTACCACAATATGTTTCTTGCTACGTCATGTAACCATGTTTCCTCCAATGAACATTGTATACCCAGTGGTGGAGCGTCTGTCTTCCGGAGAGCTAGCATAATCCGTGTTAGCATAAGAAGTGATGTTGGTGTAGCCATTGGCTTTGTAGAATAAGCCACACTATAGAGATCCCTTCAGATAACTGAGTATCAGGAGAATCCCATACCATTTGCTATAGCAAGGTTTCTCCATATGTTGTTTTGTCATACTCACAATATATGAGATATCTGACCTGGTAATAATAAGATAGAGTAGTTTACCAACAAATCTTCTGTATCGAGTAGGATCCTCTCTAGAGAGGTCATATGCTTCTTTGCTTCTATCGGGATACCTGATGGTTTGCAACCAAGCAAACCCGCCTCTGTAACAATATCCATGCAATATTTCCTCTGTGACAAGTTTAGCCCTTTTGTTTTGTTGATAGCCATTATACCCAAAAAGTAACGTATATAACCAAGGTCCTTGGTTACAAACACCTTCATGAGGAAGGCCTTGGTTTATGCACTTTTGCTTTGTCATCACCAATTATCACCATATCATCATCAACATAGATAGCCAATATCACAATCCCAAATGGCATTTCGTCTCACAAAGACAGAAAAACTCTTATGTCATCCTCTAGAACCCAGGAGAACTAATCTCAGTAGTTAGCTTGACAAATCAAGTACATGGATTTTGCTTTAGGCCATAGATGACCTTGTGAAGTCGATATACCCACTTCCCCTCGATTGAGTACCCATGTTGCTGCATCATGTAAACTCTTCCTCAAGATTACCATACAATAAGGTATTTTTCACATCAAGTTTGAATATATCCAATTGTTGTTTACAACAACAGATAGAATAATGTGAACAGAGCTCAATCAGGCCACATATGAGAAGGTCTCACAATAATCCATGCCATACGTCGAAGTAAAGCCCTTTGCCACCAGTCAGGATTTCAATCTGTCAATTGTGCCATCAGGAGATTATTTTATTGTGAAAACCCATCTATATGCAATCGATTGCACCCCATATGGGCAAGGCACAAGATCCCATGTCTTTCTATATGTAAGAGCATCCATCTCTTCATCCATGATCATTTTCCAACATGGCCCTGCATCACATCAATATGATCATGACATCTATAAATAATCTATCACCACTAGAAATACTACCAATAGAAGTAAAAGAGGAGATAGGATGGAAAGTACATTGTCTCTTACTTTGCCACAGAGCTATAGGGAGATCTCATGGAGCATCAAAAGGAGAAACGGGAGGAACATTCGAAGAAGGTACATCTTCCTGAAAAAGAAATGGTATAGGAATATATTCGTTGTTACTGACATTCTTTCTCTTATAGACAATAGAAAGTGGTGGTAGATCCAAGGATATGTCACTGACAGATGGTGTGAAGAAGCTTGTCTATTCGAAAAAGGTGAAGTCAACAGAGACATGGTAACAATGTCCCATAGGACCGTAAAATCTAATCCCTTTTCGATTTGAGAGTACCCAAGAAAAGCACATTTAACTGCACAAGCAGACAGTTTGTCGGTAGTACGAAAATTATGAATAAAATTGTGCACCCAAAAATATGCATAGGTAAGGGAAAAGGTGTTTCATCAGCGTAAAGTAATGAAAAAGGATTGGTTCCTTATAGAACAAATGAAGGTACTCTATTTATGTGAACAACAGTAAGAATGGCATCCCCCAGTAAATCTTAGGAACCTTCATGTGAGAGAGAAGATATCTGGCAATATCTAGAAGGTGATGAAGTTTCATTTCAGCAACCCCATTGTGTTGAATGGTGTAGGCACAGAAAATTTGGTGGATAGTACCTGAGAATAAAAAAAGGACTTCAAATCATGTTGAGTAGATTCAAGTGCATTATCAATCCTTAAAATCTGAATACAAGTAGAGAATGCAATCTTAACGAGCTGAAAAAAAGATTTAACAGATTTATTAATCTCTCATCTATCTTCTATTAGATAGATCCAAGAACATCTACTATGATCATCGATAAAGATAAAAAAATACTTGTAATCACCTACAACACGAACTAGACAAGACTTATAGATGTCACAATGAACCGAAGCAAGAGGAATAGAATGGCGAGGATCAACTCTAGTTGGAAAAGACTTCCTTTGATGTTTTTAGAACTGACAAGCCTTACATTCAAACGGCTTCAGTGAAGAAATTTTGAGGAACTTCGTGGATAGAGCGTCAGCAAATGGATGACCAAAGTGAAGATGTCACAACAGAGGATCAGAAGGAATCGACATAGTGCCATCAAAGCTAGAGTTTGCAGTAATATCAAGATAGTATAGTCCATTCTTCTCATGTCCCCTACCAAAAATCTGCATTGTCTAGATGTTCTGAAAATAATAAGATATCTCATCAAAAATCACACAACAATATAGTTTAGTACACAAACTTATGAACAGACAGCAAGCTCAAGGGAAAATCTTGGCCACAATCGAAGAAGTTTGGAAGAAAACTCCATAGTCCACACAAAGGTAACTAGTGAATATGTCACATAATTCACGCTAGCCAACTTCACTGTGAAAGAAGGTTGGGAGGAGGTCAATAGAGTCCCTTATCCAATGATATGAGTGGATTCTCCATAGTCGCTAATTCATGTATGAGTATCAATTATTGTTGTATTGGTAATACTACATGATGTAATGGCTAAATGAGCAGTAGGAGTGGTCGCACTGGATGTAGCAGCAAATCGATGTAACATTTCCATCAAATGTGAATACTTATGTGATGAAAGTTGGATACTTTCCCAACATAATCCTCCTAATCAAGGGCCTCTATCATCGTGCTATCATAATTAGATGCCATGTGAGCTTGAGGTGGCATCCTAAATTTGCCCAACACTTCTTAGACAGATGATTTATCTTTTGACAATGAATGCAGGGAGTCCGCCCTCTACCACAACCACAACCAAGGTTGCGACTCATGGCTTCTCGGAGATTGAAACAACCTCACCATCTAGGTGATGCTAGAAAGGCGAAGTTCTCCATTAGCTGCGGAGACTGGGTTCGGACATGGTGTTATCAATTAGCTACAAGTGCCCTAAGATGACCTTAGTCAAAGGTAAGGTGTCAGAAGTAAGGAATTACTTTTTAACATTCTGGTAGTGGGGATGTAATCCAGCAAAAAATCTGTAGACTTGCCACTCGGATCTCCCATTCACTT
The DNA here is from genome assembly GCA_037367405.1 of Ottelia alismoides. Lineage (NCBI taxonomy): Eukaryota > Viridiplantae > Streptophyta > Magnoliopsida > Alismatales > Hydrocharitaceae > Ottelia > Ottelia alismoides. The sequence goes on from JAZKJV010011012.1 coordinate 5,542, forward strand.
ATTTAGTGCAACATGCCGGCTAAAATATGGCAATCTCCTTGTAGAGCCCCATGAGATGTAAATTCTCGTGTAGATGTCAGTCGGTCATGACTTCATGGTCTATTTACTCCAATTCATCCCACATCTCTTTGGTTGACTTCTTGAATAGAAGAATTATCGCTATATGAGGTTCTACGCTATTGGTCATTTATCCATGAATTGGTAGTTATCTATATGCCATGACTCATAGTTCTTTTATTCCACTTTTATAGGTTCCTTCGTCAGTATAAAAATCTTCCTCTGACCTTCGATGAATAACTTGAATGCTCGAAACCATAGCACATAATTCTCAGTGCCTTTCAATTTATTGGATGTACTCTACATCATCATGATGGATGCCGAAAAGAGGGGTTTTGTATCTCAAGTCACGCTAGCCATCGTAGTCGGGGACTAAAAGACTCAAATATAATCTAAAATTTCTTAAACCAAGCATCAAAAAATGATGTAATGAGCCCGATCTCAAGGAAAACAATACGAAAATGGGATATGAGGTTGCAGGTGGAGCCCTAGGAGGTCGTCATTGGCTTGGAGAGGTCTTGGGAGGACCGACAGTGCCCCTAGATGTGTTGCGGTAAGGTCCGGCATCAATCTGAACAAGCAGATTTGCTATCCAGGAGTTGGGGCAACACCTTCAATGACCATCGGAGCTCCTAGGGGAGGGTCAGTGAGGTCAAGCGATAAGAAAGAGGGATGACGGAGGTCCCAGCAAGGATTCAAGGTGCTGGCAAAGGTCCTAAGGTGCTGGCTGCTCCTTAGCAGTGTCACCCAGCTACATGGAAGTCCGGGGTTGGGGGGGCTTGCACGGAGCTCTAGGTAGAGGGGGGGCCACGCAAAGACACATGGAGGCTTGGGTGGCAGTAGGAAGATTAGGTCAGAACCTTGGTCTAGGATCATTGCTCAAATATCATGTGAAGAAGAAAAAAGAGAGAAATATCTATTACATTGGATCTGGGGTCTTTTATATAGCATGAAACCTTAGTGACCAAAAAGTACAAATTATATGAATACCCTAAAGTTGCTACAATGTTAAAAGACATAAGAAGATAATTATAATAAATATTCTAAAAGACATCAATGCATGATTAGAGCCGATCATCTGAAGTTGGAAGAAGTATCAGACAATTGATGAATACCCATTCATCACTCTTTATTCTTACATTTTAGCTACAAAAACCTTTGCAAATGCATGTATATAGTTGTAAATACAAATAATTATCAAAAGCGTGCATTGTGTAAAAATATATAATTAGCATGTTTTTGTGCAAAAATAAAAGAATAAAGATTAAAAAGAAAAAGAGGGAAATATTTAGAATAAATATTGAGCAACCTAACCCAAGGGAGGGCTCAGCATGGGCCTGACCGCATAAAAGCCAAAGTAGAGGGAGATAGGGGCTCATGTGTGTAAAGGATTATGTAAATAAATAAAAGTATTTTCCTCACAAAAATAGACTCAAATTGGTTTGTAAATATTTGTACATATTTGTGGATATAAAAACAAGATAAAAATAGAAAAATCAAAAAGAGCAAAAACATCACTTTCACATTGTACATAGAACCACCTTTATATTTATTTAGCCTTATAAATAAATAAAATTAATTTCCAAAATTTTTGTAAATATTCTAAATTATATAATGTAAATAAATAAAATAAAAACAACAAAAAAACGAAATAAAAATAACAAAATTAAAAACACAAAAATATATTGTAAATATACCATGTATTTATATGTACATATGTATTTATTTCACCTATGTATATAAATAATTAAAATAAAATAAAAATATCTTTTTATTTCTTATTTTATAATGAAAATAAATAAAATATAAAATGGGAATAGAATTGTATAAAAATAATAATTAAAAATCAAAAACCAAAAACCTATATATTGTATATATACCTATATATAGTTATATAATGTACATACCTTATTTTTTATTTCAAAAAATTAATTAAAAATCACAAAAAAATAGAAAAAAATAAAATAAAAAGATTTCATGTTTTAACTTTTCCCAAATTTGGCCATTTTCTACCTTTTATTTCACTTCCAAATATTATCCACGTGGCCTTCACCTATTGGCCCTGGGGATGTTGACCGCCCGGTCAACTACCCCCCCCCCCCCCCCCCCCCAGGACCACTTTCCACGGGTCCTTAGCGGGTGACCCGTTTCTCGGATTTTTCCCGTCTAAACCCGATCGCCTACCACCTAAACCCCGGGTCCGACTCCTTAATGATGCATCCGAGATCCTCGCCGGAGCCTTCACCTCGGGATCCACGCACTTCATCGCCCTACCCGCGCCTGTCTTCTCGGACTCTCCAGCATATAAAGCTCCAGCTCCGCCTCCTTGAATCTCATCTTTGACCATTCGATTCCACCCCCTGTGAGCTCCAGCGTGCTCGTGAGAGTGACAGCTCGCGTCCGTGCTGTTGAAGCGAGGAGAGGGAGCGTGACCACTGATCCGGCGAAGCTTCACCGCCTTGCTCCGCCACCAGCAGGAGCTCGAGCCTTGGAGGGAGACGCTCCTCGAGGCGACGACCCCAGAGCTGCGCAAGCTCTTCCCCAGTCTCCCTCGTCCACCCAGGTAGTCCCTTAGGCCTTTCTTGTTCTTGGATTGTCCATTTCGCCCAATTCGCCGCTCCGCCGTCCCCCGCCGATTCTGATCGATTCATACCATCATCCGACCATCGGGCTTCACCATAGCCATCGCCTCCTTCCCGCGCACCTTCTCCATAGTTCCATCCAACCCAGCTCGCACAGGAGCTGGGATTCGAGCTCCACTGTCCCCCCTTCGCTGGAGCTCGCCCATATCGCCCCACAGTTCACCGTCACCCCCGCCTAACCGGGTCGAGGCAGTTTGCCCTCGACCCGCGAGCCTTCTGGACTGTTTTGCAGGTTCAATGTGGGCTATATGAGGTCCTTCGACATCGAGCCAAGAGGCGTTCCTCCGCCGACCTCGCCGGAGCTCCCCAGAGCTCGGCTGGATCATCGGAGCCCACCAGCAGACGCGGGAGCACCCCACGCTTCTTCTCCGACCATCAGCGTGCTTCCAGGAGGACCTCCGCGCAAGCACGAGGCCGGCAAATCTCGCCGGCGAGCTGTTCGTCCTCCATCGTCACCGACCGTCCGATCGTCTCCACTCGCCCAGATTTGATCACAGCCATCCGCCTGCGAGGAGCCTCCACCGTCCGATCTATAGGAGACTTGATCAGGACCGTCCGACGCACAAGGGTTAGCCACAGAGAGCCACGACCGTCCGATGTACCACGTGGCTTAACCCCAGCCGTCGGATCATAGCGAGGATCTCAGCCTTGGAGCGCCAGCCGATCCCCACCGTCGATCACTCCACGTGGCGTCCATCCTGCGGTCCACATAAATAAAGGGTAAACTACCCTTAGGCCCTTCTGTTTATTTCATTTCGCATTTAGTCCTGTAATTATCTAGTGTAGTTGTTTAGTTTTTGGGATATTTGCATCGAGGACCCTGTGCTTAGTTTTATTTGCATTTATGCCCCTGTGTATGGTCTGACACGTGCATCGACACGTGGGTTTTTTCCTTATTTGCATATCATACCCCTGTAGTTCTGGATGTTAATGAATGAATGAAAGTTTGTGTTTATTTGCATTTATACCCCTGTGCGTGAAACATTTGAGCATGTGCGTGATTTTTTGGGTTATTTGCAGATAAGTCCCTGGACTTTTGGTACTCGTTACCAAATAGCCCTCGGGACTTATTTTCATTACATTTGGATCCCTGAGTGCCCCAAGCACGCGCATAGCATGTGTTTTGCTGGTTAATTGACCAGACCCCCCAGACTTCCGGGTATTTGCACTTTGGTCCTTGTGCACAATGCCCCTTCTTTATTTTTGAATAAAATAGCAAATTACCTCCAAATCCAACAAAAATTGGAAACATGGCTCCTGCCATAGTGTAAAATTTTCGAGGATTTTTGGAGACATTTCTGAGTTGTTTTGATATTTTTAAAAAATCAAAAACCTCTATTTTAATTACTGTCTAACTTTAAAAACCCCAAAAAATATTAAATAGTGTCCAAAAATTACAAAAAAAAATTGTCTACTGCTTGTTTAGCTGTGTTTTATTTTCTAGCCAATTTTGGCTATTTTTCATTACTGAAAACCACTAAAAATTGAAAAACACTTAAAAACTTATAAAAATTCTAATAATTAAACCAAAAACCCAAAAATAATAATATAGGTGTCTAAATTTTCCTTGTTTTATCCTCTTTACAGGAAAATTACCTCCTAGCTAATTTGGGGCTTTAGATATTTTATCTAGGCCCTTTTAGCTTGGCTGGACAATACCTTTCATTTCAGTCACTGTTTCATTTTTAGAAAATTAAATAAACATCAGAAAAATCCCAAAAATTCATCAAAAATACTAAAAATTATAAAACACATAAAAATATTTTTGTTAGAATTTTTGGTTGATTTTTAGTGCTTTTAATAATTTGTTTAAGTGTGTAGTTCCTTAACTTTCATCATTTTCTTAACACATTAAAAATCCAAAAAAATAATATAAAATAATTTAAAAACCACCAAAAATATTTTCCTCTTTTATTTCCTTTCTGACTACTTCGTAGGCCGCAAGGCCAACCCGTGCTCCTTGTGTTCGACCCTGGTCGCTATACCAGGTTAAATTAATAGCAAGGCCGCTTTCGTATTTGGATTGATTTTATCTATTTTAGTGGTCTATTTTTCTTGATCGAGCCTAGCTGAGTGGTTGAGGTCGCAACGATCATTTTTGTACCTTTACCTTAGTCGCTCAGCCCGCTCGTCAGAATGGCGCCGTTGCCGGGGAGCACGGCTTAGTATTTGTTTTTCCGCGGTTTTTCTTTTACGCGGTTTTCTGTACATATTCTTGTATATACATTTGATCTATTTATATATTCATTTCGTCTGACATTCTTGCTTGTTTTCTTGCTAGGGCCCGAGGATCGAGGCGGCTTCTTCGGAAGCCGACGCAACCGCGAGAGTCGGAGGCGACTCTCTTCTTTACAGAGCCGCAGGAGAGCGCAGGAGAGCGGGCAGGAGTGCGGGAGCCGCGGAATAGCGGTGGATTAGCATATTTTAGATTAGGATTTATTTCCCGTATATTTGAACTATTGTAATAATACAGGTACATTCGGACAGACACTTGGACTCTCGGGTCTGTTTCGCCGAGCACCGGTGTGCTCGGGGGGACCCATTTAGATTTTTCGCGGTTTTTCGCGGCTTTTAGCTTTTTAGCTGCCTTTTAACGGTTTTTCACGGTTTTTCTCAAGCCCCTAGATTTAGGGTTTTCTGCTTGACTGTGCCGTAATTAGTAGGATCCCCACACTTAATTGATTGCCTGTTCCTATAGAACGATAATCGGACCTACTAATAAATCAATAATAAAAATAGTTTAGTCGCTTTCCGGAGAGCCTACGCGCCGCGAGCCTGCCCCGTCAAGCGCTACTCCTGAACTCGACCTGTCGAGAAGAGGAGGGGTGGGTCTAGACCGGACTCTTTGGATCGAGTGCGAGTGACTAGGCTAGACGGTTCTATCAAGTAGAAATTGCCTGTTTAGGACTCAGTTTTCACCGCTGCACCATTTAGGTAGTTTATTTCCTGTCTTTCAATTCTGCGCGGATCATCTTGCATGTAGACTGCTGGAGTCAGGTACGCATTTCTATCTCTGCATGTGTCATTGATTTCTCGCGCATCGGCTTTTTCGTCTTCTTCCCCCTATTTTGGACTAAATAACCAGGAGAACCGAAAAAATTCATTAGGCCTTTGTTTTTATTGAAAAAAATTAAAAAAGAAAAACCATAAAATTGGGACTGGCTAAGACTATTGACCCTAAAAGACACTCACCTTAAAAATTTGTCTTGGGGAGAGCAACCCCCTCATTGTTTGGTTTGCTTGCGCGAGAGAGTGACCCCGCACCCTAGGTAGAGCCCTCCGGTGCTATTTCTAGCTGACTACCAACTCTTCCATGCGGGCCAGTCGGTTGGAGTAGCATCGGGTATTCCAACAGGTCACGTAAGCGTTCTGATAGACTGTTTGTTCACCTAATAAAAACTGACAAGATAATTTGACCGAACCTTCACGGTCTGCAGCTCGTGTTGCATTGGTGAACAGAGGGGTTTGCATTTTGATCATAGTTTCTCCAGATCCCATCCGCACTACTCGATCAGATCACGATGATGGGTAGACGCTCTCTTAGGAATCCTCTGGCTGCACCGCTTTCGGGCACGTCTACCTAGTCATCTAGGTTGGCCTGCGAGAGCCGAGACCAGTTCTCCGAGCCCGAGTATGATTCCGCCATGTTCCCCCTCGACCCCCTTTCTTTCGGTTCTGAGAGATATGAGCCAGAGGAGAGACTCACAGATTTGACAGCACCTGAGTTTGGCTCGTTTGATTTTGCAGACGCCATGGCCAGCAGTTCTTAGGATCGCTCCCGTCAGCCTGAGCACTTCGTATTGGATCAGGGAGCAATCAACTCCACCCTGATCGCCTCTTTAGAGACCGTCAGCAGCAGTTGAGAGATCAGGGAGCTTTCATGCTCGACATGAGGAGAGAGATGGAGCAGATGCGAGCAGAGCGCGAGGAGAGCTGAGAGGGACCGAGGATTCCAGAGGATGCAGATGCAGCAGCCGCAGCAGCAGCCGCCGCAACCGCGGTCGGAGGACCATCGAGACCGATGCGGGAGTTGCACAACCCCGGATCGATACTGACGCACCACTGGGTCGTACTTCCAGCCATCGTGGGGGACTTCAAGTTCCCCCCAAACACCTTGCAGCTACTCCCCCGCTTCCACGGGCTTGCGACTGAGGAGCCCCATCTTCACCTTCAGGAGTTTCTGATGATTTGCAGCACTGTCCACGACCGTCAGGTGGACCAGGATACGATCAGGATGATCGCCTTCCCCTTATCCCTAGCAGACAGAGCAGCCACCTGGCTGAAGCATTTGGGGAAGTTTGTTTACACCTGGGAGCAGCTCCGCACCGAGTACTTGAACAAGTACTATCCACTTGGGCGGACCAATGCAGCGAGGGCCCTGATCAGCAACTTCTCCATGCTCCGCAACGAGCAATTCCATGAGGCATGGGAGAGGTTTCGTGAGCTTACTGACCGATGCTCGCACCATGATATCTCGAAGCCGAACCTTGTGCAGAGCTTCTTCAGCAAGCTGACACCAGAGCTCCAGGGCTTGGTGAATGCTTCTTGCGGCGGATCCTATTTCGCCAAGGATCACGAGCAGGTTTGGGCCATCTACGAGAAGATGGCCGAGAACTATATGATGATGTCCCAGACCCGGTTGTATACTCAGGGCAGACCCCAGCAGCAGCCAGGACCCGTGCAGTACCAGAGGATAGCACGGGTCGACACCGGTCCATCCAGTTCATCCGCAGTTGCAGCAGCACAGGCAGAGTCGTCCGCTGCGGATATGGGTATTATCAGCGAGAAGTTGGACCGGATGGAGCTGATCGAGAAGAAGCAGTGCCAGGGCATCACGCAGATGGAGCAGATGGAACAGACTCTGAGCGACATTAAGACCCAGCTCATGTGTCTCCAGGAGGCATAGACGGCTTCCCAGCCCCGTCTTCAGTCGCGAGGCGATACCGGCGGCAGCAGCAGCTCGTCCTAGCGCTCCAGCTCTTTTCAGCAGCCTAGACAGGTTCACCTTGTACATGCGGAGCCGTACCAGCATCATCAGCCCTCTTACCAGTCTCCACCATCTCCAGACATGCAGATGGTGGTATACCAGCCGGATCAGCCTCTGGCAGTACTCCCGCCAGCCCAGTACGACGCCGAGCCGTTGATGGATGTCAACGGGATTTGGTATGACCGTCCTCAGCCTGGGATCCGACGAGACCATCCCGGATTCAGGTGGGGGAATGGAGGTACCCAGCCCCAGCAGCAGTCATCTGGTCAGGGAGGGCAGTATAGCCAGCAGAGAGATCACCAGCAGCAGCAACACCCAGCCCACCAGCCATACCAGCAGTCGTCCTTCGTTCCTCGTCCCTATCAGCAGCAGGGACAGTCTTGGAGACGTGAGCAGCAGGCTCACCAGCCACACCAGCAGCAGCATTCTCCCTCTCAGCAGCAGCAGCACCAGTTCCAGCAGCCTCAGCCCCAGAGAGGCTACCCGTCAGGCTCCCATGAGAGCCCCGCCTTGGATGACATAGCCCGCCTCCTCATGGACCAGCAGGCTACCTTTAGACGGGAGATGGACGAGTTCCGCCAGGAGATGCGGGACCTGATGAGAGGGAAGGCCGCCATCCCTGCACAGATAGAGCCGAACCCCAATAGCCTCAAGAGGAAGTCTGAGCAGGTAGTTTTCACTGAACATGCCACTCCTAGTGATCCATTTGATGATATGTCTTCAGATCTATTTGATGCTGATTTTGTTACACTTAGGAGCGGTAGAGCACCAGCAGGCGGCGCCTCATCTGAACGACGACTCGAGGATCCACCCAGGGCGCCAGATGAGGAGGAGGAGAGCGGTACTGAGGCCGCACCCGAGGATGACGGTGGTACTGATGCCACCAAGGATGCTGATTCCACCGGCGGTACTGAGGCCGCCGCTTCACCAGTTCGAGGAGGTGGTACTGACGCCACCAGAGTAGCCGAGCCAGCACGCGGTACTGAGGCCGCGAGACGTCTAGCAGAGCCAGCCCGTGGTGGTACTGAGGCCACCGGTGTTTTTGTAGAGAGAGCAGTTGTTTTTCTTCATGCTGATGTATCTCAGAACACTGTTTTGAATAAAGGAAAAGGTTTAGTTTCTTCTGGTCCCACTTTCGTGATTGATGTATGTGCGGATCCGGTCGTCGAGCCGTCTAGGCCTTTTCCTAGTCCTTCATCTGAGAAGGACCCTGTGATCCCCTTCCCTAGAGCCCTTCAGATGGGGAAGGGGAAGAAAAGAGAAAAAGACCCAAAAAAGAGAGAGCAGGAGGAGTTCAGCCAGAGCATGATCGACAGATTTCACATACAGCTGACCCTTCAGGAGGCTTTGCAGCACATCCCCCTTCTTCAGCGATCTTTGAGAGATAGGACCACGGTCAGGAGGAGGAGGAGGAGGAACCATCATTCAGAGATACATGTGCTGACGAAAGCCACGTGCTTCGCGATCCAGAACCGTCTGCCAGCCAAGAGGCCAGATTCAGGAGCCCCGTATGTCAGATGTCAGATTAGTGAGCAGAGGTTCGACCGGACTCTATTGGATAGTGGATCGTCTATCAACCTCCTTCCGGTAGCCCTTCTCGACCGCTTCGAGTTAGGCACTCTTCGACAGAGCAGGACAGTCCTTCAGTTTGCTGATCGATCTGTCAAGAGGCCGAAGGGGTTGTTGCGAGACGTTATCGTCACGATTCAGGGCCTACAATTCCCCGTGGACTTCGTAGTGTTAGACATGGAGATCCCTGATTCAGTGGCCGATACCCCCATCATCCTCGGTCGTCCGTTCTTGGCCACAGCCAAGGCGGTGACTGATCATGATAGCGGGAAGGTATACTTTCGCGTCGAGGGAGAGAGTGTACAAATAGAGACGGTCGAGGACTACAGAGCCAGAGAGAGAGCATTCTCAGAGACCAGCACAGATACAGAGCAGCCGACAAACGCCAGGCTAGACATCCACCAGGACTGTGATTTTGTGATCACAGATGATGAGGCAGCATGGGCAGATCCTTCCGCACAGGCCATCCTCTCATTTCCAGACACCACTGATGCAGAGATGACAGCAGAGGAGAGCTTGGAGAGCACAGCCCTGGTCCAGGATACTACAGAGGCAGCAGAGCCGGTTCTCGACCGCGACACGGTTCTTAGTGATGGTGGTATTGAGGCCACCTTATGTGATGGTGGTACTGATGCCACCTTGTTTGATGTAGATCCCTCGGATTCAGAGTCTGATTGGGCAGATTGTGATGATCAGATGCCAGACCTGAGGCCACCAGAGCCTACAGATAATGAGGAGGTAGAGGCAGAGCAGATCAGAGACATCACAGTTAAGCAGCCTTCTCCAGATCCAGTTTGCGAGAGCTCGTATTCTTTCTCCCAGGCAGATTTAGAAGCATTCACGCACCTTCTTCCGAGGCCAGATTTGCCAGCACCCAGCTGTCCAGAGCTGAAGCCGCTCCCTACTTCGCTCAAGTATCGGTTCCTTGTGGGTGAACCTGAGATGTACCCACTCATCATCTCCGCCGATCTGACTGGAGAGCAAGAATCCCGTTTGATGGGGGTTCTTGAAAAGAACCGCAAGGCAATCGGATGGAGCGTAGCAGAACTCCATGGGATTAGTCCATCAGTATGCTCCCACCATATTTATCTCGAGGAGGGGGCGAAGCCATCGCGTGAGTTCCAGCGGCGGCTAAACCCCAACCTGAGAGAGGTCGTGATGAAGGAAATATCAAAATGGAGGAGTGCAGATTTTATTTATCCCATTTCTGACTCCAAGTGGGTCAGCCCCTTGCATGTGGTGCCCAAGAAGACGGGCATCACGACTGTGATCAGTGAGTCGGGAGAGGAGATTGCTACACGAGTACCCACCTCTTGGAGGGTTTGTGTTGACTACAGGAGACTCAACCAGGCCACCAAGAAGGACCATTTCCCCCTGCCTTTTTATTGACCAGATCATTGAGAGACTGGTAGGGAAGAGCCATTATTGCTTCCTGGATGGGTACTCGGGCTACAACCAGGTGGCCATCGCTCCTGAGGATCAGGAGAAGACCACCTTTACCTGTCCCTTTGGTACATATGCCTTTCGACGCATGCCATTTGGGCTATGCAATGCCCCTGCGACTTTTCAGAGGTGCATGCTGTCGATCTTTTCGGACATGGTAGGGGAGTGTTTGGAGGTCTTCATGGACGATTTCTCGGTCTACGGCGACGGATTCGACTCCTGTCTTGACTGCCTAGACCGGGTACTCCAACGATGTATTGAGTACCATTTGGTTTTATCTTGGGAGAAGAGTCACTTCATGGTGACTCAAGGGACGGTGCTTGGTCATATCATCTCCAACAGGGGCATGGAGGTTGATCCAACCAAGGTTGATGTCATTAGAAAACTCGCACCGCCGTCCAATTTGAGGCAGCTACGGTCATTCCTGGGGCACGTTGGATTTTATAGGAGATTTTTTTAGGATTTCAGCAGGATTTCCCGGCCGTTGACTGACCTCTTGACGAAAGACACCGAGTTCCTTGTCGATGACAAGTGTCTTTCGTCCTTTGCGACTCTCCAGCAGTGTGTGATTGAGGCTCCTGTCCTCCAGTCGCCTGATTGGTCTCTCCCATTCGAGATCATGACGGATGCCTCCGATTTTGCCGTAGGGGCAGTGCTGGGACAGAGGAGGGATGGAGTTCCATTTGCTATCCACTACTCTAGCCGCACATTGGATTCCGCCCAGCGGAATTACACGGTCACAGAGAAAGAGATGCTAGCCGTAGTGTTCGCCCTAGATAAGTTTCGATCTTATATCATTGGATCTAGAGTGACTTTGTACACAGATCACACCGCCATCAGGTACCTCATGGCAAAGAAGGATGCCAAGGCCAGACTTACTAGATGGATCCTTCTACTTCAGGAGTTCGACATTGAGATCAAAGATAAGCCTGGAGTCAAGAATGTGGTGGCGGATCACCTCTCCCGTTTAGAGCAGCCTGAGGAGTCTGAGCAGATTGATCCCATTCGAGATACCTTCTCAGATGAGGCGATCCTTGCTATCGCCTCACTCCCGTGGTATGCTGATATTGTGAACCTTCTCGTTGTTGGGAAAGTCCCACAAGATTGGCCCAGGCAGAGGCTTGAGACCTTCCTTGCGAAGGCCAAGTCCTACCACTGGGAAGATCCCATCCTTTACCACGAAGGAGGGGATAGCGTCTGGCGTCGGTGTATTCCTCAGAAGGAACACCATAGCGTCCTCACTTACTGCCACAAGCTTGAGGCATGAGGACATCATTCTGGGAGGAGAACGGCACAGAAAGTGCTCCAATCCGGCTTGTGGTGGCCTACTCTCTTCAAGGACTCTGATGAGTTCGTGAAGAGGTGTACTGACTGTCAGAGGATGGGCACTTGTGGACAGCGTGATATGATGCCGATGCAGCCCATTCACTTCTGTGAGGTTTTCGACGCATGGGGCATCGATTTCATGGGTCCATTCCCTAAGAGTCAGGGATTTGAGTACATTCTGTTGGCCGTGGATTATGTTAGTCATTGGGTTGAGGCTATCCCCGCCCGAGCCGCTGATGCGAGGACAGTATGCAGATTCTTGAGGAAGCACATCATCACGCGGTTCGGGGTTCCACGAGTTCTGATTTCTGATGGGGGTCTCATTTCATCAACTACCAGGTGAAGGCCCTTGCTAGCGAGTTCGGTATAGACCATCGTGTTGCTACACCTTACCATCCACAGACGAATGGTCTAGCCGAGGTGTCGAATAGGGAGATCAAGACTATACTGCAGAAAGTCATCCGCCCTGATCGAAAGGATTGGTCACAACTTTTGGACTCGGTCTTGTGGGTATATAGGACGTCTTTCAAGACACCATTGGGCACATCTCCCTTTCGCCTCGTTTATGGCAAGCCGTGCCATTTGCCTGTTGAGTTGAGGCACAGGTCACTATGGGCAGTTACAGAGATTCTTATGGATCCAGATGGTGTAGGAGACCAGAGGAGGGCAAAGTTAGCAGCCCTGGAGGAGTTGAGAGATACAACTTTCTTAAACAGCCTACATTATAAGGAGAAAGTGAAAGAGTGGCATGATTCTCACATCAGCCACAAGCATTTTGAGATTGGACAGAGAGTATGGCTGTTTGATGCGAGGCTTCGTTTGTTTCCAGGGAAGCTACAGAGCAAGTGGAAGGGTCCTTATCTTGTGAGAAAGGTACACGACAACGGTAGCATTGATATATCCGAGTTGTCTTCTGAGAATACCTTTCGAGTGAACGGCCAGCGGCTCAAGCCATTTCTAGATCATGAGCCGCGGGTCATTGATGTTGCCCCTATTCACTTTGCGTGAGATGTGGTCTCTCGACTCACATCTATTGCATCTCACGCCTGATTATCATTGTTCTTCCGACTTGTATAGATCCAGTTGTCTATATCACACTATTCTTTAGTCCCACATCCCTTTTCTCATCTTATGATTATGCTATACTTAGGGTGTACTTTACCCTAAGTATAAGGGGGATGTAGGACCTGCGGGTATTCTTTTCATTCTTTCTGCCCCTGTTTTGCTGCCTATACTTAGGGATATTTTACCCTAAGTATGGGGGGGGGGGGGCAAACTCTGTTCATTCTTCACTCGGACTTCCCTTCATGTACAACTTGCTATACTTAGGATTAGTTAATCCTAAGTATAGGGGGAAACCACTGAGTTCTTCTCATTCCATTCATTCATTCATTCATGTACTTAGCCATTCCTTTTCACTTCCCTTTTTACTAAGCACGAGTTATGTCTTCTTCATCGCTCTTATCACTCTGAGGACATCGTTCGAGCTAAGTATAGGGGGGGTGTGTATATATTTCATATATTCTTTAGCCATAACTCGTACTTTATGTGAGTGTGTTAATAAATAAAATGGCTAAAACCCCCAAAAATCACAAAAATTAAAAATTTTTCCTGTAAATAATCATTCTTTTATTGCACATACATAGCTAGTGTACAAAATTATTTTTGTAAAAATGTTTTCAAAAATCTTTTGTGTAAAGTTTGTGAAAATATTTTCTTATCAAAATTATGTATATAATACAAAATTTTTCCAAAATGTTTTGAAAATCACAAGTTTGCAAAAATCTTGTGTAAATGTTTGTAAATACTTTTGCAAAACTTGCACTTCATGCATCCATCCATTCATGATTTCAAAACATTTTTCAAAAATTTTGCACGATTGTAAATATTTGTAAATAGCATCTTTGTATATATATGTATATAGTTTTTCGTGGATGAGAGTTGACATTTAAACTAAGCCTGGAATTAAATTGAGAAATGGAGCTTGATTAAGATCTTAATCCACCTAATTCTAAGAGGAACCTTATAGGGCTTAGGGTTAAGGCTTTTCAGGTCCATAAGGACTTAATTCTTTGAGTCCACTAGGCTATGAGCATATGTCATCTTGATGAGCCTAAGTAGAGCACTTAACAACACACGCATGACTCTTAGAGACAATGGCTTGACTTGCACCAGCACTTTACACATGGCTCTCCACGGATGAGGTGGTGAGGAGGCAGTTTCCTTTGGCTTGGGGTAGCATATGAGGGTAGTACTTCTAGGCGGAACCTCTCTTCTTCTTCTAGTGAAGGAAGTGCGCCTCAACTTGGTCTAGTGGTGATGAAGGCTAAAGACAGAAGCCGTGGGTTGCAATAAAGCTTCAAAAGAGGGATAGTCTACTGGCTCAAGAGGAAAATTTCTTGTATATATGCTGCACCATGTAGATATGTTGTACAGAGGCACTTGAAAAAAAATTGCAAAATGCAAAAAGAACTCCAAAAAAGTGGTAGGTCGGATTGAAAATTTAATAACCCCACCGGAGTGTATATAGTCAAATAAAGCAAAAGCTTATGGTATCCATGTTACATCTCATGAAGCTTGCAGCGGGAGACTTAGCTACACTGGCTGAGCTTCCAAAAGTCTATACTTCTTCCCCCTCTTCTTGAGCCGGTTGCACTTGAACTTAGAAGGGAATACCCCGCTTCTCGAGGAAAGAGTTGCTAGACCGAGGCATTAGAGTTACCAGGTTGAGGGAGGTTGTTTCTTTGTTACTTCTGAGGTGGGGAGCTACATATCACTTACACTGCATGGAAAGATTCATAGTCATTAGAGTTTGTGTATGTAGACTTGTTCTGATCTGGTTTATTGAGGAGTCTTGTCCATAGATTGGTGGAACTTAGAGGCTGTTGAGTTTTAAGCTTAAGTCTAAATAAGGTTCCGACACATTAATAATCCAAAGATCTGATCGAGCTCCATATTTCAATTTAATGAAGGAAAGTTTAATATTCAACCTTGATCCATGTACATTCCCCTCTTTTTCTTTCTTTCTTTCTTTTTCACTTCTTTTTCAAATAAGTGTTTGCTAAGGGACTAGCAAAAGTTAAGTATAGGGGGGGGTGATGAATACCCATTCATCACTCTTTATTCTTATATTTTAGCTACAAAAACCTTTGCAAATGCATGTATATAGTTGTAAATACAAATAATTATCAAAAGCGTGCATTGTGTAAAAATATATAATTAGCATGTTTTTATGCAAAAATAAAAGAATAAAGATTAAAAAGAAAAAGAGGGAAATATTTAGAATAAATATTGAGCAACCTAACCCAAGGGAGGGCTCAGCATGGGCCTGACCGCATAAAAGCTAAAGTAGAGGGAGATAGGGGCTCATGTGTGTAAAGGATTATGTAAATAAATAAAAGTATTTTCCTCATAAAAATAGACTCAAATTGGTTTGTAAATATTTGTACATATTTATAGATATAAAAACAAGATAAAAATAGAAAAATCAAAAAGAACAAAAACATCACTTTCACATTGTACATAGAACCACCTTTATATTTATTTAGCCTTATAAATAAACAAAATTAATTTCCAAAATTTTTGTAAATATTCTACATTATATAGTGTAAATAAATAAGATAAAAACAACAAAAAAAACGAAATAAAAATAACAAAATTAAAAACACAAAAATATATTGTAAATATACCATGTATTTATATGTACATATGTATTTATTTCACCTATGTATATAAATAATTAAAATAAAATAAAAATATCTTTTTATTCCTTATTTTATAATGAAAATAAATAAAATATAAAATGGGAATAGAATTGTATAAAAATAATAATTAAAAATCAAAAACCAAAAACCTATATATTGTATATATACCTATATATAGTTATATAATGTACATACCTTATTTTTTATTTCGAAAAATTAATTAAAAATCACAAAAAAAATAGAAAAAAATAAAATAAAAGATTTCATGTTTTAACTTTTCCCAAATTCGGCCATTTTCTACCGTTTATTTCACTTCCAAATATTATCCACGTGGCCTTCACCTATTGGCCCTGGGGATGTTGACCGCCCAGTCAACTACCCCCCCCCCCCCCAGGACCACATTCCATGGGTCCTTAGCAGGTGACCCATTTCTCGGATTTTTCCCGTCTAAACCCGATCGCCTACCACCTAAACCCCGGGTCCGACTCCTTAATGACGTATCCGAGACCCTCGCCGGAGCCTTCACCTCGGGATCCGCGCGCTTCATCGCCCTACTCGCGCCCGTCTTCTCGGACTCTCCAGCATATAAAGCTCCAGCTCCGCCTCCTCGAATCTCATCTTTGGCCATTCGATTCCACCCCCTGTGAGCTCCAACGTGCTCGTGAGAGTGACATCTCGCGTCCCGTGCTGTTGAAGCGAGGAGAGGGAGCGTGACCACTGATCCGGCGAAGCTTCGCCGCCTTGCTCCGCCACTAGAAGGAGCTCGAGCCTCGGAGGGAGACGCTCCTCGAGGCGACGACCCAGAGCTGCGCAAGCTCTTCCCTAGTCTCCTCGTCCACCCAGGTAGTCCGTTAGGCCTTTCTTGTTCTTGGATTGTCCATTTCGCCCAATTCGTCGCTCCGCCATCCCCCGCTGATTCCAATCGATTCAGACCATCATCCGACCATCGGGCTTCACCATATCCATCGCCTCCTTCCCGCGCACCTTCTCCATAGTTCCATCCAACCCAGCTCGCACAGGAGTTGGGATTCGAGCTCCATCGTCCCCCCTTCGCCGGAGCTCGCCCATATTGCCCCACAGTTCACCGTCACCCCGCATAACCAGGTCGAGGCAGTTTGCCCTCGACCCGCGAGCCTTCTGGACTGTTTTGCAGGTTCAATGAGGGCTATCTGAGGTCCTTCGACATCGAGGCAGGAGGCGTTCCTCCGCCGACCTCGCCGGAGCTCCCCAGAGCTCGGCTGGGTCATCAGAGCCCACCAGCAGACGCGGGAGCACCCCACGCTTCTTCTCCGACCTTCAGCGTGCTTCCAGGAGGACCTCCGCGCAAGCACGAGGCCGACGAATCTCGCCGGCGAGCTGTTCGTCCTCCATCGTCACCGACCGTCCGATCGTCTCCACTCGCCCAGATTTGATCACAGCCATCCGCCTGCGAGGAGCCTCCACCGTCCGATCTGTAGGAGACTTGATCAGGACTGTCCGACGTGCAAGGGTTAGCCACAGAGAGCCACGACCGTCCGATGTACCACGTGGCTTAACCCCAGTCGTCGGATCATAGCGAGGATCTCAGCCTTGGAGCGCCAGCCGATCCCCACCGTCGATCACTCCACGTGGCGTCCATCCTGCGGTGCACATAAATAAAGGGTAAACTACCCTTAGGCCCTTCTGTTTATTTTATTTCGCATTTAGTCCTGTAATTATCTAGTGTAGTTGTTTAGTTTTTGGGATATTTGCATCGAGGACCCTGTGCTTAGTTTTATTTGCATTTATGCCCCTGTGTATGGTCTGACACGTGCATCGACACGTGAGTTTTTGGCTTTTTTGCATATCATACCCCTGTAGTTCTGGATGTTAATGAATGAATGAAAGTTTGTGTTTATTTGCATTTATACCCCTGTGCGTGAAACATTTGAGCATGTGCGTGATTTTTTGGGTTATTTACAGATAAGCCCCTGGACTTTTGGTACTTGTTACCAAATAGCCCTCGGGACTTATTTTCATTACATTTGGGTCCCTGAGTGCCCCAGGCACGCGCATAGCACGTGTTTTGCTGGGTTAATTGCACCAGACCCCCCAGACTTCCGGGTATTTGCACTTTGGTCCTCGTGCACAGTGCCCCTTCTTTATTTTTGAATAAAATAGCAAATTACCTCCAAATCCAACGAAAATTGGACACATGGCTCTTGCCATAGTGTAAACTTTTCGAGGATTTTTGGAGACATTTCTGAGTTGTTTTTGTTATTTTTAAAAAATCAAAAGCCTCCATTTTCATTACTGTCTAACTTTAAAAACCCCAAAAAAATATTAATAGTGTCCAAAAATTACAAAAAAATTTGTCTACTGCTTGTTTAGTTGTGTTTGATTTTCTAGCCAATTTTGGCTATTTTTCATTACTGAAAACCACTAAAAATTGAAAAACACTTAAAAACTTATAAAAATTCTGATAATTAAACCAAAAACCCAAAAATAATAATATAGGTGCCTAAATTTTCCTTGTTTTATCCTCTTTACAGGAAAATTACCTCCCAGCTAATTTGGGCCATTAGATATTTTATCTAGGCCCTTTTAGCTCGGCTGGACAGTACCTTTCATTTCAGTCACTATTTCATTTTTAGAAAATTAAATAAACATCAGAAAAATCCCAAAAATTCATCAAAAACACTAAAAATTATAAAACACATAAAAATATTTTTGTTAGAATTTTTGGTTGATTTTTAGTGCTTTTAATAATTTGTTTAAGTGTGTAGTTCCTTAGCTTTCATCATTTTCTTAACACATTAAAAATCCAAAAAAAAATAATATAAAATAATTTAAAAACCACCAAAAATATTTTCCTCTTTTATTTCCTTTCTGACTACTTCGTAGGCCGCAAGGCCAACCCGTGCTCCTTGTGTTCGACCCTGGTCGCTATACCAGGTTAAATTAATAGCAAGGCCGCTTTCGTATTTGGATTGATTTTATCTATTTTAGTGGTCTATTTTTCTTGATCGAGCCTAGCTGAGTGGTTGAGGTTGCAACGACCATTTTTGTACCTTTACCTTAGTCGCTCAGCCCGCTCGTCAACAATACCATGAGATCGAGCCATCATTGAATCAAGAACGACACCTGAGTCAAATCTCGACCTGTAGATCTGAATAACTCTGAAAAGAACGAGAAGAATCTTTGACTTCCACCTGAGTCAGATCTGAACTCATCCACCACAATTTGATTTAGGGAAGAACATGTAGTGGGTGGTGGAGGAGGAGGAGGCTGAGGGCGAAGGGAGGGGAGGAGGCTGTGAGGGAGGGGGCAGAAGAGAGTAGGAAAGGAGGAGCTCTCCCATCTGGTCCACGTCCATGGCCCTTCGTCGACAACCTCCCCGACCTCCTCAAGAAATGCCCCATATCCCTCCATGTGCCCCTTAATTTTCTATCTCACACACATGGTACCCATGTCCTCCATCGTCGTCTAGGCACTCATGTCCTTGTCATAGCCTCCTCTACGGCAGCAGTGTCGACAATCCTAATAACCCACGACCTCACCCAGTCCACACGTAATGTTCTCACGAGCTACCAGATTTCGAACTACGTCGGTCACATCTTTATGTAGTCCATGCAACGTGACGAACAATGGAAGTCTGTCCGCTCCCTCTTTTTCTCGGAGCTCTTCTTTTCCAGCTCCTTCGAAAGAGGGTCCTCTATTAGAAAAGATAAGGAATTTGAGATGGTCAGTGTCTCGTGGGGACGAGAGGGGGGGAAGGTCGACATGGGAGTGAAGGGTATGGGAAGATCCTCAAGTGCATCACGGAAGTGTGTGAATCACATCTAATACGATCGGGAGAGACTAGTCTCACTAGTTGCTCGATGTAGTGGAATTTTAAAAAAAATAAATGAGATGAAACCACATGATCCAAGAACCTTTTTCGGATCGTTTCATCTAAACCACAATAGGTATAAGGTTTACCTCTTGAAGCGTGGTTGCGATCAAGTCTCTAAACAAAGAGATTTCATGTCTCAAGTCTGATCCGACGGAGGATATGCTTGCGAGCGCGTTGACGAGACGCATCCTTGTCGCAATCCGTGTCGATGATCTAAGCAACGAATCTCCTGATCTCGTCACACGAGATCGACGTCTTCTTCACGAGTGAGGTGCATCGAAGGAGACAGAGATCCACGAGTAAGTACTCCGGCAGCATAACGATGATGCTGCAGCGATGGCGACTCTCTTAATGGCTCCATGGTGGACGGCCATAAGAGAGAGAGAGAGGGAGAGATCATTGGCATGTAGAAGAGAGGAAGAGAGCATTAGTTTACATTGTAAATGTGTGACCCAAAGAGCAAGGGGTGCCTCTTCTTATATAAGGGTTTGGGAGTCCATCGATCTCAATCCATGGACAACACAAAATCAATGGTTGAGATTGATTTGTGTTTCTTTCAATGGCTAAGATGTTGTTGTAAAAACACAACAACAATTGATTTAATTTGAATTTATTTATATTGATAAATAAACATAATTAATCCCAATTTAAATCAATTTGACTGGTCTTGGAGATAATGAGGAGATAAACCTCATCCTCTAAAAAAGGGGGACGGCTACCAATCATATCATGAGATCTCATTATCTCATGATATCTCCAAGATTTATAACAATTGTTGTAAATATTTTTCACAAAAATAATTCACAATTATCTTGTGAAAAACTTTAATTAAGCCTTTGAAATTATGTGAATCCCAATCACCACCCAAAATAAAATGTAATTATATTTTCAATTAATCATTCAATGTGAATCCAATTCACATTAATAATTAATCAATAAATATAAATCATAATATGCTCTCTCTAATATATTATAAATCACATTTATAGTATATCTGATTAATATGGATAGTCCTATCCACATTATTCATATCCATGATAATTAAATCACATTTAATCATCTTGGATCTCTTTTCTCATGTGCCCAAATAACATGAATCACATTCACATTATTCTCATCTTTGATAATTAAATCCCATTTAATTATCTTAGATATCTCTCCTTATAATACGAATCACCATAGATGTTTGATTAAATCAAAGCTGTAGATCTAATCTTCTCATTGCATCTGAATCACGTTCAGATCAATGTCTAACATTTGGACTAATATTAGTTCACTTCTCTATGAGAGGAGTCACTAAAATCCAGACCCGTTTTATCACTCCCTAGGAATGGAAGCATCATGGTTATACAATCGTTTATGATCACATCACCCTCAGGTATTCCCAATACCTGTACATCCTGCATACTGGAAGACTCATATTAAACCTGAAGTATAAGATCAATTTACACTTTCTACTTCAGGGATTTATCATTAAGTTTCTCATTTGACTATTGGGGTTTGGTATCGATCATATACTTTCCAAAAGCATATATCATACACAAGTGTTGATCATATACTTTCCAAAAGTATATATCAAACTACAAATTCAGTCAAGCTTCCAAAGAGAGACGACTGTGCACGGAATTTGATTCTTCCCAATATCTCATGAGTGAGTTCATGTCTTCCGGTTCAACAATTAACATGTATGATCCCTTTGAGAGAGTGTATTGCTCATATGCCTTTATATGCACACCAGTGCACCGCTGTATAGACCTTGATTAGGTGATCAACCTATTGGTCAGCCAAATGTACATACTCAGACATATAGTAACACATCTATCTCCAGTCAGAGGATGCAATCCTATATCGTGACAGCATACACCATAGGACTTTGGTTATCTCGATCTCGTTAAGTCAACTCTTTGACCTAACTAATATGACACCTTCGAATATCTATTCCCATCCAGAGGACCTGCATCAAGAGGTCGGTCAGGTATCAGCCAAGTGAGAAAGGATTGCCATCTCCTACTCAGGCTGGAGATCATCTCTTAACAATCATTTGACGGTACTTGATGAGCCTTCAATTTAATTCTTTAGATATTCATCTAAGCACCAGCCTCTATGATTCAATAATTGAATCAACAGCTGTATGATTATTAAGTTGGCCATGGTACACAACCCTAATTGTACTAAGGAACCCATTATGTAAATTAGTAATTCTTCATTTCAGATCATGGAATGATATACGCAATAACATTTATTGCATAATGGATCGTCGTGGGCTCGCATGTCCAACAGGGAGAGCTCGCATTCAACACTGTGTTCGATATGCTCCATAGATCCATAGTCTCACGATATTTGATTGGGGAGGAGGTTGGAGCGGTAGAGGGGGGTGAGGAGGGGGATTGAGAATGAGGATAGGTGGAAATACCTTTCAACCGTTTTTCTTAATTTAGTTCCCCTTGTGTCCCCAAAGATAACGTTTACTTACGTTGGGGATGGACCGCAACTAACCCGAAAGGCACAAGTGATAAAACGACAAGAAGTCAATGACACAACTGATATTCCAAAAAAGGGAGGGACATAGCTGATATTGTAATATCGCAGAGGGGCATAGATGATAAAAGTCATACTTATTAACCTCCTTATGTACTAGACCATACCTTTCTATGTACTAAATATTGACATAGATATGCTTCCCGCTTAATCCACAAAGTCACTGAATTTTACACATGAATTTAATGTAGTTTAAAAACTTTTAAAATTCATAATATGGTACAAAAATTTATTTTATGAGTGATTTTAATGTGGTAATTCTGTTATCTTTTTAGTTAAAATAGATATTCAATTTCTTGTTAGGACTACAATAGCCTTCTCTTATATGTCTTCTTTGTCCCCCTACTTCCACCTTTTTCCTCCTCTTCGCCCCCCTACCTCCACCTTTTCCCATCCTCTGTTTTATTCACTTCATCATTGGTTACCATCATGATTCTTTACCACAAAGAGATTTCTCCCTGGGGTTCCTTTTGATGACTTACCTCCTAAATAATGAGCACATATCAGAGATTTGTCACTAAGGATCGTTCTTTCTTGCTCAGTTGGTGCCTCAGATCCCCATTTTACTAGCCTTCCCTATCACGACATTGCTGGAGAAGGTGAATGATATGTCAGGAGAAAGAGAAGCATTCGATGGCTATGGTGGGAGAGGAAAGAGAGAAAGGAGGGAAGGGGTATACACACTGCTTGGCAATGAATGAATAAGATGAGGATGTAAAGATAGGCATGACATGATCGAGGGAGGGGAAGGGAAAGACATGCTTGTGAGGATGAAGGTGTAGCACCAACATGAAGGCATTGGAGATGGTAAGCAGATGCGCATCATAGGCACGAACAAAATTATCGATTGCAACTTGCTAGTGTACCCATGCAATGGGAGCCTCATCCAAATTAGGAAGAGGTAAATAAGGGGTATTATGTTGGGTTTGGAGAGATGTAAGCTGCAATTCATATGGGCAACAAGGGATAGGGAGATGTTGAGGTGTACGAAGGAGAAGGTGTTGGACATGCGAGCCCACGACAAGCCATTATGCAATAAATGTTATTGCAAATATCCTTCCCTGATCTGAAATGACGAATAACTAATTTTCATAATAGGTCCTTTAGTAAAATTAGGGTTATATATCATGGCCATCTTAATGATCATACACCTATTGATTCAATTATAGAATCATAGAGGTTAGTGCTTGGATGAATATATAATGAGTTAGATTGAGGACTCATCAAGCAACGTCAAATGATTTTTAAGAGAGGATCTCCAACCTGAGAAGGAGACGGAAATCCTTTCTCTAAAGTCTAATATCTGACTGATCTCTTGATGCAGGTCCCCTGCATAGGAATAGAGATTCAGAGGTATCTGATGAATCCCCATTCATCACTCTTTATTCCTTTATTTTAGCTAGAAATCTTGGCAAAATACCATGTAAATATTTGTAAATGTCATAAATTATCAAAATACATGCATCATGTAATTATTCATAATTAGCATGTTTTTGTGTAAAAATAAAGGAATAAAGAAATAAAAGAAAAAGAAGGAAATACTTAGAATAAATATTGAGTGACCTAATCCCAAGGGAGGGCTCAGCATGGGCCTGACCGCAAAAGAAACCAAGTAGAGAGAGATAAGGTCAATCATGCTTGCACATACACTTATGTATATAAATAATTTTATTTTCCTCAAAATAAAAATAAAAAGGTATTTCTCATATTTTGTACATATTTATAAAAATAAAATAAAAATCAGAAAAATCAAAATAAAAAGAAAAATAATAAAATTCATTTCCCACCTTGTATATATACCATGTACATATGTATATAGATCTATTTATTTAACTAATGTAAATAAATCATAAAAATAAAATAAAAATACCTTTTTATTCCAAATTTTATGTTATATATAAAATATAAAATTGGAATAATTGTAAAAAATAAAACAATAAAAATAAAAATTCAAAAATACATATGTACATATACCTATATATAATAATAATATAATGTAAATACATCATTTATTTTTCAAAAAAATAAAAATCACTAAAAATAATTTGAAAAATATTAAACATTTTTCTTATTCAAACTTTTTTGAAATAAAATCATTTACTAATTTTAAATAAATTTACAAATAATTAAAAAAATGGAATTTTCCTATTGGTCCACGGGGGATTGTTGACCCCCGGTCAACTCTCCCCCGCGGACCTCTTCCAGGCGGATCGGGTTTTTAACCTGATTTCTCAGATTTTTTGCACCTTGATCCGACTGCCAATCGCTCAGACCCCGGGCTCCATTCGACGCTCATTGATCCGAGACCTTCGCCCGACCTTCATCCTAGGGGTCCGTGCATCAACGAGTGTGCCCGACTCCCATCTTCCCGGACCCCTAGCTCTATAAAGTCTCAGCTCCGCCGCACTTTTCTGGTATCTTTGGCCATCTCCTTCCAGTCCCATGACCTCCATTCTTCTTCCTAGAGTGACAGCTATTGAGGGAGGGTGTCGCAGCGAGGATTCGAGGGCTGAAGCCACAGATCCAGCGAGCTTCGCCGCTGTGCTCCGCCACCGAGCGAGCTTGAGCCTCTGGCCTCGATGAGCCATCGAGGCGATGACCCCAGGAGCTCCCTGATCTCCAGCACAGTCGATTACAGCCATCAGGTAGCCTTAACATCCCCTAGGTTAGCTTAATTTCCGATTTTCCCAAATTGTGCCACCGACCTTCACTGGCTGATTCACCGAGCTCCGATCACCCATTTGATCATACGACCCCCGATTCACCTTCACGAGACCTCTCTCCACATTCTCTGCACCTCCGATCATCCTGACTCACCCCGGAGCAAGATCTCAGGTCTCCTCTGTCGTCGCTTCGCCGAAGACCCCTGCTCCGCCTCATTCCGACACCCCCTTCGCCCACTAAAGGATCGATGCAGTTTGCCCTCGACCCCTCTTGTTTCCTGTGCATGTATCATGGCGTAAGAACTCATCTGGAGGCTCAACCATCCAGTAAAAGCTACTCCATGTGGTCCTCGTCACCGGAGTAGCTCAGATGCTCTCGGCCTCATCGGAGCATACCAGGAGCTGCGGACCATCGTAGGCGATCTTTTCCCCATCTCAACAGCTCCAGAGGAGCCCTCCATTGTGCGTATCAGGCTGACGAAGTTCACCGACGGCCGGTTCTTGGAGGACCTCCAGATACCGTCCGATCGAGCCTCCCGCACCAGATTAGATCGTCACCGTCCATTTACGGGAGCCTCCAGCCGTTGATCTAGCTGAGTATCTGATCCAGGTCGCACATCATCGAAAAAGAGCCCGTGCGTCCCAGTCGTTAGATCCTACATGTGGCTCGCTTCCAGCCATGGATCATTAATAAAGGGCTAATTTCACTTAGGCCCTTGTCCTTTTGACATTTATAGTTTAGTCCTGTAAATATTTTTCGTAGTTGTTTTTATTTTGGGATAATTTGCACTTTGGATCCTATGCTTATTTTATTTACATTTTAGTCCCTGTTTGTGTGAGACACATGCATCAACACGTGAGGCTTGGGTTATTTGCATTTTTAGTCCCAAACTTTCTGCTCGTTATTGTTTACATCTTTTTAAATAAGATTTGCAGTTATACCCTTCTGTATGCTAGTCACGTGTGTTGCTCGTGCTTGTTTGGGCTATTTGCATTCCAGGCCTTGGGCTTTTTAAATTTGTTACTGTTTGGCCCTGGAAGTATGTTTCTTTGCACTTAGGTCCTTGCTTGTTGTGTGCATTATTTGTATTGAATAAAATATCAAATAAACTTCAAATCGAGTGAAATTTGGATACATGGCTCCTGCCACTGTGTAAAAATTTCACTAAATTTTTGGGACATTTTCCTTGTTTTTTAATATTTTTAAAAATTCAAAAACACATATTTTTGCTATTGTTTGAAAAATTAAATCAACTAAAAATATAAAATCTTTTCTAAAATTCTAAAAAAATCAAGCTTTGTTTGTTTTGTTGTGTTTAAGTTTATATCCAATTTTTGGCTCATTTGGATTTATAAAAACCCATAAAAATTAAAAAACCCTAAAAATCTTATAAAAATCATTACAAATTCTATAAAATTCAAAAAATGCAAACTCTTTTCTGTAGCTTAGTTTTTGTATATGTTTCATAAAAATTATCTCCATATTTTTATAGGCCAATTACATATTTTTAATTGGCCTTTCAAGTCTTGCTGTACATTGATCCACTATTTTCCCCTTTCTTGATTTTTAGAAAATCAACTAAAAATTATAAAATTCCATGAAATCACCAAAAACACTTAAAATATAAAAAACAAAAAAATAATTTTATTTCAATTTTTTGAGCATTTTTGAGTGTTTAAATAAATTGCTGTAGTTGCTCTTTTATACCTTTTCTTATCTTTTCCTTATATAATTAAAAACATAAAAAAATAAAAAACATTTAAAATCCACCAAAAATATTTTATTCATTTTTTTATCTTTTTGACTACTTCGTAGGCTCTTTTGAGTCAACCCGTGCTCCTTGTGTTCGACCCTGGTCGTTATACCAGGTTAAATAAATAGCGAAGACCGCTATTTGTGTTTCATTGTTTTATCTATGATTTGGTGGTCTCTTTTTCTTAATTGACCGAGCCTCTCAATCCGAGTCGCAATGACCCTTGAGTTTATACCTTCACCCGGATATTGGTGTCATGATTTCTCGGTCATCAGTATCATATTAGTTAGGTCAAAGAGTTGACTTAATGAGATCGAGATAACCAAAGATCTATGTCGTATATTGTTACCATATAGGCATGCATCCTCTGACCGGAGACAGATGTATTACTATATGTCTGAGTATGTACATTTGGTAGACCAATAGGTTGATGACCTAACCAAGGTCTATACACCAACGCGATGGTGTTCATGCAAGGGCATATGAGTAATACGATCTCTCAAAGGGATCACGTAGGTTCATTTATTGAACTGGAAGACATGATATCACTCATGAGATATTGGGAAGAATCAAATTTCGTGCACAATCGTCTCACTTTAGAAGCTTGACTAAATTTGTAGATTTGATATATACTTTTGGAAAGTATATGATCAACACCTGGGTATGATATATGCTTTTGGAAAGTATATGATGGATACCATCTCCCAATGATAGAAAGAGAAACTTAATGATAAAATTGTTTAACCCAAAAATCTAGTGGTCTTGCGTTCCACCCAAAGCAGGAACACAGTCGTCAAATTGACCACATGAAATCCGGATTAAAACAATAATTATCCCACAACAAATAAATTAGGCAATGAAAGTAAATATGGAGTTAAAATTTACTATAACTCTACAACAAGGATGTGTATAGGTGTAAGTATGTAGAGGTCGAACACAGGAAGCAAGCAGGTAGATCGGGGCACATAATGCTCAAAAATGTCTGTGATCAAGTGTCTATATGTGTGCTATTTTTGTGGGTTTTAATCTTATATATTTTTTATTTAATTTTTATTTTATATTTTTATATTTTGATTTCCTTATTTTGTATTTTCTTTTTATATTTTGTAATTTTTTATATTTTATTTTTCTTTTTAAATATATAAAACTACATAAATATTATATATACAAGATGAGTAAGAGAGATAATATATATATGTAAAAATAGGCAAAATACAGGAAATAAAATATTTTTGTGCTTTTTATATTGTTTTAATGTTTTTGTGATTTTTCTATATTTTTGCTATTTTTTAGTATTTTTAAAGTTGAAAATACTCAAAATAGGAATAAAATAATTAGCACAAATTAAAATGGAGATGAAAATTAGTAAACAGTAACAAGGCAGATAGCATCTGGAATCGATGGAGGAGATGAAAGGAGCAGGGAAACTGGCTGCTTTGCAGAGCAGGCTCCCTTCCCCTCCCCCCCTCTCTCTCTCTATATATATATGAGAGAGAGAGAGAGAAACTTCAAATGAGGTAGGGTCTCATCGTATATATTTTGAGCCATCCTCAATCTAGGCATCTTTTCAATATATTTTACATATTATTATTTCATAGATTTAATAGTAAATATTAACACAACATGTATATTGAAATAAAATTAAGAAAAATGTCATTATATTGGATGAAAATGTTAATTTAAATTTGGATGTTGTATTTTACAAAATCAATTTTTTTACAATGTGCAGTTTATCTTTTTACAAAATTGTTATAGACTTTTTACTAGCCTTTACAATCTCAAAAAAGACCTACCTCATTTGAAAGGTCCCATATATATATATATATATATATATATATATATATATATATATATATAGAGAGAGAGAGAGAGAGAGAGAGAGAGAGAGAGAGGAAAATGGGGCAGCCCCCTAGGGGGAGCTAACTTAGCTCCCCCCGCCCTATTTTCTTCAAATTTTAGTTTTTTTTGAAATTTTCTCGTGAATATTCATCACTATATCCCTATATTATGTCATAAAAATTTCATGTGAAACAGAGACTCCTACGGCCTCCATCCAGACAGTCATTTTTTAACGATCTCAGGATTTTTTAAATCGACCCTTTTCTGGATGGAGGTCGTAGGAGTCTCTGTTTTGCATGAAATTTGAATGACATAATATAGGGATATAATAATGATTTTACATATTTTTTATTTTCAAAAAAAAAAAATAAAAAACACGCAAAAAATGGGGGTGGGGGGAGCTAAGTTAGCTCCCCCTAGGGGGCATACACATTTTACCCATATATATATATATATATATTAAAGGAGGCTACACCCTAAGTATAGCCAATTGGCTACTCCCACTCCCATTTTCTCCCTATTTTTAGTTTTTTTTGGAAAATAAAAATATGTATATTCATCACTATATCCTCCTATACGTCATTCTAATTTCGTCAGAAACAGAGACTCCTAAGCCCACCATCTGAAGGGGGTCAATTTCAGCAATTTGAGACAATTAAAATTATATAATCTTGATGGAAGGGATAGAAGTAGGGATGCAAACGGATACGGATATATCCGTATCCGATCCGTCACCGTATCCGTTTTATACATATTTTGACATCCATATCCGTATCCGTTTTGAAAGGGATACGGATATGGATATCATTTTGATATCCGCAAACATCCGTATCTGTATCCGTATATCCGTTTTCGTATATAAATATAGTCGTAGATTTATTTTTAATCATATATAACATAATTTTCTACCTCCTTTTACCATATTTATATAATTTTTATGACACAAACTCATTTAGTAATTAATATCATGTGTTTTCCATCCAATTCTTATATATTTAAGCCGATTCTATAGCGTATTTCTAACATTAGTCGTGTGCGATCAATATCCGTCTTACATCCGTATCCGTTTTTTAAGGATATGGTAAGATAGTTTTAATATCCGTCAATATCCGTATCCGCATCCGTATTCGTATTAAAAAACGGATAAGGATATGGTAATACCTATATCCGTATCTGTATCCGACCGTTTGCATCCCTAGATAGAAGTCTCGAATCCCGTCGAATTTTTAATGACATCTTGATGACATGTTATAATCTAAATTCTAATAGGTTTCATTTCAAAAAAATAAAAAATATATAGGAGAAAATGGGTGGGAACATGTAAGTTATCTACACCCAGGGAGCATACTCCATTTTCCCTATATATATATATATATATAGAGAGAGAGAGAGAGATTACTCCTATATATAAACTTGGGTGCACAGCCGCGCTTCATGATGGAAAATAAAATATGTTCTACATCATCTTAATATGTGAGCATCCTTGCCTTTAATATTAGGGGTGTTCATGGGGCTGGTACCCTACCCATTTGATTATGACCCGCCCCGACCTGTGATAATCGGGTCGTGGGTTGACCCGACCCGTTCGAACGGGTACCCGAATCTAACGGGTACCCATATTATTTAAGTGGGTCGTGGGTACCCATGGGTACCCGTGGAATAATCACGTCCAATAAATATGGTCCCAATTCCCATTTCCTTCAAACGATGGTTATTTCAAAAGCTACGAAATCCTAAAATTGCAAAAAAAAATGATTTTTTGGCAATTAGCTTAAAATTATTAAAAAATACCATTTCTCTGGCACAAGATAAAAGCATCAAAGTTGAGGTTGGAGAGTGGATCATTGGATCAGGATTGCTTACATGCAATGCCTTTGCGGTGGTGTACGAGTGAGGTAGAAAGATGCGGGAGGCGGCAGAACATGGAGCGGGTCAAGCCACAACATGAATTAACAGAGGGATAAAGGAGGCGATGGGGCATGCTGTGAGGATTTAGAATGTCCTAAACTATAATATCCAAATTCTTGTACGAATATAAGGGTATATGACCGTAACAAAAATAAATAAAGTTTCCATTGATCAAACCCTCAATGCTACAATAAAAAATGGGCCTTGAAATAATGTTTTTTTAATCTATCACTATGTCATCCATTGTTAACTACATATCCACGACATTACTCATTGCGAAATTATTTTTTATTCTTGAAATAAATGAGGAATACCATATCCGTTGTTTTATCATAAGTAATGATGCATATAACAACGTTCATCTATTTTCAAAATTTGAGCTAATTATCGCTAATTTTTTAGTTCAAAGTTTAGTACAAATAGTTAATATTTTGAAACATAGTAACATATAAGTATTGCTATATATATAGTAACAGATATTATATTTCTCGTTAGTTTTAAGAGTAAAATTAATTTCGTAACAGATAATATCGTCAGTGTGTACCTAACAATGGATGATATAGCGACGGATTTGAGAAAAATGTAACTATAAACTCATTTTATTTTAGTGCAAGGAGGTTGAAAAGTAATTCAATGTTTTTTCAATATTGGTAATTGATGAAGTAGTCTTGGCTTCATATGTAATTCTGCACGAAATTCTTGTACTATTCAGGCTCTTCAAATTCAGCTTCGAAAAAATGGGACTACTATGTGAATTTGTAACTTTCGGATGTACAACGTGCATGGCATGAATCTGGTGGTTGAAGCTTTAAACTTTGGTGGGCATAAAGTCCATTCCAACAGGATTGTACCTAACCGGGTACCCGGCTCTCCCTATGGGTACCCAAACTGGATATACATGTTTTAATGGGTCAACATCGTATGGGTACCCGACCCGGATTATTCTCATGGGTACCCATCCATTTAGGGTCATAAAAGCCGGGTCGGGATGGGTACCCGTTTGACCCGAATAAATTGAACACCCCTATTTAATATATTACAAATTAACCTATAATTATCATAATTATGATTATAAAACACCAACATAACATTTAAAAATGAAATCGAAAGAACATAAATTAAAATAAATATAAGATATTTACTCTTTTTCAATAACAACTTATATATGATCCTTAACAGTTTACCATTTGATTGTGCAAAATAGATCCCAAGTTGTCATAATATTTTAAGATTAAAAAATATTATCCATTATAGGTAGTTGTAATAAGAGTTGTTATCATTGTCATTAATTTAATATAAGTATTATTTTAGATGGAATTTAAATTACATACAAAAAATGATAGCATATAAATTCAACAATCAATAATATAAAACACATAAGACCATAATGGCACTCATAAAGAGAAATAAAATATTAACATCAATTACCATATTTAAATTGAATTTGCATAAAATATGATGAAAAATATAATTGTCACAATTCATTTGAATAAAAAGTCCATAATTAAATTTAATTGTGGTACGATTTATAATCATAGCCTTTAATGTAACATATATATTGTCAATCATGAATTTATATCATATACATAAGATGGGAACGTTTAAATTAAATATTGTATAGCATAGAATGCACATAAAAATGTCTTATACTATGAAATATAATATCAATAGATATGCATAGTATTTGTCATTTAATGTGAGTAGAAATGTGATCAATACTATGATAGCATAACTTTTATATCTAATAACAATGAATTTATGAATGTGAATGTCGATACAACTGATTAAAGAGTTCAAAGAAATCATACAAACAGATATGTATATACAAATATAAATATAATAAATATAAAGGGGAAATGTGATATTTATACTTTCTAATTTAGCAAATATATCAGAGGAGAGAGAAAAGATTATATAAGTATTAATATAATAAATATAAAAGGAAAAAATATGAGATTTATAATTTTTACTTTAACAAATATATGAGAGGAGAGAAAAAAGAGAACAGAGGGGGGATGGCATTTGAGAGAGAAGAAAAATTGACAAGAGTGAGGGAGATAGAGAACATGGTGGAGAGAGGGTGATAGAGTCGGTGGAGAGAGAGATCTTAGTGGAAATAGGGGAGAGAGTGGAGGGAAGTTGTGGAGAGAGGGAGAAAGTGAGTGGAGAGAGAAAGAAAAAAGAATGAGAGTTTGGAGAGAGGGAAGAGATAAAGGGAGAGAAAGAATTTGGTAATAGATGCTACCACGTGGCATATGAGGGAAAAGGGAGGCAAAAAACCCACTATTAACTTGGGTTATATATATATATATATATATATATATATATATATATATATATATATATTATGATGTATCCCGCGCTTCGCGGTGGAATACAAATTGGTTATATAATGTAGATTTGAAATTAATTTGTAGTGTTTAAATTTAAATAAAAAATGAGTAAAATGAAAAATAGTAAAGGGAATAAACATTGATGTATGAAATTAGGTAAATTTTATTAATATAAAATTTCCATCTAAAAAAAACTACAGATTTATAATAAATATGAGGAAGAGTACGTATTTTTAAATATATGGATCCTGTAGATATTGATCTCCTTGTATATTTGATCAACAATGTAATTCTTTTATTATGAGTTAAATGAAATATGTAGTGCTTTTTTAAAATGTCTCTTCTATGTGCACTCTTCAATATTATATGTCACACATTGACATATGTGCGTCCAATGGTGCAAAATACAACTAAAAAATAAATATTCAAATACATATAAGCTGTTCCTAAATCTTGACCTTGAATACAAAATCTTAAATCAATAGGTTTTGGATAAATGAAAAAAAATGTAAAAGTAATCGCTGAAATTTGCAAATGTAATAGAGAGGAACCATCCCAAAGGTGTTGATATACGTTAAATTATACATATTTTTAAAAAATAAATCAAACTTTCTGCCATTTATTTAATTAGAAGTTATCTAATAAATAATTTTTTTAAAAGTCCTACGCCAAAAGAAACGAAGATACGATTTCTTAATGGTCATTGACTAATAGAAATCTTGTACAGGATTTTAACATGAAATATTAGATGATTTGATTTATCATTCTAAAAAATTATATTGGATTAGAAAAATGTAAATATTTAAAATAATGGATTGGAACGAACCACTTTCAAAAGTATATATGGGCATCCATACATTGCGGATACAAATGATTTCTTTTAAATGTCATATGTCGTTTAATATATTCGTATATGATACCACATATACATTTTTAAAAATGTGAAGGAGATGAAAAACTACAATTAATAATACCTTTTTTTTATTCCATTGTACATATTTCATCCACGATCACTTTACTCATGTTGTTTTTATTATTGTTTTAATTTGCAACAACATATTAATTGGGAAGGAAAAGAACGACGAATTTAGGGTTACAATATAAAAAACATAACATACATTTTAAGTGATTTGTTTCTTTGAATCTGACCCAATAATCGAACTATAATCTGAATGTCAAGTATTGTGAACATGAAAACATGTTAGTTTAAGGGACATCAATGCAAATGTTTAATATATTTAATTAAAAACAAAGAATCTGCTAAATTGAATAGGTGTGATTAAGTCAAAACTTGATCCATTCAAATTCATGTGAACTCATATTTATTAGAATTCGCATGAACATTACATGTTATTAGTGATTAGTGATCAGAAGGTGGTGGAATTTATAAATATTTACTCTCCCTAAATGGTAGGCGGTCATCGGGAGCTCCTCACGAAGGGTCCTGATCTCACTTCCTCACTTATCAGCTTTAGTTGTAAATATTGTGAACATAAACATGAAGTTACATACATGCATACATACATCTCTGTAGTGATTGTGTTTTGAGTTCAACTTTTATGAAACATTATAACATGTATAATTCAAATGTCAAAAAATATGGATTTATTAAATGTTAAATATTATTTTGCATAATATATTATTTAACCTTATGAATTGACTATTATTGTTGTTGTTAACATATCTACAAAATACTTATAAAAAACACATTAATTTATATTATAGATGAATGGTGGGAAGATTTGTTTTAGAATATTTACATTTTATGTTTCCAAAGATAGTAGTTTTAAAAAGAAAAATCTAATATACATTTTTCAAATATTTGTACATCAGTACGAAATCACTAAACAAATTTAATACAAAATAACTAAACAAACTTTAAAAATTCTAAATAATTAATTAATGAGTAAAACATGAGTTAAAATATCAAATGAATAACATAAAATTGATATTTTAAAAAACTATGACAATACTTTTTTGTAAATAATAAATCACTAAAAGATTAAAATAATAAACTAAGACTTTTAAACAAAAATGATAGGTGAATAAAACATCTTTAGAATAAAGTAATCAAGATCCAAAATTAACAACTTTACATAAAACAACTATTAATTGGTGATTTTATCACTAAGAAATTTACATATATCGTAGCATGCAACCACGAATAAATTAAGAAGACAATACACACACATACAAATTACTAAATAAAGATTTGTTATTTATATGGAATTTACGAAGTACTTATCAAAAATACATTAATTTACATTATATATAAAGGGTGGGAAGAGTTGTTTTTGAATATTTATACTTTATGCTTCGAAAGATAGCAGTTGTAGAAAGAAAAATCTAATATATAATTTCCAAATATTAGTACATCATTACAAAATCACTAAAAAACTTTAAAAAATTATAAATAATTAATTAGTGAGTAAAATAAGAATTAAAATATCGAATGAATAATATAAAATTGATATTTTTTAAAAACCTTAATAATACTTTTTCGTAAATAATAAACTATCAAAAGATTAAAATAAATAAACGAAAACTTTTAAATAAAACTGATAAGTGAATATAATATCTTTGGAATAAATTAATAAAAACTGAAAAGTTGCAACTTTAAATAAAACAACTATTAATTGACGATTCTATCATTAAGCAGTTTACATATACCGTAATATGCAACCACCGACATTATATATATATATATATATATATATATAAATTATTGAATAAAGATACATTATTTATATAGAATTTTTATGTATTTATTTGATTTTTTTATGGATTTTAAATGTTAATATCTAATTTTCATTTTTTTATTTACTGAAAAAGAAAATGAGCTTAATTTTCATAACTATTTCAATATAGTATATGGTGAGTAATATGTATTTGTAGGTATTTTTTAAATTTTTATTAACATATTTTATTTAATATAAAATTTATAGTTATTTATTTATACAATGAATATTATTGTAAATAAACATAAACTCTAAGCGAACTTGTGTAATATCAATGATTAGTAAGGGTCTTGTTGCAAAATCTTCACAGTCAGCATATGAAATAAAGAGGGAGATGGGGAGTCTATTTTTAGAAAAGAGAGGATTCGAAAAGAGTGATGGGGAGTTTGTTTATAGAAAAGGGATGGCGAAGGGATGGGAGAGATCGTGTGTTAGTGGATGGACATAGAGAGGGAGAATAGTGGCGGGACAAAGGGAGGCGCGGTGAGATGAAACACGGAAAATGGGAAAGCACGGACACCAGCAGAGATATCCACGTGTCATTTTAAGGACTAAGGCTGGGGAGAACCCAGCTTTTGTGTATGTGTGTGTGTGTATACACACAAGCTGGGTTCTCCCCAGCCTATATATATATATATATATATATATATATATATATATATATATATATATATAGGGAAAAATGTGTATGCCCCCTAGGGGGAGCTAACTTAGCTCCCCCCGCCCCTTTTTGACATAATTTTTTTATTTTTTTTTGAAATCTAAAACCGTGTAAATTCATTATTAAATCACTATATTGTGCTATTAAAATTTCGTGCGAAACAGAGACTCCTACGACCTCCATCCAAACGGGGTCGATTTAAAAAATCCTGTTACTGTTAAAAAATGACTGTATGGATAGAGGCCGTAGGAGTCTCTGTTTCGCACGAAATTTTAATGACATAATATAGGGATATAGTGATGAAATTCCATGGAAGAAAATTTCAAAAAAAAAAATAAAAAAACCGGGCGAAATGGGGCGGGGGGAGCCAAGTTAGCTCCCCCCAGGGGGCAGCCCCATTTATCCCATATATATATATATATATATATATATATATATATATATATGGGTTTGATGGGGCTGCCCCTTGCGGGCATCCAACATGGCTGCCCTACCCTGTTTTTTCCGTATTTTTTTATTTTTTTTGAAAAATTACACCATGTATATTCATCTATATATCCCTCCTATATACCATTCAAATTTCGTCAGAAACAGAGACTCGTACGGCCTCCATCCAAATAGGGTCGATTTAAAAAATCTTGCAACCGTTAAAAAATGAATGTCTGGATGAAGATCGTAGGAGTCTCTGTTTCTGACGAAATTCGAATGGCATATAGGAGGGATATATAGATGAATATACATGGTGAAATTTTTCAAAAAAAATAAAAAAATTGTGGAAAAAATGGGGCGGGGCAGCCATGTTGGCTGCCCGCAAGGAGCAGCCCCATTTTTTTCATATTTATATATATATATATATGGGAAAAAGGAGTATGCTCCCTGGGTGTAGCTAACTTACATGCTCCCACCTCTTTTCCCCTGTATTTTTTTATTTTTCTGGAATGGAACCTATTGGAATTTAGATCACAATATGTCACCATGATTTCATTCAAATTTCTACTAAATTCGATACTTCTATCCCCTCCATCAAGACTGTCAAATTTTAACGGTCTCAGAATTGCTGAAAATGACCTCCTTCAGATGGAGTGCATACGAGTCTCTGTTTCTGACGAAATTTGAATGACATGTTAGAGGGATATAGTGATGAATATACATATTTTTTATTTTGCAAAAAAAATAGGGGAAAATGAGGGTGGGAGTAGCCAATTGGCTACACCCAGGGTGTAGCCTCATTTAACCCTATATATATATATATATATATATATATAGAGAGAGAGAGAGAGAGAGAGGGAAATTATCCAATGAGCCGTGTGCCCATTTGAGATGAAATGAGCCCACTCATTTTTTACCATTATTTCCCATCTTTTTGAGCTTAATAGGTATTTGTTTACAAGTGTTATATCATATTCTTACTAATAGTAACTATTTTCAGGAAAAAAACCTTAAAAGTCATACAAAATGATTGTATTATTATTTGTATTACTAGTCTCATTTTTATTCTTGCTAATGACCATTTCTTGTGAATCTAAGTATGAAAATAATTACTAATAGTAAGAATGTGATATAACAACAGTATATAAATAAGCATTGAACTCAAAATGATGGAAAATATTGGTAAAATATGAGTGGGCTTATCTCATCTCAAATGGGCACAGGGCCCATTGGATAAGCCCCCTATATATAAATATTGGTAAAATATGAGTGGGCTTATCTCATCTCAAATAGGCACAGCGCCCATTGGATAAGCCCCCTATATATATAAATATATATATATATATAGGAGTTGGGGAGGCTGCACCGGCGGGTGTAGCTAACTAGCTGCACCCGACCATTTTTTCATTGGTTTTTTGTATTTTTGAAATGAAACCTAGGGGGATTTAAATCACTATATATCACCATGATATCATGCTAGTTTCAACTAAATTCGACACTTCTATCATCTCCATCAAGACTATCACATTTTAACGCTCTCAGAATTATTGAAATTGACCCTATCTAGATGCACATATTAGGAATGTTTGTTTTGCATGAAATTTGAAACACATATTCTAATCAATAAATTAAGTAAATCCCCGTAAGTATTTTTCAAAAAAAATAAAAAACCAATGAAAAAAATGTGCATACTCCCTTTTCCCATATACATATATATATATGGGGTTGTCCCCTGGGGGTAGCCAGCATGGCTGCCCCGCCCCATTTTTGGGCAAAATTTTTTATTTTTTTTTGAAAAATATCGTCATATATATATTCATCCCTATATCCCTCCTATATGCCATTCGAATTTCGTCAGAAACAGAGACTCCTACGTCCTCCATCCATACAGGGTCGATTCAAAAAATCATGCGACCATTAAAAAAATGATGTCTGGATGGAGACCGTAGGAGTCTCTGTTTCGGACAAAATTCGAATGACATATAGGAGGTATATAGGGATGAATATACATGTGATATTTTTCCAAAAAAATTAAAAAATTTTGTGAAAAATGGGGTGGGGGAAGCCATGTTGGCTACCCCTAGGGGGCAGCCCCATTTTTCCCTATATATATAGGGTAAAATAGGGCTGCCCCCTGAGAGTAGCCAACTTGGCTACTCCCACCCCTATTTTTCCCTCACTTTTTTATTTCTTTGAAAAATAAAAATTTGTATATTCATCACTATATCCCTCTAACATTCTATTAAAATTTCGCCAGAAACAGAGACTCCTACGCCCTCCATCCAGACATCATTTTTTTAACGGTCGCAGGATTTTTTAAATCGACCCTGTTTAGATGAAGGCCGTAAGAATCTCTGTTTCTGACAAAATTTTAATAGAATGTGAGAGGGATATAATGATGAATTTACAAATTTTTATTTTCCAAAAAAATAAAAAAATGAGGGAAAAATAGGGGTGGGAGTAGCCAAGTTGGCTACTCCCTAGGAGCAGCCCCGTTTAAACGGGGCTGCTCCTAGGGAGTAGCCAACTTGGCTACTCCCACCCCTATTTTTCCCTCATTTTTTTATTTTTTTGGAAAATAAAAATTTGTATATTCATCATTATATCCCTCTCACATTCTATTAAAATTTCGTCAGAAACAGAGACTCCTACGGCCTCCATCCAAACATGGTCGATTTAAAAAATCCTGCGACCGTTAAAAAAATGACGTCTGGATGGAGGCCTTAGCAGTCTCTGTTTTTGACGAAATTTTAATAGAATGTGAGAGGGATATAATGATGAATATACAAATTTTTATTTTTCAAAAAAATAAAGAAATGAGAGAAAAATAGGGGTGGGAGTAGCCAAGTTGGCTACTCCCTGGGGGCAGCCCCATTTTACCCTATATACATACATACATACATACATACATATATACATACATACATACATACATACATACATACACACACACACACACACACACACACACACACACACACACACACACACACACACACACACACACACACACATATATATATATATATATATATATATATGGGGAAAATGGGGCTGCCCCCTAGGGGTAGCCAACATGGCTGCCCCACCCTATTTTTCGCAAAAAAAATTATTTTTTTGGGAAAATATCACCATGTATATTCATCTCTATTTCCCTCTTATATGTCATTCGAATTTCGCCAGAAATAGAGACTCCTACGGCCTCCATCCAGACGTCAATTTTTTAACGGTCGCAGGATTTTTAAATCGACCCTATCTGGATGGAGGCCGTACGAGTCTCTGTTTCTGACGAAATTCGAATGGCATATAGTAGGGATATAGAGATGAATATACATGGCGATATTTTTCAAAAAAAATAAAAAACTTTGCCCAAAAATGGGGCGGGGCAACCATGTTGGCTGCCCCCAAAGGGCAACCCCATCAACCCCTATATATATATATATATATATATATATATATATATATATATATATATATAGGGCTTATCCAATGCACACAGAGCCCATTTGTGTTGTGGTGAGCACCAAACATGGGCTCGCCACGTGTACATGTTGGTTCCATTTGGTAAGTGACGGTATTAGTAACAACTATATTTCTAATTATAGGTGATGAATACCCATTCATCACTCTTTATTCTTCTATTTTA
Organism: Ottelia alismoides; assembly: GCA_037367405.1. Classification (NCBI taxonomy): domain Eukaryota; kingdom Viridiplantae; phylum Streptophyta; class Magnoliopsida; order Alismatales; family Hydrocharitaceae; genus Ottelia; species Ottelia alismoides. The sequence goes on from JAZKJV010011012.1 coordinate 45,632, forward strand.
GCTACAAAAACCTTTGCAAATACATGTAGATATGTGTAAATACAAATCATTACCAAAAGCATGCATTGTGTAAAAACCTGTAATTAGCATGTTTTTGTGCAAAAATAAAAGAATAAAGAGTAAAAAGAAAAAGAGGGAAATATTTAGAATAAATATTGAGCAACTTGACCCAAGGGAGGGCTCAGCATGGGCCTGACCGCATAAAAGACAAAGTAGAGAGAGATAGGAGCTCATGTGTATATACTTCTGTAAATAAATAAAATTATATTTTCCTCACCCAAAAATATGCTTGTACATATTCTGTGTATATTTAGAGACTATTAAAAACAAAATAAAAATTTAAAAAATCAAAAAAATTCAAAAATGCCCTTTCACCATGTGTATAGATCATCATTCCTTATTTATTTAACCCTAAAAATAAATGTATTTATTTTCTAAACTTTTTGTAAATATTCTATGGAATATTTTGTAAATAAAATAAATAAAAAGAAACTAAACAAAAATCAAATAAAAATTACAAAATTAAAAATACAAAAATACAGTGTATATACCATGTATATAAATGTATATAACTATTTATTTAACCTATGAATATAAATAATTAAAATAAAATAAAAATACCATGTTGTTCTTCATTTCATGATGTAAATAAATAAAATATAAAATGGGCATAAAAATACATAAAAATAACAAATAAAAAAATCAAAAATTAAAATCTATATAGTGTACATATACCTATATATATAACTACCCTATTTTTATTTCCAAAAATTAATTAAAAATCACCAAAAAATAGAAAAAAATAAAAGAAAAATATTTCATGTTTTAAGTTTTTCTTAATTCGGCCTTTTTCTACCTTAAATTAAATAAACAAAAAATTCGATTACGTGGCAGCTCCTGATTGGTCCACGGGGGATTGTTGACCCCGGTCAACTCCCCCGCGGACTCCTTCCTTTTCTGGAAGATGTGCGCCGCCCCGCCTTCGCCGATTTTTCCACGCGTCTCCAGCTTGTCTCCCACGCAAACCCCGTGCCCGGATTCTTCGCCGATCATCCGTCTTCCCCGCCAGATCTTTCGCCATGAAATCCACGCCTTCCATCGCTGCATCCACTCAACCCTAATCGGCCCGGTCTCCATATATATCCCGACCTCCGCCGCCTCCGCGCCTCATCTTTGGCTCCCTGCCTTCACTCCCGTGACCTCCATCATAACCACCGAGGTGACAGCTCGCATTGGCCCTTGTTGCAGTGAGGAGGAGGTGGCCGGTCATTGATCGGCAGCTTCGCGCCGCCGTTGCTCCGCCGCTTGCAGGAGCTCGAGCATCAGGCCTTGACGCCCTTCGAGGCTACGACCGGGAGTTAGCCACACTCCAGCACAGTCTTCCGCTCCACCCAGGTAGATTCCTTAGGCCGTAGATTAGCGTAGCTTTCGATTTTTAGTTTACTGTTCGCGTAGCTCCGCCGCCGTCGCCAGCCACCTCCGATACCCCATCTTCCATTCCGACCCGACCATCATCTTCGCCAGACCTCTCCGCATCTTCTTCACCCATTCACCCAACCCAGATCGCACAGGATCTGGGAATCGAGCTCCTCTGCCGACCACCTTCGCCGGAGCTCTCCATTCCGACGCACCATGCACCTTTACGCCGCCTAACCGGGTCGAGGCAATTTGCCCTCGACCCGTGAGTCTTCTGGTTTGCTTTTCAGGTCAAGACAAGGGTCATCTGAGACCCTCCGCCATCCAGCCAGGAGACCCGGCTCCGCCGCCTTCGACCGAGCTCCTCGGAGCTCGGTGCGCTCGTCAGAGACCACCAGTAGACGCGGAGCCTTCCGCGATTCTTCTCCGACCTCCAGAAGGCTCTCCAGAGGATCCTAGCGCACGCACGAGCCCGGCGAAAGTCGCCGGCGACTTGTTCTTCCAGGATCTTCAGCCGCCGTCCGATCAGCCTCGACCTCCAGTTTTCATCTCGGCCATCCATTCTCGGACGAGCAGTCACCGTCAGATCCATTTGAGGTTCGATCTCCACCGTCGATCCAGCGCAACTCAGCCATTTCTCCCGTCCACCGTTCGATCTGCAACTTGGCAGCGCCTGAACCGTTCGATCGCTGCGAGGGCTTCAGCGTTGGAGCGCCACTCGTTACCAGCCGTCCATCCAGCCACGTGGCGCCCGCTCCGCCCTTGGATCGTAATAAAGGGGTAAATTACCGTAGGCCCCCTCGTAGTTTATGCTTTACATTTCAGTCCTGTAAATATTTTGAGTACTTTATTTACGTTGGGTGATTCGCATAGTGGACCTCGTACTTTTCAGTATTTGCATTTATGCCCCTGTTTGTGTGAGACACGTGCAGCAACACGTGATATTTTGGTATACTTGCGATTTTAAACCCTGTAGTTCTGGATGTTATGGTTGAATAAAAAGTTTTCTTTATTTGCATTTATGCCCCTGTGCGTGATTTAATTCCCCATGTGCGATATTTTTTGGGTTATTTGCAGATAAGCCCCTGGACTTTTGGTACTTGTTACCAATAAGCCCTCGGAACTTATTTTTTCTTACATTTGGGTCCCTGAGTGCCCCAGGCACGTGCTTGGCACGTGTTTTGCTGGGTATTTTGCACCAGACCCCCCAGAACTTTGGGTATTTGCACTTTGGTCCCTATGCACAATACCCCTCCTTTATCTTTGAATAAAATATCAAACCATCTCCAAATTCAACGAAAATTTGACACATGGCTCCTGCCATGGTGTAGGATTTTTGTAGATTTTTGAGGACATTTTTGATTTCATTTGCTATTTTTAAAAATTCAAAAACCCATATTTTTGCTACTGTTTAGATTCAAAAACCCCAAAAAAAATATCAAAACCCTTCTAAAAATCCTATAAAAATTAGTTACTGTTTATTTGGTGTTCTTTGATTTTCTAGCCAACTTTGGCTATTTTTCATTAAGTAAAAACCCTAAAAACTTAAAAACACCTCAAAACTCCTAAAAATCATAATAAATAATTTAAAAACTCAAAAACAATAATTTTGGTGCTCAAATTTTCCTTGTTTTCTCTAGTATACAGGAAAATTACCTCCAGGTCCCTTTGAGATCCTTAGATATTTTATCTTTGGGTCTTGGGCCTTGCTGAACAGTACCCTTTGTTTCTAGCACTGTTTGATTTTTAGAAAATAAAATAAACATCATAAAAATCTCAAAAATTCACCAAAAACATAAAAAAATATAAAACACATAAAAATATTTTTGTCTGAATTTTTGCTTGCTTTTTAATGCATTAAATAAATTGCTCAAGTGTGCTTGTTTATACTTTCTTTATTTTCCTTCACATATTAAAAATTCTAAAAAAAAATTATAAAAAATCAAAAACCACTAAAAATTAGCTTCTCTGAAATCTGACTACTTAGTTTTTCAATCGTGCTCCTTGTGTTCGACCCTGGATCGCTATACCAGGTAAAAAGAATAGCGAAGACCGCTTACATTGAATTTCTTGATTTTCTGAGTGGTTTTTATCAATTTTTCTCGATTGACCGCGCTTGGTGATTTGGGTCACAACGACCATTTTATTTACATACTTAACCCGATTGTCAGGCGCGTCATCAGAATGGCGCCGTTGCCGGGGAGCACGGCTTTGTAGTCATTTTTCTATTTTGGTCTCTCTCTATATTATTATTGTTTTCTGACCTTCTCTCTTTGATTTTTGTGCGAGGTACTGCTTGGACGACTTGGAGCTTCTTTTTAGAGGACCCGTGCAGGAGGAAGAGAGAGAGAAGAAGGAATTTTTATTTCTGAGAGAGAGAGAGAACAATATTTGTTGTAATAACTTAGACTTTGGACTTGTGGACACTTGTAACTTAGCGGGTCTGTTTCGCCGAGTACCGGTGTACTCGGGGGACCCATTTGGATTTTCGCAGCTTTTCTTGCGGTTTTGATAGCTAGCTGCCTTTTCCGGTGTTTACGCGGTTTTTCTCGAGCCCCTAGATTTAGGAATTTCTCTTGCTTGTGCCGTAATTAGTAGGATCCCCACACCTAATTGCTGATTGATGAATACCCATTCATCACTCTTTATTCTATTATTTTAGCTACAAAAACCTTTGCAAATACATGCAGATATGTGTAAATACAAATAATTACCAAAAGCATGCATTGTGTAAAAACCTATAATTAGCATGTTTTTGTGCACAAAATAAAAGAATAAAGAGCAAAAAGAAAAAGAGGGAAATATTTAGAATAAATATTGAGCAACCTAACCCAAGGGAGGGCTCAGCATGGGCCTGACCGCATAAAAGCCAAAGTAGAGGGAGATAGGAGCTCATGTGTATATACTTCTGTAAATAAAACTATATATTTTCCTCACCCAAAAATATGTTGTAAATATTTGTATATATTTTGTAAAAGTTATCAAAAACAAAATAAAAATTTAAAAAATCAAAAAGTCAAAAAAATACCCTTTCACCATGTGCATAAACCACACCTTTATTTAACCTTGTAAATAAATTCAATTATTTTCTAAACTTCTTGTAAATATTCTATGTTACATTTTGTAAATAAAATAAATAAAAAGAAACAAAACAAAAATCAAATAAAAATTACAAAATGAAAAATACCAAAATACATTGTATAAATACCATGTATATAAATGTATATATCTATTTATTTCACCCTTATATATATAATAAAAATAAAATAAAAATATTCTTTTATTCCTCATTTTATCTTGTAAATAAATAAAATACAAAATGAGCATAAAAATACATAAAAATAACAAATAAAAAAATCAAAAATAAAAATCCATGTAGTGTACATATACCTATATATATAGCTACCCTATTTTTATTTCCAAAAATTAATTAAAAATCACCAAAAAATAGAAAAAAATAAAAGAAAAATATTTCATGTTTTGAGTTTTCTTTAATTCGGCCTATTTCTGCCCTAAAATAAATAAACAAAAATCGAGCACACGTGGCCGCTCCTGATTGGTCCACGGGGGATTGTTGACCCCGGTCAACTCCCCCGCGGACTCCTTCCTTTTCTGGAATACGCGCGCCGCCCCGCCTTCTCCGATTTTCCCACGCGTCTCCAGGCTGTCACCCACTCAACCCCCGTGCTCGGATTCTTCGCCAATCATCCATCATCCTCGCCGGATCTTCCGCCATCAAATCCACGCCTTCTATAGCTGTCGCCACTCAACCCTAATCGCCCCTGTCACCTTATATATTCTTCCCTCCGCCGCCTCCGCGCCCCATCTTTGGCCCTTCTCCTCCTTCCCAGTGACCTCCATAGGCTTCGCGAGAGTGACAGCAAGCGTCTGCCCTTGTTGCAGTGAGGCGAGGAAGCGAATCCATTGATCCGGCGATTCTCGCCGTCCTTGCTCCGCCGCCGGCGTTGAGCATCGAGCTTCAGGCCTTAACGCCCTTCGAAGCTACGACCCGGAGTTAGCCACGCTCCAGCACAGTCTACTGCAGCCACCAGGTAACCTTAGCTCCTTCTAGTTTCTTCCAATTTCCGATTTCGCCCAATTCATATCTCCGACGCATTTCTCCGATCCCGACCATCTCGCGTTACATCTCGACCATCCGACCATCTCATCACCTCCGCCGTATCCCCGCGCACCTTCTACGCCCGCTCATTCAACCCAGCTCGCCCCGGAGCTGGGATTCGAGTTCCATCGCCTCCGCCTCACCGGAGCTCGCTCGCCCCACCGCACAGACCATCTTCACCCCGCTTTCTTGGGTCGAGGCATTTTGCCCTCGACCCGCGAAGCTTCTTGACTACTTTGCAGGTCCAAAGGGAGGCATCTGAGCCCCCCTACAGTTCAGACCGGAGCTTCGCGCCGCTAGGCCTCGCCGGAGCCCCTCCAGGGCTCGGTTGGGCCATCGGCCATCACCATCAGCTGCGGGAAGTCACCAGGAACGTGTTCCGATCAGTAGCAGCAGCTGAGGAGGACCGGAGTCCACGCACGAGGCCGGCGAAGTTCGCCGGCCATCAGTTCTTCCTCCATCTTCCAGAGCCGTCCGATGAAGCCCTCGCTCCAGTTCTGATCGCGTCCGTCCATTCTTCGAGGAGCAGCAGCCGTCGATCCATCCGAGGAGCGCATCTGGACCATTGATAGCAGAGGAGAGAGGCGCCAGCGTTTCAGACGTCAGATCCTCCACGTGGGCCTCTCCCCACCGTCGATCGAGCCGAAGGGACGAAGAGAGGAGTCGCGCCGCCATCCCAGCCGTCAGATCACCCACGTGGCGCCTATCCGACCGTCGGCTAATAAAGGGGTAAATATCGTAGGGCCCCCTCGTAGTTTGTTATTTTCTTTTTAGTCCTGTAATTTTTAATTCAAGTTGTTTATTTTCTGGGATATTTGCACCAAGGACCCCGTACTTATTTTTTTTTGTACTTATACCCCCGCCAGTTGTGAACCACGTGCTTCGTCACGTGTTTTGTTGGGATATTTGCATAAGACCCCTTGTAGTTCTAGATGTTATTCATTGAATAAAAAGTTTTGTTTATTTGCATATATACCCCTGTGAGCATTGATTAAGCGCATGTGCGTTTTATTTTGGGTAAATTGCAACTGAGCCCCCTGGACTTTTGATACGAGTTATCAATAGGTCCTCAGGACTTATTTTTATTACCATTTGGTCCCTGTGTGCCCCAGGCACGTGCTTGGCACGTGACTTCTTGGGTATTTTGCACCAGGACCCCAGAACTTTTGGGTATTTGCACATAGGTCCCTATGCACAATGCCCCACCTTTATTTTTGAATAAAATATCAAACGACCTCCAAATCCAATGAGATTTTGACACATGGCTCCTGCCATGGTGTAGGAATTTCTGTGATTTTTGAGGACATTTTTTATTTCATTTACTATTTTTAAAAATTCAAAAACACGTATTTTTGCTACTGTCTAGGTTTAAAAATAACAAAAAAATATAAAAACTCCACCAAAAATTCTAAAAAAATTAGGACTTGTAGTTTGCTTGCTGAGTGATTTTCTAGCCAATTTTGGCTACTTTTCATCAATTAAAAACCCTAAAAATTGAAAAACCCCTAAAAACTCATAAAAATTGTAATAAATAAATTAAAAATCCAAAAACAATAATTAGGGTGCCTAAATTTTCCTTATTTTTTCTAGATTATAGGAAAATTACCTTCAGGGCTTTTTGAGATCCAAAATTATTTTATTTTTGGGTCTTAAGCCTTGCTGGTCAGTACCCTCTGTTTTTCGCATTGTTTGATTTTTAATAAATAATTTACCCATTAGAAAAATTCCAAAAATTCACCAAAAACAGTAAAAAACTTAAAAAACATAAAAACCATTTTTCCTTAATTTTTGCATCATTTTTGGAGTGTTTTATAAATTGTTGAAGTTCCCTTGCATTCATTTTATTTCCTTTTCTCATCATTTAAAAAAATCTAAAAAAAATATAAAAACAAATAAAAACCACTAAAAAAAAAGATTCTCTTGGATTCTGACTACATCGTAGGCTATTTAGCCAATCTGTGCTCCTTGAGTTCGACCCTGGGAGCTATACCAGGTTAATCCTCTAGCAGGACCACTTCTCTGTGTTTCATTGATTTTATCTTCATTTGTGGTTCATTTTCTTGATTGACTCAGCCCGAGTGATTGAGGTCGCAACGACCTACATTTTCTTTACACCTTTACCTCTGTCATTCGGGCGGTCGTCAGAATGGCGCCGTTGCCGGGGAGCACGGCTTTGTAGTCATTTTTTTATATTGTCTCTCTTAATTATAACTGTTTTCTGACACTCTCTCTCTTTCTAATTTTTGTGCGAGGTACTGCGTGGAGAACTTGGAGTACACTTTTTGAGGACCCGCACGGGAAGAAGAGCAGGAGGAAGAGAGAGAAGAAGGAGTTTTCATTTCTGAGAGAGAGAGAGAACAATACTGTTGTAATAATTTAGACTTTGAACTGTGGACACTTGTAACTTAGCGGGTCTGTTTCGCCGAGCACCGGTGTGCTCGGGGGACCCATTCGGATTTTCGCGGCTTTTATCGTGGTTTTGATAGCTAGCTGCCTTTTCCGGTGTTTACGCGGTTTTTCTCGAGCCCCTAGATTTAGGAATTTCTGTTGATTGTGACGTAAATATCTAAGGCCCAACACTTAATAGAATATCTGTTCCTATAGAACGTAATTGGACCTTGATAAAATTCACTGAAAAAGTTAGTTTAATTGGATTTGAGACCACGTGCCGTGAGGAGTCACATACAGCGCTGGCAGGACCCGTTGTGGCGGGCACCGAGTGACTCCCAAGATCGGACTCCGGACTCGATTCCGTTGGCTAACTATTGTTCTTCACGATCAATAGAAATTGCTCAGCTAGGACTCGGTTTTTCCTCGTTGCATCATTTAGGTAGTTTAATTCTGTATTTAAATTCTGCGCGGATCACTTGCATGTAGAGTGCTGGAGACAAGGTACGCATTTCTTTCTCTGCATGCATCATTGATTTTCTCGCGCATCGACTTTTTCGGCTTCTCCCCCTGTGTTTGGCTTAATCATCAGGAGAATCGGAAAAACCGTTAGGCCGCTTGTATTTATTTTGAAAAAAAAATTAAAAAGAAAAACAAAAAAATTGGGACTGGATAACATTATTGACCCTAAAAGACACTCACATTAAAAATTTGTCTTGGGGAGAGCAACCCCCTCATTGTTTGGTTTGATTGTGCGAGAGAGTGACCCGAACACTAGGTAAAGCCCTCCGGTGCTCATCTCGACTGATTACCGACTCTTCTGTGCGGGACAGTCGGTTGAGAGAGTATCGGGTATCCCAGCAGGTCACGTAATCGCTCTGATATCTTGTGTGTTCACCAAATAAAATTGACAAGATAAATTGACCGAGCTTTCACGGTCTTCAGATTGTGTTGAGTTGGTGAACAAGGGGCTTGCTTTGCGATCATATTTTCTCCAGATCCCATCCGCCTTACTCGCCAGATCAAGATGATGGGTAGACGATCTCTTAGGCAGCCTCTGGCTGCACCGCTTTCAGGCGCGTCTACTCCATCATCTAGGTTGGCCCGTGAGAGTCGAGACCAGCTCTCCGGGCCCGAGTTCGAGTCCACCCTGTTCCCCCTCGATCCCCTTTCTTCTGCTACTGAGAGACATGAGCCCGAGGAAAGACGAATTAATTTGACAGAACCTGAGTTAGGCTCATCTGATTTTGCAGACATCCCTATGGCTGGAGCCGGCAGTTCAGACGATCGCCAGCCCGAACATTTTGTCTTAGACCAGGGAGCGATTAACTCCACCCTGATCGCGTCATTAGAGACAGTTCAGCAACAGTTACGCGATCAGGGGGCATTCATGATAGAGATGAGGAGGGAGTTGGAGAGACTCCGAAGAGAGCGAGACGAGCCAAGCGAGCCGGAGGACATTCCTGACGCTGATGCAGAGGCAGCAGCCGCAGCAGCAGCTGCCGCAGCAGCTGCAGCCGCCGCCGCAGCAAGACCGATGCGGGAGCTGCACAACCCCGGATCTACACTGATGCACCAGTGGGTGGTGATACCTGCTATCGTGGGGGATTTCAAATTCCCTCCGAACACACTGCAGATGCTTCCTCATTTTCACGGACTCGCCACTGAGGAACCCCACCTCCATCTCCAGGAGTTTTTGATGATCTGTAGCACTGTCCACAACCGTCGTGTGGACCAAGATACGATTCGGATGATGGCCTTCCCTTTTTCACTGGCAGATAGAGCAGCCGCCTGGCTGAAACATCTAGGGAAGTTTGTTTACACCTGGGAGCAACTCCGCACCGAGTACTTGAACAAGTACTATCCACTCGGGCGGACGAATGCAGCGAGGGCCCTGATCAACAACTTCTCCATGCTCCCTAACGAGCAATTTCACGAGGCATGGGAGAGGTTCAGAGAGCTTCTGGATAGATGCCCACATCACGACATCTCGAAGCCGAACCTAGTTCAGAGCTTCTTCAGTGGGATGACACCAGAGCTTCAGGGTCTGGTGAATGCTTCTTGCGGCGGGTCCTACTTTGCCAAGGACCACAACCAAGTCTGGGCCATCTACGAAGAGATGGCAGAAAATTACATGGTGATGTCCCAGACTCGGTTGTACACACAGAGATCTCAGCAGCCGCCAGGACCCGTGCAGTATCAGCGGATAGCACGGGTTGATGCAGGTCCATCCAGTTCGTCCACAGTTGCGGCCGCACAGGCAGAGTCGGCCACTGCGGACATGGGGATTATCAGCGAGAAGTTGGACCGCATGGAAATAATAGAGAAGAAGCAGTGCCAGGGCATAACTCAGATGGAGCAAATGGCACAAACCCTGAGCGACATGAAGACCCAGCTCTTGTGTCTTCAGGAGGCACAGACGGCTCCTCAGCCCCGTCTTCTGTCGCGAGGCGATTCCGGCGGCAGCCGCAGCTCGTCCCAGCGCTCCAGCTCCTTCCAGCAGCCTAGACAAGTTCACCTTGTACAGGCGGAGCCGTACCAGCAGCAGCAGCCCTCTTACCAGTCACCACCATCTCCCGACTTACAGATGGTGGTATATCAGCCGGATCAGCCTCTGGATGTACTCCCACCAGCCCCTTACGATGCGGAACCGTTGATGGATGTCAACGGGATTTGGTATGACCGCCCTCAACCTGGAATCCGAAGAGATCATCCCGGATTCAGGTGGGGGAATGGGGGTAACCAGTCCCAACAGCAGCCAGCCGGTCAGGGAGGGCAGTACTCCCAGCAGAGAGATCACCAGCAGCCCCCAGCATACCAACCACACCAGCCATCATCCTTCGTACCTCGTCCCTACCAGCAGCAGGGACAGAATTGGAGACGTGAGCAGCAGGCTCACCAGCAGCAGCATCATTCCTCTTACCCCTCTCAGCCACAGCAGCACCAGGTCCAGCAGCCTCATTATCAGAGAGGCAACCCGTCGGGCTCCCATGAGAGCCCCGCCATGGATGATTTAGCCCGCCTCTTCACAGAGCAGCAGGCTACATTTAGACGGGAGATGGACGAGTTCCGCCAGGAGATGCGGGACCTGATGAGAGGGAAGGCCGCCATCCCTGCACAGATCGAGCCTAATCCGAATAGCTTGAAGAGGAAATCTGAGCAGGTAGTTCACACTGAGCCTACCACTCCTAGTAACTCATTTGATGATATGTCATCGGATATATTTGATGCTGATTTTGTTACACTTAGGAGCGGTAGAAGACCAGCAGGCGGCGCCTCATCTGAGCGACCACGCGAGGATCCATCTAGAGCGCCAGATGAGGAAGAGGAGAGCGGTACTGAAGCCGCACATCATGATGACGGTGGTACTGATGCCACCCGAGATGCTGATCCCACCGGCGGTACTGAGGCCGCCATTTCACCACATCGAGGAGGTGGTACTGACGCCACCAACAGAGCCGAGCCAGCCCGCGGTACTGATGCCGCAAGACGTCTAGTTATGGAGCCAGCTAGAGGTGGTACTGAGGCCACCAATATTCATGTTGATAGAAATGTTGTCTTTCCTCGCATGAATGTATCTCAGAACTCTAATTTGAATAAAGGAAAAGGTTTAGTTTCTTCTGATCCCACTGTGGTGAATGATGTTTGTGAGGATCCAGTCATCGAATCATCTAGGCCTATTCCTAGTCCTTCATCTGAGAAGGACCCTGTGATCCCTTTTCCTAGAGCCCTTGAGTTGGGGAAGGGGAAGAAAAAAGAAAAAGATCCAAAAAAGATAGAGCAGGAGGAGTTCAGCCAGAGCATGATAGACCGATTTCACATCCAGCTGACCCTCAATGAGACTTTGCAACACATCCCTCTTCTTCAGCGATCCTTGAGAGATAAGACCACAGTCAGAAGGACGAAGAGGAACAAGACCGCAGAGATCCATGTGTTGACCAAAGCCACGTGTTACGCGATCCAGAACCATCTGCCGACTAAGAGGCCAGATTTAGGGGCCCCGTATGTCAGATGTCAGATTAGTGAGCAGAGGTTCAACCGTACTCTATTAGATAGCGGATCGTCGATCAACCTTCTTCCGGCAGCCCTTCTCGACCACTTAGAGTTGGGCACTCTTAGACAGAGCAGGACATACCTTCAGTTTGCTGATCGGTCTGTCAAGAGGCCAAAGGGGTTGTTGCGAGACGTTGTCGTCACGATTCAGGGTTTGCAATTCCCCGTGGATTTCGTCGTGTTAGACATGGAGACCCCTGACTCGTTGACCGATTCCCCCATCATCCTCGGTCGCCCGTTCTTGGCCACAGCCAAGGCAGTGACCGACCATGACAATGGGAAGGTATTCTTTCGCGTCCAGGGCGAGAGTATACAAATAGAGACGGTTAAGGACCACAGAGCCAGAGATAGATCCCGCTCACATGGCAGTACAGATTCAGAGCAGCTGACAGACGTAGAGCCAGACATCCACCAGGACTGTGATTTTGTGATCACAGATGATGAGGCAATTTGGGCAGATCCTGCAGCACAGACCATCCTCTCATATTCAGATACAGTTGATGCAGAATTGATAGCAGAGGATAGTCTGGAGAGCACAACCCTGGTTCAGGATACTATTGAGTCCGCAGAGTCGGACCTTGATCGCGACACGATTTCCAGTGATGGTGGTACTGAGGCCACCCTGCTCTATGGTGGTGCTGATGCCACCTTGTTCTCCGGTGGTACTGATGCCACCGAGTCTGATATAGATCCCTCGGATTCAGAATCTGATTGGGCAGATTGTGATGATCAGATGCCAGATCTGGATCCACCTGAGCCTACAGATGAGGAGGAGGTAGAGGCAGAGCAGACCAGAGACAATGTAGAGGACCCGCCTTCTCCAGATCCAGTTTGTGAGAGTTCGTTATCATTCTTCCAGGCAGATTTGGCAGAATTATCCGCATACACACATCTTCTTCAGAAGCCAGATTTGCCAGCACCCAGCTGTCCAGAGCTAAAGCCGCTCCCTACTTCGCTGAAGTATAGATTCCTTGCGGGAGAGTCTGAGATGTACCCAGTCATCATCTCTGCCGATCTGACTGGAGAACAAGAATCCCGTCTGATGGAGGTTCTTGAAAAGAACCGCAAGGCAATTGGATGGAGCGTAGCAGATCTCCATGGGATTAGTCCCTCGTTGTGCTCCCACCATATCTATCTCGAGGAAGGGGCAAAGCCGTCGCGTGAGTTCCAGCGGCGACTGAACCCCAACCTAAGAGAGGTTGTTATGAAGGAAATATCAAAATGGTGGAGTGCAGATTTTATTTATCCCATTTCTGACTCCAAGTGGGTTAGCCCCATGCATGTGGTGCCCAAGAAGACGGGCATCACGACTGTGATCAGTGAGTCGGGAGAGGAGATTGCTACACGAGTACCTACCTCTTGGCGGGTCTGCGTTGACTACAGGAGACTCAACCAGGCCACCAAGAAGGACCATTTCCCCCTGCCTTTTATTGATCAGATCATAGAGAGACTGGCAGGGAAGAGCCATTATTGCTTCTTAGATGGGTACTCAGGCTACAACCAGGTGGCCATCGCTCCTGAGGATCAGGAGAAGACCACCTTTACCTGTCCCTTCGGTACATACGCTTTTCGACGCATGCCATTTGGACTATGTAACGCCCCTGCGACTTTTCAGAGATGCATGCTGTCGATATTTTCGGACATGGTAGGGGAGTGTTTGGAGGTCTTCATGGACGACTTCTCGGTTTACGGCGACGGATTCGATTCCTGTCTTGACTGCCTAGACCGAGTGCTCCAGCGATGTATTGCTACCCGCTTGGTTCTGTCTTGGGAGAAGAGTCACTTCATGGTGACTCAAGGGACGGTGCTTGGCCACATCATCTCCAACAGAGGCATGGAGGTTGATCCAGCCAAGGTCGATGTCATTAGGAAACTCACACCGCCGTCCAATCTGAAGCAGTTACGGTCATTTCTGGGGCACGTTGGTTTTTATAGGAGATTTATTCATGATTTCAGCAAGATTGCCCGACCGTTGACTGACCTCTTGACGAAAGACACCGAGTTCATTGTCGATGACAAGTGTCTTTCGTCCTTTGAGACTCTCCAGCAGTGTGTAATTGAGGCTCCTGTCCTTCAGCCACCCGATTGGTCTCTCCCATTCGAGATCATGACGGACGCCTCCGATTTTGCCGTAGGGGCCGTGCTAGGACAGAGGAGGGATGGAGTACCATTTGCCATACACTATGCTAGCCGCACATTGGATTCCGCCCAGCGGAATTATACGGTCACAGAGAAGGAGATGCTAGCAGTAGTGTTTGCTCTCGATAAATTCAGATCATATATCATTGGATCCCGAGTGACCTTGTACACAGATCACACCGCCATCAGGTACCTCATGGCAAAGAAGGATGCCAAGGCTAGACTGACTAGATGGATCCTTCTACTCCAGGAGTTCGACATTGAGATCAAGGATAAGCCTGGAGTCAAGAATGTGGTGGCGGACCATTTATCCCGATTAGAGCAGCCTGAGGAGACAGAGCAGATTGATCCCATTTGTGATACCTTCCCAGATGAGGCGATCCTTGCTATCGCCTCACTCCCGTGGTATGCCGATATTGTGAACTTTCTCGTTGCTGGGAAAGTCCCACAAGATTGGCCCAAGCAGAGGATTGAGACCTTCCTTGCGAAGGCCAAGTCCTACCACTGGGAGGATCCCATCCTTTACCACGAAGGAGGGGATAGCATCTGGCGTCGGTGTATTCCTCAGGAGGAACACCATAGTGTCCTCACTTACTGCCACAAGCTTGAGGCAGGAGGACATCATTCTGGGAGGAGAACGGCACAGAAAGTGCTCCAATCCGGCTTGTGGTGGCCTACACTCTTCAAGGACTCTGATGAGTTCGTGAAGAGGTGTACTGACTGTCAGAGGATGGGCACTTGTGGACAACGTGATATGATGCCGATGCAGCCCATTCACTTCTGTGAGGTTTTTGACGCATGGGGCATCGATTTCATGGGTCCATTCCCTAAGAGTCAGGGATTCGAGTACATTCTGTTGGCCGTAGATTACGTGAGTCGTTGGGTTGAGGCTATCCCCGCCCGAGCCGCAGATGCGAAGACAGTTTGCAGATTTTTGAAGAAGCACATCATCATGCGGTTTGGGGTTCCACGAGTTCTGATTTCTGACGGGGGATCTCATTTCATCAATGACCAGGTGAAGGCCCTTGCTAGCGAGTTCAGTATAGACCATCGTGTTGCCACACCTTACCACCCACAGACAAATGGTCTAGCTGAGGTGTCGAATAGGGAGATCAAGAATATTTTGCAGAAAGTCGTCCGCCCTGACCGAAAGAATTGGTCACAGCTTTTGGACTCGGTCTTGTGGGCATATCGGACGTCTTTCAAGACTCCATTGGGTACATCTCCCTTTCGCCTCGTTTATGGCAAGCCGTGCCATCTACCAGTTGAGC
This sequence comes from Ottelia alismoides, assembly GCA_037367405.1. Lineage (NCBI taxonomy): Eukaryota > Viridiplantae > Streptophyta > Magnoliopsida > Alismatales > Hydrocharitaceae > Ottelia > Ottelia alismoides. The sequence goes on from JAZKJV010011012.1 coordinate 61,019, forward strand.
TGAGGCACAAGTCACTCTGGGCAGTTACAGACATATTGATGGATCCAGATGGTATAGGAGACCAGAGGAGGGCAGAGTTAGCCGCCTTGGAAGAGCTTAGAGATGCAGCTTTCTCAAACAGCCTACATTATAAGGAGAAAGTCAAAGAGTGGCATGATTCTCATATCAGCCACAAGCATTTTGAGATTGGACAGAAAGTATGGCTGTTTGATGCAAGGCTACGATTATTTCCAGGGAAGCTACAGAGCAAATGGAAAGGACCCTATTTGGTCAGAAAGGTACACGATAACGGTAGCATTGATATATCTGAGTTATCTTCTGAGAGTACCTTCCGAGTGAACGGCCAGCGGCTCAAACCATTTCTAGATCATGAGCCGCGGGACGTTATTATTGCCGCTATTCATTTTGCGTGAGATGTGGTCTTTTGACTCACATCTTTTACATCTCACGCCTGATTTTCACTGTTCCTCCGCCTGTATAGATCCAGTTGTCCATATCATTCTATTCTTTAATCCCACATCCCGTCTCTCATCTTATGATTATGCTATACTTAGGGTGTACTTTACCCTAAGTATAGGGGGGGATGTCGGACCTGTGAGTAGTCTCTTCATTCTTTCTGCTCTTGTTTTTGCTGCCTATACTTAGGGATATTTTACCCTAAGTATAGGGGGGGCAGATTCTGTATATTCTTCACTCGGCTTTCCCTTCATGTACAGCTTTCTATACTTAGGATTAGTTAATCCTAAGTATAGGGGGAGACCACCGAGTTCCTCTCATTCTATTCATTTATTCGTTCCTGTACTTAGACATTCCTTTTCACTTCCCTTTTACTAAGCACGAGTTATGTCTTCTTCATCGCTCTTGATCACTCTGAGGACATCGCTCGAGCTAAGTATAGGGGGGGTGTGTATATATTTCATATATACTTTAGCCATAACTCGTACTTTGTGTGAGTGTGTTAATAAATAAAATGGCTAAAAATCACAAAAATTAAAAATTTTTCATGAACATAAACCTCTTTTATTCTTGCACATACATAGCTAGTGTATAAAGTATTTTTGTAAAAATGATTTCAAAAATCTTTTGTGTAAAGCTTGTGTAAATATTTTGTATCAAAATTATGTATATAGTACAAAATTTTTCCAAAATGTTTTGAAAATCAAAAGTTTGCAAAAATCTTGTGTAAATGTTTGTAAATATCTTTTTTGCAAAACTTGCACTTCATGCATCATTCATTCATGATTTCAAAACATTTTTCAAAAATTTTGCATGATTGTAAAATATTTGTAAATAGCATCTTTTGTACATATATGTATATAGTTTTTCCTGGATGAGAGTTGACATTTAAACTAAGCCTGGAATTAAATTGAGAAATGGAGCTTGAACAAGATCTTAATTCACTTAACTTCAAGAGGAACCTTGTAGGACTTAGGGTTAAGGCTTTTCAGGTCCATAAGGGCTTAATTCTTTGAGTCCACTAGGCTATGAGCATATGTCATCTTGATGAGCCTAAGTAGAGCACTTAACAACACACGCATGACTCTCAGAGACAATGGCTTCACTTGCACCTGCACTTTACACATGGCTCTTCACGGATGAGGTGGTAAGGAGGCAGTTTCCTTTGGCTTGGGGTAGCATATGAGGGTAGTACTTCTAGGCGGAACCTCTCTTCTTCTTATAGTGAAGGAAGTGCACCTCAACTTGGTCTAGTGGTGTTGAAAGCTAAAGACAGAAGCTGTGGGTTGCAATAAAGCTTCAAAAGAGGGATAGTCTACCGGCTCAAGGGGAAATTTCTTATATATACTGCACCATGTAGATATGTTGTACAGAAGTTCTAGAAAAAAAAATGCAAAAAGAACTCCAAAAAAGTGGTGGGTCGGATTGAAAATTTAATAACCCCACCGGAGTGAAAAGCAAAAGCTTATGGTATCATGTTACATCTCATGAAGCTTGCAGCGGGAGACTTAGCTACACTGGCTAAGCTTCCAAAACTCTATACTTCTACCCCCTCTTCTTGAGCCGGTTGCACTTGAACTTAGAAGGGAATACCCCGCTTCTCGAGGAAAGAGTTGCTAGACTGAGGCATTAGAGTTACCAGGTTGAGGGAGGTTGTTTCTTTGTTACTTCTGAGGTGGGGAGCCACATATCACTTACACTGCATGGAAAGATTCATGGTCATTAGAGTTTGTGTATGTAGACTTGTTCTGATCTGGTTTATTGAGGAGTCTTGCCCATAGATTGGTGGAACTTGGAGGCTGTTGAGTTTTAGGCTTAAGTCCAAATAAGGTTCCGACACATTAATAATCCAAAGATCTGATCGAGCTCCATATTTCAATTTAATGAAGGAAAATTTAATAAGTCAACCTTGCTCTTGCTCCATGTACATCCTCTTTTTCTTTTTCTTTTTCTTTCTTTTTCACTTCTTTTTCAAATAAGTGTTTGCTAAGGGACTAGCAAAGTTAAAGCATAGGGGGTGATGAATACCCATTCATCACTCTTTATTCTATTATTTTAGCTACAAAAACCTTTGCAAATACATGCAGATATGTGTAAATACAAATAATTACCAAAAGCATGCATTGTGTAAAAACCTATAATTAGCATGTTTTTGTGCACAAAATAAAAGAATAAAGAGCAAAAAGAAAAAGAGGGAAATATTTAGAATAAATATTGAGCAACCTAACCCAAGGGAGGGCTCAGCATGGGCCTGACCGCATAAAAGCCAAAGTAGAGGGAGATAGGAGCTCATGTGTATATACTTCTGTAAATAAAACTATATATTTTCCTCACCCAAAAATATGTTGTAAATATTTGTATATATTTTGTAAAAGTTATCAAAAACAAAATAAAAATTTAAAAAATCAAAAAGTCAAAAAAATACCCTTTCACCATGTGCATAAACCACACCTTTATTTAACCTTGTAAATAAATTCAATTATTTTCTAAACTTCTTGTAAATATTCTATGTTACATTTTGTAAATAAAATAAATAAAAAGAAACAAAACAAAAATCAAATAAAAATTACAAAATGAAAAATACCAAAATACATTGTATAAATACCATGTATATAAATGTATATATCTTATTATTTCACCCTTATATATATATAATAAAAATAAAATAAAAATATTCTTTTATTCCTCATTTTATCTTGTAAATAAATAAAATACAAAATGAGCATAAAAATACATAAAAATAACAAATAAAAAAATCAAAAATAAAAATCCATGTAGTGTACATATACCTATATATATAGCTACCCTATTTTTATTTCCAAAAATTAATTAAAAATCACCAAAAAATAGAAAAAAATAAAAGAAAAATATTTCATGTTTTGAGTTTTCTTTAATTCGGCCTATTTCTGCCCTAAAATAAATAAACAAAAATCGAGCACACGTGGCCGCTCCTGATTGGTCCACGGGGGATTGTTGACCCCGGTCAACTCCCCCGCGGACTCCTTCCTTTTCTGGAATACGCGCGCCGCCCCGCCTTCTCCGATTTTCCCACGCGTCTCCAGGCTGTCACCCACTCAACCCCCGTGCTCGGATTCTTCGCCAATCATCCATCATCCTCGCCGGATCTTCCGCCATCAAATCCACGCCTTCTATAGCTGTCGCCACTCAACCCTAATCGCCCCTGTCACCTTATATATTCTTCCCTCCGCCGCCTCCGCGCCCCATCTTTGGCCCCTTCTCCTCCTTCCCAGTGACCTCCATAGGCTTCGCGAGAGTGACAGCAAGCGTCTGCCCTTGTTGCAGTGAGGCGAGGAAGCGAATCCATTGATCCGGCGATTCTCGCCGTCCTTGCTCCGCCGCCGGCGTTGAGCATCGAGCTTCAGGCCTTGACGCCCTTCGAAGCTACGACCCGGAGTTAGCCACGCTCCAGCACAGTCTACTGCAGCCACCAGGTAACCTTAGCTCCTTCTAGTTTCTTCCAATTTCCAATTTCGCCCAATTCATATCTCCGACGCATTTCTCCGATCCCGACCATCTCGCGTTACATCTCGACCATCCGACCATCTCATCACCTCCGCCGTATCCCGCGCACCTTCTACGCCCGCTCATTCAACCCAGCTCGCCCCGGAGCTGGGATTCGAGTTCCATCGCCTCCGCCTCGCCGGAGCTCGCTCGCCCCACCGCACAGACCATCTTCACCCCGCTTTCTTGGGTCGAGGCATTTTTGCCCTCGACCCGCGAAGCTTCTTGACTACTTTGCAGGTCTAAAGGGAGGCATCTGAGCCCCCCTACAGTTCAGACCGGAGCTTCGCGCCGCTAGGCCTCGCCGGAGCCCCTCCAGGGCTCGGTTGGGCCATCGGCCATCACCATCAGCTGCGGGAAGTCACCAGGAACGTGTTCCGATCAGTAGCAGCAGCTGAGGAGGACCGGAGTCCACGCACGAGGCCGGCGAAGTTCGCCGGCCATCAGTTCTTCCTCCATCTTCCAGAGCCGTCCGATGAAGCCCTCGCTCCAGTTCTGATCGCGTCCGTCCATTCTTCGAGGAGCAGCAGCCGTCGATCCATCCGAGGAGCGCATCTGGACCATTGATAGCAGAGGAGAGAGGCGCCAGCGTTTCAGACGTCAGATCCTCCACGTGGGCCTCTCCCCACCGTCGATCGAGCCAAAGGGACGAAGAGAGGAGTCGCGCCGCCATCCCAGCCGTCAGATCACCCACGTGGCGCCTATCCGACCGTCGGCTAATAAAGGGGTAAATATCGTAGGGCCCCCTCGTAGTTTGTTATTTTCTTTTTAGTCCTGTAATTTTTAATTCAAGTTGTTTATTTTCTGGGATATTTGCACCAAGGACCCCGTACTTATTTTTTTTTGCACTTATACCCCCGCCAGTTGTGAACCACGTGCTTCGTCACGTGTTTTGTTGGGATATTTGCATAAGACCCCTTGTAGTTCTGGATGTTATTCATTGAATAAAAAGTTTTGTTTATTTGCATATATACCCCTGTGAGCATTGATTAAGCGCATGTGCGTTTTATTTTGGGTAAATTGCAACTGAGCCCCTGGACTTTTGATACGAGTTATCAATAGGTCCTCAGGACTTATTTTTATTACCATTTGGTCCCTGTGTGCCCCAGGCACGTGCTTGGCACGTGACTTCTTGGGTATTTTGCACCAGGACCCCAGAACTTTTGGGTATTTGCACATAGGTCCCTGTGCACAGTGCCCCACCTTTATTTTGAATAAAATATCAAACGACCTCCAAATCCAATGAGATTTTGACACATGGCTCCTGCCATGGTGTAGGAATTTCTGTGATTTTTGAGGACATTTTTGATTTCATTTACTATTTTTAAAAATTCAAAAACACGTATTTTTGGCTACTGTCTAGGTTTAAAAATAACAAAAAAATATAAAACTCCACCAAAAATTCTAAAAAAATTAGGACTTGTAGTTTGCTTGCTGAGTGATGTTCTAGCCAATTTTGGCTACTTTTCATCAATTAAAAACCCTAAAAATTGAAAAACCCCTAAAAACTCATAAAAATTGTAATAAATAAATTAAAAATCCAAAAACAATAATTAGGGTGCCTAAATTTTCCTTATTCGTTCTAGATTATAGGAAAATTACCTTCAGGCTTTTTGAGATCCAAAATTATTTTATTTTTGGGTCTTAAGCCTTGCTGGTCAGTACCCTCTGTTTTTCGCATTGTTTGATTTTTAATAAATAATTTACCCATTAGAAAAATTCCAAAAATTCACCAAAAACAGTAAAAAACTTAAAAAACATAAAAACCATTTTTCCTTAATTTTTGCATCATTTTTGGAGTGTTTTATAAATTGTTGAAGTTCCCTTGCATTCATTTTATTTCCTTTTCTCATCATTTAAAAAAATCTAAAAAAAAATATAAAAACAAATAAAAACCACTAAAAAAAAAGATTCTCTTGGATTCTGACTACATCGTAGGCTATTTAGCCAATCTGTGCTCCTTGAGTTCGACCCTGGGAGCTATACCAGGTTAATCCTCTAGCAGGACCACTTCTCTGTGTTTCATTGATTTTATCTTCATTTGTGGTTCATTTTCTTGATTGACTCAGCCCGAGTGATTGAGGTCGCAACGACCTACATTTTCTTTACACCTTTACCTCTGTCATTCGGGCGGTCGTCACTGATCTGTTCCTATAGATCGTTAATTGGACCTACTAAGAATAAATAATAAAAATAACTTAGTCGCTTTCCTGAGAGCCTATGTGCCGCGAGCCTGCCCCACAAGCGCTACTCCTGAACTCGACCTGTCGAGAAGAGGAGGGGTAAGCCAAGACCGGACTCTTTGGATCGAAGGCGAGTAACTGAGTTAGACGGTTCTGCGATAGAAGTTGCTCATCTAGGACTCGGTTTTTCCCGTTGCATCATGTAGGTAGTTTTATTTCTGTCTTTAAATTCTGCGCGGATCACTTGCATGTAGAGTGCTGGAGACAAGGTACACATTTCTATCTCTGCATGCATCATTGATTTCTTCGCGCATCGGCTTTTTCGTCTTCTCCCTCTGTTTTTGGCTTAATCATCAGGAGAATCGGAAAAACCGTTAGGCCGCTTGTGTTTATTTTGAAAAAAAATTAAAAAGAAAAACAAAAAAAAATTGGGACTGGATAACACTATTGACCCTAAAAGACACTCACATTAAAAATTTGTCTTGGGGAGAGCAACCCCCTCCTTGTATGGTTTGGATGCGCGAGAGAGTGACCCGTACCCTAGGTAGAACCCTCCGGTGCTATTTCTAGCTGACTACCGACTCTTCCGTGCGGGCCAGTCGGTTGGAGTAGCATCGGGTATCCTAACAGGTTACGTAAGCGCTCTGATATCCTGTGTGTTCACCGAATAAAATTGACAAGATAAATTGACCGAGCTTTCACGGTCTACATATTGTGTTGTGTTGGTGAACCGGGGGATTGCTTTGCGATCATATTTTCTCCAGATCCCATCCGCCCAACTCGCCAAGATCAAGATGATGGGTAGACGATCTCTTAGGCAGCCTCTGGCTGCACCGCTTTCAGGCGCGTCTACTTCATCATCTAGGTTGGCCCGTGAGAGTCAAGACCAGCTCTCCGGGCCCGAGTACGATTCCACCTTGTTCCCCCTCGATCCCCTTGCTTTTGCTACTGAGAGACATGAGCCCGAGGAAAGACGAATTGATTTGACGGAACCTGAGTTGGGCTCATCTGATTTTGCAGACGTCGGTATGGCCGCCAGATCAGACGATTACCCCAGAGGTCAGCAGGGAGAGCAGCATGTCGTATTTGACCAGGGGGCGATCAACTCCACCCTGATCGCATCATTAGAGACAGTTCAGCAGCAGTTACGCGATCAGGGGGCATTCATGATTGAGATGAGGAGGGAGTTGGAGCGACTCCGAGAAGAGAGAGATCAGAGCGAGCCTGAGGACATTCCTGACGCTGATGCAGAGGCAGCAGCCGCAGCAGCAGCTGCCGCAGCAGCGGCAGCCGCCGCCGCAGCAAGACCGATGCGGGAGTTACACAACCCCGGATCTACACTGATGCACCAGTGGGTGGTGGTACCTGCTATCGTGGGGGATTTCAAGTTCCCTCCGAATACCCTGCAGATGCTTCCTCATTTTCACGGACTTGCCACTGAGGAACCCCACCTCCATCTCCAGGAGTTTTTGATGATCTGCAGCACTGTCCACGACCGTCGTGTGGACCAAGATACGATTCGGATGATGGCCTTCCCTTTTTCACTGGCAGATAGAGCAGCCGCCTGGCTGAAGCATCTAGGGAAGTTTGTTTACACCTGGGAGCAGCTCCGCACCGAGTACTTGAACAAGTACTATCCACTCGGGCGGACGAATGCAGCGAGGGCCCTGATCAACAACTTCTCCATGCTCCCTAACGAGCAATTTCACGAGGCATGGGAGAGGTTCAGAGAGCTTCTGGATAGATGCCCACACCATGACATCTCCAAGCCGAACCTAGTTCAGAGCTTCTTTAGTGGGCTGACGCCAGAGCTTCAGGGTCTGGTGAATGCTTCTTGCGGCGGGTCCTACTTTGCCAAGGACCACAACCAAGTCTGGGCCATCTATGAGGAGATGGCCGAAAATTACATGGTGATGTCCCAGACTCGGTTGTACACACAGAGAGCTCAGCAGCCGCCAGGACCCGTGCAGTACCAGCGGATAGCACGGGTTGATGCAGGTCCTTCCAGTTCGTCCACAGTTGCAGCCGCACAGGCAGAGTCGGCCGCTGCGGACATGGGGATTATCAGCAAGAAGTTGGACCGCATGGAAATAATAGAGAAGAAGCAGTGCCAGGGCATAACTCAGATGGAGCAAATGGCACAAACTCTGAGCGACATGAAGACCCAGCTCTTGTGTCTTCAGGAGGCACAGACGGCTCCTCAGCCCCGTCTTCTGTCGCGAGGCGATTCCGGCGGCAGCCGCAGCTCGTCCCAACGCTCCAGCTCTTTGCAGCAGCCTAGACAAGTTCACCTTGTACAGGCGGAGCCATACCAGCAGCAGCCGCCCTCTTACCAGTCACCACCATCTCCAGACTTACAGATGGTGGTATATCAGCCGGATCAGCCTCTGGCAGCACTGCCGCCAGACCCCTTCGATGCTGAGCCATTGATGGATGTCAACGGGATTTGGTATGACCGTCCTCAACCTGGAATCCGACGAGACCATCCCGGATTCAGGTGGGGGAATGGGGGTAACCAGTCCCAACAGCAGCCAGCCGGTCAGGGAGGGCAGTACTCCCAGCAGAGCGATCACCAGCAGCCCCCAGCATACCAGCCACACCAGCCATCATCCTTCGTACCTCGTCCCTACCAGCAGCAGGGGCAGAATTGGAGACGTGAGCAGCAGGCTCACCAGCAGCAGCATCCTTCCTCTTACCCCTCTCAGCAGCACCAGGTCCAGCAGCCTCAGTACCAGAGAGGCAACCCGTCGGGCTCCCATGAGAGCCCCGCCATGGATGATCTAGCCCGCCTCTTCACAGAGCAGCAGGCTACATTTAGACGGGAGATGGACGAGTTCCGCCAGGAGATGCGGGACCTGATGAGAGGGAAGGCCGCCATCCCTGCACAGATCGAGCCTAATCCGAATAGCTTGAAGAGGAAATCTGAGCAGGTAGATCCCACTGAGCCTACCACTCCTAGTAACCCATTTGATGATATGTCATCGGATCTATTTGATGCTTATTTTATTACACTTAGGAGCGGTAGAAGACCAGCAGGCGGCGCCTCATCTGAGCGACAACGCGAGGATCCATCTAGAGCGCCAGATGAGGAAGAGGAGTGTGGTACTAAAGCCGCACATGATGATAACGGTGGTCCTGATGCCACCAGAGATGCTGATTCCACCGGCGGTACTGAGGCCGCCGCTTCACCATATCGAGAAGGTGGTACTGACGCCACCAGCAGAGCCGAGCCAGCCCGCGGTACTGAAGCTGCAAGACGTCTAGTTGTAGAGCCAGCTAGAGGTGGTACTGAGGCCACCAATATTCAATTTGATAGAGATGTTGTCTCTCCTCGTATGAATGTTTCTCAGAACTCTAATTTGAATAAAGGAAAAGGTTTAGTTTCTTCTGATCCCACTGTGGTGTATGATGTATGTGAGGATCCAGTTGTCGAACCGTCTAGGCCTATTCCTAGTCCTTCATCTGAGAAGGACCCTGTGATCCCCTTTCCTAGAGCCCTTGAGTTAGGGAAGGGGAAGAAAAAAGAAAAAGATCCAAAAAAGAGAGAGCAGGAGGAGTTCAGCCAGGGCATGATAGACCGATTTCACATCCAGCTGACCCTCAATGAGGCTTTGTAGCACATCCCTCTTCTTCAGCGATCCTTGAGAGACAGGACCACAGTCAGGAGGAAGAAGAGGAACAAAACCACAGAGATTCATGTGTTGACCAAAGCCACGTGTTACGCGATCCAGAACCATCTGCCGACCAAGAGGCCAGATTTAGGAGCCCCGTATGTCAGATGTCAGATTAATGAGCAGAGGTTCGACCGTACTCTACTAGATAGCGGATCGTCGATCAACCTTCTTCCGGCAGCCCTTCTCGACCACTTAGAGTTGGGCACTCTTAGACAGAGCAGGACATACCTTCAGTTTGCTGATCGGTCTGTCAAGAGGCCAAAGGGGTTGTTGCGAGACGTTGTCGTCACGATTCAGGGTTTGCAATTCCCCGTGGACTTCGTAGTGCTGGACATGGAGACCCCTGACTCGTTGACCGATTCCCCCATCATTCTCGGTCGCCCATTCTTGGCCACAGCCAAGGCGGTGACTGACCATGACAGTGGGAAGGTATTCTTTCGCGTCCAGGGCGAGAGTATACAAATAGAGACGGTTAAGGACCACAGAGCCAGAGATAGATCCCTCTCAGAGGGCAGTACAGATTCAGAGCAGCTGACAGACGTAGAGCCAGACATCCACCAGGACTGTGATTTTGTGATCACAGATGATGAGGCAGCTTGGGCAGATCCTGCAGCGCAGACCATCCTCTCATATTCAGATACAGCTGATGCAGAGATGATAGCAGAGGATGGTCTGGAGAGCACAGCCCTGGTTCAGGATACTATTGAGTCAGCAGAGTCGGACCTTGATCGCGACACGATTTTCAGTGATGGTGGTACTGAGGCCACCTTGCTCTACGGTGGTACTGATGCCACCGCAGTTGATACAGATCCCTCGGATTCAGAATCTGATTGGGCAGATTGTGATGATCAGATGCCAGACCTGGATCCACCTGAGCCTACAGATGAGGAGGAGGTAGAGGCAGAGCAGATTAGAGACAACGCAGAGGACCCGCCTTCTCCAGAACCAGTTTGTGAGAGTTCGTTATCATTTTCCCAGGCAGATTTGGTAGAATTGTCAGCATACACACATCTTCTTCAGAAGCCAGATTTGCCAGCACCCAGCTGTCCAGAACTAAAGCCGCTCCCTACTTCGCTGAAGTATCGATTCCTTGCGGGAGAGTCTGAGATGTACCCAGTCATCATCTCCGCCGATCTGACTGGAGAACAAGAATCCCGTCTGATGGAGGTTCTTGAAAAGAACCGCAAGGCAATTGGATGGAGCGTAGCAGATCTCCATGGGATTAGTCCCTCGTTGTGCTCCCACCATATCTATCTCGAGGAAGGAGCAAAGCCGTCGCGTGAGTTCCAGCGGCGACTGAACCCCAACTTACGAGAGGTTGTCATGAAGGAAATATCAAAATGGTGGAGTGCAGATTTTATTTATCCCATTTCCGACTCCAAGTGGGTTAGCCCCTTGCATGTGGTGCCCAAGAAGACTGGCATCACGACTGTGATCAGTGAGTCAGGAGAGGAGATTGCTACACGAGTACCCACCTCTTGGAGGGTCTGCGTTGACTACAGGAGACTCAACCAGGCCACCAAGAAGGACCACTTCCCCCTGCCTTTTATTGATCAGATCATAGAGAGACTGGCAGGGAAGAGCCATTATTGCTTCCTGGATGGGTACTCGGGCTATAATCAGGTGGCCATAGCTCCTGAGGATCAGGAGAAGACCACCTTCACCTGTCCCTTCGGCACATATGCTTTTCGACGCATGCCATTTGGGCTATGCAATGCCCCTGCGACTTTTCAGAGGTGCATGTTGTCGATCTTTTCGGACATGGTAGGGGAGTGTTTGGAGGTCTTCATGGATGACTTCTCGGTTTACGGCGACGGATTCGATTCCTGTCTTGACTGCCTAGACCGAGTGCTCCAGCGATGTATTGCTACCCGCTTGGTTCTGTCTTGGGAGAAGAGTCACTTCATGGTGACTCAAGGGACGGTGCTTGGCCACATCATCTCCAACAGGGGCATGGAGGTTGATCCGGCCAAGGTTGACGTCATTAGAAAACTCGCACCGCCGTCCAATTTAAAGCAGCTACGGTCATTTCTGGGGCACGTTGGTTTTTATAGGAGATTCATTCATGATTTCAGCAAGATTGCCCGACCGTTGACTGACCTCTTGACGAAAGACACCGAGTTCCTTGTCGATGACAAGTGTCTTTCATCCTTTGAGACTCTCCAGCAGCGTGTTATTGAGGCTCCTGTCCTTCAGCCACCCGATTGGTCTCTCCCATTCGAGATCATGACGGATGCCTCTGATTTTGCCGTAGGGGCCGTGCTAGGACAGAGGAGGGACGGAGTTCCATTTGCCATACACTATGCTAGCCGCACATTGGATTCTGCCCAGCGGAATTATACGGTCACAGAGAAGGAGATGCTAGCAGTAGTGTTTGCCCTAGATAAGTTCAGATCGTATATCATTGGATCTAGAGTGACTTTGTATACTGACCACACCGCCATCAGGTACCTCATGTCAAAGAAGGATGCCAAGGCCAGACTTACTAGATGGATCCTTCTACTCCAGGAGTTCGACATTGAGATCAAGGATAAGCCTGGAGTCAAGAATGTGGTGGCGGATCATCTCTCCCGATTAGAGCAGCCTGAGGATTCTGAGCAGATTGATCCCATTCATGATACCTTCCCCGATGAGGCGATCCTTGCTATCACCTCACTCCCGTGGTATGCCGATATTGTGAACTTTCTCGTTGCTGGGAAAGTCCCACAAGATTGGCCCAGGCAGAGGCTTGAGACCTTCCTTGCGAAGGCCAAGTCCTACCACTGGGAGGATCCCATCCTTTACCACGAAGGAGGGGATAGCATCTGGCGTCGGTGTATTCCTCAGGAGGAGCATCATAGTGTCCTCACTTACTGCCACAAGCTTGAGGCAGGAGGACATCATTCTGGGAGGAGAACGGCACAGAAAGTGCTCCAATCCGGCTTGTGGTGGCCTACACTCTTCAAGGACTCTGATGAGTTCGTGAAGAGGTGTACTGACTGTCAGAGGATGGGCACTTGTGGAGAACGTGATATGATGCCGATGCAGCCCATTCACTTCTGTGAGGTTTTTGACGCATGGGGCATCGATTTCATGGGTCCATTCCCTAAGAGTCAGGGATTCGAGTACATTCTGTTGGCCGTAGATTATGTTAGTCGTTGGGTTGAGGCTATCCCCGCCCGAGCCGCTGATGCGAGGACAGTTTGTAGATTTTTGAGAAAACACATCATCACGCGGTTCGGGGTTCCACGAGTTTTGATTTCTGATGGGGGGTCTCATTTCGTCAACGACCAGGTGAAGGCCCTTGCTAGCGAGTTCAGTATAGACCATCGTGTTGCCACACCTTACCATCCACAGACAAATGGTCTAGCTGAGGTGTCGAATAGGGAGATCAAGAATATTTTACAGAAAGTCGTCCGCCCTGATCGAAAGAATTGGTCACAGCTTTTGGACTCGGTCTTGTGGGCATATCGGACGTCTTTCAAGACTCCATTGGGTACATCTCCCTTTCGCCTCGTTTATGGCAAGCCGTGCCATCTACCTGTTGAGCTGAGGCACAAGTCACTTTGGGCAGTCACAGATATTCTTATGGATCCAGATGGTATAGGAGACCAGAGGAGGGCAGAGCTAGCCGCCTTGGAAGAGCTTAGAGATACAGCTTTCTCAAACAGCCTACATTATAAGGAGAAAGTGAAGGAGTGGCATGATTCTCATATCAGCCACAAGCATTTTGAGATTGGACAGAAAGTATGGTTGTTTGATGCGAGGCTCAGATTATTTCCAGGAAAGCTACAGAGCAAATGGAAGGGACCTTACTTGGTCAGAAAGGTACACGATAACGGTAGCATTGATATATCTGAGTTATCTTCTGAAAGTACCTTTCGAGTGAACGGCCAGCGGCTCAAGCCATTTCTAGATCATGGGCCGCGGGACGTTATTATTGCCGCTATTCATTTTGCGTGAGATGTGGTCTTTTGACTCACATCTTTTGCATCTCACGCCTGATATCTACTGTTCTTTCCGCCTGTATAGATCCAGTTGTCCATATCATTCTATTCTTTAGTCCCACATCCCTTTTCTCATCCTATGATTATGCTATACTTAGGATGTACTTTACCCTAAGTATAGGGGGGATGTTGGACCTGCGGGTATTCTTTTTATTCTTTTTGCTCCTGTTTTTGTTGCCTATACTTAGGGATATTTTACCCTAAGTATAGGGGGGCAGATTCTGCATATTCTTCACTCGGATTTCCCTTCATGTACAGCTTGCTATACTTAGGATTAGTTAATCCTAAGTATAGGGGGAGACCACCGAGTTCCTCTCATTCTATTCATTCATTCGTTCTTGTACATAGCCATTCCTTTTCACTTCCCTTTTACTAAGCACGAGTTATGTCTTCTTCATCGCTCTTGATCACTCTGAGGACATCGTTCGAGCTAAGTATAGGGGGGGTGTGTATATATTTCATATATACTTTAGCCATAACTCGTACTTTGTGTGAGTGTGTTAATAAATAAAATGGCTAAAAATCACAAAATTTAAAAATTTTTCATGTACATAAACCTCTTTTAGCTTGCACATACGTAGCTAATGTACAAAGTATTTTTGTAAAAAGGATTTCAAAAATCTTTTGTGTAAAGTTTGTGTAAATATTTTGTATCAAAATTATGTATATAGTACAAAATTTTTCCAAAATGTTTCGAAAATCAAAAGTTTGCAAAAATCTTCTGTAAATGTTTGTAAATATCTTTTTGCAAAACTTGCACCTCATGCATCATCATCATCCATAATTTCAAAACATTTTTCAAAAATTTTGCATGATTGTAAAATATTTGTAAATAGCATCTTGTGTACATATATGTATATAGTTTTTCCTGGATGAGAGTTGACATTTAAACTAAGCCTGGAATTAAATTGAGAAATGGAGCTTGAATAAGATCTTAATCCACTTAACTTTAAGAGGAACCTTATAGGACTTAGGGGTAAGGCTTTTCAGGTCCATAAGGACTTAATTCTTTGAGTCCACTAGGCTATGAGCATATGTCATCTTGATGAGCTTAAGTAGAGCACTTAACAACACACGCATGACTCTTAGAGACAATGGCTTGACTTGCACCTGCACTTACACATGGCTCTCCACGGATGAGGTGGTGAGGAGGCAGTTTCCTTTGGCTTGGGGTAGCATATGAGGGTAGTACTTCTAGGCGGAACCTCTCTTCTTCTTCTAGTGAAGGAAGTGCACCTCAACTTGGTCTAGTGGTGATGAAGGCTAAAGACAGAAGCCGTGGGTTGCAATAAGGCTTCAAAAGAGGGATAGTCTACTGGCTCAAGGGGAAATTTCTTGTATATATGCTGCACCATGTAGATATATTGTACAGAAGTCTTCGAAAAAAAATGCGAAAATGCAAAAAGAACTCCAAAAAAGTGGTGGGTCGGATTGAAAATTTAATAACCCCACCGGAGTGTACATAGTCAAATAAAGCAAAGCTTATGGTATCCATGTTACATCTCATGAAGCTTGCAGCGGGAGACCTAGCTACACTGGCTAGGCTTCCAAAACTCTATACTTCTACCCCCTCTTCTTGAGCCGGTTGCACTTGAACTTAGAAGGGAATACCCCGCTTCTCGAGGAAAGAGTTACTAGACCGAGGCATTAGAGTTACCAGGTTGAGGGAGGTTGTTTCTTTGTTACTTCTGAGGTGGGGAGCCACATATCACTTACACCGCACGGAAAGATTCATGGTCATTAGAGTTTGTGTATGTAGACTTGTTCTGATCTGGTTTATTGAGGAGTCTTGCCCATAGATTGGTGGAACTTGGAGGCTGTTGAGTTTTAAGCTTAAGTCTAAGTAAGGTTCCGACACATTAATAATCCAAAGATCTGATCGAGCTCCATATTTCAATTTAATGAAGGAAAGTTTAATAAATCAACCTTGATCCATGTACATCCTCTTTTTCTTTTTCTTTTTCTTTCTTTTTCACTTCTTTCTCAAATAAGTGTTTGCTAAGGGACTAGCAAAGTTAAGTATAGGGGGGTGATGAATACCCATTCATCACTCTTTATTCTTCTATTTTAGCTAAAAAAACCTTTGCAAATACATGTAGATATGTGTAAATACAAATCATTACCAAAAGCATGCATTGTGTAAAAACCTGTAATTAGCATGTTTTTGTGCAAAAATAAAAGAATAAAGAGTAAAAAGAAAAAGAGGGAAATATTTAGAATAAATATTGAGCAACTTGACCCAAGGGAGGGCTCAGCATGGGCCTGACCGCATAAAAGACAAAGTAGAGAGAGATAGGAGCTCATGTGTATATACTTCTGTAAATAAATAAAATTATATTTTCCTCACCCAAAAATATGCTTGTACATATTCTGTGTATATTTAGAGACTATTAAAAACAAAATAAAAATTTAAAAAATCGAAAAAATTCAAAAATGCCTTTTCACCATGTGTATAGATCATCATTCCTTATTTATTTAACCCTAAAAATAAATGTATTTATTTTCTAAACTTTTTGTAAATATTCTATGGCATATTTTGTAAATAAAATAAATAAAAAGAAACTAAACAAAAATCAAATAAAAATTACAAAATTAAAAATACAAAAATACAGTGTATATACCATGTATATAAATGTATATAACTATTTATTTAACCTATGAATATAAATAATTAAAATAAAATAAAAATACCATGTTGTTCTTCATTTCATGATGTAAATAAATAAAATATAAAATGGGCATAAAAATACATAAAAATAACAAATAAAAAAATCAAAAATTAAAATCTATATAGTGTACATATACCTATATATATAACTACCCTATTTTTATTTCCAAAAATTAATTAAAAATCACCAAAAAATAGAAAAAAATAAAAGAAAAATATTTCATGTTTTAAGTTTTTCTTAATTCGGCCTTTTTCTACCTTAAATTAAATAAATAAAAAATTCGATTACGTGGCAGCTCCTGATTGGTCCACGGGGGATTGTTGACCCCGGTCAACTCCCCCGCGGACTCCTTCCTTTTCTGGAAGATGTGCGCCGCCCCGCCTTCGCCGATTTTTCCACGCGTCTCCAGCCTGTCTCCCACGCAAACCCCGTGCCCGGATTCTTCGCCGATCATCCGTCTTCCCCGCCAGATCTTTCGCCATGAAATCCACGCCTTCCATCGCTGCATCCACTCAACCCTAATCGGCCCGGTCTCCATATATATCCCGACCTCCGCCGCCTCCGCGCCTCATCTTTGGCTCCCTGCCTTCACTCCCGTGACCTCCATCGTAACCACCGAGGTGACAGCTCGCGTTGGCCCTTGTTGCAGTGAGGAGGAGGTGGCCGGTCATTGATCCGGCAGCTTCGCGCCGCCGTTGCTCCGCCGCTTGCAGGAGCTCGAGCCTCAGGCCTTGACGCCCTTCGAGGCTACGACCGGGAGTTAGCCACACTCCAGCACAGTCTTCCGCTCCACCCAGGTAGATTCCTTAGGCCGTAGATTAGCGTAGCTTTCGATTTTTAGTTTACTGTTCGCGTAGCTCCGCCGCCGTCGCCAGCCACCTCCGATACCCCATCTTCCATTCCGACCCGACCATCATCTTCGCCAGACCTCTCCGCATCTTCTTCACCCATTCACCCAACCCAGATCGCACAGGATCTGGGAATCGAGCTCCTCCGCCGACCACCTTCGCCGGAGCTCTCCATTCCGACGCACCATGCACCTTCACGCCGCCTAACCGGGTCGAGGCAATTTGCCCTCGACCCGTGAGTCTTCTGGTTTGCTTTTCAGGTCAAGACAAGGGTCATCTGAGACCCTTCGCCATCCAGCCAGGAGACCCGGCTCCGCCGCCTTCGACCGAGCTCCTCGGAGCTCGGTGCGCTCGTCAGAGACCACCAGTAGACGCGGGAGCCTTCCGCGATTCTTCTCCGACCTCCAGAAGGCTCTCCAGAGGATCCTAGCGCACGCACGAGCCCGGCGAAAGTCGCCGGCGACTTGTTCTTCCAGGATCTTCAGCCGCCGTCCGATCAGCCTCGACCTCCAGTTTTCATCTCGGCCATCCATTCTCGGACGAGCAGTCACCGTCAGATCCATTTGAGGTTCGATCTCCACCGTCGATCCAGCGCAGCTCAGCCATTTCTCCCGTCCACCGTTCGATCTGCAACGTGGCAGCGCCTGAACCGTTCGATCGCTGCGAGGGCTTCAGCGTTGGAGCGCCACTCGTTACCAGCCGTCCATCCAGCCACGTGGCGCCCGCTCCGCCCTTGGATCGTAATAAAGGGGTAAATTACCGTAGGCCCCCTCGTAGTTTATGCTTTACATTTCAGTCCTGTAAATATTTTGAGTACTTTATTTACGTTGGGTGATTCGCATAGTGGACCTCGTACTTTTCAGTATTTGCATTTATGCCCCTGTTTGTGTGAGACACGTGCAGCAACACGTGATATTTTGGTATACTTGCGATTTTAAACCCTGTAGTTCTGGATGTTATGGTTGAATAAAAAGTTTTCTTTATTTGCATTTATGCCCCTGTGCGTGATTTAATTCCCCATGTGCGATATTTTTTGGGTTATTTGCAGATAAGCCCCTGGACTTTTGGTACTTGTTACCAATAAGCCCTCAGAACTTATTTTTTCTTACATTTGGGTCCCTGAGTGCCCCAGGCACGTGCTTGGCACGTGTTTTGCTGGGTATTTTGCACCAGACCCCCCAGAACTTTGGGTATTTGCACTTTGGTCCCTGTGCACAGTGCCCCTCCTTTATCTTTGAATAAAATATCAAACCATCTCCAAATCCAACGAAAATTTGACACATGGCTCCTGCCATGGTGTAGGATTTTTGTAGATTTTTGAGGACATTTTTGATTTCATTTGCTATTTTTAAAAATTCAAAAACCCATATTTTTGCTACTGTTTAGATTCAAAAACCCCAAAAAAAAATATCAAAACCCTTCTAAAAATCCTATAAAAATTAGTTACTGTTTATTTGGTGTTCTTTGATTTTCTAGCCAACTTTGGCTATTTTTCATTAAGTAAAAACCCTAAAAACTTAAAAACACCTCAAAACTCCTAAAAATCATAATAAATAATTTAAAAACTCAAAAACAATAATTTTGGTGCTCAAATTTTCCTTGTTTTCTCTAGTATACAGGAAAATTACCTCCAGGTCCCTTTGAAATCCTTAGATATTTTATCTTTGGGTCTTGGGCCTTGCTGGACAGTACCCTTTGTTTCTAGCACTGTTTGATTTTTAGAAAATAAAATAAACATCATAAAAATCTCAAAAATTCACCAAAAACATAAAAAAATATAAAACACATAAAAATATTTTTGTCTGAATTTTTGCTTGCTTTTTAATGCATTAAATAAATTGCTCAAGTGTGCTTGTTTATACTTTCTTTATTTTCCTTCACATATTAAAAATTCTAAAAAAAAATTATAAAAAATCAAAAACCACTAAAAATTAGCTTCTCTGAAATCTGACTACTTAGTTTTTCAATCGTGCTCCTTGTGTTCGACCCTGGATCGCTATACCAGGTAAAAAGAATAGCGAAGACCGCTTACATTGAATTTCTTGATTTTCTGAGTGGTTTTTATCAATTTTTCTCGATTGACCGCGCTTGGTGATTTGGGTCACAACGACCATTTTATTTACATACTTAACCCGATTGTCAGGCGCGTCATCAATAGGCTACCACGTATTTAACAATGACTATATTTCCAACTATACAGTGTCCTTAAAAAAGGGATGACGGTTTTGGAAAGAAAAGATTCAAATAAATGATTTCGTGCGGATTATTATGATCCAAACGACTGGATAGTAACATATATACTTTGGTCAAGTAAATGCTTGTTATGAGATCGGTAATATGAAGACAATGATCGGTAATTTTCATCCAAATAGTTAATATGTGCAGGTAATACGTATACAATGGACAAGTAAATGTGTGTTGCGAGATCAGTAATAACATAACAAAGGATTGGTAAACCATTGTATATGTAATGTGTATTGCATTCATTTCTGTAATATTTTTCCTTTTTCGTCAACGAGGCATTCTATTTAATTCACGAATTCGATTTTCCTTATGTGTATGTATTTAATAACTTCCTTTCAAAGTATTATTTCCATATTAGTCGTATAGAAGGTGAATATGTTAATGATTATATGTTACTTTCTTACTTGAGCAATGTCCGTGACTTACAATGTACAGAAATCAGTAATTCATTCATGTTACTCAAGTAATACATATTCAGTTCTCAAGTAATTATTATTGTGAGATCAGTAATTACTTGTTATTATTACATGTTACTGATTCTTTTATATATCTTACTTGTATTCCTTACTTACTTATGTAGCTTATTAAATTACTTGTAATACGTCAAGTGTTAATGAAAGCCACACATAAATTACTTAATTATTGTTATATGGTAAACATTCAAATTTCAACTGTTATCTTCTAGTCCATTTAGATGATATTGCTCCCGCTCCTCGGCATAACAACAGCTTCTTCAAAACACCAAATTGTTGCATTGTTCTGCAAGAAACAATAAGTTAATTGACCATTTAAAAATTAAAATATCAGGAAATTGGAAAAGAATACACATTACTTACAAATTTTTCAATAATGTTTCAGGAAGTTACTTGCTTCAGTACTATTTTATATCCGTGAATAGTAAGAATTGTATAAAGAATAGTAACTCAGCAATATACTCGCTTCAGTAAGAATCATTCAATGACAAGTAACTTATAATGAATCGTTAGTAACATTTGTTATATGATAAGTAATATAATATAGTTACTGACAGCCAGTAATGAAGTTACAATGTTACCAAAGTTACTTGTTAATATTATAAAGTTACTTCTACATGCAAAAAAATTACTGATGGATAGTGTAAATATTACTTGTTATATATGTAAGTTATTAAAATACTAGTAATGGTTTACAATGTTACCAAAGCATATATTAAATGTTACTGGTCATTATCCGATAGTTACTAGTACAAGTTATATGGAGTTTCTTACTAACATATATATAAAACTTACTGATACATGTAATAAAAGTTACTCAAAGCCAACAATAAAGTTACAAATTTACTGTAACTTTTTATTATATGAAATCAAAATACCTTCGATAAAAAAATCAATTAGGAATACAAATCGTGTATTAAAACGAATAAAAATCGATATTATGAATACAACTTTCTCATATTTCGATCATACTTCTCGAATAAACATTGCTTAGGATAAAAAATATGCAGTATTCATAAAAAAATTATTGAATTCATCATCTCGTCGTTTTGATCCCAAAACAAACATTGCTAAAAAAATAAAATATCATTAAAACAACGAAATTATGATAGAATTAATCGATTAAATCATGAAATCGAATCACATACCTCACATCTTGCGTTGGAACAAAAGAAATGCCTTGCTTTGGAATGAAACGGTAGATTTTAGCGCTCCAGAATTACGAATAACCGATCAATTGCCTAACCAATATGATTACTATTTTTGGAAACTCATTAATTAATAAAATTTGACGATGCTGAAAATAAGGGATGAAAGTTCAGATCGCACGGCTGATATATTGGCGCATGGAATATCAAATGCGCCCTGTGCGCATTAGATAAAAATCATATATATATATATATATATATATATTTATATATATATTTGAAATTAACGGTGGAAATCAGATTGTGGCTAGTGGTATGTATAACGCTTTTCCACTGAAATTTGTAGTGATAATTACTAATTTAGCAATGATTTGAACAAAAGTTGATTGAAAAATCAACAAATGACCATTATCTTATGATTCGCTGCCTACATTAATATAGCACGTAAGACATAACACCGATTGTCGATTTCAAGGATTAAAGAAACTTGCACAACAAATAATATTTATAACGAATCATCAAATTATTAAGTACTCAATTTTATCGTAACACATATGTCATTTATCTCTTATTTCATTGATCATGATTGCACAGCCTCTTAAAGTCGATGATTCCAAGTAAAACTGGACTTCCGGGATCATGGCCAGAGAAGGTATATATCTGAACAGCCTCTTAATTTGTAAATTGAGTGGAGTAATCAATTAAACCTTTACCAGTTTGGTAAATAGATTAATATTTCCCATTTGCAAAATATAAACTAACTCGGGAAACGTTAGATATGATCTACTTGTAATTCCAACTTTCCGTTCAACAACTACAACAAACTTTTACTAAAAGTAAAATCGATTTCGCATTCCAACCTAACTTATATCTATCTGAAGGTAACACTAGTGAAAGTAGAAAAGTCCAAAAATATTGGATTCAACAACCTGAATCTAATCAATTACGAAAAACATTCTCCTACCGTGCGACAAAACCTTATAAAAAGCATTCAATCTCAAGCAATCAGTCTCATCCAACACACTCCAAACCTAATCCCATTTCGCGGCAATGGCTTCGAAAACCCTAGTCTCCTTCGTCGTTGTCGCCCTTATGCATTTAAGCCTTGATACAAGTGGTGCATCTCGCCTTCTCCTTGAGAAAGAACTCGAGCCTCGAGAACACGACCTAGCGAAAGCACACGAGATCACAAAGCCCGTGCATCCTCTGCCACCTAAAGAGCATGAGCTTCCAAAGCACGAGCTACCAGAGATACATGAGATCGCTAAACCGATACATCCTTCACCATATAAGATACCGGAGTTTCCAAAGCACGAGCTACCTGAGATACATGAGATCCATAAGCCAATACATCCTTCACAACATAAGATACCGGAGTTTCCAAAGCACGAGCTACCTGAGATACATGAGATCCATAAGCCAATACATCCTTCACAACATAAGATACCGGAGTTTCCAAAGCACGAGCTACCTGAGATCCATAAGCCAATACATCCTTTACCACATAAGATATCGGAGTTTCCAAAGCACGAGCTACCTGAGATACATGAGATCCATAAGCCAATACATCCTTCACCACATAAGATACCGGAGTTTCCAAAGCACGAGCTACCTGAGATACATGAGATCCATAAGCCAATACATCCTTTACCGTCGAAGATACCGGAGTTTCCAAAGCACAAGCTACCTAAGATACATGAGATCGCTAAGCCAATACATCCTTTACCGTCGAAGATACCAGAGCACGAGATACCGACGATACACGAGATCTCCAAGCCAGTACACCCTTTACCGTCGAAGATACCAGAGCTTCCAAAGCACGAGCTACCGATTCCACATGAGATTTCCAAGCCAGTACATCCTTTGCCACCTAAGAAGCATGAGTTTCCAAAGCACGAGATAAATACAAAAGAGGAGATCTCTAAACCTACACATACTTCACCATTTGAGCTTCCTAAGCACGAGACACCAAATGTACACGATATCGCAAAGCCGACGCATCCTTCCTCAACTCTAGAGCTTCATGAGCACGAGCTGCCGAAGATACCGGAGATCCCAAAGCCATTGCATGAGCTCCCAAAGCACGAACTACCCAAGGTACATGAGGTCCCTAAGCCAACGTATTCTTCGCCAAATTATCACGAGTTGCCTAAGATTTCTGATATCCACAAACCAACGTCTTTGGAGAAGCCGTAAGTTGAATCTTGTATTAATGGCCAAATATGGTACTGGAGTGTATACGGAAATGATGAATGTTACGTGTATCTACGTATCTGTGTATTTGGATAATACCGACGTTATTCTTGCATCTATGTATGCATTATAAATAAAAAAATATAGCTTGTGAGTGAGATATGTATGGAGAAGTTGTTGTAATCAGTGAAGGTTATCATTGATACGGTGAGGATGTACGAATTGGCTTTTATTCGTAATGCATAAATATGTGTATTGATGCATTTGACTATGTTTTTTATAATATATTTTGACTGGTACCTATGCGGTTTAAATGAATAGGACAACGACCTATCTTTGACATGAGGGAATGATATATATGCTCCCTATCTAATTTGTTTTCTCTAAAGAAAAAAATGGTGCAAAGTCCACCCAAAAACTTTATATTCAGATGTTAGGTATGGAAATTTCAAATGCCAAGAATCTTTGAAGAATTTTGGTATCATTAAGAACATTTTCATCATAAAATCTCTCTCCTCGAAAAACAAGCTCATTTCTTGTTATCCAAATTACCCATAGAATAGTTGTGGCATGGATCTTCACTTAAGCATGCACACTCTCAAAAGTCCCAACTGAATTCCAGAAGGATCGGAAACTCTCCATAAAGACACTGACAAGAGCACTCTCCACCCAATCTCTGTCGAAATTGAGCAGGTAAAGAACCGATGATCAATATTCTCCACTCAATTTGTGCAACATTGGCATGAGTCACTAGGAGAGGTGAATAGTCGGACATCCCTCCATGCGCTAGTCATGATCCACTCTCTTCCTAGTAGCGACATGAAATCTTGACCCGCCATGGAATCCTCCAAATCCATATCTGCCCTTAGGTGGGCATAGATATCCCTGGATGAAAATTATATAAGTTAGAAAGAACCTTGTATGCCTTCTTCATCGAGAATTAACCCACCATCGATCCATGCTCAATGATCTTGATCCAAGAAAGGAAACCCTTCCCTAGAGAGCAATCCCCTAAGGCTAAGTAGATTAGTCATCTGTTACTCTAAATGGAATTGGGGCGACCAGACACCATTGTCCCAAGCCTCGCCCACCCGTACATGACGTTCTACAACCACAACAAACAATCGTGGACAGAGATCACAAAGAGCCTCGTGTCCAAACCAATCATTCATCCAGAATCTTAATATACTCCCATCACCTAGACAAGGCCTCAATGAAAATGAGATTTGGGGAAGGATAGAGCAAACCCCTCTACAGAAGTTCGTAGATCTTCCACAACAAAGAACAAACAAGGTCTTGGCACAACCCCATATGCATGCCACCAACTTTGCTAGAAGGGCCTTGTTCATCATGTCCAACTCAAAAACACCCAATCATCCATCCTCCTTAGAAACTACAACTAGGGTTGAGCATTAGGTAGGATCGCTCCAACCTAGTCCGGTGCACAGCCCGCTAAAGCCCAACCTATGCTTGAACCCGAACATTAGATGAGATATTCCATATTTGGATTGGGCTCGAGCTACGACAAGTCCGAGCTCGAAGCCTGTGGGCTGGCTAGGATATAACGCAATAGACTCGACCCAAGCCCGACCCGAAAGCGAAGAAGGCCCAAGCCGAAAGATGGACCGGAATGCTGGACCAAATCTCCCGGAGATGGTTCGGGCCATATATAATGTAGCACTTCTCTCCAGCTTTAATAGAATTCTCAGGTTCAAAGTCAAGAATCGGTTTTTCTTCTTGCGATTGTGATTCCTGGCATGAAGACGAAATGGCTGCAATTGATGTTCATGTATGTTTGGTGTATTCTTATCGGCTGCAGAAAAGTGTAATTTTTCAAAAATCACTCCCCACCGTATTATTGTCCGTTTAAAGAGTAAAAATGGATAAAAACTATAAGTAAACGAATATAGATCAAAGTGGGCCGGGTTGTCCCATGCTCGGCCGAAATACTCGCGGGCCAGGCTCGAACTTGGATGGGTTTTTTCAAAGCAAACATGGCTAAGGCCCGGCCTGCGGGCCCGCCAATGATGCACAACTGTCCACCAGGCAACCAAGGGAACACCAAGAAAGTCTCGAGTTCCTAACCAAAAAGATGCCGCAACATAGTCTCAATGTGTCGTTGGATCCCCACTGGAGGAAACCTAGATAATAAAAAAGATTGGGATGGCAAATAAGACCGACTTGAAAAGGATCAACCCCTCCCCCCCCCCCCCACACACACAAAAGAGGCATGAGGCACACCAACCAACAAGTCTCTGCACAATCCACTCTACATTTGGCATCCAATCTGCTTGTCGAAAACATCCATTAGTCAAAGGTAAGCCCAAATAGTTGATCTATAGAGTGCCTCAATGTGAGCGTAGAGAAATCCTTCTCCACCAACACCTCTTCTCTCATGCAGAAAGAGACAAAGACTGACTTGTCATAGTTGATTCTGAGGCTTGAAATCTCTCCAAAGAGGTCCAACACTGTAGCAATCCATGACGCCTCCCAGACATCTCCTTCTACGAAGAAAATCATGTAGTTCGCATACTGAAGGATGTAAATACACAAGTTGACCAACTGGTAACTTGCACGAAAGTCCTCATAAATAGCACAAGAGACCGTTCATGATAACACATTAGCCACCAAGTCAAAAAGTAAAGGATCATGGATGCAAACCTACATGACCCCCCCTTTACGACTGGAAAAAACCACTCTCTCGACGCCCACTTACCAACACAGAGCAAGAAGATGCAATCACACACATCTTCATCCACGATATCCACTCATCTAGAAAGCTATGTCGTGAAAGAGATGCCCAAATGAAACCCCCGCCTAACACAATCATAGGCCTTGGAGAAGTCAACTTTCTAGAGCATCCCCTTGGTTTTCCTTCATTTCCAATCTGCAATAATTTTTGAGGCGATGACCACTCCATTCATCATGTGTCGACCTGAATGAAAGTCGTTTGTGACTCTACCACAATTTAATCTTGAACCCATCAAAATCTATTTACAACCACCTTATCCATAACTAGGTAGCTGACACTTGATAGGGCAACGGGGCAAAATTCCTCCATACGTCTAACCACATCTTTCTTCAAAAGTGGAAAAATGAGAGAGTGATTCAACCGATTGAAGCCCCTATTCTTTGATATCAACTCCTCCACCACATCCACCATATCCTCATCTACTAGATTGAAGGTTATGGAGAGAACCTTAAGTGCATCACGGAAGAGTGAAGATCGCATCATATGTGATCGGTAGCGACTAGTCGCACTATTGGCTCGATGCAACGGAATTTAAAATTTTAAAATGATGAAATCACATGACCCGAGAACATTTCTCGAATCGTTTCATGTAAGCCACAAAGTAGATATTGAAATACCTCTTGAAGTGTGGTTGTGATTGTGTCTCTAAAGCTAGCGGACTCCTATCTCAAGTCCGGTCCGACAGAGGATACGCTTGCGAGCGCGTTAATGAATTGCATGCTCCTTGCAATCCAAGTTGATAATCCAACTCCTGATCTCGTCAAATGACCGAAGGATACAGAGATTCACGAGAGGTCGAAGCAGCAACACAATGACGTGGTGACGACGACGATCTTCTCTAGGGAAAGAGGTGGACGACCACTCTTGTAGGAGAGAAGGAGGTACATGTATGTTGATGAGAAGGAGAGAGATGCTATTGAATTGTGTCTAAAATGAAGGGCTAGGATTTTTTCTTCTTTTATAATATTTTAGGAGTCCATGGATCACAATCCATGGACAACATAAAATCAATGGTTGAGATTGATTTGTTTTTCTTTCAATGGTCATGATTTTGTTGTAAAAATACAAAACGATTAATTTAATTAAATTAAATTATATTGGAATCAATATAAAATAATTTTAATTAAATCAATCAACCTTGGAGAAACATGAAGGAGACAATCCTCCTTCCAAAAGGGAGGTGGACGATCACTAATCCAATTAGGACTTGGTGTTTGTCCATCCTCCCCATATTAGGAAGGCGGCTCCCTTCTCGTATTACACGAGATTACACATACCACAAAATTGTTGGAAATGCGAGCCCACGGCGAGCCATTATGCAATAAATGTTATTGCACATATCATTCCCTGATCTGAAATGAAGAATGAATAATTTGTATAATAGGTCCCTTAGTACAATTAGGGTTATGTACCATGGCCATCTTAATAATCATGCAGCTGTTGATTCAACTATTGAATCATAGAGGCTGGTGCTTGGATGAATATCTAAAGAGTTAGATTGAGGACTCATCAAGCACCGTCAAATGATTATTAAGAGATGATCTCCAGCCTGAGTAGGAGATGGCAATCCTATCTCTGAAGGCTGATATCTGATCGACCTCTCGATGCAGGTCCTCTGCATAGGAATAGAGATTCGGAGGTGTCAGATTAGTTAGGTCAAAGAGTTGACTTAACGAGATCGAGATAACCAAAGTCCTATATCATATGCTGTCATGATATAGGCACGCATCCTCTGACCGGAGACAGATGTGTTACTATATGTCTGAGTGTGTACATTTGGCAGACCAATAGGTTGATGACCTAATCAAGGTCTATACACCGGTGCGTTGGTGTGCATATAAGGGCATATGAGTAATACGATCTCTCAAAGGGATCATACAGGTTCAGTTACTGAACTGGAAGACATGAGCTCACTCATGAGATATTGGGAAGAATCAAATTCCATGCGCATGGTCGTCTCGCTTTGGAAGCTTGACTGAATTTGTAGGTTTGATATATACTTCTAGTATATGATCAAGACCTAGGTATGATATACGCTTTTGGAAAGTGTATGATCAATACCAACTCCCAATGATCGAATGAGAAACTTACTGATAAAACCATGAAGTAGACAGTATAAAGTTGATCCGATACTTCGGGTTTAGTCTGAGTCTTCCAGTATGCAGGATGTACAGGTATTGGGAATACCTGAGGGTGATTTGATCATAAACGATTGTATAACCATGACGCTTCCATTCCTAGGGAGTGATGAAACGGGTCTGGATTTTAGTGACTCCTCTCAGTAGAGAAGTGATCTGATCTTGGTCCAAGTGTTGGACATTGATCTGAATGTGATTCAGATACAATGAGAAGATTAGATTTACGGTCTTGATTTAATCAAGCATCTATGGGAGGCCCGCGATCTGGATTTGAGATATGATCTAAATATCCATGTCACTATACGTGGAACAATACAATCGCCCTGTCCTTATCTCCAAGTATCTGCGGAGAGATTGCATTATTCTTGAAGGGTTCAAGAATAATTCCATAAGATCTAAGCAATGAAGAAATAATGATTAAATGTGATTTAATCATCTTGATGTGTGAAGAAATTATCCAATTTAATTAAATGTGATTTAATTAATGTGGATAAGAATAATGTGGATAGAAATATCTAATTATTCATAATATATTATAAATGTGATTTATAATGTATTAGAGAGAGCTAATTATAATTTATATGTGTTGATTAATTATTATGTGTATTGGATACACATTGTGTAATTAATTAACAATATGAATTATATGTTGTTTTGGGTTGTGAATATGATTCACAATTTTTTCCATGGCAAGAATGCAATATTCTCAAAGATAATTGTGAATTATTTTTTTGAGAATAAAACCCAATAAATTTGTTGCAAATAAATAAGAGAGATTCCAAGGAGATATGCAATCTCATGGATTTCCATGAGATTGCAATCTCCATGCAATCTCAAGGGGCGGCACATCATTCCTATAAGGAATGTGTGGCCGTCCACTTGGAAGGCACATGGAGATAAAATCTCCATGTATCTTCTCTCCTTATTTGTTGGGTTGATTTAGGAATAAATTATATTTGATTTTGTCAAATATATTTTGACCTAAATTTGTTGCTTTTGACAACAACAATCTTGGTCATTGGATTGACACAAATCAATCTCACCCATTGATTTTATGTACCCCATGGATTGAGATCCATGGATCCCAAAACCCTATAAATAGAGAGGCATACTATGCTCTCTAATTACTTGCAATATTGGAGCTCTCTCTCCCTCATTTCTTCATACACGCCAGCCCTCTCTCCCTCTCTTGTTGGTGGCCGTCCACCATACCCTAGAGGAGAGAATCGTCGTCGCCTTCGCCACCGCGCCGCCGCTTCGACGTTCTTCGGTTTCTCCGTCTTCTTGGTGTGCTACTCCCACGAAGGAGATGTTAGATCTCGTGCGACGAGATCAGGAGCAACCACGCTTGGATCATTTTCTTGGATTGCGAGGACAACGCGGTTCATCCCCGCGCTCGCAAGCGGTCTCGCCGACGATCGGACTTGAGACAGGAGGTCTCTTTCTTTAGAGACTTGATCAACCACGCTTCAAGAGGTATTGCATTATACTTGATGTGGTTATAGATGAAATGATCTGAGAATGGTTCTCGGATCATGTGGTTTCATCGAATAAAATTTTTTAAATTCTGCTGCACCGAACAACTAGTGCGACTAGTCGTTCTTCGTCGTATCCGATACGACAATCACGCTTCCGTGATGCGCTTGAGGATAATTCCCATATACTTCAAGTGGTATCAGAGCCTTAGGTCGACGGTTTCGAATATGATTCGAAAAACCGAGGACGACTTGGGTTCGTTTAGGTCGCGAAAGTTTTCATCGCATTTGATTTCGTAGATCTGTTTAGTAAATAAATTCGGCACTGTTTAAATTGTTTAAATACGAATTTAATACTTGGATTTTGTTCTCCAATAAATAAGGAAACCATAGGAACTGAGTTTACATAAATCGGATTTCGTATGCTCTAGATATGTTTGTTTTAATGAACATGTATACACTGTTGCGGGAACTGTAGATATGAACGTGATTAAAATGTTAATTACTGTTTAGACTTGCCTCGAAATGCGTATAACATCACTTGGATTCTGTCCTAAATCAAATTAGCAATCTATGAAAATTTATTTTGTCTAATTTGGATTTAATATGATTGAGATATGCTAATTTTAGTAAGAAGGGGTCACTGCTGAAATTACAGTCCTAATATAGAACCAAGTGATTGTCAATTAGTGAAATTAATTGTTAATTTCGTGAAATAATCATGAAAAATATTTGTGAAATATTTGAAGATGATTATTTACATAATTGACTTGGCCTCAACCAATTAATTGATTAGATTTGATCTAAATCTTAATTGGAAACACATTCATCAAACTTAATGTTTGATTGGTGATTGTCATTTAATCATTTAGTGAAATTAAATTGTTTAATTTCCTAGAATAATTGTGCATAAAAATTTGTGAAATATTTAATGATAATTATTCCCTTAAATGACATTGTCTTAACCAATAATTGATTAAGATGTGATCTAAATTATAATTGGAAACCACAATCTTTCAAACTTGATGCTTGAATAGGATTTGGGAATTTGTCTAGCAAATTTCCTTATAATCAAAAATGTTTTAATTATTACTATATGGTACAATTTCGGTTGAAGAACCGATGATCATCTCAAGTACAAATTAATCAATTTGGCATTATCCTTTCCCGAGGCGGATATGGTGCCTAGTCGGAGAGCATTGGGGTTGCGGGTTGCAACGTATGTGGTCCGTCCCACTCTCGTCGGTACTGGCCATGACAGCGGGTAGGGCCGGGATAATGTCCGAGGGATTAAGATGTATTTTTCTAATTATTAAAATTCGAATTAATACGTATTTTGAGATATTACCATATATGTATTAAAGTAAAATAATCAAGTTTGATTGATTGAATTGGATTGATAATTAATTTAATATGATTAAATTGATTATGTCCAATTGAAATACTCTAATATGATTAGAGCTAATAATTTCCTTGGAAGAATTAATTATGTGAATTTCACGATAATTAATTAAAATTTGAATATGAGGTGGAGGATCACATAAGTGACATCCATGGTCTCCCGTCAGGGCGGAGGGTTCCGTC
This sequence comes from Ottelia alismoides, assembly GCA_037367405.1. Classification (NCBI taxonomy): domain Eukaryota; kingdom Viridiplantae; phylum Streptophyta; class Magnoliopsida; order Alismatales; family Hydrocharitaceae; genus Ottelia; species Ottelia alismoides. Next base: position 92,364 of record JAZKJV010011012.1, read on the forward strand.
GCCAGGGATTGCATGTGGGAGACGCCTGTCCGAAGTGACAGCTCCTGTATGCAAGCGCATCTGGATCGGGATCTTCGCTTCTCGAAAGAGTAAGGACGTATGCGTAGTGACCCCAATATCGGGTCCTCATATTATTGGGGCGATATTGGATTGCGCATAGCGAGTTGTATTCCTGTTGACGGTTGGTTCAATTAATGACGGGTCAACATCGCCTTAGGGGTGGTGGGCCCGGGTGTTAAAGACCGAATTGGGAGATGCAAGTTGGACTTGCAAGGCGGAATGTGTTCCCGCTTCTTTTTATCCGAGTTGTAGGTTCTCATATTATTGGGATGCAACAAAGATAAGGAAGGAGATCCCAGATCTTGTTGAGATATAATGGTAAGTATATCTCTTACATTGAAAGTGATTAAGGGAATGAACTTTCAATGTTGACAAGGCAAGACAACTTTGATATAAAAATCCTAAATCAAAGTAAAATATATATATTTATATATTTATGCAAATTTCTTATTTCAGATAATCCTTCATTAAAACCCACTCAATGAAATACTCAATAGTAACCAGTGAAATATCTTGGAATAGACTCAATGATCCAGATATTGTACTTGCAATTGAACACATAATGTATGTGGTTGCAATGTGCAAGTTTCCTCATAATAATGAGGAATGACAATTAAATAGATAATAGGACTACAACCATAGGGTTTGTATGTCTCTATAGTCTTGATCTCATCGAATGTACTTTGGAAGTATCATGTCGATGATGATCGCAATTGTCAAATAATCCTTATAAAATCAATGAAGATATTGTGTCATACATATGTGCTCTTGATATTTAATCATGAGTGATATGGTTCTCTGCATCATGTAGAATAGTAGCTCTATAAAAAGATGATGTATTCAAATTGTTTGAGTACCTACCTGAACCTATGTTTTAAGAGTTTAGATGGATGTAGATGATGAGTGTCATTATTCTACTATCTATACTCTAGTCATTCATGAAGCTTCATAATATTCATATTGTATGAATTTAATGAAGCATGTATAAATGTTTAAAAACTCTTATTTTTGAATTCTTTTGAATTTAAAATAAGAGATCCTCTGTCTTGAGCAATGGTTGCTTATAGATAAAGGGAGCGCAATGGAAGCATGGGTTGGATCCAAGAAAGAAGGAAAGTCAAAGAGTTGACTGGACTTCTGTGACTTCCATGTGACATCCAAAGAGTTGGATGAATGCCAATACTGCAATAAGTTGATGTGTTGATAGTATGACTATCAAGTCTATCTAGAATCCTTAGAAAAGGACTCGGATGGAGCATCAGAATAATCTACATAAATCATTGATATTGACTTACTTATAGAACAAGATAAAGTCAAATAATTGTATCTCAATCTTCTGATGACATTTGCAATGGGTTGCATATGTTTTAGAAGACTGGAAAATTTGATCTTAGAGGTTTATAGTTGTCCACGTGAATATTGATGCAATTGTTGCAACAATCTCCGTTGGATTAATAGACTTGTTAATTTCAGTGGGAGAGCCCTTAGTCTTAGAGAATGTCTCTATGACCTAGATATTAGAATACACTCATTGTTTATTTCTAAATGTTGGAAATAAACATGAATTCTGAGGTAGAACTATCATAAAGAATTATGATGGAGATATTTCAGATAGTAATCTAAAATCTGGTGGACTCCACTAAATTAGAAAAATTAATGAATGGTTCATTAATATTTCTAAATACTGAAATTAAAATCTTTATAAGATCAATAGGAGGATGAAGATCATTTGACAATGATCTAGCATCGAGCCTTGGACATTTGTCTATCGATTTGATCAATAGACTAGTAAGAGATGAAACTTTAGAATATCTAAAATTTCAAAACTTACATACTTATGAATATTGTATTCAAAGTAAAATTTCCAATACACCCTTCTTTGGGAATGGTGTAAGATGCCGAGGTATTCAGGATCTCATGCATATTGATGTATGTGGATCATCTATATCATAATGAACATTGTGGATATGTGATATCTATTAATGATTATGTATGATATGAGATTTCTTCTCTTCACTTAGAAACCTTTGAAAAGTTCAAAGATTTCACAAGTTTGGTTTAGAACCAAAGTTTGAAGGGAGATAAAATGAATTTGGTCTAATCTAGGTAATCAGTACCTATTAGATGAATTCATAATATACCTTATGGAGAAAGGAATATCATTCCTGTCTCAATCCTCCTAACACACCTTAACTCAAAAGAGTTATAGGTAGATACAATTGGATCATGTGTGACATGATCTTATCAATGTTGAATTTTAGCATAATTATCCCTTAGTTTCCATGTATATATGTGTAGTAGAGACTACAATGTATATCCTTAATAAGGTTCCATGTATGTTGGAATCTAGCACTTGAGAGTGCTGCTTCATTAGGAAAATAAAGGATGGTACTGGATACCTACTTTATGACCTTGAGATTCTTAAAATATCTCATCTCCGAGAATGTGATTCTTAGAGGTTGAGACTCTTGAGAATCAAGATGAAAATGAAGTATAGGAACTCATTTTATCTTAAGAAGATAATGAGACTCCTGAAATTGGAAACTAAAGGGACAATTAAAGATGAAACACTAATACCTCTTCAAATGAGTTTGAGGATGGATTCCATGTGTTAGAGAAATCTGACAATGATCGAACTTCATGTGATGAAGCTTCTGAAGATCATAGCATGGATAAATGGATAGCAATAAAAGTCTAATGTAGACTTCATATACAAGTGTTGTATATGGACCCTCGAGGATCCACCTATATGGGTAAGACCTGTAAAGGTGTAAATGGATCTTCAAGAGACAAGGAACCTGATGGGAAGGTAGAGATCTTCAAAGCACGGTTCGTAGCCATAAGCTATACACTGGAAGAGAAGACATTGCTTGCAATGAGACTTGCTCTTCGGTGACCATGCTTAAAACCGTCAGAATATTGCTAACCTTAGCTACATAACTTGACTATTGCATCTTCAAGATGTAAGTCAATATTGCATTCCTCTACGAATACCTCTTTGAGGATATTCACATGAAGTAGCCCCAGGGCTTCATGGTTGAGGAAAGCAAGATGTGCAAGCTAAGGAATCCATCTAAGGACCCAAATAAGCTTCTTGAAGTTGGACCATAAGATTTGATGAAATTATAAGTGTTATGATTTCAGATAGAATCTTGATGAGCCCTGTGAAGCTTAGTAGGAGTGCCTTTGTGTTCATCATGCTAAATGTAGATGATATCCTAATCATTTAAAAATGATATAAGGATAATAATTAGTGTTTTATAATCTGGTTGTTCCATAACTTGAAATATGATTTCAAAGATGCCTCTCTGATCTTAGTTCTGAAGTTGTTCAGAAGCAAAGAGAAGAGGATAATGGGACTGTCACATTTGTAGTACACCTTGGACATATTCTATTCTTAGAAATTCCAAGAAAGGCTTCCATCCCTTAAGATATGGTACTGACCTATCTAAAAGGATAGCACCTCAAAGAGTTGAGGAAGTGAATGCTGGAACTACTTGCCATTGGGCATCAGTTCTGAGAAGCCAGGTGTGTGCTAGATGTGTACAAAAGCCAGGTGGCTGTCATGCAGTGGGAGTAGTAAACTGTTACTAATCCTACTATGGAAATAAAACACTTGGTTGCAATAATAACAAAATCTTCATAGATGACAAGATTTTTGAGATAGTGATCTCAAAGTCTTATCTTCAAAAGTTTAAGACTTTATAGATAGTGATCTAAAAGGTCTTAACTAAAGATACCTTAGGAGATAGAGATCTCCAGAAATAAGGATATTCTTATAAGGATTATGGAAATACTGGTTATGATAATGATTAAGCTGTAGTGTCAAAGACACTGTAACTAACTGGATTGAGTATTGGTTGCATAAGATGCAACATTCGCATTGGATGCGAGCACTGTTACAGGGGATATGCAAGTGCCGTAAAAGAACTTGGCGTAGTCTCGCGGGAACAGAGTGACTGATCAGCTTACCTAGCTATTTTCCAAATAGCCTATGATTGTCACATGAGTGCGGATTTAAATGATTAGCCCATTAATGGCTCTTTGGTCTAGTGGGAGATTGTTGGAAATGCGAGCCCACGGCGAGCCATTATGCAATAAATGTTATTGCACATATCATTCCCTGATCTAAAATGAAGAATGAATAATTTGTATAATAGGTCCCTTAGTACAATTAGGGTTATGTACCATGGCCATCTTAATAATCATGCAGCTGTTGATTCAACTATTGAATCATAGAGGCTGGTGCTTGGATGAATATCTAAAGAGTTAGATTGAGGACTCATCAAGCACCGTCAAATGATTATTAAGAGATGATCTCCAGCCTGAGTTGGAGATGGCAATCCTATCTGTGAAGGCTGATATCTGATCGACCTCTTGATGCAGGTCCTCTGCATAGGAATAGAGATTCGGAGGTGTCGGATTAGTTAGGTCAAAGAGTTGACTTAACGAGATCGAGATAACCAAAGTCCTATATCATATGCTGTCATGATATAGGCACGCATCCTCTGACCGGAGACAGATGTGTTACTATATGTCTGAGTGTGTACATTTGGCAGACCAATAGGTTGATGACCTAATCAAGGTCTATACACCGGCGCGCTGGTGTGCATATAAGGGCATATGAGTAATACGATCTCTCAAAGGGATCATACAGGTTCAGTTACTGAACCGGAAGATATGAGCTCACTCATGAGATATTGGGAAGAATCAAATTCCATGCGCATGGTCGTCTCACTTTGGAAGCTTGACTGAATTTGTAGGTTTGATATATACTTCTAGTATATGATCAAGACCTAGGTATGATATACGCTTTTGGAAAGTGTATGATCAATACCAACTCCCAATGATCGAATGAGAAACTTACTGATAAAACCATGAAGTAGACAGTATAAAGTTGATCCGATACTTCGGGTTTAGTCTGAGTCTTCCAGTATGCAGGATGTACAGGTATTGGGAATACCTGAGGGTGATTTGATCATAAACGATTGTATAACCATGACGCTTCCATTCCTAGGGAGTGATGAAACGGGTCTGGATTTTAGTGACTCCTCTCAGTAGAGAAGTGATCTGATCTTGGTCCAAGTGTTGGACATTGATCTGAATGTGATTCAGATACAATGAGAAGATTAGATTTACGGTCTTGATTTAATCAAGCATCTATGGGAGGCCCGCGATCTGGATTTGAGATATGATCTCAATATCCATGTCACTATACGTGGAACAATACAATCGCCCTGTCCTTATCTCCAAGTATCTGCGGAGAGATTGCATTATTCTTGAAGGGTTCAAGAATAATTCCATAAGATCTAAGCAATGAAGAAATAATGATTAAATGTGATTTAATCATCTTGATGTGTGAAGAAATTATCCAATTTAATTAAATGTGATTTAATTAATGTGGATAAGAATAATGTGGATAGAAATATCTAATTATTCATAATATATTATAAATGTGATTTATAATGTATTAGAGAGAGCTAATTATAATTTATATGTGTTGATTAATTATTATGTGTATTGGATACACATTGTGTAATTAATTAACAATATGAATTATATGTTGTTTTGGGTTGTGAATATGATTCACAATTTTTTCCATGGCAAGAATGCAATATTCTCAAAGATAATTGTGAATTATTTTTTTGAGAATAAAACCCAATAAATTTGTTGCAAATAAATAAGAGAGATTCCAAGGAGATATGCAATCTCATGGATTTCCATGAGATTGCAATCTCCATGCAATCTCAAGGGGCGGCACATCATTCCTATAAGGAATGTGTGGCCGTCCACTTGGAAGGTACATGGAGATAAAATCTCCATGTATCTTCTCTCCTTATTTGTTGGGTTGATTTAGGAATAAATTATATTTGATTTTGTCAAATATATTTTGACCTAAATTTGTTGCTTTTGACAACAACAATCTTGGTCATTGGATTGACACAAATCAATCTCACCCATTGATTTTATGTACCCCATGGATTGAGATCCATGGATCCCAAAACCCTATAAATAGAGAGGCATACTATGCTCTCTAATTACTTGCAATATTGGAGCTCTCTCTCCCTCATTTCTTCATACACGCCAGCCCTCTCTCCCTCTCTTGTTGGTGGCCGTCCACCATACCCTAGAGGAGAGAACCGTCGTCGCCTTCGCCACCGCGCCGCCGCTTCGACGTTCTTCGGTTTCTCCGTCTTCTTGGTGTGCTACGCCCACGAAGGAGACGTTAGATCTCGTGCGACGAGATCAGGAGCAACCACGCTTGGATCATTTTCTTGGATTGCGAGGACAACGCGGTTCATCCCCGCGCTCGCAAGCGGTCTCGCCGACGATCGGACTTGAGACAGGAGGTCTCTTTCTTTAGAGACTTGATCAACCACGCTTCAAGAGGTATTGCATTATACTTGATGTGGTTATAGATGAAATGATCTGAGAATGGTTCTCGGATCATGTGGTTTCATCGAATAAAATTTTTTAAATTCCGCTGCACCGAACAACTAGTGCGACTAGTCGTTCTTCGTCGTATCCGATACGACGATCACGCTTCCGTGATGCGCTTGAGGATAATTCCCATATCCTTCAAAAATTCCCCATAATTCACAACAGCATTTGTTGTAAATTTATTCACACAAATAATTCAAAATTATTTTGTGAATATTGCATTCATACCACTGGAAAATTCTGAATCATATTCACACCTAAAATAAAATGTAAATTACATTTCAATTGATTGTCCAATGTAAATATAATTCGGATAAACATATAAATTGTAAATATTATTTACAAATAGTTCTCTCTTATATATTATAAATCACATTTATAATATATATATATATGATTATTATGGATAATGATATCCACATTATTCATATCCATAATAACATGAGTAAAATCCACATTATTCATGATAACTAATATATATATATATATATATATATATATATATATATATGAGAAAAATGTGTATGCCCCTTAGGGGGAGCTAACTTAGCTCCCCCCGCCCTTTTTCACAGATTTTTTTATTTTTTTTGAAATCTAAAACCGTGTAAATTCATTATTAAATCCATATATTATGTCATTCAAATTTCATGCGAAACAAAGACTCCTACGACCTCCATCCAGAAGAGGTCGATTTAAAAAATCATGTTACCGTTAAAAAATGACTGTCTGGATGGAGGCCGTAGGAGTCTCTGTTTCGCACGAAATTTGAGTAGCATAATATAGAGATATAGTGATGAATATTCATGGAAGAAATTTTCAAAAAAAATAAAAAAATGATAAAAATGGGGTGGGGGGAGCCAAGTTAGCTCCCCCTAGGGGGCTGATGACACAAAATTCCCCAAGCGACTAAGGTAAAAGGTATGGAAATATAGGTCGTTGCGACCTCAGCCACTCGGAATGTGTCAATCAAGAAAAATCGAACCGCGAAACGAGTCAAAAATCAAACAAGGCAAAACAAGCGGTCCTAGCTATGAGTTTAACCTGGTATAGCTCCCAGGGTCGAACACAAGGAGCACGGATTGGCCAAAGGCCTACGAAGTAGTCAAAATGAGATAAAATACAGAGAAAATATATTTTTTTAGTGGATTTTAATTGTTTTTAAATTTTTTTGGATTTTTAATATGTGAAGGAAATAAAAGAAAGTATAAACAAGCACACTTAAGCAATTTATTTAGCACACCAAAAATCAAGCAAAAATTCAAGAAAAATTGTTTTTATGCTTTTTGGGTTTTTAAGTGTTTTTGGTGAATTTTTGGGATTTTTATGAGGTATATTTAATTTTCTAAAAATCAAACAGTGCAAAGAAAACAAGGTACTGTCCAGCAGGGCCCAAAACCCAAAGATAAAATATCTAAGGATCTCAGATGGCCTTGGAGGTAATTTTCCTGTATTCTATAGAAAATAAGGAAAATTTGGGCACCAAAATTATTGTTTTTGGATTTTTAGATTATTTAATATGATTTTTATGAGTTTTTAGGTGTTTTTAGATTTTTAGGGTTTTTACTCAATGAAAAATAGCCAAAATTGGCTAGAAAATCAAACAACAAACAAAGAACAGTAACTAATTTTTATAGGATTTTTATAGGGGTTTTTATATTTTTTTGTGATTTTCCAATTCAAACTGTAGCTGAAATAGATGTTTTTGAATTTTTAAAAATAGTAAAAGAACTCAGAAATGTCCCCCAAAATTCTCAAAAATCCTACAACATGGCAGGAGCCATGTGTCAAATTTTTATCGAATTTGGAGGTGATTTGATATTTTATTCAAAATCTAAAAGAGGGCACTGTGCACAAGGACCAATGTGCAAATACCCGAAAGTCTGGGGCTCAAGGTGCAAAAATCCCAGCAAGTCACGCGCGTGGCGCGTGCCTGGGGCACTCAGGGGCCTTCTGGTAATAAAAACCAAGTTTCTGGACTTTTTGATAACTCGTACCAAAAGTCCAGGGGCTTGGATGCAAAAATCCCACTAAAATCCGCACATGCGCATAAACAACACTCACAGGGGCATAAATGCAATTACCAAAAAGTTATCATTCATTTCAGAACCCAACAGAACTACAGGGAAACAGATGTAAATAGCCCAAACAAGCACGTGACGAAGCACGTGGTCTCACATACACAGGGGCATAAACGTAAATAAAAACAAGCACAAGGTCCCAGTTGCAAATTACCCTACGTAAATAAAAGCATGAAAATATTTACAGGACTAGGATTAAAAATATAAACTACGAGGGGGTCCTAAGTAAAGTACCCCTTTATTAATGTTGAGGGGCGGATGCGCGCCACGTGGCTGGATGGACGGTTGGTAACGAGTGTCGCTCCAACGCTGAAGCCCTCGCAGTGAACGGACGGTCCAGGCGCTGCCACGTTGCAGATCGGACGGTGGCTGGGAGAAGTGGCTGAGCTGCGCTGGATCGACGGTGGAGATCGAACCTCAAATAGATCTGACGGTGACTGCTCCTCCGAGAATGAATGGATGAGATGAAAACTGGAGGTCGAGGCTGATCGGACGGTTGCTGAAGACCCTGGAAGAACTGCTCGCCGACGACTTTCGTCGGCCCTCTGTGCGCGCGGGGGTCCTCGTCTGATACCTTTGAGGGGCTGGGGGGCTTCGTCGTGAAGTCCCGCACCCGATGCTCCACTCCGATGAAGGCCGGAAGCTCAGAAGAGCTCCGGCGACGTGAACCACCTGGAGCTGCTGTGCCAAGAAGCTCCGACCTTCAGATGAGGTCGATAGACCTGGAAACCTGCACAGAAAGAAAGAGGGGTCGAGGGCAAACTGCCTCGACCCGTCAGAGCGGGCGAAAGGTGTTCGGTGCTGCGATGCGATGGCTCTCCGGCGAGCGGCGGAGGGAGGAGAGCTAATACCCTGCTCCGGGGCGAGCCAGGGGGAGCGAAGGGGCGGAGAAGGTGGATAGGAGTCAGGCGAAGGTGGTGGTGGTGTCGGATGGTCAGATGGGTAGACGGAAACGGCTGGCGGAGGCGGCGGAGCTAAAACTACTGAAATGCGAAAAATCGAAACTAAGATAATCTATGGCCTAACTAAGCTACCTGATGGCTGCTGTCGACTGGGCTGAAGCTCGGCGAGCTTCTGGTCATTGCCTGCAAGGGGGCGTCGCTTCCCCGAGGCTGAGCGCGCTCGCGGCGGCGCACGGCGGCGATTACCACCGGATCAGTGATTTCCGGCTGCCCGGGCCTCGCTGCAACTCCACCGGCCACGACTGTCACTCAAGGATGATGGAGGAGCTCACAGGCGCCGAGGGGAAGATCAAAGATAGCGTGAATAGGTTGCCGGTGACGACACTAAATAGTGTGGAAGATCCGAGAAGAAGGAGGTCGGGCGAGTGGCACGGAGCTCGGATCCTCCAAACCCACCCCGGGCGAGGGTCCAGGATGATCTGAGGTTAATCGGAGCCCGGGGTCTGGGTAAATGGCGGTCGGATCGAGCGTACGAAATTTCGAGAAATCAGGTCCAAACGCAGATCCGCGAAAGAGGAAGGTCCGCGGGGGAAGTTGACCGGGGTCAACAAACCCCCGTGGACCAATCAGGAGTCGCCAATTATTGCATCTTTATTTGATTTTTTTTGGCCATAAGATGGCCGAATTTCCAAAAACTTAAAACATGAAAAATATTTATTTTATTTTTCTCTATTTTTTGGTGATTTTTAATTAATTTTTGGAAATAAAAATAAGGTATTTACATAATAGGTCTATACATAGGTATATGTACAATATATGATTTTTAATTTTGATTTTTAATTAGTTATTTTTATACATTTTTATTCCTATTTTATATTTTATTTATTTATAGGATAAAATGAGGAATAAAAGGCTATTTTTATTTTATTTTTATTATTTCTATACATGGGTGAAATAATTAGTTATTTACATTTATATACATGGTATATACACAATGTATTTTTGTATTTTTAATTTTGTTATTTTTATTTGATTTTTGTTTTGTTTCTTTTATTTATTTATGCACCAAGTATAACATAAAATATTTACAAAAAGTTTTGGAAATAAATAAATTTATTTATTAAGTTAAATGGATAAGGAGGGTGGTTTATGTACATGGTGAAAGGTGTTTTTGAGTTTTTGTGTTTTAAATTTTTATTTTGTTTTTAAGAGTTTCTATATATACAAATATTTACAAGAATATTTTTGGTTGAGGAAAATATGATTTTATTTATTTACATAGATATCTACACATGAGCTCCTATCTCCCTCTACTTTGGCTTTTATGCGGTCAAGCCCATGCTGAGCCCTCCCTTGGGTTAGGTTGCTCAATATTTATTCTAAATATTTCCCTTTTTTTTCTTTTTACTCTTTATTCTTTTATTTTTGCACAAAAACATGCTAATTATGGATATTTACAAAAATGCATGTTTTGCTAATTATTCCTATTTACACATATCTACATGCATTTGCATAGGTTTTTGTAGCTAAAATATAAGAATAAAGAGTGATGAATGGATATTCATCACCCCCCTATACTATACTTTGCTAGTCCCTTAGCAAACACTTATTTGAAAAAGAAGTGAAAAAGAAAGAAAAAGAAAAAGAAAAAGAGGATGTACATGGATCAAGGTTGAATTATTAAACTTTCCTTCATTAAATTGAAATATGGAGCTCGATCAGATCTTTGGATTATTAATGTGTCGGAACCTTATTTAGACTTAAGCTTAAAACCCAACAGCCTCTAAGTTCCACCAATCTATGGACAAGACTCCTTAATAAACCAGATCAGAACAAGTCTACATACACAAACTCTAATGACCATGAATCTTTCCATGCAGTGTAAGTGAGATGTGGCTCCCCACCTCAGAAGCAACAAAGAAACAACCTCCCTCAACCTGGTAACTCTAATGCCTCGGTCTAGCAACTCTTTCCTCGAGAAGCGGGGTATTCCCTTCTAAGTTCAAGTGCAACCGGCTCAAGAAGAGGGGGTAGAAGTATAGAGTTTTGGAAGCTTAGCCAGTGTAGCTAAGTCTCCCGCTGCAAGCTTCATGAGATGTAACATGGATACCATAAGCTTTGCTTTATTTGACTATATACACTCCGGTGGGGTTATTAAATTTTCAATCCGACCCACCATTTTTTTTGGAGTTCTTTTGCATTTTTGCATTTTTTTTAAGGACTTCTGTACAGCATATCTACATGGTGTAGCATATGTACAAGAAATTTCCTCTTGAGCCAGTAGACTATCCCTCTTTTGAAGCTTTATTGCAACCCACAGCTTCTGTCTTTAGCCTTCATCACCACTAGACCAAGTTGAGGTGCACTTCCTTCACTAGAAGAAGAAGAGAGGTTCCGCCTAGAAGTACTACCCTCATATGCTACCCCAAGACAAAGGAAACTGCCTCCTCACCACCTCATCCGTGGAGAGCCATGTGTAAGGTGCAGGTGCAAGTCAAGCCATTGTCTCTAAGAGTCATGCGTGTGTTGTTAAGTGCTCTACTTAGGCTCATCAAGATGACATATGCTCATAGCCTAGTGGACTCAAAGAATTAAGTCCTTATGGACCTGAAAAGCCTTAACCCTAAGTCCTATAAGGTTCCTCTTAAAGTTAAGTGGATTAAGATCTTATTCAAGCTCCATTTCTCAATTTAGTTCCAGGCCTAGTTTAAATGTCAACTCTCATCCAGGAAAAACTATATACATATATGTACACAAGATGCTATTCACAAATATTTTACAATCGTGCAAAATTTTTGAAAAATGTTTTGAAGTCATGGATGAATGATGCATGAGGTGCAAGTTTTGCAAAAAGATATTTACAAACATTTACACAATGTTTTTGCAAACTTTTGATTTTCAAAACATTTTGGAAAAAATTTTGTACTATATACATAATTTTGATACAAAAATATTTACACAAACTTTATACAAAAGATTTTTGAAATCATTTTTACAAAAATACTTTGTACACTAGCTATGTATGTGCAAAGATACAAGAGGTTTATGTACATGAAAAATTTTTAAATTTTTGTGATTTTTAGCCATTTTATTTATTAACATACTCACACAAAGTACGAGTTATGGCTAAAGTATATATGAAATATATACACACCCCCCCTATACTTAGCTCGAGCGATGTCCTCAGAGTGATCAAGAGCGATGAAGAAGACATAACTCGTGCTTAGTAAAAGGGAAGTGAAAAGGAATGGATAAGTACAGGAATGAATAAATGAAATAGAATGGGAGGAACTCGGTGGTTTCCCCCTATACTTAGGATTAACTAATCCTAAGTATAGCAAGCTGTACATGAAGGGAAAGCCGAGTGAAGAAGATACAGAATCTGCCCCCCCTATACTTAGGGTAAAATATCCCTAAGTATAGGCAGCAAAACAGGGGTAGAAAGACACGAAGAAAATCACGAATATATACAAGAAGGAGGCCATCACTCCCCCTATACTTAAGGTGGAGAACCTTAAGTATAGGCAACAAAACAGAAGTGATGAAACAGACGAATGAACAACCCGGTGTTCCCACCCCCCTATACTTAGGATGAGCAATATCCTAAGTATAGGAAAGATAATCCTATGCGAGACCTGGGGTGAAAACAAGAACGGAAGAAAGAAAGATCGAATAAGACGAAACACGTATATACACAAGAGTACAATGTTGAGGTGCCTCTCAACAAGCGCTAGATTTTACGCCCCTAGCTGGGCGCCAAGGCTAGGATAATGCAGTATCAAGGTTCAGGACGGCATCGGTAAGGCGAATGCCGTACTGTCGTCGCAGTCTCGGTGTGAGAGCAATTACGAACTCAGAAGTGTAAAGTAAGACACCCAGGTATGCAATCAGGCGGGTGTCTTCTACCGGCCAGAGATATGGAAATAAATGATCGGGATCCGGTAGCACAAAAGAAATCGTCAGCTCTGGATCAGATTGGAGTGAAAGTGTAGAGCCGAAGAAATCAAACGTGGAGAAAGATGGATCAGTCATGGAATCCTCCACGTCAATCAGTGTCTCAGACAGGTGCGGACAATCAGGATCAGGAGACTCTCTAAGCAGACTGATATCCGATGAATAGAATGAAAAGAGATCAGGCAGATCATCGAATATCTCCAGGATGGGCTCATCCTCGCGAGGGTCGTCGAGGTGAGGAAAATCAGAATCAGAATGATCTAAAGACTCGGTTTCGTGTTCCGCCAGATCGGAAACACTCTCAGCAGGTGAAACCGAGTACTCATCGAGTGCGGCATCCTCCCACAGATAACCCTCGGGGAGAAATGCAAGATCAGAAGTGACAAGAAGAGGATCAGGATCTAGATGGTCATCTGCGCTGCTATCAAGTATCCACTCAGTGCACCAGGCTGTATCATCATCGGAAGTGTAAGTCTCGGCAATCTGGAAGCAGGAGAAGGTACTAGTCAACACCGCGGAAGCTGGCAAAGTGTCTGCAGCTGATCCTCGCTCTGCGGCCATGCTGGCTGTCAGCTGGTCCTCAGGAAGTGTGTCTATCTCAACAACGTGGAGGACCAAAGGCTCGAAGACGGGACTCTTTATGTCTGTACTCTCAAAGTGCTGTCCTTCCTCAAGTTGTGGCTGCTGGGCTGAGTCCTGGTGACTGTCTGCATCCAAGAAGTGTCTCTGCAAGAAGGAAACTGACTCCTCCGGGACTGGAATCTGAAGTGTCTGAATCAACGGCTGCAAAAGCTGGGGCCCCTCCGGCTCCTGGAGCATCAGAAGGTCTGATATCCAAGACTCGTCAACTGAGAACTCTGGGACTGACTCGAACTCCAGCTGAAAAAGCAACGGGAACTCGAATAGACTCTGGGTCCGAACCTCTGCTATCGCGGTCATCTCCTCTGTCAATGGCGCGGCTTCATCCAAATCCTCGGGCTGGTGTGTAGAAGCTGACTCATCATGTGAAGTGACACACCGCACTGGTATAGCATCATCCACATGTGTTGTCCCGACCAAGGCATCTCGTGTAGAAGAATTCTATGAAAGTAGCCTCAAGATGGTATCCAGGAAGTGAATATCGGAACTGCGGTGTGAACCGCCACATGTGGTAATCACCAGTGCTATCTGCTCTGCGGTCATCCCCCGCATGGAGATCTCAATCAAATCTGTCAGTGGAAGTCCATGGTCTGGAAATCTCCTCAAGAGGTCAAGAAACCTCGACCATGCCTCGTGCAATGGCTCCTGGGGGTCAACTGAAAAGTCCATGATCAAAGACCGCATGAAATCTGCTCTACGTGAGGGAAAGTATCTCTGTAGAAACTCTCGGCGTAGCTCTCCCCACGTCTCGAATGTCCTCCCCAATCGGCGATGCCATCTCATGGCTCTGTCATGAAGCGTAAAGGGAAAGGTCCTGCTCATCAGCTCCTCTGCAGTGACGTCTGAATATCTCTGTGCTCTACAACATTCCTCGAAAGCGGACAGGTGAAGATAAGGCTCCTCGTGCGCCTCTCCTGAAAATGTCGGCAGTCGCTGAATGTAATCCAAATCCAAGACGAATGGTCCTAATGTAGAAGCTGACTGAGCTCCATGTGCTATCTGCTCCTCCATCCCTCTGGAATGGGATCTATCTGCTGATCTCCACTGCTCTCTCGGGTCACCAACGGAGTGCGCTCTCAACTCAGCCAAAGCATCGTCCGGGTCTCGTATCTGCTCTAGCTGGTATCCTCGGACGTCTAGCACAGCATGCCCAGAGTGATGAGATGAAAGGGAGGGAGGGAGCGGGAGGTTGGTCGGAGATCCATCCTCCCTAGAAGGTGGACTGGAGTGATGGTCAGAAGACGGAGAAGAAGCCGTAAAAGTCGGCTCAAAGTGAGGGGGATCCATCATCCAGGGGTAAAGGAGAAGAGAAATGAAGGGAGGTGAGGGAGGGGAACAAGATCGAAGGGATCTGGCAATCAAACAAGATGAACAAGCAAACCCCCAATTCACCTACGCACACAGAGCTGAAGACCGAAGGGATCGGTCAATTATCTTGTCAGTTTTATTTTAGGTGATCATCCAGTCTATCAGAGCGATTACGTGAAGTAAATAGGTATCCAAATCTTTCTCAACCGACTGTCCCGTACTGAAAGCCGGTAATCAGTCAAGAAAGGATCGGAGGCTCTATCCTAATGTGTGGATCACTCTCTCGCTCATCCAAACCAGACAAGGAGGGGGTTACTCTCCCCAAGACAGATTTTTCGTGGAGTGTCTTTTAGGTCAAGTATGATTAGCAGTCCCGATTTTATTGTTTTTGTTTTTAGATATTTTTCAAATAGAAAACAAACGCCTAACGAATTTTTCGGTTCTCCTGATTATTAAGTCCGAAAACAGGGGGGAGAAGATGAAAAAGCCGATGCACGATGAAAATCAATGATGCATGCAAAGTAAGGAAGGCGTACCTGACTCCAGCACTCTACATGCAATATGATCCGCGCAGAATTTAAAGACAGAAATAAAACTACCTAAATGATGCAAGCGGGAAAAACCGAGGCCCTAAACAGCAGTGCTAGCGTAGAACCGTCTAACTCAGTCACTCGCCCTCGATCCAAAGAGTCCGGTCTTGGCTTACCCCTCCTCTTCTCGACAGGTCGAGTTCAGGAGTAGCGCTTGTGGGGCAGGCTCGCGGCACGTAGGCTCTCAGGAAAGCAACTAAGTTATTTTTATTTATTATTAGTAGGTCCAATTAACGATCTATAGGAACAGATCAGCAATTAGGTGTGGGGATCCTACTATTACGGCACAATCACCAGAAAATCCTACAGCTAGGGGCTCGATCAAAAAGCCGCGTAAACACCGGAAAGGCAGTAAAAAAATAGAAGAAAGCCGCGAAAAACCGCGAAAAACCGCTAAAGTCCTAAAGGGTCCCCCGAGCACACCGGTGCTCGGCGAAACAGACCCGAGAGTGTCCAAGCAGTCCAAGGTCCTGTATTATTACAACACTAATAAAATAATATCCTAAGCTACCTCACCCACTCAACTCTCTCTCTCTCGCTCTCTCCTGCGGCTTCGTGAAGAAGGAAGCCGCCTCCGCGTCGCTCGGGTGCTCCGGCGCTCCTAGGAATGCCGCCCTCGCTCCTCGGGCCCTCGCAAGAAAAAGAGAGAAAAGTGGTCAGTCCAACAATTATTATAAAAATATTAGAAAAATATATATATACAAAAATCTGTGCAAAAAGCCGCGAAACTCGAAAAGCCGCGGAAAAATCTAAAAGACTACTAAGCCGTGCTCCCCGGCAACGGCGCCATTCTGATGACACAAAATTCCCCAAGCGACTAAGGTAAGAGGTATGGAAATATAGGTCGTTGCGATCTCAGCCACTCGGAATGTGTCAATCAAGAAAAATCGAACCGCGAAACGAGTCAAAAATCAAACAAGGCAAAACAAGCGGTCCTAGCTATGAGTTTAACCTGGTATAGCTCCCAGGGTCGAACACAAGGAGCACAGATTGGCCAAAGGCCTACGAAGTAGTCAAAATGAGATAAAATACAAAGAAAATATATTTTTTTTAGTGGTTTTTAATTGTTTTTAAATTTTTTTGGATTTTTAATATGTGAAGGAAATAAAAGAAAGTATAAACAAGCACACTTAAGCAATTTATTTAGCACACCAAAAATCAAGCAAAAATTCAAGAAAAATTGTTTTTATGCTTTTTGGGTTTTTAAGTGTTTTTGGTGAATTTTTGGGATTTTTATGAGGTATATTTAATTTTCTAAAAATCAAACAGTGCAAAGAAAACAAGGTACTGTCCAGCAGGGCCCAAAACCCAAAGATAAAATATCTAAGGATCTCAGATGGCCCTGGAGGTAATTTTCCTGTATTCTATAGAAAATAAGGAAAATTTGGGCACCAAAATTATTGTTTTTGGATTTTTAGATTATTTAATATGATTTTTATGAGTTT
Source organism: Ottelia alismoides (assembly GCA_037367405.1). Classification (NCBI taxonomy): domain Eukaryota; kingdom Viridiplantae; phylum Streptophyta; class Magnoliopsida; order Alismatales; family Hydrocharitaceae; genus Ottelia; species Ottelia alismoides. The sequence continues at coordinate 109,781 of JAZKJV010011012.1, forward strand.
TTAGGTGTTTTTAGATTTTTACGGTTTTTACTCAATGAAAAATAGCCAAAATTGGCTAGAAAATCAAACAACAAACAAAGAACAGTAACTAATTTTTATAGGATTTTTATAGGGGTTTTTATATTTTTTTGTGATTTTCCAATTCAAACTGTAGCTGAGATAGATGTTTTTGAATTTTTAAAAATAGTAAAAGAACTCAGAAATGTCCCCCAAAATTCTCAAAAATCCTACAACATGGCAGGAGCCATGTGTCAAATTTTTATCGAATTTGGAGGTGATTTGATATTTTATTCAAAATCTAAAAGAGGGCACTGTGCACAAGGACCAATGTGCAAATACCCGAAAGTCTGGGGCTCAAGGTGCAAAAATCCCAGCAAGTCACGCACGTAGCGCGTGCCTGGGGCACTCAGGGGCCTTCTGGTAATAAAAACCAAGTTTCTGGACTTTTTGGTAACTCGTACCAAAAGTCCAGGGGCTTGGATGCAAAAATCCCACTAAAATCCGCACATGCGCATAAACAACACTCACAGGGGCATAAATGCAATTACCAAAAAGTTATCATTCATTTCAGAACCCAACAGAACTACAGGGAAACAGATGTAAATAGCCCAAACAAGCACGTGACGAAGCACGTGGTCTCACATACACAGGGGCATAAACGTAAATAAAAACAAGCACAAGGTCCCAGTTGCAAATTACCCTACGTAAATAAAAGCATGAAAATATTTACAGGACTAGGATTAAAAATATAAACTACGAGGGGGTCCTAAGTAAAGTACCCCTTTATTAATGTCGAGGGGCGGATGCGCGCCACGTGGCTGGATGGACGGTTGGTAACGAGTGGCGCTCCAACGCTGAAGCCCTCGCAGTGAACGGACGGTCCAGGCGCTGCCACGTTGCAGATCGGACGGTGGCTGGGAGAAGTGGCTGAGCTGCGCTGGATCGACGGTGGAGATCGAACCTCAAATAGATCTGACGGTGACTGCTCCTCCGAGAATGAATAGATGAGATGAAAACTGGAGGTCGAGGCTGATCGGACGGTTGCTGAAGACCCTGGAAGAACTGCTCGCCGGCGACTTTCGCCGGCCCTCTGTGCGCGCGGGGGTCCTCGTCTGATACCTCTGAGGGGCTGGGGGGCTTCGCCGTGAAGTCCCGCACCCGATGCTCCACTCCGATGAAGGCCGGAAGCTCAGAAGAGCTCCGGCGACGTGAACCACCTGGAGCTGCTGTGCCAAGAAGCTCCGACCTTCAGATGAGGTCGATAGACCTGGAAACCTGCACAGAAAGAAAGAGGGGTCGAGGGCAAACTGCCTCGACCCGTCAGAGCGGGCGAAAGGTGTTCGGTGCTGCGATGCGATGGCTCTCCGGCGAGCGGCGGAGGGAGGAGAGCTAATACCCTGCTCCGGGGCGAGCCAGGGGGAGCGAAGGGGCGGAGAAGGTGGATAGGAGTCAGGCGAAGGTGGTGGTGGTGTCGGATGGTCAGATGGGTAGACGGAAACGGCTGGCGGAGGCGGCGGAGCTAAAACTACTGAAATGCGAAAAATCGAAACTAAGCTAATCTATGGCCTAACTAAGCTACCTGATGGCTGCTGTCGACTGGGCTGAAGCTCGGCGAGCTTCTGGTCATTGCCTGCAAGGGGGCGTCGCTTCCCCGAGGCTGAGCGCGCTCGCGGCGGCGCACGGCGGCGATTACCACCGGATCAGTGATTTTCGGCTGCCCGGGCCTCGCTGCAACTCCACCGGCCACGACTGTCACTTGATGACACGAAAATCGACGCGACTAAGGTAGAAAATAAATCACAATGTCGTTGTCCTTAATCGATCAATTCGGTCAACGAGAAAAATGATAAAACCACTCAGAAAATCAAGAAATTCAATGTAAGCGGTCTTCGCTATTCTTTTTACCTGGTATAGCGATCCAGGGTCGAACACAAGGAGCACGATTGAAAAACTAAGTAGTCAGATTTCAGAGAAGCTAATTTTTAGTGGTTTTTGATTTTTTATAATTTTTTTTAGAATTTTTAATATGTGAAGGAAAATAAAGAAAGTATAAACAAGCACACTTGAGCAATTTATTTAATGCATTAAAAAGCAAGCAAAAATTCAAGAAAAATTGTTTTTATGCTTTTTGGGTTTTTAAGTGTTTTTGGTGAATTTTTGGGGTTTTTATGACGGGTAAATTATTTTCTAAAAATCACACAATGCAAAGAGGGGAAGGTACTGTCCAGCAAGGCTTAAGACCCAAAAATAAAATATTTAAGGATCTTAAAAGGCCCTGAAGGTAATTTTCCTGTAATCTAGGAAGAATAAGGAAAATTTAGGCACCCTAATTATTGTTTTTGGATTTTTAATTTAATTATTATAATTTTTATGAGTTTTTGAGGGTTTTTCAATTTTTAGGGTTTTTACTCAATGGAAAATAGCCAAACTTGGCTAGAAAATCAAACAGCAAGCAAACAACAGTATCTAATTTTTTTAGAATTTTTAAAAGTGTTTTGATATTTTTTTTGGGGTTTATGACTCTAAACAGTAGCAAAAATAAGGGTTTTTGAATTTTTAAAAATAGCAAATGAAATCAAAAATGTCCTCAAAAATCTACAAAAATCCTACACCATGGCAGGAGCCATGTTTCAAATTTTCGTTGGATTTGGAGATGGTTTGATATTTTATTCAAAGATAAAGGAGGGGCACTGTGCACAGGGACCAAAGTGCAAATACCCAAAGTTCTGGGGCTCCTGGTGCAAAATACCCAAGAAATCACGCGCGAGGCGCGTGTCTGGGGCACTCAGGGACCCAAATTTAAGAAAAATAAGTTCCGAGGGCTTATTGGTAACAAGAACCAAAAGTCCAGGGGCTTATCTGCAAATAACCCACTAAAAAGGCGCACATGCGGAAATAAAACGCTCACAGGGGCATAAATGCAAATATCAAAAACTTTTCATTCATTAAGGAACATCCAGAACTACAGGGCTAAAATCGCAAGTATACCAAAATATCACGTGTTGCTGCACGTGTCTCACACAAACAGGGGCATAAATGCAAATACTGAAAAGTACGAGGTCCACTATGCGAATCACCCAACGTAAATAAAGTACTCAAAATATTTACAGGACTGAAATGTAAAGCATAAACTACGAGGGGGCCTACGGTAATTTACCCCTTTATTACGATCCAAGGGCGGAGCGGGCGCCACGTGGCTGGATGGACGGCTGGTAACGAGTGGCGCTCCAACGCTGAAGCCCTCGCAGCGATCGAACGGTTCAGGCGCTGCCACGTTGCAGATCGAACGGTGGACGGGAGAAATGGCTGAGCTGCGCTGGATCGACGGTGGAGATCGAACCTCAAATGGATCTGACGGTGACTGCTCGTCCGAGAATGGATGGCCGAGATGAAAACTGGAGGTCGAGGCTGATCGGACGGCGGCTGAAGATCCTGGAAGAACAAGTCGCCGGCGACTTTCGCCGGGCTCGTGCGTGCGCTAGGATCCTCTGGAGAGCCTTCTGGAGGTCGGAGAATAATCGCGGAAGGCTCCCGCGTCTACTGGTGGTCTCTGACGAGCGCACCGAGCTCCGAGGAGCTCGGTCGAAGGCGGCGGAGCCGGGTCTCCTGGCTGGATGGCGAAGGGTCTCAGATGACCCTTGTCTTGACCTGAAAAGCAAACCAGAAGACTCACGGGTCGAGGGCAAATTGCCTCGACCCGGTTAGGCGGCGTGAAGGTGCATGGTGCGTCGGAATGGAGAGCTCCGGCGAAGGTGGTCGGCGGAGGAGCTCGATTCCCAGATCCTGTGCGATCTGGGTTGGGTGAATGGGTGAAGAAGATGCGGAGAGGTCTGGCGAAGATGATGGTCGGGTCGGAATGGAAGATGGGGTATCGGAGGTGGCTGGCGACGGCGGCGGAGCTACGCGAACAGTAAACTAAAAATCGAAAGCTACGCTAATCTACGGCCTAAGGAATCTACCTGGGTGGAGCGGAAGACTGTGCTGGAGCTTGGCTAGCTCCCGGTCGTAGCCTCGAAGGGCGTCAAGGCCTGAGGCTCGAGCTCCTGCAAGCGGCGGAGCAACGGCGGCGCGAAGCTGCCAGATCGATGGTCGGGGCACCCTCTCCTCACTGCAACAGGGGCAAACGCGAGCTGTCACCTCGGTGATCACCCTGGAGGTCACGGGAATGAGAATGGCGAGCCAAAGATGAGGCGCGGAGGCGGCGGAGGTCGGGATATATATGGAGACAGGGCCGATTAGGGTTGAGTGGATGCAGCGATGGAAGGCGTGGATTTCATGGCGAAAGATCTGGCGGGGAAGACGGATGATCGACGAAGAATCCGGGCACGGGGTTTGCGTGGGAGACAGGCTGGAGACGCGTGGAAAAATCGGCGAAGGCGGGGCGGCGCACATCTTCCAGAAAAGGAAGGAGTCCGCGGGGGAGTTGACCGGGGTCAACAATCCCCCGTGGACCAATCAGGGGCTGCCACGTTTTTTATTTTTTGTTTATTTAATTTAAGGTAGAAAAAGGCCGAATTAAGAAAAACTCAAAACATGAAATATTTTTCTTTTATTTTTTTCTATTTTTTGGTGATTTTTAATTAATTTTTGGAAATAAAAATAGGGTAGCTATATATATAGGTATATGTACACTATATAGATTTTAATTTTTGATTTTTTTATTTGTTGTTTTTATGTATTTTTATGCCCATTTTATATTTTATTTATTTACATCATAAAATAAAGAACAAAATTGTATTTTTATTTTATTTTAATTATTTATATTCATAGGTTAAATAAATACATTTATATACATGGTATATACACTGTATTTTTGTATTTTTATATTTTTGTTGTTTTTATTTGATTTTTGTTGTGTTTCTTTTTATTTGCTTTATTTACAAAATATACCTTAGAATATTCACAAAAAGTTTTGAAAATAAATACATTTATTTATAGGATTGAATAAATAAAGGATGATGGTCTATACACATGGTGAAAGGGCATTTTTGAATTTTTGATTTTTAAATTTTTATTTTGTTTTTAATAGTTTCTAAATATACACAAAATATGTACAAGCATATTTTTGGGTGAGGAAAATATAATTTTATTTATTTACAGAAGTATATACACATGAGCTCCTATCTCCCTCTACTTTGTCTTTTATGCGGTCAGGCCCATGCTGAGCCCTCCCTTGGGTCAAGTTGCTCAATATTTATTCTAAATATTTCCCTCTTTTTCTTTTTACTCTTTATTCTTTTATTTTTGCACAAAAACATGCTAATTACAGGTTTTTACACAATGCATGCTTTTGGTAATTATTTGTATTTACACATATCTACATGTATTTGCAAAGGTTTTTGTAGCTAAAATATAAGAATAAAGAGTGATGAATGGGTATTCATCACCCCCCTATGCTTAACTTTGCTAGTCCCTTAGCAAACACTTATTTGAAAAAGAAGTGAAAAAGAAAGAAAAAGAAAAAGAAAAAGAGGATGTACATGGATCAAGGTTTATTTATTAAACTTTCCTTCATTAAATTGAAATATGGAGCTCGATCAGATCTTTGGATTATTAATGTGTCGGAACCTTACTTAGACTTAAGCTTAAAACTCAACAGCCTCCAAGTTCCACCAATCTATGGGCAAGACTCCTCAATAAACCAGATCAGAACAAGTCTACATACACAAACTCTAATGACCATGAATCTTTCCATGCGGTGTAAGTGATATGTGGCTCCCCACCTCAGAAGTAACAAAGAAACAACCTCCCTCAACCTGGTAACTCTAATGCCTCGGTCTAGCAACTCTTTCCTCGAGAAGCGGGGTATTCCCTTCTAAGTTCAAGTGCAACCGGCTCAAGAAGAGGGGGTAGAAGTATTGAGTTTTGGAAGCTTAGCCAGTGTAGCTAAGTCTCCCGCTGCAAGCTTCATGAGATGTAACATTGATACCATAAGCTTTTGCTTTATTTGACTATGTATACTCCGGTGGGGTTATTAAATTTTCAATCCGACCCACCACATTTTTTGGAGTTCTTTTTGCATATTTTTTTTTCAAGAACTTCTGTACAACGAATCTACATGGTGCAGCATATAAGAAATTTTCCCCTTGAGCCAGTAGACTATCCCTCTTTTGAAGCTTTATTGCAACCCACAGCTTCTGTCTTTAGCTTTCAACACCACTAGACCAAGTTGAGGTGCACTTCCTTCACTATAAGAAGAAGAGAGGTTCCGCCTAAAAGTACTACCCTCATATGCTACCCCAAGCCAAAGGAAACTGCCTCCTCATCACCTCATCCATGGAGAGCCATGTGTAAGTGCAGGTGCAAGTCAAGCCATTGTCTCTAAGAGCCATGCGTGTGTTGTTAAGTGCTCTACTTAGGCTCATCAAGATGACATATGCTCATAGCCTAGTGGACTCAAAGAATTAAGTCCTTATGGACCTGAAAAGCCTTAACCCTAAGTCCTATAAGGTTCCTTTTAAAGTTAAGTGGATTAAGATCTTATTCAAGCTCCATTTCTCAATTTAATTCCAGGCTTAGTTTAAATGTCAACTCTTATCCGGGAAAAACTATATACATATATGTACACCAGATGCTATTTACAAATATTTTACAATCATGCAAAATTTTTGAAAAATGTTTTGAAATCATGGATGAATGATGCATGAGGTGCAAGTTTTGCAAAAAGATATTTACAAACATTTACACAAGATTTTTGCAAACTTTTGATTTTCAAAACATTTTGGAAAAATTTTGTACTATATACATTTTTTTGATACAAAAATATTTACACAAGCTTTACACAAAAGATTTTTGAAATCATTTTTACAGAAATACTTTGTACACTAGCTATGTATGTGCAAGATAAAAGAGGTTTATGTATATGAAAAATTTTTAAATTTTTGTGATTTTTAGCCATTTTATTTATTAACACACTCACACAAAGTACGAGTTATGGCTAAAGTATATATGAAATATATACACACCCCCCCTATACTTAGCTCGAACGATGTCCTCAGAGTGATCAAGAGCGATGAAGAAGACATAACTCGTGCTTAGTAAAAGGGAAATGAAAAGGAATGGTTAATTACAGGAACGAATAAATGAATAGAATGAGAGGAACTCGGTGGTTTCCCCCTATACTTAGGATTAACTAATCCTAAGTATAGCAAGCTGTACATGAAGGGAAATCCGAGTGAAGAATATACAGACTCTGCCCCCCCTATACTTAGGGTAAAATATCCCTAAGTATAGGCAGCAAAACAGGGGCAGAACAAATGAAAAGAATACCCGCAGGTCCTACATCCCCCCTATACTTAGGGTAAAGTATACCCTAAGTATAGCATAATCATAAGATGAGGAAAGGGATGTGGGACTAAAGAATAGAATGATATGGACAACTGGATCTATACAGGCGGAAGAACAGTGAAAATCAAGCGTGAGATGCAAAAGAGGTGAGTCAAGAGACCACATCTCACGCAAAATGAATCGGGGCAACAATAACGTCCCGCGGCTCATGATCTAGAAATGGCTTGAGCCGCTGGCCGTTCACTCGAAAGGTACTCTCAGAAGATAACTCAGATATATCAATGCTACCGTTATCGTGTACCTTTCTGACCAAGTAAGGTCCCTTCCATTTGCTCTGTAGCTTCCCTGGAAATAATCGTAGCCTTGCATCAAACAACCATACTTTCTGTCCAATCTCAAAATGCTTGTGGCTGATATGAGAATCATGCCACTCCTTCACTTTTTCCTTATAATGTAGGCTGCTTGAGAAAGCTGCATCTCTAAGCTCCTCCAGGGCAGCTAACTCTGCCCTCCTCTGGTCTCCCATACCATCTGGATCCATCAAAATATCTGTGACTGCCCAAAGTGACTTGTGCCTCAGCTCAACAGGTAGATGGCACGGCTTGCCATAAACGAGGCGAAAGGGAGATGTGCCCAATGGAGTCTTGAAAGATGTCCGATATGCCCACAAGACCGAGTCCAAAAGCTGTGACCAATTCTTTCGGTCTGGTGATGATGCGAAAATCGACGCGACTAAGGTAGAAAATAAATCACAATGTCGTTGTCCTTAATCGATCAATTCATTCAACGAGAAAAATGATAAAACCACTCGGAAATGACAGAAATCAATGAAAAGCAAATGTAAGCGGTCTTCGCTATTCTTTTTACCTGGTATAGCGATCCAGGGTCGAACACAAGGAGCACGATTGAAAAACTAAGTAGTCAAATTTCAGAGAAGCTAATTTTTAGTGGTTTTTGATTTTTTTATAATTTTTTAGAATTTTTAATATGTGAAGGAAAATAAAGAAAGTATAAACAAGCACACTTGAGCAATTTATTTAACACACCAAAAATCAAGCAAAAATTCAAGAAAAATTGTTTTTATGCTTTTTGGGTTTTTAAGTGTTTTTGGTGAATTTTTGGGGTTTTTATGACGGGTAAATTATTTTCTAAAAATCACACAATGCAAAGAGGGGAAGGTACTGTCCAGCAAGGCTTAAGACCCAAAAATAAAATATTTAAGGATCTTAAAAGGCCCTGAAGGTAATTTTCCTGTATATTAGATAGAATAAGGAAAATGTAGGCACCCTAATTATTGTTTTTGAGTTTTTCAATTATTTATTATGATTTTTAGGAGTTTTGAGGTGTTTTTAAGTTTTTAGGGTTTTTACTTAATGAAAAATAGCCAAAATTGGCTAGAAAATCAAAGAACACCAAATAAACAGTAACTAATTTTTATAGGATTTTTAGAAGGGTTTTGATATTTTTTTGGGGTTTTTGAATCCAAACAGTAGTAAAAATATGGGTTTTTGAATTTTTAAAAATAGCAAATGAAATCAAAAATGTCCTCAAAAATTCACAAAAATTCTACACCATGGCAGGAGCCATGTGTCAAATTTTCATCGAATTTGGAGGTGATTTGATATTTTATTCAAAAACAAAGGAGGGGCACTGTGCACAGGGACCAAAGTGCAAATACCCAAAGTTCTGGGGGGTCTGGTGCAAAATACCCAAGAAATCACGCGCGAGGCGCGTGTCTGGGGCACTGAGGGACCCAAATGTAAGAAAAATAAGTTCCGAGGGCTTATTGGTAACAAGTACCAAAAGTCCAGGGGCTTATCTGCAAATATCCCAAAAAATATCGCACATGGGGAATTAAAATGCTCACAGGGGCATAAATGCAATTATCAAAAATATTTCATTCATTCGTAAACAACCAGAACTACAGGGCTAAAGTTGCAAATGCACCCAAAATATCACGTGTCGAAGCACGTGTCTCACACAAACAGGGGCATAAATGCAAATACTGAAAGATACGAGGTCCAAAGTGCAATTTACCCTACGTAAATAAAGTACGCAAAATATTTACAGGACTGAAATTAAAAACACAAACTAAGAGGGGGCCTAAGATAAATTACCCCTTTATTACGATCCAAGGGCGGAGCGGGCGCCACGTGGCTGGATGGACGGCTGGTAACGAGTGGCGCTCCAACGCTGAAGCCCTCGCAGCGATCGAACGGTGGAGGCGAGGACACGTGGAAGATCTCACGGTGCTGGGCTCCGGTGCCTCTCTCCTCTGCTGCAACGGTCCGGATGAGCTCCTCAGATAGATCGACGGCTGCTGCTCCTCGAGGAATGGATGGCTGAGATCAAAATTGGAGGTCGAGGCTGATCGGACGGCGGCTGAAGATCCTGGAAGAACAAGTCGCCGGCGACTTTCGCCGGGCTCGTGCGTGCGCTAGGATCCTCTGGAGAGCCTTCTGGAGGTCGGAGAAGAATCGCGGAAGGCTCCCGCGTCTGCTGGTGGTCTCCGACGAGCACACCGAGCTCCGAGGAGCTTGAGCGAAGGAGGCGGAGCTGGGTCTCCTGGCTGGATGGCGAAGGGTCTCAGATGACCCTTGTCTTGACCTGAAAAGTGAACCAGAAGACTCACGGGTCGAGGGCAAATTGCCTCGACCCGGTTAGGCGGAGTGAAGGTGCGTGGTGCGTCGGAATGGAGAGCTCCGGCGAGGGTGGTCGGCGGAGAAGCTCGATTCCCAGATCCGGTGCGATCTGGGTTGGATGAAGGGGTGAAGAAGATGCGGAGAGGTCTGGCGAAGATGATGGTCGGGTCGGATGGTCGAGATATTACGCGAGATGGTCGGAATCAGGGGAGTACGTCGGAGATACGATTTGGGCGAAATCAGAAATTAAACGGAATGGACGAGCTAATCGACTACCTGGGTGGAGCGGAAGACTATGCTGGAGTGTGGCTAACTCCCGGTCGTAGCCTCGAAGGGCGTCAAGGCCTGAGGCTCGATGCTCACGCAGGTGGCGGAGCAACGGCGGCGAAACACGCCGGATCAATGGTCGGGGCACCCTCTCCTCACTGCAACAGGGGCAAACGCGAGCTGTCACCTCGGTGATCACCCTGGAGGTCACGGGAATGAGAATGGCGAGCCAAAGATAAGGCGCGGAGGCGGCGGAGGGAATTCTATATATAAGTGCAGGCCTGATTAGGGTTAGGCGACGACGGCTAAGGAAGGCGTGGATTTCATGGCGAAAGATCCGGCGAGGGAGATGGATGATCGGCGAAGAATCCGGGCACGGGGTTTGCGTGGGTGACAGCCTGGAGACGCGTGGAAAAATCGGCGAAGGCGGGGCGGCGCGCATCTTCCAGAAAAGGAAGGAGTCCGCGGGGGAGTTGACCGGGGTCAACAATCCCCCGTGGACCAATCAGGAGCTGCCAATTATTGACATTTTTGTTTATTTATTTTAAGGTAGAAAATGGCCGAATTAAGAAAAACTCAAAACATGAAATATTTTTCTTTTATTTTTTTCTATTTTTTGGTGATTTTTAATTAATTTTTGGAAATAAAAATAGGGTAGCTATATATATAGGGATATGTACACTATATAGATTTTAATTTTTGATTTTTTTATTTGTTATTTTTATGTATTTTTATGCCCATTTTATATTTTATTTATTTACATCATAAAATAAAGAACAAAATGGTATTTTTATTTTATTTTAATTATTTATATTCATAGTTTAAATAAATAGTTATATACATTTATATACATGGTATATACACTGTGTTTTTGTATTTTTAATTTTTGTTGTTTTTATTTGATTTTTGTTGTGTTTCTTTTTATTTGATTTATTTACAAAATATACCTTAGAGTATTCACAAAAAGTTTTGAAAATAAATTCATTTATTTATAGGATTAAATAAATAAAGGATGATGGTCTATACACATGGTGAAAGGGCATTTTTGAATTTTTGATTTTTAAATTTTTATTTTGTTTTTAATAGTTTCTAAATATACACAAAATATGTACAAGCATATTTTTGGGTGAGGAAAATATAATTTTATTTATTTACAGAAGTATATACATATGAGCTCCTATCTCCCTCTACTTTGTCTTTTATGCGGTCAGGCCCATGCTGAGCCCTCCCTTGGGTCAAGTTGCTCAATATTTATTCTAAATATTTCCCTCTTTTTCTTTTTACTCTTTATTCTTTTATTTTTGCACAAAAACATGCTAATTACAGGTTTTTACACAATGCATGCTTTTGGTAATTATTTGTATTTACACATATCTACATGTATTTGCAAAGGTTTTTGTAGCTAAAATATAAGAATAAAGAGTGATGAATGGGTATTCATCACCCCCCTATGCTTAACTTTGCTAGTCCCTTAGCAAACACTTATTTGAAAAAGAAGTGAAAAAGAAAGAAAAAGAAAAAGAAAAAGAGGATGTACATGGATCAAGGTTGATTTATTAAACTTTCCTTCATTAAATTGAAATATGGAGCTCGATCAGATCTTTAGATTATTAATGTGTCGGAACCTTATTTAAACTTAAGCTTAAAACTCAACAGCCTCCAAGTTCCACCAATCTATGGGCAAGACTCCTCAATAAACTAGATCAGAACAAGTCTACATACACAAACTCTAATGACCATGAATCTTTTCATGCGGTGTAAGTGATATGTGGCTCCCCACCTCAGAAGTAACAAAGAAACAACCTCCCTCAACCTGGTAACTCTAATGCCTCGGTCTAGCAACTCTTTCCTCGAGAAGCGGGGTATTCCCTTCTAAGTTCAAGTGCAACCGGCTCAAGAAGAGGGGGTAGAAGTATAGAGTTTTGGAAGCTTAGCCAGTGTAGCTAAGTCTCCCGCTGCAAGCTTCATGAGATGTAACATTGATATCATAAGCTTTTTCTTTATTTGACTATGTACACTCCGGTGGGGTTATTAAATTTTCAATCCGACCCACCACTTTTTTGGAGTTCTTTTTGCATTTTTGCATTTTTTTTTCAAGAACTTCTGTACAACATATCTACATGGTGCAGCATATAAGAAATTTCCTCTTGAGCCAGTAGACTATCCCTCTTTTGAAGCTTTATTGCAACCCACGGCTTCTGTCTTTAGCCTTCATCACCACTAGACCAAGTTGAGGTGCACTTCCTTCACTAGAAGAAGAAGAGAGGTTCCGCCTAGAAGTACTACCCTCATATGCTACCCCAAGCCAAAGGAAACTGCCTCCTCACCACCTCATCCGTGGAGAGCCATGTGTAAGTGCAGGTGCAATTCAAGCCATTGTCTCTAAGAGCCATGCGTGTGTTGTTAAGTGCTCTACTTAAGCTCATTAAGATGACATATGCTCATAGCCTAGTGGACTCAAAGAATTAAGTCCTTATGGACCTGAAAAGCCTTAACCCTAAGTCCTATAAGGTTCCTCTTAAAGTTAAGTGGATTAAGATCTTATTCAAGCTCCATTTCTCAATTTAATTCCAGGCTTAGTTTAAATGTCAACTCTCATCCAGGAAAAACTATATACATATATGTACACAAGATGCTATTTACAAATATTTTACAATCATGCAAAATTTTTGAAAAATGTTCTGAAATTATGGATGATGATGATGCATGAGGTGCAAGTTTTGCAAAAAGATATTTACACACATTTACACAAGATTTTTGCAAACTTTTGATTTTCAAAACATTTTGGAAAAATTTTGTACTATATACATAATTTTGATACAAAATATTTACACAAACTTTACACAAAAGATTTTTGAAATCCTTTTTACAAAAATACTTTGTATATTAGCTACGTATGTGCAAGCTAAAAGAGGTTTATGTACATCAAAAATTTTTAAATTTTGTGATTTTTAGCCATTTTATTTATTAACACACTCACACAAAGTACGAGTTATGGCTAAAGTATATATGAAATATATACACACCCCCCCTATACTTAGCTCGAACGATGTCCTCATAGTGATCAAGAGCGATGAAGAAGACATAACTCGTGCTTAGTAAAAGGGAAGTGAAAAGGAATGGCTATGTACAAGAACGAATGAATGAATAGAGTGAGAGGAACTCGGTGGTCTCCCCCTATACTTAGGATTAACTAATCCTAAGTATAGCAAGCTGTACATGAAGGGAAATCCGAGTGAAGAATATGCAGAATCTGCCCCCCCTATACTTAGGGTAAAATATCCCTAAGTATAGGCAACAAAAACAGGAGCAAAAAGAATAAAAAGAATACCCGCAGGTCCAACATCCCCCCTATACTTAGGGTAAAGTACACCCTAAGTATAGCATAATCATAGGATGAGAAAAGGGATGTGGGACTAAAGAATAGAATGATATGGACAACTGGATCTATACAGGCGGAAAGAACAGTAGATATCAGGCGTGAGATGCAAAAGATGTGAGTCAAAAGACCACATCTCACGCAAAATGAATAGCGGTAATAATAACGTCCCGCGGCTCATGATCTAGAAATGGCTTGAGCCGCTGGCCGTTCACTCGAAAGGTACTTTCAGAAGATAACTCAGATATATCAATGCTACCGTTATCGTGTACCTTTCTGACCAAGTAAGGTCCCTTCCATTTGCTCTGTAGCTTTCCTGGAAATAATCTGAGCCTCGCATCAAACAACCATACTTTCTGTCCAATCTCAAAATGCTTGTGGCTGATATGAGAATCATGCCACTCCTTCACTTTCTCCTTATAATGTAGGCTGTTTGAGAAAGCTGTATCTCTAAGCTCTTCCAAGGCGGCTAGCTCTGCCCTCCTCTGGTCTCCTATACCATCTGGATCCATAAGAATATCTGTGACTGCCCAAAGTGACTTGTGCCTCAGCTCAACAGGTAGATGGCACGGCTTGCCATAAACGAGGCGAAAGGGAGATGTACCCAATGGAGTCTTGAAAGACGTCCGATATGCCCACAAGACCGAGTCCAAAAGCTGTGACCAATTCTTTCGGTCAGGGCGGACGACTTTCTGCAAAATATTCTTGATCTCCCTATTCGACACCTCAACTAGACCATTTGTCTGTGGATGGTATGGTGTGGCAACACGATGGTCTATGCTGAATTCGTTGGCAAGGGCCTTCACCTGGTCGTTGATGAAATGAGACCCCCCATCAGAAATCAGAACTCGTGGAACCCCGAACCGCATGATGATGTGCTTCTTCAAAAATCTGCAAACTGTCTTCGCATCAGCGGCTCGGGCGGGGATAGCCTCAACCCAACGACTAACGTAATCTACGGCCAACAGAATGTACTCGAATCCCTGACTCTTAGGGAATGGACCCATGAAATCGATGCCCCATGCGTCAAAAACCTCACAGAAGTGAATGGGCTGCATCGGCATCATATCACGTTGTCCACAAGTGCCCATCCTCTGACAGTCAGTACACCTCTTCACGAACTCATCAGAGTCCTTGAAGAGTGTAGGACACCACAAGCCGGATTGGAGCACTTTCTGTGCCGTTCTCCTCTCAGAATGATGTCCTCCTGCCTCAAGCTTGTGGCAGTAAGTGAGGACACTATGATGCTCCTCCTGAGGAATACACCGACGCCAGATGCTATCCCCTCCTTCGTGGTAAAGGATGGGATCCTCCCAGTGGTAGGACTTGGCCTTCGCAAGGAAGTTCTCAAGCCTCTGCCTTGGCCAATCTTGTGGGACTTTCCCAGCAACGAGAAAGTTCACAATATCAGCATACCACGGGAGTGAGGTGATAGCAAGGATCGCCTCATCTGGGAAGGTATCATGAATGGGATCAATCTGCTCAGAATCCTCAGGCTGCTCTAATCGGGAGAGATGATCCGCCACCACATTCTTGACTCCAGGCTTATCCTTGATCTCAATGTCGAACTCCTGGAGTAGAAGGATCCATCTAGTAAGTCTGGCTTTGGCATCCTTCTTTGACATGAGGTACCTGATGGCGGTGTGGTCGGTATACAAAGTCACTCTAGATCCAATGATATACGATCTGAACTTATCTAGGGCAAACACTACTGCCAGCATCTCCTTCTCTGTGACCGTATAATTCCGCTGGGCAGAATCCAATGTGCGGCTAGCATAGTGTATGGCAAATGGAACTCCGTCCCTCCTCTGTCCTAGCACGGCCCCTACGGCAAAATCAGAGGCATCCGTCATGATCTCGAATGGGAGAGACCAATCGGGTGGCTGAAGGACAGGAGCCTCAATAACACGTTGCTGGAGAGTCTCAAAGGATGAAAGACACTTGTCATCGACAAGGAACTCGGTGTCTTTCGTCAAGAGGTCAGTCAACGGTCGGGCAATCTTGCTGAAATCATGAATGAATCTCCTATAAAAACCAACGTGCCCCAGAAATGACCGTAGCTGCTTTAAATTGGAAGGCGGTGCGAGTTTTCTAATGACGTCAACCTTGGCCGGATCAACCTCCATGCCCCTGTTGGAGATGATGTGGCCAAGCACCGTCCCTTGAGTCACCATGAAGTGACTCTTCTCCCAAGACAGAACCAAGCGGGTAGTAATACATCGCTGGAGCACTCGGTCTAGGCAGTCAAGACAGGAGTCGAATCCGTCGCCGTAAACCGAGAAGTCGTCCATGAAGACCTCCAAACACTCCCCTACCATGTCTGAAAAGATCGACAGCATGCACCTCTGAAAAGTCGCAGGGGCATTGCATAGCCCAAATGGCATGCGTCGAAAGGCGTATGTACCTAAGGGACAGGTAAAGGTGGTCTTCTCCTGATCCTCAGGAGCGATGGCCACTTGATTGTAGCCCGAGTACCCATCTAGGAAGCAATAATGGCTCTTCCCTGCCAGTCTCTCTATGATCTGATCAATAAAAGGCAGGGGGAAGTGGTCCTTCTTGGTGGCCTGGTTGAGTCTCCTGTAGTCAACGCAGACCCTCCAAGAGGTGGGTACTCGTGTAGCAATCTCCTCTCCCGACTCACTGATCACAGTCGTGATGCCCGTCTTCTTGGGCACCACATGCAAGGGGCTAACCCACTTGGAGTCGGAAATGGGATAAATAAAATCTGCACTCCACCATTTTGATATTTCCTTCATGACAACTTCTCGTAGGTTGGGGTTCAGCCGCCGCTGGAACTCACGCGACGGCTTTGCCCCTTCCTCGAGATAGATATGGTGGGAGCACAACGAGGGACTAATCCCATGGAGATCTGCTACGCTCCATCCAATTGCCTTGCGGTTCTTTTCAAGAACCTCCATCAGATGGGATTCTTGTTCTCCAGTCAGATCGGCGGAGATGATGACTGGGTACATCTCAGACTCTCCCGCAAGGAATCGATACTTCAGCGAAGTAGGGAGCGGCTTTAGTTCTGGACAGCTGGGTGCTGGCAAATCTGGCTTCTGAAGAAGATGTGTGTATGCTGACAATTCTACCAAATCTGCCTGGGAAAATGATAACGAACTCTCACAAACTGGATCTGGAGAAGGCGGGTCCTCTGCATTGTCTCTAATCTGCTCTGCCTCTACCTCCTCCTCATCTGTAGGCTCAGGTGGATCCAGGTCTGGCATCTGATCATCACAATCTGCCCAATCAGACTCTGAATCCGAGGGATCTGTATCAACTGCGGTGGCATCAGTACCACCGTAGAGCAAGGTGGCCTCAGTACCACCATCACTGAAAATCGTGTCGCGATCAAGGTCCGACTCTGCTGACTCAATAGTATCCTGAACCAGGGCTGCGCTCTCCAGACTATCCTCTGCTCTCATCTCTGCATCAACGGTATCTGAATATGAGAGGATGGTCTGCGCTGCAGGATCTGCCCAAGCTGCCTCATCATCTGTGATCACAAAATCACAGTCCTGGTGGATGTCTGGCTCTGCGTCTGTCAGCTGCTCTGAATCCGTACTGCCCTCTGAGCGGGATCTATCTCTGGCTCTGTGGTCCTTAACCGTCTCTATTTGTATACTCTCGCCCTGGACGCGAAAGAATACCTTCCCACTGTCATGATCAGTCACCGCCTTGGCTGTGGCCAAGAACGGGCGACCGAGGATGATGGGGGAATCGGTCAACGAGTCAGCGGTCTCCATGTCCAGCACTACAAAGTCCACGGGGAATTGCAAACCATGAATCGTGACGACAACGTCTCGCAATAACCCCTTTGGCCTCTTGACAGACCGATCAGCAAACTGAAGGTATGTCCTGCTCTGTCTAAGAGTGCCCAACTCTAAGTGGTCGAGAAGGGCTGCCGGAAGAAGGTTGATCGACGATCCGCTATCTAATAGAGTACGGTCGAACCTCTGCTCACTAATCTGACATCTGACATACAGGGCTCCTAAATCTGGCCTCTTAGTCGGCAGACGGTTCTGGATCGCGTAACACGTGGCTTTGGTCAACACATGAATCTCTGTGGTTTTGTTCCTCTTCTTCCTCCTGACTGTGGTCCTGTCTCTCAAGGATCGCTGAAGAAGAGGGATGTGCTGCAAAGCCTCATTGAGGGTCAGCTGGATGTGAAATCGGTCTATCATGCCCTGGCTGAACTCCTCCTGCTCTCTCTTTTTTGGATCTTTTTCTTTTTTCTTCCCCTTCCCCAACTCAAGGGCTCTAGGAAAGGGGATCACAGGGTCCTTCTCAGATGAAGGACTAGGAATAGGCCTAGACGGTTCGACAACCGGATCCTCACATACATCATACACCACAGTGGGATCAGAAGAAACTAAACCTTTTCCTTTATTCAAATTAGAGTTCTGAGAATCATTCATACGAGGAGAGACAACATCTTTATCAAAATGAATATTGGTGGCCTCAGTACCACCTCTAGCTGGCTCTACAACTAGACGTCTTGCGGCTTCAGTACCGCGGTCTGGCTCGGCTCTGCTGGTGGCGTCAGTACCACCTCCTCGATATGGTGAAGCGGCGGCCTCAGTACCGCCGGTGGAATCAGCATCTCTGGTGGCATCAGGACCACCGTTATCATCATGTGCGGCTTCAGTACCACACTCCTCTTCCTCATCTGGCGCTCTAGATGGATCCTCGCGTTGTCGCTCAGATGAGGCGCCGCCTGCTGGTCTTCTACCGCTCCTAAGTGTAACAAAATCAGCATCAAATAAATCCGACGACATATCATCGAATGAGTCACTAGGAGTGGTAGGCGCAGTGTGAACTACCTGCTCAGATTTCCTCTTCAAGTTATTCGGATTAGGCTCGATCTATGCAGGGATGGCGGCCTTCCCTCTCATCAGGTCCCGCATCTCCTGGCGGAACTCGTCCATCTCCCGTCTAAATGTAGCCTGCTGCTCTGTGAAGAGGCGGGCTAGATCATCCATGGCGGGGCTCTCATGGGAGCCCGACGGGTTGCCTCTCTGGTACTGAGGCTGCTGGACCTGGTGCTGCTGCTGCTGAGAGGGGTAAGAGGAAGGATGCTGCTGCTGGTGAGCCTGCTGCTCACGTCTCCAATTCTGTCCCTGCTGCTGGTAGGGACGAGGTACGAAGGACGATGGCTGGTGTGGCTGATATGTTGGGGGCTGCTGGTGATCTCTCTGCTGGGAGTACTGCCCTCCCTGACCGGCTGGCTGCTGCTGGGACTGGTTACCCCCATTCCCCCACCTGAATCCGGGATGGTCTCTTCGGATTCCAGGTTGAGGGCAGTCATACCAAATCCCGTTGACATCCATCAACGGTTCCGCAACGTAAGGGGCTGGTGGGAGTACATCCAGAGGCTGATCCGGCTGATATACCACCATCTGTAAGTCTGGAGATGGTGGTGACTGGTAAGAGGGCTGCTGCTGCTGGTACGGCTCCGCCTGTACAAGGTGAACTTGTCTAGGCTGCTGCAAGGAGCTGGAGCGCTGGGACAAGCTGCGGCTGCCACCGGAATCGCCTCGCGACTGAAGACGGGGCTGAGAAGCCGTTTGTGCCTCTTGAAGACACAAGAGATGGGTCTTCACGTCGCTCAGAGTTTGTGCCATCTGCTCCATCTGAGTTATGCCCTGGCACTGCTTCTTCTCTATTATTTCCATGCGGTCCAACTTCTCGCTGATAATCCCCATGTCCGCAGCGGCCGACTCTGCCTGTGCGGCTGCAACTGCGGACGAACTGGATGGACCTGCATCAACCCGTGCTATCCGCTGGTATTGCACGGGTCCTGGCGGCTGCTGAGATCTCTGTGTGTACAACCGAGTCTGGGACATCACCATGTAATTTTCGGCCATCTCCTCATAGATGGCCCAGACTTGGTTGTGGTCCTTGGCAAAGTAGGACCCGCCGCAAGAAGCATTCACCAGACCCTGAAGCTCTGGCGTCAGCCCACTAAAGAAGCTCTGAACTAGGTTCGGCTTCGAAATGTCGTGGTGTGGGCATCTATCCAGAAGCTCTCTGAACCTCTCCCATGCCTCGTGAAATTGCTCGTTAGGGAGCATGGAGAAGTTGTTGATCAGGGCCCTTGCTGCATTCGTCCGCCCGAGTGGATAGTACTTGTTTAAGAACTCGGTGCGGAGCTGCTCCCAGGTGTAAACAAACTTCCCTAGATGCTTCAGCCAGGCGGCTGCTCTATCTGCCAGTGAAAAAGGGAAGGCCATCATCCGAATCGTATCTTGGTCCACACGACGGTCGTGGACAGTGTTGCAGATCATCAAAAACTCCTGGAGATGGAGGTGGGGTTCCTCAGTGGCAAGTCCGTGAAAATGAGGAAGCATCTGCAGGGTGTTCGGAGGGAACTTGAAATCCCCCACGATAGCAGGTACCACCACCCACTGGTGCATCAGTGTAGATCCGGGGTTGTGTAACTCCCGCATCGGTCTTGCTGCGGCGGCGGCTGCCGCTGCTGCGGCAGCTGCTGCTGCGGCTGCAGCTGCGGCTGCTGCCTCTGCATCAGCGTCAGGAATGTCCTCAGGCTCGCTCTGATCTCTCTCTTCTCGGAGTCGCTCCAACTCCCTCCTCATCTCTATCATGAATGCCCCCTGATCACGTAACTGCTGCTGAACTGTCTCTAATGATGCGATCAGGGTGGAGTTGATCGCCCCCTGGTCAAATACGACATGCTGCTCTCCCTGCTGACCTCCGGGGTAATCGTCTGATCTGGCGGCCATACCTACGTCTGCAAAATCAGATGAGCCCAACTCAGGTTCCGTCAAATCAATTCGTCTTTCCTCGGGCTCATGTCTCTCAGTAGCAAAAGAAAGGGGATCGAGGGGGAACAGGGTGGAATCGTACTCGGGCCCGGAAAGCTGGTCCTGACTCTCACGGGCCAACCTAGATGATGAAGTAGACTCGCCTGAAAGCGGTGCAGCCAGAGGCTGCCTAAGAGATCGTCTACCCATCATCTTGATCTGGCGAGTTGGGCGGATGGGATCTGGAGAAAATATGATCGCAAAGCAAACCCCCGGTTCACCAACACAACACAATATGAAGACCGTGAAAGCTCGGTCAATTTATCTTGTCAATTTTATTGGGTGAACATACAAAATATCAGAGCGCTTACGTGACCTGTTAGGTGATGAATACCCATTCATCACTCTTTATTCTTATATTTTAGCTACAAAAACCTTTGCAAATACATGTAGATATGTGTAAATACAAATAATTACCAAAAGCATGCATTGTGTAAAAACCTGTAATTAGCATGTTTTTGTGCAAAAATAAAAGAATAAAGAGTAAAAAGAAAAAGAGGGAAATATTTAGAATAAATATTGAGCAACTTGACCCAAGGGAGGGCTCAGCATGGGCCTGACCGCATAAAAGACAAAGTAGAGGGAGATAGGAGCTCATGTGTATATACTTCTGTAAATAAATAAAATTATATTTTCCTCACCCAAAAATATGCTTGTACATATTTTGTGTATATTTAGAAACTATTAAAAACAAAATAAAAATTTAAAGATCAAAAAATTCAAAAATACCCTTTCACCATGTGTATAGACCATCATCCTTTATTTATTTAATCCTATAAATAAATGAATTTATTTTCAAAACTTTTTGTGAATACTCTAAGGTATATTTTGTAAATAAATTAAATAAAAAGAAACACAACAAAAATCAAATAAAAACAACAAAAATTAAAAATACAAAAATACAGTGTATATACCATGTATATAAATGTATATAACTATTTATTTAAACTATGAATATAAAGAATTAAAATAAAATAAAAATACCATTTTGTTCTTTATTTTATGATGTAAATAAATAAAATATAAAATGGGCATAAAAAATACATAAAAATAACAAATAAAAAAATCAAAAATTAAATCTATATAGTGTACATATCCCTATATATATAGCTACCCTATTTTTATTTCCAAAAATTAATTAAAAATCACCAAAAAATAGAAAAAAATAAAAGAAAAATATTTCATGTTTTAAGTTTTTCTTAATTCGGCCATTTTCTACCTTAAAATAAATAAACAAAAATTTCAATAATTGGCAGCTCCTGATTGGTCCACGGGGGATTGTTGACCCCGGTCAACTCCCCCGCGGACTCCTTCCTTTTCTGGAAGATGCGCGCCGCCCCACCTTCGCCGATTTTTCCACGCATCTCCAGGCTGTCACCCACGCAAACCCCGTGCCCGGATTCTCCGCCGATCATCCATCTCCCTCGCCGGATCTTTCGCCATGAAATCCACGCCTTCCTTAGCCGTCGTCGCTCAACCCTAATCGGCCCTGTCTCCATATATATCCCGACCTCCGCCGCCTCCGCGCCTCATCTTTGGCTCCCTACCTTCACTCCCGTGACCTCCATCGGAACCACCGAGGTGACAGCTCGCGTTGGCCTTTGTTGCAGTGAGGAGGAGGTGCTTGGACCATCGATCCGGCTGCCTTGCGCCGCCGTGCTCCGACATCTGACCGGAGCTCGAGCCTCAGGCCTTGACGCCCTTCGAGGCTACGACCGGGAGTTAGCCACACTCCAGCATAGTCTTCCGCTCCACCCAGGTAGTCAATTAGCTCTTCCATTTAGCTTAATTTTCAGTTTCGCCCAATTCGTATCTCCGCCGTATTCCGCTGATTCCGACCATCTCGCGTAATATCTCGACCATCCGACCCGACCTTCACCTTCGCCATTTCCTCACGCACATTCTCCGCCCTTTCACTCAACCCAGATCGCACAGGATCTGGGAATCGAGCTCCACCGTCCTCCGCTCGCCGGAGCTCGCTCGTCCCGAACCATCGTTCACCCTCACGCCGCTTCATCGGGTCGAGGCACTTTGCCCTTGACCCGCGAAGCTTCTGGTTCATTTTGCAGGTCAAGAGGAGGCCATCTGAGGCCCCCTCACTTCCAGGCCAGGAGCTCGACTCCGTCGACCTTGCCGGAGCCCTTCCAGGGCTCGGTTGGGTCATCGGAGACCACCACCAGCTGCGGGACTCCCTCGCGGACCTTCTCCGATTTTCAGACGCAGCAGGGGAGGTCAGGAGCGCACGTACTGGGCCGGCGAACTTCGCCGGCCACCTGTTCTTCCTCGACCTTCAGTCACCGTTCGATCGCCCTCCAGCTCCAGTTTCAATCCTAGCCATCCGTTCCAGGAGCGTCAGGCACCGCACGATCAAAGGAGGAGTGATCCGGACCATTGGATCTCGAGATGAGGCGCAGCTGAGCCGACACCGTTAGATCCTCCACGTGTCTTCGTCTGAGCCATCCGATCACGCCAAGGATTGCAGGAGTGAGGCGCCTTCGCCTCTCCACCGTCGGATCTACACGTGGCGCACGCTCCGCCCTTGGATCGTAATAAAGGGGTAAATTACCGCAGGCCCCCTCGTAGTTTATGCTTTACATTTCAGTCCTGTAAATATTTTGAGTACTTTATTTACGTTGGGTTATTTGCGCATTGGACCTCGTACTTTTCAGTATTTGCATTTATGCCCCTGTTTGTGTGAGACACGTGCATCACCACGTGATATTTTGGTGTATTTGCGACTTTAGCCCTGTAGTTCTGGATGTTCCTTAATGAATGAAAAGTTTTTGATATTTGCATTTATGCCCCTGTGAGCGTTTTATTTCCGCATGTGCGCCTTTTTGGTGGGTAATTTGCATAACAGCCCCTGGACTTTTTGGTACGAGTTACCAAAAGGTCCTAGGACTTGTTTCTCTTACATATAGGTCCCTGAGTGCCCCAGACACGCGCCTCGCGCGTGATTTCTTGGGTATTTTGCACCAGGACCCCCAGAACTTTGGGTATTTGCACTTTGGTCCCTGTGCACAGTGCCCCCTTGTGGATTTTGAATAAAATATCAAATCACCTCCAAATTCGATGAAAATTTGACACATGGCTCCTGCCATGGTGTAGGATTTTCTAGAATTTTTGAGGACATTTCTGAGTTTGTTTATTATTTTTAAAAATTCAAAAACCTTCATTTCAGTTACTGTTAATCTTTAAAAATCACAAAAAAATATAAAAACTCTTTTAAAAATTCTTTAAAAATTAGGTACTGTTTCTTGAGTGTTGCTTGATTTTCTAGCCAATTTTGGCTATTTTTCATTGCTTAAAAAAACCTAAAAATTGAAAAACACCTAAAAACTCATAAAAATTATAATAAATCATTTAAAAATCCAAAAACAATAATTAGGGTGCCTAATTTTCCTTATTCTTTCTAGATTACAGGAAAATTACCTCCAAGGCTTGTTGAGATCCATAAATATTTTATTTTTGGGTTTTAAGCCTTGCTGGACAGTACCTTGCATTTTTCTCATTGTTTGATTTTTTGCAACTAGAATAAATATCAGAAAAATCCCAAAAATTCACCAAAAACACTTAAAAACCCAAAAAACATAAAAACAATTTTTCTTGAATTTTTGCTTGAGTTTTGATGCATTAAATAAATTGCTCAAGTGTGCTTGTTTATACTTTTCTTCATTTCCTTCACATTCTAAAAATCAAAAAAAATTATAAAAACAAATAAAAAAATACTAAAAAGTATTCTCTTGGATTTCTGACTACATCGTAGGCTGCAAGGCCAATCCGTGCTCCTTGTGTTCGACCCTGGGTGCTATACCAGGTTAATATCATAGCAGGACCGCTTTGTTTTACTTTCCGCATTTTTCGAGTGGTTCATTTTCTTGATTGACTTAGTTGAGTGATAGAGGTCGCAACGACCTAATTTTCTGTACCTTTCCTCTGTCGTTTGGCTGGTCATCATTAGGATACCCGATGCTACTCCACCGACTGGCCCGCACGGAAGAGTTGGTAGTCAGCTAGAAAATAGCACCGGGGGGCTCTATCTAGGGTACGGGTCACTCTCTCGCGCATCCAAAACCATACAAGGAGGGGGTTGCTCTCCCCAAGACAAATTTTTAATGTGAGTGTCTTTTAGGGTCAATAATGTTATCCAGTCCCAATTTTTTTTGTTTTTCTTTTTAATTTTTTTCAAATAAATACAAGCGGCCTAACGGTTTTTCCGATTCTCCTGATGATTAAGCCAAAAACAGAGGGAGAAGACGAAAAAGCCGATGCGCGAAGAAATCAATGATGCATGCAGAGATAGAAATGCGTACCTTGTCTCCAGCACTCTACATGCAAGTGATCCGCGCAGAATTTAAAGACAGAAATGAAACTACCTAAATGATGCAACGGGAAAAACCGAGTCCTAGATGAGCAACTTCTATCGCAGAACCGTCTAACTCAGTTACTCGCCTTCGATCCAAAGAGTCCGGTCTTGGCTTACCCCTCCTCTTCTCGACAGGTCGAGTTCAGGAGTAGCGCTTGTGGGGCAGGCTCGCGGCACGTAGGCTCTCAGGAAAGCAACTAAGTTATTTTTATTATTTATTATTAGTAGGTCCAATTAACGATCTATAGGAACAGATAGGCAGTTAAGTGTGGGGACCCTACTAATTACGGCATAAGCAAGAGAAATTCCTAAATCTAGGGGCTCGAGAAAAACCGCGTAAACACCGGAAAAGGCAGCTAGCTATTAAAACCGCAGAAAAAGCCGCGAAAATCCAAATGGGTCCCCCGAGTACACCGGTACTCGGCGAAACAGACCCGCTAAGTTACAAGTGTCCACAAGTCCAGAGTCTAAGTTATTACAACAAATATTGTTCTCTCTCTCTCTGAAATAAAAATTCCTTCTTCTCTCTCTCTTCCTCCTGCACGGGTCTCCAAACAGAAGCTCCAAGTCGTCCAAGCAGTACCTCGCACAAAAAATCAAAGAGAGAAGGTCAGAAAGCAATAATAATGTAAAGAGAGACAAAAATAGAAAAATGACTACAAAGCCGTGCTCCCGGCAACGACGCCATTCTGATGACGCGAAAATCGACGCGACTAAGGTAGAAAATAAATCACAATGTCGTTGTCCTTAATCGATCAATTCGGTCAACGAGAAAAATGATAAAACCACTCGGAAATGACAGAAATCAATGAAAAGCAAATGTAAGCGGTCTTCGCTATTCTTTTTACCTGGTATAGCGATCCAGGGTCGAACACAAGGAGCACGATTGAAAAACTAAGTAGTCAAATTTCAGAGAAGCTAATTTTTAGTGGTTTTTGATTTTTTTATAATTTTTTAGAATTTTTAATATGTGAAGGAAAATAAAGAAAGTATAAACAAGCACACTTGAGCAATTTATTTAACACACCAAAAATCAAGCAAAAATTCAAGAAAATTGTTTTTATGCTTTTTGGGTTTTTAAAGTGTTTTTGGTGAATTTTGGGGTTTTTATGACGGGTAAATTATTTTCTAAAAATCACACAATGCAAAGAGGGGAAGGTACTGTCCAGCAAGGCTTAAGACCCAAAAATAAAATATTTAAGGATCTTAAAAGGCCCTGAAGGTAATTTTCCTGTATATTAGATAGAATAAGGAAAATGTAGGCACCCTAATTATTGTTTTGAGTTTTTCAATTATTTATTATGATTTTTAGGAGTTTTGAGGTGTTTTTAAGTTTTTAGGGTTTTTACTTAATGAAAAATAGCCAAAATTGGCTAGAAAATCAAAGAACACCAAATAAACAGTAACTAATTTTTATAGGATTTTTAGAAGGGTTTTGATATTTTTTTGGGGTTTTTGAATCCAAACAGTAGCAAAAATATGGGTTTTTGAATTTTTAAAAATAGCAAATGAAATCAAAAATGTCCTCAAAAATTCACAAAAATTCTACACCATGGCAGGAGCCATGTGTCAAATTTTCATCGAATTTGGAGGTGATTTGATATTTTATTCAAAAACAAAGGAGGGGCACTGTGCACAGGGACCAAAGTGCAAATACCCAAAGTTCTGGGGGGGTCTGGTGCAAAATACCCAAGAAATCACGCACGAGGCGCGTGTCTGGGGCACTCAGGGACCCAAATGTAAGAAAAATAAGTTCCGAGGGCTTATTGGTAACAAGTACCAAAAGTCCAGGGGCTTATCTGCAAATATCCCAAAAAATATCGCACATGGGGAATTAAAATGCTCACAGGGGCATAAATGCAATTATCAAAATATTTCATTCATTCATAAACAACCAGAACTACAGGGCTAAAGTTGCAAATGCACCCAAAATATCACGTGTCGAAGCCGTGTCTCACACAAACAGGGGCATAAATGCAAATACTGAAAGATACAAGGTCCAAAGTGCAATTTACCCTACGTAAATAAAGTACGCAAAATATTTACAGGACTGAAATTAAAAACACAAACTACGAGGGGCCTAAGATAAATTACCCCTTTATTACGATCCAAGGGCGGAGCGGGCGCCACGTGGCTGGATGGACGGCTGGTAACGAGTGGCGCTCCAACGCTGAAGCCCTCGCAGCGATCGAACGGTGGAGGCGAGGACACGTGGAAGATCTCACGGTGCTGGGCTCCGGTGCCTCTCTCCTCTGCTGCAACGGTCCGGATGAGCTCCTCAGATAGATCGACGGTTGCTGCTCCTCGAGGAATGGATGGCTGAGATCAAAACTGGAGGTCGAGGCTGATCGGACGGCGGCTGAAGATCCTGGAAGAACAAGTCGCCGGCGACTTTCGCCGGGCTCGTGCGTGCGCTAGGATCCTCTGGAGAGCCTTCTGGAGGTCGGAGAAGAATCGCGGAAGGCTCCCGCGTCTGCTGGTGGTCTCCGACGAGCACACCGAGCTCCGAGGAGCTTGAGCGAAGGAGGCGGAGCTGGGTCTCCTGGCTGGATGGCGAAGGGTCTCAGATGACCCTTGTCTTGACCTGAAAAGTGAAACAGAAGACTCACGGGTCGAGGGCAAATTGCCTCGACCCGGTTAGGCGGAGTGAAGGTGCGTGGTGCGTCGGAATGGAGAGCTCCGGCGAGGGTGGTCGGCGGAGAAGCTCGATTCCCAGATCCGGTGCGATCTGGGTTGGATGAAGGGGTGAAGAAGATGCGGAGAGGTCTGGCGAAGATGATGGTCGGGTCGGATGGTCGAGATATTACGCGAGATGGTCGGAATCAGGGGAGTACGTCGGAGATACGATTTGGGCGAAATCAGAAATTAAACGAAATGGACGAGCTAATCGACTACCTGGGTGGAGCGGAAGACTATGCTGGAGTGTGGCTAACTCCCGGTCGTAGCCTCGAAGGGCGTCAAGGCCTGAGGCTCGATGCTCACGCAGGTGGCGGAGCAACGGCGGCGAAACACGCCGGATCAATGGTCGGGGCACCCTCTCCTCACTGCAACAGGGGCAAACGCGAGCTGTCACCTCGGTGATCACCCTGGAGGTCACGGGAATGAGAATGGCGAGCCAAAGATAAGGCGCGGAGGCGGCGGAGGGAATTCTATATATAAGTGCAGGCCTGATTAGGGTTAGGCGACGACGGCTAAGGAAGGCGTGGATTTCATGGCGAAAGATCCGGCGAGGGAGATGGATGATCGGCGAAGAATCCGGGCACGGGGTTTGCGTGGGTGACAGCCTGGAGACGCGTGGAAAAATCGGCGAAGGCGGGGCGGCGCGCATCTTCCAGAAAAGGAAGGAGTCCGCGGGGGAGTTGACCGGGGTCAACAATCCCCCGTGGACCAATCAGGAGCTGCCAATTATTGAAATTTTTGTTTATTTATTTTAAGGTAGAAAATGGCCGAATTAAGAAAAACTCAAAACATGAAATATTTTTCTTTTATTTTTTTCTATTTTTTGGTGATTTTTAATTAATTTTTGGAAATAAAAATAGGGTAGCTATATATATAGGGATATGTACACTATATAGATTTTAATTTTTGATTTTTTTTATTTGTTATTTTTATGTATTTTTATGCCCATTTTATATTTTATTTATTTACATCATAAAATAAAGAACAAAATGGTATTTTTATTTTATTTTAATTATTTATATTCATAGTTTAAATAAATAGTTATATACATTTATATACATGGTATATACACTGTGTTTTTGTATTTTTAATTTTTGTTGTTTTTATTTGATTTTTGTTGTGTTTCTTTTTATTTGATTTATTTACAAAATATACCTTAGAGTATTCACAAAAAGTTTTGAAAATAAATTCATTTATTTATAGGATTAAATAAATAAAGGATGATGGTCTATACACATGGTGAAAGGGCATTTTTGAATTTTTGATTTTTAAATTTTTATTTTGTTTTTAATGGTTTCTAAATATACACAAAATATGTACAAGCATATTTTTGGGTGAGGAAAATATAATTTTATTTATTTACAGAAGTATATACATATGAGCTCCTATCTCCCTCTACTTTGTCTTTTATGCGGTCAGGCCCATGCTGAGCCCTCCCTTGGGTCAAGTTGCTCAATATTTATTCTAAATATTTCCCTCTTTTTCTTTTTACTCTTTATTCTTTTATTTTTGCACAAAAACATGCTAATTACAGGTTTTTACACAATGCATGCTTTTGGTAATTATTTGTATTTACACATATCTACATGTATTTGCAAAGGTTTTTGTAGCTAAAATATAAGAATAAAGAGTGATGAATGGGTATTCATCATCAGGGCGGACGACTTTCTGCAAAATATTCTTGATCTCCCTATTCGACACCTCAGCTAGACCATTCGTCTGTGGATGGTAAGGTGTGGCAACACGATGGTCTATGCTGAACTCGCTGGCAAGGGCCTTCACCTGGTCGTTGATGAAATGAGACCCCCCATCAGAAATCAGAACTCGTGGAACCCCGAACCGCATGATGATGTGCTTCTTCAAAAATCTGCAAACTGTCTTCGCATCAGCGGCTCGGGCGGGGATAGCCTCAACCCAACGACTAACGTAATCTACGGCCAACAGAATGTACTCAAATCCCTGACTCTTAGGGAATGGACCCATGAAATCGATGTCCCATGCGTCAAAAACCTCACAGAAGTGAATGGGCTGCATCGGCATCATATCACGTTGTCCACAAGTGCCCATCCTCTGACAGTCAGTACACCTCTTCACGAACTCATCAGAGTCCTTGAAGAGTGTAGGCCACCACAAGCCGGATTGGAGCACTTTCTGTGCCGTTCTCCTCCCAGAATGATGTCCTCCTGCCTCAAGCTTGTGGCAGTAAGTGAGGACACTATGATGCTCCTCCTGAGGAATACACCGACGCCAGATGCTATCCCCTCCTTCGTGGTAAAGGATGGGATCCTCCCAGTGGTAGGACTTGGCCTTCGCAAGGAAGGTCTCAAGCCTCTGCCTGGGCCAATCTTGTGGGACTTTCCCAGCAACGAGAAAGTTCACAATATCGGCATACCACGGGAGTGAGGTGATAGCAAGGATCGCCTCATCTGGGAAGGTATCATGAATGGGATCAATCTGCTCAGAATCCTCAGGCTGCTCTAATCGGGAGAGATGATCCGCCACCACATTCTTGACTATAGGCTTATCCTTGATCTCAATGTCGAACTCCTGGAGTAGAAGGATCCATCTAGTAAGTCTGGCCTTGGCATCCTTCTTTGACATGAGGTACCTGATGGCGGTGTGGTCAGTATACAAAGTCACTCTAGATCCAATGATATACGATCTGAACTTATCTAGGGCAAACACTACTGCCAGCATCTCCTTCTCTGTGACCGTATAATTCCGCTGGGCAGAATCCAATGTGCGGCTAGCATAGTGTATGGCAAATGGAACTCCGTCCCTCCTCTGTCCTAGCACGGCCCCTACGGCAAAATCAGAGGCATCCGTCATGATCTCGAATGGGAGAGACCAATCGGGTGGCTGAAGGACAGGAGCCTCAATAACACGCTGCTGGAGAGTCTCAAAGGATGAAAGACACTTGTCATCGACAAGGAACTCGGTGTCTTTCGTCAAGAGGTCAGTCAACGGTCGGGCAATCTTGCTGAAATCATGAATGAATCTCCTATAAAAACCAACGTGCCCCAGAAATGACCGTAGCTGCTTTAAATTGGACGGCGGTGCGAGTTTTCTAATGACGTCAACCTTGGCCGGATCAACCTCCATGCCCCTGTTGGAGATGATGTGGCCAAGCACCGTCCCTTGAGTCACCATGAAGTGACTCTTCTCCCAAGACAGAACCAAGCGGGTAGCAATACATCGCTGGAGCACTCGGTCTAGGTAGTCAAGACAGGAATCGAATCCGTCGCCGTAAACCGAGAAGTCGTCCATGAAGACCTCCAAACACTCCCCTACCATGTCTGAAAAGATCGACAGCATGCATCTCTGAAAAGTCGCAGGGGCGTTGCATAGCCCAAATGGCATGCGTCGAAAGGCGTATGTACCGAAGGGACAGGTAAAGGTGGTCTTCTCCTGATCCTCAGGAGCGATGGCCACTTGATTGTAGCTCGAGTACCCATCCAGGAAGCAATAATGGCTCTTCCCTGCCAGTCTCTCTATGATCTGATCAATAAAAGGCAGGGGGAAGTGGTCCTTCTTGGTGGCCTGGTTGAGTCTCCTGTAGTCAACGCAGACCCTCCAAGAGGTGGGTACTCGTGTAGCAATCTCCTCTCCCGACTCACTGATCACAGTCGTGATGCCAGTCTTCTTGGGCACCACATGCAAGGGGCTAACCCACTTGGAGTCGGAAATGGGATAAATAAAATCTGCACTCCACCATTTTGATATTTCTTTCATGACGACTTCTCTCAGGTTGGGGTTCAGTCGCCGCTGGAACTCACGCGACGGCTTTGCCCCTTCCTCGAGATAGATATGGTGGGAGCACAACGAGGGACTAATCCCATGGAGATCTGCTACGCTCCATCCATTTGCCTTACGGTTCTTTTCAAGAACCTCCATCAGAAGGGATTCTTGTTCTCCAGTCAGATCGGCGGAGATGATGACTGGGTACATCTCAGACTCTCCCGCAAGGAATCGATACTTTAGCGAAGTAGGGAGCGGCTTTAGTTCTGGACAGCTGGGTGCTGGCAAATCTGGCTTCTGAAGAAGATGTGTGTATGCTGACAATTCTACCAAATTGATCACGCAAAATTCCCGAACAACTAAGGTAGAAAATAAGTCACAATGTCGTTGTCCTCAGTCACTCGAATGCGTAAATCAAGAAAATAAACCACTCAAAGAAATCAAACAATCAAAACACAGAATAGAGCGGTCCTGCTATAAGATTAACCTGGTATAGCTCCCAGGGTCGAACTCAAGGAGCACAGATTGGCTTAAAAAGCCTACGATGTAGTCAAGAATCCAAAAGAGTCTTTTTTTTTTATGGTTTTTTTTTTATTTGTTTTTGAATTTTTTTTTTTAGAATTTGAAAAGATGAGAAAATGAATGAAAGCACACAAACACTGGACTTCAGCAATTTATACAACACACAAAAATGATGCAAAAATTATGGAAAATTGGTTTTTAGGTTTTTTATGTTTTTTACTATTTTTGGTGAATTTTTGGAATTTTTATAATGGGTAAAATAATTATTAAAAATCAAACAATGCAAAGAATGTAGGGTACTGTCCTGCAAGGCTTAAGACCACAAAATAGAATAATTTTGGATCTCAAAAAGCCCTAAAGGTAATTTTCCTATATTCTATAAAGAATAAGGAAAATTTAGGCACCCTAATTATTATTTTTGGATTTTTAATTTTTTTATTACAATTTTTATGGGTTTTTAGGGGTTTTTCAATTTTTATGGTTTTTATGTGATGGACAGTAGCCAAAATTGGCTGAAAAATCAATCAACAAGCAATAAACATTATCTAATTTTTTTGGAATTTTTGGAGATGTTTTTATATTTTTTTTGGTAATTTTAAAGTCAGGCAGTAGCAAAAATATGGGTTTTTGATTTTTTAAAAATAATAAATCAAATCAGAAATGTCCCCAAAAATCATAGAAATTCCTACACCATGGCAGGAGCCATGTGTCAAAATTTCATTGGATTTGGAGGTCGTTTGATATTTTATTCAAAAATAAAGGTGGGGCACTGTGCACAGGGACCTAAGTGCAAATACCCAAAAGTTCTGGGGTCCTGGTGCAATTTACCCAAGAAATCACGTGCCAAGCACGTGTCTGGGGCACACAGGGACCTAAATGTAAGAAAAAATAAGTCCGAGGACCTATTGATAACAAGTATCAAAAGTCCAGGGGGCTTATATGCAATTTACCCAAAATAATTCGCACATGCGCATATAAAGTGTTCACAGGGGTATAAATGCAATTTCACAAAATATTTCATTCATTGCATAACATTCCAGAACTACAGGGCCAAAGATGCAAATAACCCAACAAAACACGTGCCAAAGCACGTGGGTCTCTACTGGCAGGGGTATAATTGCAATTAAAATAAAGCGCGAGGTCCAGAATGCAAATAACCCAGAAAATAAACAACGTGAATTAAAAATTACAGGACTGAACTGAAATAAGAAAAACAGAGGGGGGCCTATGATATTTACCCCTTTATTAATAGCGACGGCCCGATGGTGACGCGTGGCAGATCCAACGGTGGAGAACGAACGCGCCTTTACTCCTTCGGCTCTTGGGCTCGATCGACGGCGGAGAGAGGGCCACGTGGCTGATCTGACGGTGCTGGGCTCGGGTCTCTCTCCTCTGCTACTGACGGCTCTGATGCGCTCCTCAGATGGATCAACGGTCGCTGCTCCTCAACGAATGGACGGTCACGATCAGATCTGGAGCAGAGGGTGCATCGAACGGCTCTGGAGGGTCCTCGAAGAACTGATGGCCGGCGAACTTCGCCGGCCTCGTGCGTGGACTCCGGTCCTCCTCATCGGCTGCTACTGATCGGAGAACGTTCCTGTTGACTTTCCGCAGCTGCCGGTGGTGGCCAATGGCCCAGCCGAGCCCTGGAGGGGCTCCGGCGAGGCTGGTGGCGCGAAGCTCCTGGCCTGAAGTTTGGAGGCCTCAGACGCCTCCTTTTGGACCTGCAAAAGCGTTCAGAAGCTTCGCGGGTCGAGGGCAAAGTGCCTCGACCCAAGAAGGCGGGGTGAAGGTGGTTTGTGCGGCGTGGCGAAGGAGCTCCGGCGGAGCGACGGCGAGGGAACTCGACTCCCAGATCCTGTGCGATCTGGGTTGAATGAGCGGGCGTAGAAGGTGCGTGGGGACACGGTGAAGGTGAAGGTCGGGTCGGATTAGAAGATGGATGATCGGAGTGGACGGAATCGAAGATGTGCGTCGGAGATGGAATTTGGGCGTAATCGGAAATTAAGCTAAATTAAAAAGAACTACGGCTACCTGGTGGATGCTGGAGACTGTGGTGGAGATGGGCTATCTCCGGGTCGTAGCTTCGAAGGGCGTCACGGCCTGAAGCTCGGTGCTCGACGCGGCGGCGGAGCAAGGACGGCGAGGTTACGCCGGATCGATGGTTTCACTCCCTCGCCTCACTGCAACAAGGGCCAACGCTCGCTGTCACTCAGGCGGAGCCAATGGAGGTCACGGGGAAGGAAGAGAAGGGCCAAAGATGGCGCGCGAAGGCGGCGGAGGGGAATGATATATAGGGTGACCGGGCGTCTAGGGTTGAGTGGCGACAGCAATGGAAGGTGTGATTCTGATGGCGGAGGATCCGGCGAGGGAGAGGGATGTGCGGCGAAGAGTCCGGGCGCGGGGGTTGAGTGGGAGACAGCTGGAGTCGCGTGGGAAAAATCGGGGAAGATGGGCGCGGCGCGCGGTTTCCAGAAAAGGAAAGGGTCGCGGGGGAGTTGACTGGGGTCAACATTCCCCCGTGGCCCAATCAGGAGCGGCCACGTGTTATTGATTTTTGTTTTATTTTTTTTAGGGTAGAAATAGGCTGAATTAGGGAAAACTCAAAACATGAAATATTTTTCTTTTATTTTTTTCTATTTTTTGGTGATTTTTATTTAATTTTTGGAAATAAAAATAGGTTAGCTCTATATATAGGTATATGTACACTACTTGGATTTTTATTTTTGATTTTTTATTTGTTATTTTTTTGTGTTTTTATGCCCATTTTGTATTTTATTTATTTACAACATGAAATATGGAATAAAAGAATATTTTTAGTTTATTTTTATCACATATATACAAGGGTGAAATAAATAAATGACTACCTTTATATACATGGTATAAATACAATGTATTTTTTGTATTTTCAATTTTGTGATTTTTATTTGATTTTTGTTTTGTTTCTTTTTATTTAATATATTTACAAAATAATCCATAGAATATTTACAAAAATTTTGGAAAATAAATGAATTTATTTATAGGGTTAAATAATTACAAAGGTGTGGTTTATACACATGATGAAAAGGGAATTTTTGAATTTTTGATTTTTATCTTTTTATTTTGTTTTTAATAGAATATATACACAATATGTACAAGTATATTTTTGGGTGAGGAAAATATATAGTTTTATGTATTTACAAATATGTACAAATGTGAGCCCCTATCTCCCTCTACTTTGGCTTTTATGCGGTCAGGCCCATGCTGAGCCCTCCCTTGGGTTAGGTTGCTCGATATTTATTCTAAATATTTCCCTCTTTTTCTTTTTGCTCTTTATTCTTTTATTTTGTGCACAAAAACATGCTAATTATAGGTTTTTACACAATGCATGCTTTTGGTATTTATTGGTATTTACACATATCTACATGTATTTGCAAAGGTTTTTGTAGCTAAAATAGAAGAATAAAGAGTGATGAATGGGTATTCATCACCCCCCTATGCTTAACTTTGCTAGTCCCTTAGCAAACACTTATTTGAAAAAGAAGTGAAAAATAAAGAAAAAGAAAAAGAAAAAGAGGATGTACATGGATCAAGGTTGACATATTAAATTTTTGCCTTCATTAACTTGAAATATGGAACTCGATCAGATCTTTGGATTATTAATGTGTCGGAACCTTATTTGGACTTAAGCCTAAAACTCAACAGCCTCCAAGTTCCACCAATCTATGGGCAAGACTCCTCAATAAACCAGATCAGAACAAGTCTACATACACAAACTCTAATGACCATGAATCTTTTCTTGCGGTGTAAGTGATATGTGGCTCCCCACCTCAGAAGTGACAAAGAAACAACCTCCCTCAACCTGGTAACTCTAATGCCTCGGTCTAGCAACTCTTTCCTCGAGAAGCGGGGTATTCCCTTCTAAGTTCAAGTGCAACCGGCTCAAGGAGAGGGGGTAGAAGTATAGAGTTTTGGAAGCTTAGCCAGTGTAGCTAAGTCTCCCGCTGCAAGCTTCATGAGATGTACATGATACCATAAGCTTTTGCTTTTCACTCCGGTGGGGTTATTAAATTTTCAATCCGACCCACCACTTTTTTGGAGTTCTTTTTGCATTTTTGCATTTTTTTTTTTTTTCAACAACTTCTGTACAACATATCTACATGGTGCAGCATATATAAGAAATTTCCCCTTGAGCCAGTAGACTATCCCTCTTTTGAAGCTTTATTGCAACCCACAGCTCCTGTCTTTAGCTTTCAACACCACTAGACCAAGTTGAGGTGCACTTCCTTCACTATAAGAAGAAGAGAGGTTCCGCCTAGAAGTACTACCCTCATATGCTACCCCAAGCCAAAGGAAACTGCCTCCTCACCACCTCATCCATGGAGAGCCATGTGTAAAGTGCAGGTGCAAGTTAAGCCATTGTCTCTGAGAGTCATGCGTGTGTTGTTAAGTGCTCTACTTAGGCTCATCAAGATGACATATGCTCATAGCCTAGTGGACTCAAAGAATTAAGTCCTTATGGACCTGAAAAGCCTTAACCCTAAGTCCTACAAGGTTCCTCTTGAAGTTAAGTGAATTAAGATCTTTTTCAAGCTCCATTTCTCAATTTAATTCCAGGCTTGGTTTAAATGTCAACTCTCATCCAGGAAAAACTATATACAGATATGTACACAAGATGCTATTTACAAATATTTTACAATCATGCAAAAAATTTTTGACAAATGTTTTGAAATCATGAATGAATGATGCATGAAGTGCAGGTTTTGCAAAAAGATATTTACAAACATTTACACAAGATTTTTGCAAACTTTTGATTTTCAAAACATTTTGGAAAAATTTTGTACTATATACATAATTTTGATACAAAATATTTACACAATCTTTACACCAAAGAATTTTGAAATCATTTTTACAAAAATACTTTGTACACTAGCTATGTCTGTGCAAGAATAAAAGAGGTTTATGTACATGAAAAATTTTTAATTTTTGTGATTTTTAGCCATTTTATTTATTAACACACTCACACAAAGTACGAGTTATGGCTAAAGTATATATGAAATATATACACACCCCCCCTATACTTAGCTCGAACGATGTCCTCAGAGTGATCAAGAGCGATGAAGAAGACATAACTCGTGCTTAGTAAAAGGGAAGTGAAAAGGAATGAATAAATGAATAGAATGAGAGAAACTCGGTGGTCTCCCCCTATACTTAGGATTAACTAATCCTAAGTATAGAAAGCTGTACATGAAGGGAAAGCCGAGTGAAGAATATACAGAATCTGCCCCCCCTATACTTAGGGTAAAATATCCCTAAGTATAGGCAGCAAAAACAAGAGCAGAAAGAATAAAAAGAATACTCGCAGGTCCTACATCCCCCCTATACTTAGGGTAAAGTACACCCTAAGTATAGCATAATCATAAGATGAGAAATGGGATGTGGGACTAAAGAATAGAATGATATGGACAACTGGATCTATACAGGCGGAGGATCAGTGAAAATCAGGCGTGAGATGTAAAAGATGTGAGTCAAAAGACCACATCTCACGCAAAATGAATAGCAGCAATAATAACGTCCCGCGGCTCATGATCTAGAAATGGTTTGAGCCGCTGGCCGTTCACTCGAAAGGTACTCTCAGAAGATAACTCAGATATATCAATGCTACCGTTATCGTGTACCTTTCTGACCAAATAGGGTCCTTTCCATTTGCTCTGTAGCTTCCCTGGAAATAATCTAAGCCTCGCATCAAACAGCCATACTTTCTGTCCAATCTCAAAATGCTTGTGGTTGATATGAGAATCATGCCACTCCTTGACTTTCTCCTTATAATGTAGGCTGTTTGAGAAAGCTGCATCTCTAAGCTCTTCCAAGGCGGCTAACTCTGCCCTCCTCTGGTCTCCTATACCATTTGGATCCATCAATATGTCTGTAACTGCCCAGAGTGACTTGTGCCTCAACTCAACAGGTAGATGGCAGGGCTTGCCATACACGAGGCGAAAGGGAGATGTACCCAGTGGAGTCTTGAAAGACGTCCGATATGCCCACAAGACCGAGTCCAAAAGTTGTGACCAATTCTTTCGGTCAGGGCGGACGACTTTCTGCAAAATATTCTTGATCTCCCTATTCGACACTTCGGCTAGACCATTTGTCTGTGGATGATACGGTGTGGCAACACGATGGTCTATGCCGAACTCTCTAGCAAGTGCCTTCACCTGGTCGTTGATGAAGTGAGATCCCCCATCAGAAATAAGAACTCGTGGAACCCCGAACCGCATAATGATGTTCTTCTTCAAAAATCTGCAAACTGTCTTTGCATCTGCGACTCGGGCGGGGATAGCTTCAACCCAACGACTAACATAATCTACGGCCAACAGAATGTACTCAAATCCCTGACTCTTAGGGAATGGACCCATGAAATCGATGCCCCATGCGTCAAAAACCTCACAGAAGTGAATGGGCTGCATCGGCATCATATCACGCTGTCCACAAGTGCCCATCCTCTGACAGTCAGTACACCTCTTCACGAACTCATCAGAGTCCTTGAAGAGTGTAGGCCACCACAAGCCGGATTGGAGCACTTTCTGTGCCGTTCTCCTCCCAGAATGATGTCCTCCTGCCTCAAGCTTGTGGCAGTAAGTGAGGACGCTATGGTGCTCCTCCTGAGGAATACACCGACGCCAGATGCTATCCCCTCCTTCGTGGTAAAGGATGGGATCCTCCCAGTGGTAGTACTTGGCCTTCGCAAGGAAGGTCTCAATCTTCTGCTTGGGCCAATCTTGTGGGACTTTCCCAGCAACGAGAAAGTTCACAATATCGGCATACCATGGGAGTGAGGCGATAGCAAGGATCGCCTCATCTGGGAAGGTATCTCTGATCGGGTCAATCTGCTCTGTTTCCTCAGGCTGCTCTAATCGGGATAAATGATCCGCCACCACATTCTTGACTCCAGGCTTATCCTTGATCTCAATGTCGAACTCCTGGAGTAGAAGGATCCATCTAGTAAGTCTGGCCTTGGCATCCTTCTTTGACATGAGGTACCTGATGGCGGTGTGATCTGTGTACAAGGTCACTCGGGATCCAATGATATATGATCTGAATTTATCTAGGGCAAACACTACTGCTAGCATCTCCTTCTCTGTGACTGTATAATTCCGCTGGGTGGAATCCAATGTACGGCTAGCATAGTGTATCGCAAATGGTACTCCATCCCTCCTCTGTCCTAGCACTGCCCCTACGGCAAAATCGGAGGCGTCCGTCATGATCTCGAATGGGAGAGACCAATCGGGTGGCTGAAGGACAGGAGCCTCAATTACACACTGCTGGAGAGTTTCAAAGGACGAAAGACACTTGTCATCGACAAGGAACTCGGTGTCTTTCGTCAAGAGGTCAGTCAACGGTCGGGCAATCTTGCTGAAATCATGAATGAATCTTCTATAAAAACCAACGTGCCCCAGAAATGACCGTAACTGCTTTAGATTGGACGGCGGTGTGAGTTTCCTAATGACATCGACCTTGGCCGGATCAACCTCCATGCCTCTGTTGGAGATGATGTGGCCAAGCACCGTCCCTTGAGTCACCATGAAGTGACTCTTCTCCCACGACAGAACTAAGCGGGTAGCAATGCATCGCTGGAGTACTCGGTCTAGGCAATCAAGACAGGAATCGAAACCGTCGCCGTAAACCGAGAAGTCGTCCATGAAGACCTCTAAGCACTCCCCTACCATGTCCGAAAAGATTGACAGCATGCATCTCTGAAAAGTCGCAGGGGCGTTACATAGCCCGAATGGCATGCGTCGGAAGGCGTAAGTACCGAAGGGACAGGTAAAGGTGGTCTTCTCCTGATCCTCAGGAGCGATGGCCACTTGGTTGTAGCCTGAGTACCCATCCAGGAAGCAGTAATGGCTCTTCCCTGCCAGTCTCTCTATGATCTGATCAATAAAAGGCAGGGGGAAATGGTCCTTCTTGGTGGCCTGGTTAAGTCTTCTGTAGTCAACACAGACACGCCAAGAGGTAGGTACTCGTGTAGCAATCTCCTCTCCCGACTCACTGATCACAGTCGTGATGCCCGTCTTCTTGGGCACCACATGCAAGGGGCTGACCCACTTGGAGTCGGAAATGGGATAAATAAAATCTGCACTCCACCATTTTGATATTTCCTTCATGACAACTTCTCTTAGGTTAGGGTTCAGTCGCCGCTGGAACTCACGCGACGGCTTCGCCCCTTCCTCGAGATAGATATGGTGGGAGCACAATGAAGGACTAATCCCATGGAGATCTGCTACGCTCCATCCAATTGCCTTGCGGTTCTTTTCAAGAACCTCCATCAGACGGGATTCTTGTTCTCCAGTCAGATCTGCAGAGATGATGACTGGGTACATCTCAGACTCTCCCGCAAGGAATCGATACTTCAGCGAAGTAGGGAGCGGCTTTAGCTCTAGACAGCTGGGTGCTGGCAAATCTGGCTTCTGAAGAAGATGTGTGTATGCGGATAATTCTGCCAAATTTGCCTGGGAAAATGATAATGAACTCTCACAAACTGGATCTGGAGAAGGCGGGTCCTCTACATTGTCTCTGATCTGCTCTGCCTCTTCCTCCTCCTCATCTGTAGGCTCATATGGATCCAGGTCTGGCATCTGATCGTCACAATCTGCCCAATCAGACTCTGAATCCGAGGGATCTGTATCAGACTCAGTGGCATCAGTACCACTGGAGAACAAGGTGGCATCAGCACCACCAAAGAGCAGGGTGGCCTCAGTACCACCATCACTGAAAATCGTGTCGCGATCAAGATCCGACTCTGCCGACTCAATAGTATCCTGTACCAGGGCCGTGCTCTCCAGACTATCCTCTTCTATCATCTCTGCATCAGCTGTATCTGAATATGAGAGGATGGTCTGTGCTGCAGGATCTGCCCAAGCTGCCTCATCATCTGTGATCACAAAATCACAGTCCTGGTGGATGTCTGGCTCTGCGTCTGTCAGCTGCTCTGAATCTGTACTCCCATGTGAGCGGGGTCTAGATCTGGCTCTGTGGTCCTTGACCGTCTCTATTTGTATACTCTCGCCCTGGACGCGAAAGTACACCTTCCCACTGTCATGGTCAGTCACTGCCTTGGCTGTGGCCAAGAACGGGCGACCTAGGATGATGGGGGAATCGGTCAACGAGTCAGGGGTCTCCATGTCCAGTACGACAAAGTCCACGGGGAATTGCAAACCCTGAATCGTGACGACAACGTCTCGTAACAACCCCTTTGGCCTCTTGACAGACCGATCAGCAAACTGAAGGTATGTCCTGCTCTGTACAAGAGTGCCCAACTCTAAGTGGTGGAGAAGGGCTGCCGGAAGAAGGTTGATCGACGATCCGCTATCCAATAGAGTGCGGTCGAACCTCTGCTCACTGATATGACATCTGACATACGGGGCCCCTAAATCTGGCCTCTTAGTCGGCAGATGGTTCTGGATCGCGTAACACGTGGCTTTTGTTAGCACATGAATTTCTGCGGTCTTGTTCCTCTTCTTCCTTCTGACTGTGGTCCTATCTCTCAAGGACCGCTGAAGAAGAGGGATGTGCTGCAAAGCCTCATTGAGGGTCAGCTGAATGTGAAATCGGTCTATCATGCTCTGGCTGAACTCCTCCTGCTCTCTCTTTTTTGGGTCTTTTTCTTTTTTCTTCCCTTTCCCTAACTCAAGGGCTCTAGGAAAGGGGATCACAGGGTCCTTCTCAGATGAAGGACTAGGAATAGGTCTAGATGATTCAATGACTGGATCCTCACAAACATCATTCACAACAGTGGGATCAAAGTAAACTAAACCTTTTCCTTTATTCAAATCAGAATTTTGAGATACATTCACACGAGGAAAGACAACATTTCTCTCAGAATAGATGTTGGTGGCCTCAGTACCACCTCTAGCTGGCTCTACATGCAGATGTCTTGCGGCCTCAGTACCGCTGGCTGGCTTGGCTCTGCTGGTGGCATCAGTACCACCTCCTCGATGTGGTGAAATGGCGGCCTCAGTACCGCCGGGTGAATCAGCATCTCGGGTGGCATCAGTACCACCCTCATCATGGTGTGCGGCTTCAGTACCGCTCTCCTCTTCCTCATCTGGCGCTCTAGATGGATCCTCGTGTGGTCGCTCAGATGAGGCGCCGCCTGCTGGTCTTCTACCGCTCCTAAGTGTGACAAAATCAGCATCAAATAAATCCGACGAGATAACATCAAATGAGTCACTAGAAGTGGTAGGTTCAGTGTGAACTACCTGCTCAGATTTCCTCTTCAAATTATTCGGATTAGGTTCGATCTGTGCAGGGATGGCGGCCTTCTGATCACGCAAAATTCCCGAACAACTAAGGTAGAAAATAAGTCACAATGTCGTTGTCCTCAGTCACTCGAATGCGTAAATCAAGAAAATAAACCACTCAAAGAAATCAAACAATCAAAACACAGAATAGAGCGGTCCTGCTATAAGATTAACCTGGTATAGCTCCCAGGGTCGAACTCAAGGAGCACAGATTGGCTTAAAAAGCCTACGATGTAGTCAAGAATCCAAAAGAGTCTTTTTTTTTTATGGTTTTTTTTTTATTTGTTTTTGAATTTTTTTTTTTAGAATTTGAAAAGATGAGAAAATGAATGAAAGCACACAAACACTGGACTTCAGCAATTTATACAACACACAAAAATGATGCAAAAATTATGGAAAATTGGTTTTTAGGTTTTTTATGTTTTTTACTATTTTTGGTGAATTTTTGGAATTTTTATAATGGGTAAAATAATTATTAAAAATCAAACAATGCAAAGAATGTAGGGTACTGTCCTGCAAGGCTTAAGACCACAAAATAGAATAATTTTGGATCTCAAAAAGCCCTAAAGGTAATTTTCCTATATTCTATAAAGAATAAGGAAAATTTAGGCACCCTAATTATTATTTTTGGATTTTTAATTTTTTTATTACAATTTTTATGGGTTTTTAGGGGTTTTTCAATTTTTATGGTTTTTATGTGATGGACAGTAGCCAAAATTGGCTGAAAAATCAATCAACAAGCAATAAACATTATCTAATTTTTTTGGAATTTTTGGAGATGTTTTTATATTTTTTTTGGTAATTTTAAAGTCAGGCAGTAGCAAAAATATGGGTTTTTGATTTTTTAAAAATAATAAATCAAATCAGAAATGTCCCCAAAAATCATAGAAATTCCTACACCATGGCAGGAGCCATGTGTCAAAATTTCATTGGATTTGGAGGTCGTTTGATATTTTATTCAAAAATAAAGGTGGGGCACTGTGCACAGGGACCTAAGTGCAAATACCCAAAAGTTCTGGGGTCCTGGTGCAATTTACCCAAGAAATCACGTGCCAAGCACGTGTCTGGGGCACACAGGGACCTAAATGTAAGAAAAAATAAGTCCGAGGACCTATTGATAACAAGTATCAAAAGTCCAGGGGGCTTATATGCAATTTACCCAAAATAATTCGCACATGCGCATATAAAGTGTTCACAGGGGTATAAATGCAATTTCACAAAATATTTCATTCATTGCATAACATTCCAGAACTACAGGGCCAAAGATGCAAATAACCCAACAAAACACGTGCCAAAGCACGTGGGTCTCTACTGGCAGGGGTATAATTGCAATTAAAATAAAGCGCGAGGTCCAGAATGCAAATAACCCAGAAAATAAACAACGTGAATTAAAAATTACAGGACTGAACTGAAATAAGAAAAACAGAGGGGGGCCTATGATATTTACCCCTTTATTAATAGCGACGGCCCGATGGTGACGCGTGG
The DNA here is from genome assembly GCA_037367405.1 of Ottelia alismoides. Taxonomy (NCBI): domain Eukaryota; kingdom Viridiplantae; phylum Streptophyta; class Magnoliopsida; order Alismatales; family Hydrocharitaceae; genus Ottelia; species Ottelia alismoides. The sequence goes on from JAZKJV010011012.1 coordinate 153,247, forward strand.
CAGATCCAACGGTGGAGAACGAACGCGCCTTTACTCCTTCGGCTCTTGGGCTCGATCGACGGCGGAGAGAGGGCCACGTGGCTGATCTGACGGTGCTGGGCTCGGGTCTCTCTCCTCTGCTACTGACGGCTCTGATGCGCTCCTCAGATGGATCAACGGTCGCTGCTCCTCAACGAATGGACGGTCACGATCAGATCTGGAGCAGAGGGTGCATCGAACGGCTCTGGAGGGTCCTCGAAGAACTGATGGCCGGCGAACTTCGCCGGCCTCGTGCGTGGACTCCGGTCCTCCTCATCGGCTGCTACTGATCGGAGAACGTTCCTGTTGACTTTCCGCAGCTGCCGGTGGTGGCCAATGGCCCAGCCGAGCCCTGGAGGGGCTCCGGCGAGGCTGGTGGCGCGAAGCTCCTGGCCTGAAGTTTGGAGGCCTCAGACGCCTCCTTTTGGACCTGCAAAAGCGTTCAGAAGCTTCGCGGGTCGAGGGCAAAGTGCCTCGACCCAAGAAGGCGGGGTGAAGGTGGTTTGTGCGGCGTGGCGAAGGAGCTCCGGCGGAGCGACGGCGAGGGAACTCGACTCCCAGATCCTGTGCGATCTGGGTTGAATGAGCGGGCGTAGAAGGTGCGTGGGGACACGGTGAAGGTGAAGGTCGGGTCGGATTAGAAGATGGATGATCGGAGTGGACGGAATCGAAGATGTGCGTCGGAGATGGAATTTGGGCGTAATCGGAAATTAAGCTAAATTAAAAAGAACTACGGCTACCTGGTGGATGCTGGAGACTGTGGTGGAGATGGGCTATCTCCGGGTCGTAGCTTCGAAGGGCGTCACGGCCTGAAGCTCGGTGCTCGACGCGGCGGCGGAGCAAGGACGGCGAGGTTACGCCGGATCGATGGTTTCACTCCCTCGCCTCACTGCAACAAGGGCCAACGCTCGCTGTCACTCAGGCGGAGCCAATGGAGGTCACGGGGAAGGAAGAGAAGGGCCAAAGATGGCGCGCGAAGGCGGCGGAGGGGAATGATATATAGGGTGACCGGGCGTCTAGGGTTGAGTGGCGACAGCAATGGAAGGTGTGATTCTGATGGCGGAGGATCCGGCGAGGGAGAGGGATGTGCGGCGAAGAGTCCGGGCGCGGGGGTTGAGTGGGAGACAGCTGGAGTCGCGTGGGAAAAATCGGGGAAGATGGGCGCGGCGCGCGGTTTCCAGAAAAGGAAAGGGTCGCGGGGGAGTTGACTGGGGTCAACATTCCCCCGTGGCCCAATCAGGAGCGGCCACGTGTTATTGATTTTTGTTTTATTTTTTTTAGGGTAGAAATAGGCTGAATTAGGGAAAACTCAAAACATGAAATATTTTTCTTTTATTTTTTTCTATTTTTTGGTGATTTTTATTTAATTTTTGGAAATAAAAATAGGTTAGCTCTATATATAGGTATATGTACACTACTTGGATTTTTATTTTTGATTTTTTATTTGTTATTTTTTTGTGTTTTTATGCCCATTTTGTATTTTATTTATTTACAACATGAAATATGGAATAAAAGAATATTTTTAGTTTATTTTTATCACATATATACAAGGGTGAAATAAATAAATGACTACCTTTATATACATGGTATAAATACAATGTATTTTTTGTATTTTCAATTTTGTGATTTTTATTTGATTTTTGTTTTGTTTCTTTTTATTTAATATATTTACAAAATAATCCATAGAATATTTACAAAAATTTTGGAAAATAAATGAATTTATTTATAGGGTTAAATAATTACAAAGGTGTGGTTTATACACATGATGAAAAGGGAATTTTTGAATTTTTGATTTTTATCTTTTTATTTTGTTTTTAATAGAATATATACACAATATGTACAAGTATATTTTTGGGTGAGGAAAATATATAGTTTTATGTATTTACAAATATGTACAAATGTGAGCCCCTATCTCCCTCTACTTTGGCTTTTATGCGGTCAGGCCCATGCTGAGCCCTCCCTTGGGTTAGGTTGCTCGATATTTATTCTAAATATTTCCCTCTTTTTCTTTTTGCTCTTTATTCTTTTATTTTGTGCACAAAAACATGCTAATTATAGGTTTTTACACAATGCATGCTTTTGGTATTTATTGGTATTTACACATATCTACATGTATTTGCAAAGGTTTTTGTAGCTAAAATAGAAGAATAAAGAGTGATGAATGGGTATTCATCACAAATCTGCCTGGGAAAATGATAACGAACTCTCACAAACTGGAACTGGAGAAGGCGGGTCCTCTGCATTGTCTCTAATCTGCTCTGCCTCTACCTCCTCCTCATCTGTAGGCTCAGGTGGATCCAGGTCTGGCATCTGATCATCACAATCTGCCCAATCAGACTCTGAATCCGAGGGATCTGTATCAACTGCGGTGGCATCAGTACCACCGTAGAGCAAGGTGGCCTCAGTACCACCATTACTGAAAATCGTGTCGCGATCAAGGTCCGACTCTGCTGACTCAATAGTATCCTGAACTAGGGCTGTGCTCTCCAGACCATCCTCTGCTATCATCTCTGCATCAGCTGTATCTGAATATGAGAGGATGGTCTGCGCTGCAGGATCTGCCCAAGCTGCCTCATCATCTGTGATCACAAAATCACAGTCCTGGTGGATGTCTGGCTCTGTGTCTGTCAGCTGCTCTGAATCTGTACTGCCCTCTGAGCGGGATCTATCTCTGGCTCTGTGGTCCTTAACCGTCTCTATTTGTATACTCTCGCCCTGGACGCGAAAGAATACCTTCCCACTGTCATGGTCAGTCACCGCCTTGGCTGTGGCCAAGAACGGGCGACCGAGGATGATGGGGGAATCGGTCAACGAGTCAGGGGTCTCCATGTCCAGCACTACAAAGTCCACGGGGAATTGCAAACCCTGAATCGTGATGACAACGTCTCGCAATAACCCCTTTGGCCTCTTGACAGACCGATCAGCAAACTGAAGGTATGTCCTGCTCTGTCTAAGAGTGCCCAACTCTAAGTGGTCGAGAAGGGCTGCCGGAAGAAGGTTGATCGACGATCCGCTATCTAATAGAGTACGGTCGAACCTCTGCTCACTAATCTGACATCTGACATACGGGGCTCCTAAATCTGGCCTCTTGGTCGGCAGATGGTTCTGGATCGCGTGACACGTGGCTTTGGTCAACACATGAATCTCTGTGGTTTTATTCCTCTTCTTCCTCCTGACTGTGGTCCTGTCTCTCAAGGATCGCTGAAGAAGAGGGATGTGCTGCAAAGCCTCATTGAGGGTCAGCTGGATGTGAAATCGGTCTATCATGCCCTGGCTGAACTCCTCCTGTTCTCTCTTTTTTGGATCTTTTTCTTTTTTCTTCCCCTTCCCCAACTCAAGGGCTCTAGGAAAGGGGATCACAGGGTCCTTCTCAGATGAAGGACTAGGAATAGGCCTAGACGGTTCGATGACCGGATCCTCACAAACATCATTCACCACAGTGGGATCAGCAGAAAATAAACCTTTTCCTTTATTCGAATTAGAGTTCTGAGATACATTCATGCGAGGAAAGACAACATTTCTATCAGAATAAATGTTGGTGGCCTCAGTACCACCTCTAGCTGGCTCTACAACTAGACGTCTTGCGGCTTCAGTACCGCGGGCTGGCTCGGCTCTGCTGGTGGCGTCAGTACCACCTTCTCGATATGGTGAAGCGGCGACCTCAGTACCGCCGGTGGAATCAGCATCTCTGGTGGCATCAGGACCACCGTTATCATCATGTGCGGCTTCAGTACCGCACTCCTCTTCCTCATCTGGCGCTCTAGATCGATCCTCGCGTTGTCGCTCAGATGAGGCGCCGCCTGCTGGTCTTCTACCGCTCCTAAGTGTAACAAAATCAGCATCAAATAGATTCGATGACATATCATCAAATGGGTTACTAGGAGTGGTAGGCTCAATGGGATCTACCTGCTCAGATTTCCTCTTCAAGCTATTCGGATTAGGCTCGATCTGTGCAGGGATGGCGGCCTTCCCTCTCATCAGGTCCCGCATCTCCTGGCGGAACTCGTCCATCTCCCGTCTAAATGTAGCCTGCTGCTCTGTGAAGAGGCGGGCTAGATCATCCATGGCGGGGCTCTCATGGGAGCCCGACGGGTTGCCTCTCTGGTACTGAGGCTGCTGGACCTGGTGCTGCTGCTGCTGAGAGGGGTAAGAGGAAGGATGCTGCTGCTGGTGAGCCTGCTGCTCACATCTCCAATTCTGTCCCTGTTGCTGGTAGGGACGAGGTACGAAGGATGATGGCTGGTGTGGCTGGTATGCTGGGGGCTGCTGGTGATCGCTCTGCTGGGAGTACTGCCCTCCCTGACCGGCTGGCTGCTGTTGGGACTGGTTACCCCCATTCCCCCACCTGAATCCGGGATGGTCTCGTCGGATTCCAGGTTGAGGACGGTCATACCAAATCCCGTTGACATCCATCAACGGCTCAGCATCGAAGGGGTCTGGCGGCAGTGCTGCCAGAGGCTGATCCGGCTGATATACCACCATCTGTAAGTCTGGAGATGGTGGTGACTGGTAAGAGGGCTGCTGCTGCTGGTACGGCTCCGCCTGTACAAGGTGAACTTGTCTAGGCTGCTGCAAGGAGCTGGAGCGCTGGGACGAGCTGCGGCTGCTGCCGGATTCGCCTCGCGACAGAAGACGGGGCTGAGGAGCCGTCTGTGCCTCCTGAAGACACAAGAGCTGGGTCTTCATGTCGCTCAGAGTTTGTGCCATTTGCTCCATCTGAGTTATGCCCTGGCACTGCTTCTTCTCTATTATTTCCATGCGGTCCAACTTCTCGCTGATAATCCCCATGTCCGCAGCGGCCGACTCTGCCTGTGCGGCTGCAACTGTGGACGAACTGGAAGGACCTGCATCAACCCGTGCTATCCGCTGGTACTGCACGGGTCCTGGCGGCTGCTGAGCTCTCTGTGTGTACAACCGAGTCTGGGACATCACCATGTAATTTTCGGCCATCTCCTCATAGATGGCCCAGACTTGGTTGTGGTCCTTGGCAAAGTAGGACCCGCCGCAAGAAGCATTCACCAGACCCTGAAGCTCTGGCGTCAGCCCACTAAAGAAGCTCTAAACTAGGTTCGGCTTGGAGATGTCGTGGTGTGGGCATCTATCCAGAAGCTCTCTGAACCTCTCCCATGCCTCGTGAAATTGCTCGTTAGGGAGCATGGAGAAGTTGTTGATCAGGGCCCTCGCTGCATTCGTCCGCCCGAGTGGATAGTACTTGTTCAAGTACTCGGTGCGGAGCTGCTCCCAGGTGTAAACAAACTTCCCTAGATGCTTCAGCCAGGCGGCTGCTCTATCTGCCAGTGAAAAAGGGAAGGCCATCATCCGAATCGTATCTTGGTCCACACGACGGTCGTGGACAGTGCTGCAGATCATCAAAAACTCCTGGAGATGGAGGTGGGGTTCCTCAGTGGCAAGTCCGTGAAAATGAGGAAGCATCTGCAGGGTATTCGGAGGGAACTTGAAATCCCCCACGATAGCAGGTACCACCACCCACTGGTGCATCAGTGTAGATCCGGGGTTGTGTAACTCCCGCATCGGTCTTGCTGCGGCGGCGGCTGCCGCTGCTGCGGCAGCTGCTGCTGCGGCTGCTGCTGCGGCTGCTGCCTCTGCATCAGCGTCAGGAATGTCCTCAGGCTCGCTCTGATCTCTCTCTTCTCGGAGTCGTTCCAACTCCCTCCTCATCTCAATCATGAATGCCCCCTGATCGCGTAACTGCTGCTGAACTGTCTCTAATGATGCGATCAGGGTGGAGTTGATCGCCCCCTGGTCAAATACGACATGCTGCTCTCCCTGCTGACCTCCGGGGTAATCGTCTGATCTGGCGGCCATACCGACGTCTGCAAAATCAGATGAGCCCAACTCAGGTTCCGTCAAATCAATTCGTCTTTCCTCGGGCTCATGTCTCTCAGTAGCAAAAGAAAGGGGATCGAGGGGGAACAGGGTGGAATCGTACTCGGGCCCGGAGAGCTGGTCTTGACTCTCACGGGCCAACCTAGATGATGAAGTAGACGCGCCTGAAAGCGGTGCAGCCAGAGGCTGCCTAAGAGATCGTCTACCCATCATCTTGATCTTGGCGAGTTGGGCGGATGGGATCTGGAGAAAATATGATCGCAAAGCAAACCCCCGGTTCACCAACGCAACACAATATGTAGACCGTGAAAGCTCGGTCAATTTATCTTGTCAATTTTATTCGGTGAACACACAGGATATCAGAGCGCTTACGTGACCTGTTAGGATACCCGATGCTACTCCAACCGACTGGCCCGCACGGAAGAGTCGGTAGTCAGCTAGAAATAGCACCGGAGGGTTCTACCTAGGGTACGGGTCACTCTCTCGCGCATCCAAACCATACAAGGAGGGGGTTGCTCTCCCCAAGACAAATTTTTAATGTGAGTGTCTTTTAGGGTCAATAGTGTTATCCAGTCCCAATTTTTTTTGTTTTTCTTTTTAATTTTTTTTTTCAAAATAAACACAAGCGGCCTAACGGTTTTTCCGATTCTCCTGATGATTAAGCCAAAAACAGAGGGAGAAGACGAAAAAGCCGATGCGCGAAGAAATCAATGATGCATGCAGAGATAGAAATGCGTACCTTGTCTCCAGCACTCTACATGCAAGTGATCCGCGCAGAATTTAAAGACAGAAATAAAACTACCTAAATGATGCAACGGGAAAAACCGAGTCCTAGATGAGCGACTTCTATCGCAAAACTGTCTAACTCAGTTACTCGCCTTCGATCCAAAGAGTCCGGTCTTGGCTTACCCCTCCTCTTCTCGACAGGTTGAGTTCAGGAGTAGCGCTTGTGGGGCAGGCTCGCGGCACGTAGGCTCTCAGGAAAGCGACTAAGTTATTTTTATTATTTATTCTTAGTAGGTCCAATTAACGATCTATAGGAACAGATCAGCAATTAGGTGTGGGGATCCTACTAATTACGGCACAAGCAAGAGAAATTCCTAAATCTAGGGGCTCGAGAAAAACCGCGTAAACACCGAAAAAGGCAGCTAGCTATCAAAACCGCAAGAAAAGCCGTGAAAATCCAAATGGGTCCCCCGAGTACACCGGTACTCGGCGAAACAGACCCGCTAAGTTACAAGTGTCCACAAGTCCAAAGTCTAAGTTATTACAACAAATATTGTTCTCTCTCTCTCTCAGAAATAAAAACTCCTTCTTCTCTCTCTCTTCCTCCTGCACGGGTCCTCTAAAAAGAAGCTCCAAATTCAAAGTCGTCCAAGCAGTACCTCGCACAAAAATCAAAGAGAGAAGGTCAGAAAGCAATAATAATATAAAGAGAGACAAAAATAGAAAAATGACTACAAAGCCGTGCTCCCCGGCAACGGCGCCATTCTGATGACACGAAAATCGACGCGACTAAGGTAGAAAATAAATCACAATGTCGTTGTCCTTAATCGATCAATTCGGTCAACGAGAAAAATGATAAAACCACTCAGAAAATCAAGAAATTCAATGTAAGCGGTCTTCGCTATTCTTTTTACCTGGTATAGCGATCCAGGGTCGAACACAAGGAGCACGATTGAAAAACTAAGTAGTCAGATTTCAGAGAAGCTAATTTTTAATGGTTTTTGATTTTTTATAATTTTTTTTAGAATTTTTAATATGTGAAGGAAAATAAAGAAAGTATAAACAAGCACACTTGAGCAATTTATTTAATGCATTAAAAAGCAAGCAAAAATTCAAGAAAAATTGTTTTTATGCTTTTTGGGTTTTTAAGTGTTTTTGGTGAATTTTTGGGGTTTTTATGACGGGTAAATTATTTTCTAAAAATCACACAATGCAAAGAGGGGAAGGTACTGTCCAGCAAGGCTTAAGACCCAAAAATAAAATATTTAAGGATCTTAAAAGGCCCTGAAGGTAATTTTCCTGTAATCTAGGAAGAATAAGGAAAATTTAGGCACCCTAATTATTGTTTTTGGATTTTTAATTTAATTATTATAATTTTTATGAGTTTTTGAGGGTTTTTCAATTTTTAGGGTTTTTACTCAATGGAAAATAGCCAAACTTGGCTAGAAAATCAAACAGCAAGCAAACAACAGTATCTAATTTTTTTAGAATTTTTAAAAGTGTTTTGATATTTTTTTTGGGGTTTATGACTCTAAACAGTAGCAAAAATAAGGGTTTTTGAATTTTTAAAAATAGCAAATGAAATCAAAAATGTCCTCAAAAATCTACAAAAATCCTACACCATGGCAGGAGCCATGTGTCAAATTTTCGTTGGATTTGGAGATGGTTTGATATTTTATTCAAAGATAAAGGAGGGGCACTGTGCACAAGGACCAAAGTGCAAATACCCAAAGTTCTGGGGCTCCTGGTGCAAAATACCCAAGAAATCACGCGCGAGGCGCGTGTCTGGGGCACTCAGGGACCCAAATTTAAGAAAAATAAGTTCCGAGGGCTTATTGGTAACAAGAACCAAAAGTCCAGGGGCTTATCTGCAAATAACCCACTAAAAAGGCGCACATGCGGAAATAAAACGCTCACAGGGGCATAAATGCAAATATCAAAAACTTTTCATTCATTAAGGAACATCCAGAACTACAGGGCTAAAATCGCAAGTATACCAAAATATCACGTGTTGCTGCACGTGTCTCACACAAACAGGGGCATAAATGCAAATACTGAAAAGTACGAGGTCCACTATGCGAATCACCCAACGTAAATAAAGTACTCAAAATATTTACAGGACTGAAATGTAAAGCATAAACTACGAGGGGGCCTACGGTAATTTACCCCTTTATTACGATCCAAGGGCGGAGCGGGCGCCACGTGGCTGGATGGACGGCTGGTAACGAGTGGCGCTCCAACGCTGAAGCCCTCGCAGCGATCGAACGGTTCAGGCGCTGCCACGTTGCAGATCGAACGGTGGACGGGAGAAATGGCTGAGCTGCGCTGGATCGACGGTGGAGATCGAACCTCAAATGGATCTGACGGTGACTGCTCGTCCGAGAATGGATGGCCGAGATGAAAACTGGAGGTCGAGGCTGATCGGACGGCGGCTGAAGATCCTGGAAGAACAAGTCGCCGGCGACTTTCGCCGGGCTCGTGCGTGCGCTAGGATCCTCTGGAGAGCCTTCTGGAGGTCGGAGAATAATCGCGGAAGGCTCCCGCGTCTACTGGTGGTCTCTAACGAGCGCACCGAGCTCCGAGGAGCTCGGTCGAAGGCGGCGGAGCCGGGTCTCCTGGCTGGATGGCGAAGGGTCTCAGATGACCCTTGTCTTGACCTGAAAAGCAAACCAGAAGACTCACGGGTCGAGGGCAAATTGCCTCGACCCGGTTAGGCGGCGTGAAGGTGCATGGTGCGTCGGAATGGAGAGCTCCGGCGAAGGTGGTCGGCGGAGGAGCTCGATTCCCAGATCCTGTGCGATCTGGGTTGGGTGAATGGGTGAAGAAGATGCGGAGAGGTCTGGCGAAGATGATGGTCGGGTCGGAATGGAAGATGGGGTATCGGAGGTGGCTGGCGACGGCGGCGGAGCTACGCGAACAGTAAACTAAAAATCAAAAGCTACGTTAATCTACGGCCTAAGGAATCTACCTGGGTGGAGCGGAAGACTGTGCTGGAGCTTGGCTAGCTCCCGGTCGTAGCCTCGAAGGGCGTCAAGGCCTGAGGCTCGAGCTCCTGCAAGCGGCGGAGCAACGGCGGCGCGAAGCTGCCGGATCGATGGTCGGGGCACCCTCTCCTCACTGCAACAGAGGCAAACGCGAGCTGTCACCTCGGTGATCACCCTGGAGGTCACGGGAATGAGAATGGCGAGCCAAAGATGAGGCGCGGAGGCGGCGGAGGTCGGGATATATATGGAGACAGGGCCGATTAGGGTTGAGTGGATGCAGCGATGGAAGGCGTGGATTTCATGGCGAAAGATCTGGCGGGGAAGACAGATGATCAGCGAAGAATCCGGGCACGGGGTTTGCGTGGGAGACAGGCTGGAGACGCGTGGAAAAATCGGCGAAGGCGGGGCGGCGCACATCTTCCAGAAAAGGAAGGAGTCCGCGGGGGAGTTGACCGGGGTCAACAATCCCCCGTGGACCAATCAGGGGCTGCCACATTTTTTTATTTTTTGTTTATTTAATTTAAGGTAGAAAAAGGCCGAATTAAGAAAAACTCAAAACATGAAATATTTTTCTTTTATTTTTTTCTATTTTTTGGTGATTTTTAATTAATTTTTGGAAATAAAAATAGGGTAGCTATATATATAGGTATATGTACACTATATAGATTTTAATTTTTGATTTTTTTATTTGTTATTTTTATGTATTTTTATGCCCATTTTATATTTTATTTATTTACATCATAAAATAAAGAACAAAATGGTATTTTTATTTTATTTTAATTATTTATATTCATAGGTTAAATAAATACATTTATATACATGGTATATACACTGTATTTTTGTATTTTTAATTTTTGTTGTTTTTATTTGATTTTTGTTGTGTTTCTTTTTATTTGCTTTATTTACAAAATATACCTTAGAATATTCACAAAAAGTTTTGAAAATAAATACATTTATTTATAGGATTAAATAAATAAAGGATGATGGTCTATACACATGGTGAAAGGGCATTTTTGAATTTTTGATTTTTAAATTTTTATTTTGTTTTTAATAGTTTCTAAATATACACAAAATATGTACAAGCATATTTTTGAGTGAGGAAAATATAATTTTATTTATTTACAGAAGTATATACACATGAGCTCCTATCTCCCTCTACTTTGTCTTTTATGCGGTCAGGCCCATGCTGAGCCCTCCCTTGGGTCAAGTTGCTCAATATTTATTCTAAATATTTCCCTCTTTTTCTTTTTACTCTTTATTCTTTTATTTTTGCACAAAAACATGCTAATTACAGGTTTTTACACAATGCATGCTTTTGGTAATTATTTGTATTTACACATATCTACATGTATTTGCAAAGGTTTTTGTAGCTAAAATATAAGAATAAAGAGTGATGAATGGGTATTCATCATCACTCAAGGATGATGGAGGAGCTCACAGGCGCCGAGGGGAAGATCAAAGATAGCGTGAATAGGTCGCCGGTGATGACACTAAATAGTGTGGAAGATCCGAGAAGAAGGAGGTCGGGCGAGTGGCACGGAGCTCGGATCCTCCAAACCCACCTCGGGCGAGGGTCCAGGATGATCTGAGGTTAATCGGAGCCCGGGGTCTGGGTAAATGGCGGTCGGATCGAGCGTACGAAATTTCGAGAAATCGGGTCCAAACGCAGATCCGCGAAAGAGGAAGGTCCGCGGGGGAAGTTGACCGGGGTCAACAAACCCCCGTGGACCAATCAGGAGTCGCCAATTATTGCATCTTTATTTGATTTTTTTGGGCCATAAGATGGCCGAATTTCCAAAAATTTAAAACATGAAAAATATTTATTTTATTTTTCTCTATTTTTTGGTGATTTTTAATTAATTTTTGGAAATAAAAATAAGGTATTTACATAATAGGTCTATACATAGGTATATGTACAATATATGATTTTTAATTTTGATTTTTAATTAGTTATTTTTATACATTTTTATTCCTATTTTATATTTTATTTATTTATAGGATAAAATGAGGAATAAAAGGCTATTTTTATTTTATTTTTATTATTTCTATACATGGGTGAAATAATTAGTTATTTACATTTATATACATGGTATATACACAATGTATTTTTGTATTTTTAATTTTGTTATTTTTATTTGATTTTTGTTTTGTTTCTTTTATTTATTTATGCACCAAGTATAACATAAAATATTTACAAAAGTTTTGGAAATAAATAAATTTATTTATTAAGTTAAATGGATAAGGAGGGTGGTTTATGTACATGGTGAAAGGTGTTTTGAGTTTTTGTGTTTTTAAATTTTTTATTTTGTTTTTAAGAGTTTCTATATATACAAATATTTACAAGAATATTTTTGGTTGAGGAAAATATGATTTTATTTATTTACATAGATATCTACACATGAGCTCCTATCTCCCTCTACTTTGGCTTTTTATGCGGTCAGGCCCATGCTGAGCCCTCCTTGGGTTAGGTTGCTCAATATTTATTCTAAATATTTCCCTTTTTTTTTCTTTTACTCTTTATTCTTTATTTTTGCCAAAAACATGCTAATTATGGATATTTACAAAAATGCATGTTTTGCTAATTATTCCTATTTACACATATCTACATGCATTTGCATAGGTTTTTGTAGCTAAAATATAAGAATAAAGAGTGATGAATGGATATTCATCAGGGGCAGCCCCATTTATCCCTATATATATATAGGAGTGATCCTATGAGAGCAAAAAGTTGTGAGAGCATGAGAGGGATGATTCTGAACCACATGATTTCATCTAGGAGAGAGAAGACTAGGAGAGAGAAAATAGAATCATGTGATCTAGAATCATCCCTCTCATGTTCTCACAACTTTTTGCTCTCATAGGATCACTCCTCTATATATATATATATAGGGTTAAATGAGGCTACACCCAGGTTGTAGCCAATTGGCTACTCCCACCCATATTTTTCCCTAATTTTTTATTTCTTTGAAAATAAAAATTTGTATATTCATCACTATATCCCTCTAACATTCTATTAAAATTTCGTCAGAAACAGAGACTCCTAAGCCCTCCATCCATACGTCATTTTTTTCAACGGTCGCAGGATTTTTAAATCGACTTGTTTCGATGGAGGCCATAGGAGTCTCTGTTTCTTATGACATTTTAATAGAATGTGAGAGGGATATAATGATGAATTTACAAATTTTTATTTTCCAAAGAAATCAAAAAATGAGGGAAAAATAGTTGTGGGAGTAGCTAAGTTGGCTACAACTAGGGAGCATACTCCCTTTTCCCATATATATATATATATATATATATATATATATGGATAAATGGGGCTGCCCCCTGGGAGTAGCCAACTTGGCTACTCCCACCCCTATTTTTCCCTCATTTTTTGATTTCTTTGGAAAATAAAAATTTGTATATTCATCACTATATCCTTCTAACATTCTATTAAAATTTCGTTAGAAACAAAGACTCCTAGGCCCTCCATCCAGACGTCATTTTTTTAACGGTCGCAGGATTTTTTAAATTGACCATATTTGGATGGAGGCCGTAGGAGTCTGTTTCTGACGAAATTTTAACAGAATGTTAAAGGGATATAATGATGAATTTACAAATTTTTATTTTCCAAAGAAATAAAAAAATGAAGGAAAAATAGGGGTGGGAGTAGGCAAGTTGGCTACTCCCAGGGAGCAGCCCCATTATATATATATATAGGGAATTTATCCAGAGAGCACTGTGCCCATTTGAGTCGAAATGAGCCTGTGCTTTCATCCTTCGGATCATGATCTAATGATCCTATTTAATCTCATCCATTCCCCTTTTTTAGCGTCAATCCTTACCATAATAAACTCCTTCCGCATTCTCCTCGTGACTGATTTCCTTTTCTGATTCACAATTAAGTCTATCCGACGTTGCATTTTATTTATTTTCGAAATTTCCAAAATCATCTATGGCTTGCTCTTGCTGCGAAATCTCAAGATCTCCAGCGACGAAAGAAGATCATCTTCAAGTCCGCGATTTGTAAGTTTTTTCGTTGTTTATTAGACATTTAGTTATTGTTCTTGTAGAATTTGATCGTTTATTTTGTAGTTCTCATTTCAGTTTCAAATGCAATGGATCATCTGTGAATGGAAACTGATCAGGATTCCAAAGAAGCAATGATGAACGATGCTTCGTGGATGGATTTGAATCGTGAAAAGATCGTATCAAAAGGAGCAAAGATGGATGTCTTACAATTGGATTTGGATAGCGAAATCATTATTTCAAAAAAATTATACCAAGTTACTGATGACATTTGCATATGTTACTGATAATATATCATGTATTAGTTTTCTATTTTATCATTCTTACTGATTAAAATCCACTCATAGTTACTTATGTATCTTAAGAAAATACAAGTTCTTTCTATCAAATACAAGTTAAGTAATTTATATGTAGCCATCATTAACACTTGACGTACTGCAAGTAACTAAATAGACTACATCAGTAATTTATACGTAGCTATCAGTAACACTTGACGTACTGCAAGTAACTAAATAGACTACATCAGTAATTTATACGTAGCGATCAGTAACACTTGACGTATTGCAAGTAACTAAAAAGACTACATCAGTAATTTATGCGTAGCTATCAGTAACACTTGACGTATTGCAAGTAACTAAATAGACTACATCAGTAAAGAAGGCAAGATTCGATTGTAATTTAAAACAGAGATTATGATAAGTAAGATATAAAGAAGCACCAGTAACCTGTAACAAATTGTAGGTAAAAGAAGACGATAGAATCAGTAAGTTGGAATAGTTATAAAAAAACCACATGACCAGTAACTTATGTATTGCTATCAGTAACATTCGATGCATTATAAGTAATTAAAAAGGTTATATAAGTAAATAAGAGGTGCATCAGTAACACTCAAAGTATTAAGTAACTATGACATTAGTAACAATCAAAATGAGTACAGTAAAATGGATCATTGTAATCGGTACTTCTTGTATGGACATTACTAATTTACATACTTAATTACTGATCTCACAACAATATGATAAGTAAGATATAAAGAAGCATCAGTAACCTGTAACAAATTGTAGGTAAAAAAAGACGATAGAATCAGTAAGTTGGAATAGTTATAAAAAAAACCACGTGACCAGTAACTTATGTATTGCTATCAGTAACATTCGATGCATTATAAGTAATTAAAAAGGTTACATAAGTAAATAAGAGGTGCATCAGTAACACTCAAAGTATTAAGTAACTATGACATTAGTAACAATCAAAATGAGTACAGTAAAATGGATTATTGTAATCAGTAATTCTTGTATGGACATTACTAATTTACATACTTAATTACTGATCTCACAACAATAATTACTTGAGAACTGAATATGTATTACTTGAGTAACATGAATGAATTACTGATCTCAGTACAATGTAATATTACATCTGTAAATTACTGACAACTGTTACAATATTACTGATCTCGCAACACATAATTACTTATGTACAATATATACATTACTGATCAAATGTACATTGACTATTTATTCGAAACGAAATTAAGGATTTGAATTTATCTTTCCAAAACCGTCTTCCTTTTTTTAAGGACTCGGTATAATTGGAAATACAAAAGGATCAAACATATTAATATCCTTCCAAAACCATGTCCTTCGAAATAGGCAACCTCCCAAATGGAAATACACGTGGCGAGCCGACATATGGTGCTCAAAAAACCCCAAATGGGCACTGTGCTCTATGGATATGCCCTATATATATATATAGGGGTTGATGGGGCAGCCCCCAGGGGGCAGCCAACATGGCTGCCCCGCCTCGTTTTTGGGCATATTTTTTTATTTTTTTGAAAAATATTGTTATGTATATTCATTCCTATATCACTCCTATATGTCATTCGAATTTCGTCAGAAACAGAAACTCCTACGGCCTCCATCCAGACATGGTCGATTTAAAAAATCCTGCGACCGTTAAAAAAATGACGTTTGGATGGAGGCCGTAGGAGTCTCTGTTTATAACGAAATTCGAATGACATATAGGAGGGATATTGGGATGAATATACATGGTGATATTTTTCCAGAATAATAAAAAAATTTTGCAAAAAATAAGGTGGGGGCAGCCATATTGCCTACCCGTAGGGGGCAGCCCCATTTTTCCCATATATATATATATATATATATAGATATATATAGATATATAGATGTAGCTAACCTTAGCTACATCATGGGCATTTTCGTCACTTTCTTTTATTTTTTTCGAAAATTTTATTATGGATTTTCATAACTATATCCCTCTAATATGTCAATAAAATTTCGTCAGAAACGGAGACTCCTACGGCCTCCATCCAGAATAGGTAAAATACAACAAATCTGTGACCGTTAAAAAATGTCTGTCTGGATGGAGGCCGTAGGAGTCTCCGTTTCTGATGAAATTTTAATGAAATATTAGAGGGATATAGTTGTGAAAATCCATCGTGAAATTTTCAAAAAAAATAAAAGAAAGTGACGAAAATGCCCATGATGTAGCTAAGGTTAGCTACATCATGTTGTAGCTTCCCTTTCCTCATATATATATATATATATATATATATATATATATAGGAGAAACTTCAAATGAGACGGGGTCTCATAGAGATTATAGTGAGCCACAATTTACAGCCGTTTGATTTGAATTGATGGTCATGATTAAATCCGGTTTTCCAATAGAAAACCACCATCAAAACCGCCCTCCCTCCTCTTTTTATGGAAAATCTTAACATATATTAACTACGATTCCGACTATTATGTTCGATTTGGAAATGCCACAACCGTCTCTCATTTTTTTGGCGGAAATGCAAGAGCAGAATGAGAGCTCCCTTTACGGAAGTAATTTATTACTTTCCATGTTTTTATCATTATCATAATAAGTCGTCGATACATTATCTTAATTAGTTAATCAATGCTTTCTATATTAAGATGGATTTGAAATTTATATATGTAAAGTCGGAACATGTAATAAGAATTGTATTTTACAATGCAAGAAATTTTTGTAATATAATATAAGGTATTTCAAAATATCGTCATACATTTGTAAAATTCAAACAACTTTATTAAAAAAATAATCAATTTGTTAAAGTATTATTCAAACAACTTTAAATTTAGTTGCTTCATTTCAAAAAAGTATCGTAAAATATCAATTTGTTAAAGTGTTATTCAAATAACAATCTCTAAAATATCAATTAGTTATCCCTATTTTGTAGATACGCCCTTTTCCCTCACTGACGCCTTTTTAAAATTCAAAATGTTAATAAAAGTTTGTAATTATAATGGTTTTATTTCAAAAAAAGCTCATACAATAGCAACTTGTTAAAGTATTATTCAATAAACTACATCAAAAAAGTAATATTTTTGAACTATTTTGAAAGTTGTTATATACATTAGCAGTCCTGGCGTCTATTATTAAGAAAGTAGTTTTGCCTAATTTGTACTTCCGGCTTTTTCTCTACTGTCCCATTAAAATCGCACGTTTGTTTTCTCTATATATAGAAATGTTATTTCGTCAAAACCATTTCATATAACGATAGTGGTATTGATCCGGACCTTCCGATCTTAATCCAACCGTAGTTATTGATGGCTCTCTATAATCACTATGAGACCCCACCTCATTTGAAGGGGTCCCTATATATATATATATATATATATATATATATATATATATAGGGAAAAATGTGTATGCCCCCTAGGGGGAGCTAACTTAGCTCCCCCGCCCTTTTTTGACATAAGTTTTTTATTTTTTTGAAATCTAAAACCGTGTAAATTCATTATTAAATACCTATATTATGGTATTAAAATTTCGCGCGAAACAGAGACTCCTACGACCTTCATCCAAACGGGGTCGATTTAAAAAATCCTGTTACCGTTAAAAAATGACTGTCTGGATGGAGGCCGTAGGAGTCTCTGTTTCGCACGAAATTTTAATACCATAATATAGGGATATAGTGATGAATATTCATGGAAGAAATTTTCAAAAAAAAATAAAAAAATGGTGAAAAATGGGCGGGGGGAGCCAAGTTAGCTCCCCCTAGGGGGCAGCCCCATTTATCCCATATATATATATATATATATATATATATATATATATATATATAGAGAGAGAGAGAGAGAGAGAGAGAGAGGAAAATGGGGTTGCCCCCTAGGGGGAGCTAACATAGCTCCCCCACCCTATTTTCTTCAATTTTTTTTATTTTCTGTGAATATTCATCACTATATCCCTATATTATGTCATAAAAATTTCGTGTGAAACAGAAACTCCTACGGCCTCCATCCAGACAGTCATTTTTTAACGGTCTCAGGATTTTTTAAATCGACCCCATCTGAATGAAGGTCGTAGGAGTCTCTGTTTTGCATGAAATTTGAATGACATAATATAGGCATATAATAATGAATTTACATAATTTTTATTTTCAAAAAAAATAAAAAAACACGCGAAAAATGGGGCGGGGGAGCTAAGTTAGCTCCCCCTAGGGGGCATACACATTTTACACACACTCACACACAAACGCACACGCACACACACATGCACACACACACACATACACACACACACACAGATATATATATATATAGGAAAAAAATGGGGCTGCCCCTGGGGGCAGCCAACATGGCTGCCCCCGCCCCATTTTTCGGCGTTTTATTTATTTTTTTTTTGAAAAATAAAATCATGTATATTCACCCCTATATCCCTCCTATATGCCATTCGAATTTCGTCAGAAACAGAGACTCCTATATCTCCATCGAGATGATGTCGATTTAAAAAATTCTGTTACCGTTAAAAAATGATTGTCTAATTGGAGGCCGTAGGAGTCTCTGTTTCTGACGAAATTCGAATGGCATATAGGAGGGATATAGGGATGAATATACATGTATTATTTTTCAAAAAAAATGACAAAATAAGTGGGGGTAGCCACATATGACCCATATATATATATATATATATATATATATATATATATATATATATATAGAGAGAGAGAGAGAGAGAGAGAGGAAAAAAGGGGGATGCCCTCTGGGGGCAGCCAACATGGCTGCCCCCGTCCCATTTTTCGGCGTTTTTTATTTTTTTTTTGAAAAAAAAGCATGTATATTCACCCCTATATCCCTCCTATATGCCATTCGAATTTCGTCAGAAACAAAGACTCCTACGGCCTCCATCGAGATGATGTCGATTTAAAAAATTCTATTACCGTTAAAAAACGACTGTCTGAATGGAGGCCGTAGGAGTCTCTATTTCTGACGAAATTCGAATGGTATATAGGAGTGATATACGGATGAATATACATGGTGTTATTTTTCAAAAAAAATAAAAAAATGGACAAAATAAGGTGGGGGCAGCCATGTTGGCTTCCCCTAGGGGGCAGCCACATATGACCCATATATATATATATATATATATATATATATATATATATATCTTAAGGGGAAAATGGGGTTGCCCCCTAGGGGTAGCCAACATGGCTGCCCCCACCCCATTTTTTGTAAATTTTTTTATTTGTTTGGAAAATATCACTATGTATATTCATCCCTATACCCCTCCTATATGTCATTCGAATTTCGTCAGAAATAGAGACTCCTGTGGCCTCCATCCAGACGTCATTTCTTTAACGGTCGCAGGATTTTTTAAATCGACCATGTTTGGATGGAGGCCGTAGGAGTCTTCGTTTGTGACGAAACTCGAATGGCATATAGGAGGGATATAGGGATGAATATACATGACGATATTTTTCAAAAAAATAAAAAAATTTGCTAAAAATGGGGCGGGGCAGCCCCATCAACCCCATATCTTAATTCTTGGATACACATTTATCAATGAAATTATTTTTGAATTCTTTCATAATGTGCTTTCTCCGTGGATACTTGGAGATAAGGACATGATGATTGTATGTTCCATGTATATAGTGACTTGGATATTGAGATCACATATCAAATCCAGATCTCGGGGACCTCCTGTAGATGCTTGATTAAATCAAAGTCGTAGATCTAATCTTCTCATTGCATATGAATCACATTTAGATCAATATCCAATATTTGGACTAAGATCATATCACTTCTCTACTGAGAGGAGTCACTAAAATCCAGACTTGTTTAACCACTCCCTCGGAATGGAAGTGTCATGGTTATACAATCGTTTATGATCATATCACCATCAGGTATTTCATCTCTTTCTCGGCCTAGAGATCTTTATTGAATATCACATTTTAAGTCAGTTGGGTCCTCCCAACTGCATGATATTCAATATGGCCACGGTGCATAACCTTAATTGTACAAAATGACTTTAAAATTAAGTGCATTCATAATCATTCATTTTAGATGGATATGATAAAACAATAGCTTTTATTGCATTATTAGGTCGCCAAGGGCTTACGAGTCCAAAAAAGTACTATTAAAGCATGTCATTCTCCTTGAAATGCACTAATCTCTTGATTTTCTAAGAAACACAATTGTATTGCCATATCAACAACAAAAGCATGCATATAAAACTGCATCACTTACATGTTTACCTGTGTTTTTAGTGAAGCAAATTTCAAATAAATTTGGAATTAAATTTTCATAAGGTTAAATTTTGTTTGTGATAATACTCGTGCAATTAACTTCTCTAAAAACAAGGTACTTCATTCACGAACTGAACACATTGATACTACAAATCACTTTCTAAAGTATTATGCATTAAAAAGAGAGAAATGTATTGATTTCATAAACATTAATGGATCAACTTTCATTAAACCTTGAAAGATTTACCTACTTGAGAAGAAACTTATTTCTATGTAAAGTTAATGAAATTTCTTAAAATCCTTCTTGACAATAATCGGTACATAGATACTGAATATCAGTTAATATCAAGCAAACATGAAAATACTTTTGGTATAGGTGAAATATAGGTATAGGCGCATCTAAAAATGTGGAGAAAGAGATTACCAATAGATTATATCAAAAAGAAGGAGAGTTGATAATATTCGCAATAACTTAATTTCAAAAAAGTTGAGGCCTAAGAAATATCAAAGTACTTATCTTTTTAATAATGACAAAATGAGAGAGAGGAAACAAGTAATCAATCTTTCATTAAGACGGGTGTGGTGGGAGTTTAAAATATTATGAGATTTCAAAACTAAATGTAAGTTTATTCGTTAACAAAAATGAGGAGATTTTTAGTGACGTAAATATTTCATAGTGATAAAGAGTTAGTTTAAGTATTTACTTTGTAAGACTAACAATTCAGGTAAATGGAAAGAAAGTCAGGTCAACCAAAGAAGAAAGACCCAAAGATGATTAAGAAAAAACTTGAAGATGATCAAAACTTCATTATAAAGAACTTAATTATACAATGAAGATTTGAAGTTTTGGAAGCTCAAGAACAATGGAAGACAAGAAATTATGAAAATAAAAAAGTTCGTTAATTTTCATAGTTTTTATTTTTGTCAAAATAAGTTAAAAACAAACTAATCGATCGATCTCACCTTCAATATACTATTGAGTTTCCAGTCGACTATCCTTGAATCACATAGTTAGCATTCATGATTCTGTTTTTTAGCCGACTAGATATTCTTCCCAGTTGACTAAAATATCATTCAATCGATTAAGTCAAAGTCCCTATATGACTAATATCAATTCTAGTTAAGATGCTTATTGTCAGCATTTTCAATTGACTATCATGAATACCAACCGACTAAATTCTGCCTCGATAGTCATTTTATGGAACATTTATCCCAAATTTTGAGGTCATTAAGAGTCCCAATCAACTAACCGTTTTTGGCCAAAGGACTAATTTGCATTCTACTGACTAACCTTTTCCTATAATCGTCTATTTTGTTCTGCTATGCATAAATTGGTAATAGTCATTTGTGATCATCTACATAATCCTAATTACTATACTTAAACAATCACTAAGACTTCCTAAGCCTATAATACAAGACATATAAGCACATCTAAGCATCCAAAAGCTAAACATGCTACTATTTACACTCTAAGGGTGCGTTCGGTTCGGGAATAAGCAGGAATAAGAATGAGGAATAAGGAGAATAAGGGTCTATTCTTTGTTCTACTGGAGGATAGGAATAAAGAAAATAAGGTGAAATAAAGGTAGGTAAGGTGTGATAAAGATAGAAATAAGAGTGAAATAAGATGGAATAATAGAGAATAGTCGTACCACTGGGAACCGTGTCGGGAGGAGAATTGACCCCTTATTCCAGGACTTACTTATTCTCCAACCAAACAGGTCCTAAGAGAGTTAAGAGCT
This sequence comes from Ottelia alismoides, assembly GCA_037367405.1. Taxonomy (NCBI): domain Eukaryota; kingdom Viridiplantae; phylum Streptophyta; class Magnoliopsida; order Alismatales; family Hydrocharitaceae; genus Ottelia; species Ottelia alismoides. Next base: position 175,080 of record JAZKJV010011012.1, read on the forward strand.
AATGTATTCTCAATTATATGTGCAATTCTCAAGCTCTCAAGCTCCATTGTGATCTTCATCGTGCTCAAGCGCTCTCAAGTCATATCAACATCTTCAAGAGTGTCATTGACCACGTTCAAACTTCATAAGACTCAAGTAAGCTTATGTATATGATTTATATACTAATAGGTCATTATTTTTTTGGTTAGCATTTGTAAAGGTACCCGTTACAAGAGTATGAGCTCCGTTCTTGTATCAGCTCCTTTCTTGCAGAGAGATAAACTCTCCTTTCGGATGGGAGGTGCATAGTGTATGTAAGGTTGTTTCACAACTTGGGTTTCTACATTAAAAAACAGTGCATGCTAATGTGGCTTGCATTTCTCTACTCTTTTTTTACAGCTTGTAATTTTTAAATTTTCAATTATTTGTTGGATTACTGTTATTGCAATTCATTTCCTTTTGCATTTGGACGTTAAAATGGATCAAACATTATGCCAACCCAAGTCGACCCCTCTGTCCTCCTTTATATAGATAAGAGGAAGATATCGTTCAAGGGGATGGCAAGCTGGATTAACAAGGATGGTATTTCCTATAGCTTACTAGAGGTTGTCAGGAGGTCTATGGACCAACAAGAGCAAAGGAAAGAGTAGATGGACAATATGTAAAGCAGAAAATACTAACCTGGTTTAGCCTAGAAAAAACGAAGCAAACACATGTACGATGTTGGATCTATACACCCTCACATCCACGTAGTTTTTCCGATTATTGAGCTTCTAGTAAATACGAGGAACTGGCACTCCCTATGACTCTATGAAAGAGTCTAGCAAGTATAAGAGATCATTTTGGGCACGTAAGAGAGGAAAGTAATACAAAAGGGACGGATTTACTAATATTAAGGGCTTATTTGGTTGTTGGGTTGGAATGGGTTGGGTTGGAATACACCGGTGTACCCCTCCTTCCAACCCTCTCAAACTTCCCCACAGTTTACTATTCACAGGGGTACCCCAACCCAACCCAATCCACTCCAACCCAGCAACCAAACATGCCCTAAAAGTCAGGAAGAAACCGTTGGGTTTGATGCTACTCCCCTCTTTGTAAAAGTGAAAAAGGCAAAGATTTTAGGAATTTTTACCTAACGGATCATATAATCTTTGTCAATTACCTCTACGACCTTTGAAATATCAAAATTCCTCCCTCGACCTCGTAAACTTGCTCCATCTTACCCCACAGACACTGCCGTCAGTTTTAACTTTATTTGAGTCAAATGCTTGAGTTAGCCTTGAGTTAATCTAACCAATGGAAATCGGACGGTGGATATCTTCTTCTCCAAGCACATGATGACGGATGTTGGCGATAAAGGTCGAAGATCTCGACGGTGGAGCACGAGGAGCACGAGGAGGGGCTGATCTCCAGGGACATGAAGTCATCGACACACACTTGTTTGATCCGATCCAAGCTGAGCAGGGTGTCGTCCCACTCCCCAGCCTCACGTGTTGCGGTTCTTCCACCACGAAACCCAACACGGTGAGGGTCGCGAGCCCCGCATGCCTCAGATCCTCCCTCTTCAAACTATTGCCCCTTCTGTGCGTCCTCCACTATGTTGATGCCCAAGAAGGTGTAGCAAATGTCGTCGGAGAGGAAAGAGCAAAGGGCGCACGGGATGCAGCCTCCGACCTGAAGGACTTGGAAGAACAAGCACCAGTGACTGCCGCAGAGCTGGAGGAGGGCCACGAGGTTGATGAAGGGGTCGTCGGCATGGCGCTACTCGACATCGAGGCCGACAAAGAGGTCATGGAGGTTGTGTAAGGTTGAGGCCGATGAAGGGGTCGTGGAGGCCGTGTAAGGTCGAGGCCAATGATAGGAGGGGAGGTCGGGCAGAGGCGGCAGGGAGGTCAGGGGAGGGGAGGTCGGGCGGAGGTGGCAAGGAGGTCAGGGGAGGGGAGGTCAGGCGGAGGGGGGGTCAGGGGAGGAGGGGATGTCGTGGAGGAGGCCTGGAGGAGAAAGGGAGAAGGGATGATATTTTTGTAATTTTGAGAAACAAAATGGGCATATGGAAATATAATTCACGGAATCCGGTTAGTTGTAATAGCCAAGTGGATGAGAGTTAACCTCGAGATTTATACGGTAAGAGTTCACAAGTTTACGAGGTTAAGGAAGGAATTACGATATTTCAAAAATCGTAAAGATAATTGACAAAGATTATAAAGTCTGTCGGGTAAAAATCCCAAGATTTTTACTCGATTTTTTGAAGTGAAGGTCCTGGACATTCAAGACTAACATGAGTCACCGTCGGTGTTTATCATCATCTGCGACGGAAAGATCTCTATGGTTCCACGTATGCTTCTCATATCACCAACGAGAGCCACTAATCTCTCTCTCTCTAACATGTCGATCTCGTGCCCTCACCAAGTTTCCACCAGGCCTCCCTCCTACTTTAAACCCCACCTACCTTCTCCTGTTCACCCCCCAGTACCCAACTGCCACAAACCCCAAGAACCCATCTCAAGTCCATTCTCTCGCACTCTCCAAAGGTGACCCGTCTTTCCATTTGGCAAGATTACTGAGCAAACCGAGAGGAAGAAAGGTGGGGGTATGGCTTTGCAGGTTACAGGTGCAGGGCTGTCTATGTTCCTGCACAGGAGGGTCGGTGCGGTGAGAGCTTCTGCTGTAGAAAGTGTCAAGGTGGGAGAGGACAAGGTCAGGCTCGGAGGCTCCGATGTGAAGGTGACCAAGCTCGGAATCGGCGCTTGGTCGTGGGGAGACACCACGTACTGGAACGACTTCCAGTGGGATGGTATGTCACACCATCAACTCCCAATATCATTATATGTTCAAGATTTGGTTATCTTTCACTGTGTCTTAGATTCATGTCCAAAGATTATCTCTAGTTGCATTCGTGCAGTTGACCTAATATATCAATTATCCATCAGCTAAGGCTGTGAATTCATCCTATAACAGACAGGAAACTTAAGGCAGCAAAGGCAGCTTTTGACGCGAGCGTAGACGGCGGCTTGACCTTCTTCGATACTGCTGAAGTCTACGGTGCGGGGGTCAGTGCCAATCTGCTAACCATTTACATATAGGGGTTTCAATAGTTTTAAGGAATTTTTTATCTGATCTCTAGGTAACTGGAGCTATAAATTCAGAAACATTGCTTGGGAGGTAAACCACATCTGTAGTTGGTAGTGTTCGTCGAATCAGTATCTTTAGACCTCAGCCATCCATAATATTGGCAGCATTTCTGTTGCAGGTTCATAAAGGAAAGACGAAAGGGAGGTGACTCGGTCGAGATAGCGGTTGCAACAAAGTTTGCAGCACTTCCTTGGAGGCTAGGCCGAAAAAGCGTTGTATCTGCTCTTAAAGCTTCGTTGGCTCGCTTGGAACTTTCATCTGTTGATCTCTACCAGCTTCACTGGTCTGCTGTTCATTTCTTCCTCTCCAGGATTATAGTCGATTTTCCCGTGTTCTTTTATTGATGATGATTTCTTGTTTTGCTCTCAGGCCTGGAATATGGGGGAATGAAGGTCTTCTGGCTTCTCCTGTTCAAAAATATAAGAAATTACAGTCGATGATAATATGTTCTAATTTAATGCTATAAAATGTTCAGGATACATAGATGGACTTGGAGATGCGGTCGAATCAGGTTTAGTGAAAGCAGTTGGTGTCTCAAACTACAGTGGTCATTCTCTAGCTTCATACTTTCAACTTTCTCATTGGCACGGTAGCTTGTTTAATTATTTATAAAAAAATTCCATGTTTCTACCAGAGAAGCGTCTAAGAGATGCATATAATCAATTCAAGAAGCGAGGTATCCCACTGGCATCAAACCAGGTAAACTACAGTCTTATTTACCGGGCGCCGGAGCAGAACGGCGTCAAGGCAACCTGCGACGAACTTGGGATCACTTTGATCGCTTATTCACCAATAGCTCAAGGCATGATGCACATGTTGTTGTCACAATATTGTTATATGATGCACTTGTTTCTGACTTCCTAAGCCGAAATAGAGTCACAGTCCTCTGAGTGATAACGGTGTTCGTTGTCAGGTGCTCTTTCTGGAAAATACACTCCGGAAAATCTACCCACTGGACCACGGCGCCGCATTTACACTGCCGAGTTTCTTACCAAGGCAATGCTCTTGTGACCATGGTTTTTCTACTAGACTAAGATGACACAAACTAACATTAGAAATTTTGCAGCTGCAACCTCTGATATCGAGAATTGGAGAGATTGGGCAGAAGTATAGCAAGACCAATACGCAGGTTCCGTTTATGGGATAGCAAACCTGGAAGTAGAGGGATCTCGTATAAAAAATAATCAGTCCTAGCTGACTAAACATCTTCCATGCATCTTTTGCAGGTGGTTCTGAACTGGCTTAACTGCCAAGGAAATGTGGTGCCGATTCCAGGAGCTAAAACAGCGGACCAAGCGACGGAATTTGTTGGTGCATTGGGGTGGAGTCTCACAGAAGATGAGGCAGCAGAACTACGGTCACTTGCATCAGACATAAAGCCAGTAATTGGATTCCCTGTTGAAAAGCTGTAGATAACATTTTGCCCTTATAATCCGAATGTACTGGGATAAAAAGTTGTAATCACATTGAAAATATAAAATTTACACACAGGAATACATTATGATCATGCATTTGTTCACTCCCTCTATCATATTCTGCAAGTTGGGGTTTTCAGGCATCCTCCCCATTTATGCGATGCAACACTCGAACTTTCACTCAATGATTTGTTCCACGATAATGTAAGGTCATTTTCGTCGAGGGGCTCCACATCCTCGTCTTTGTCTTCGAGGGATTGCAAGTCTCCAGTGGGCAGCTTCCTTGCGAGCCTGATGATCTGCGGGACATTTTCTTATAATAAAGCAAATACTTGCAACCAATAATAGGTTAATAATTGATGATCAAGTGAAAACCACATTACCACGTGATCAAGATTTTTGACTGTGCTGGACTGAGCAACACGTTTGATGTCATCAGCATCTGCCTCATAAGCTAAAAGAAGCTTACTAGCACAGCGATTATGGTCGCTGTTGAGAAATACATGAATCCTGAAATTGATATCCAGAGAAGGATAGATAAACCACTTGTCAGGTTTGCGCAATCTGAAGTGCTACATACAGGTGTGAGTGGGTGTTATGTAGCGTGAACCGAACTGCCATGCTTTAATCTATTATTTTAATATAGTTCGTGGGTTTTCCCTGATTTCGAGGATGATCTTCCTTTTTCCTGCAAGATAGATATTGGACCAATACTAGCATCAAGATTCTCACCAAGCGTGAACAATTCTTGTGCTTAGCCTTTGGTTTCTAAGTTTTTGGCATAAGCACCTGTACATCAAGGACCCGGACCATCAAGAACTCGTATTTTCCCCCCTTTGGTTACCTGGCTCTTATAAGGATTGAAAAACACACGATAATGGCTACAATGAAAAAAAAATACCGACCATCCTGTTACATGCCGCGATCCTACCAACTCCCACCTGCCTCCATGGCGATGTGGCAAAAGGGCTCAAAAAAATTATAACCTTCTATAAGGTGCAGTTAGCTTCCAAGTGTACCACAAACTGTCCTAATGTACCTGGGTGCAGGATTCATCGTCAAATCATTTAAGCAAAGATCTTCAAATCGTTGCATCCTGCACCCCTTAATGAAATTCTAGTCAACTCCACCAAGGGCTTCCTTAGCATCCCAATGCAGCTTTGACTGAGAAAGGTCTCCTGCTTCCCAGCACCATCCAGCGGATTCACAATGGCAAGAGATCATTTCCTTCATGAGATCCTGATGACTCCACAAAGGACCCTTCAGTCTCCCCAAGCACCTTTAACTGTGGACAGAATCAACATAGCAACAGATCACCCCACAAATACCTTCCTGCACCTACAGAGGCTAAACAACACATGTTACTTTGATATGCAACCAGCAGCCTAGAGGCCAATCTCCATCCCGACAACAAGCAGATGTGGTTTGTCTTCATCGACATCAAAGGTCTTTAGGAATTGTACCCAAAAACTCCTGTGATAATCAATCATCTAACAAAATTGGAGCAGCTAAACAAGGATCCATCCTTCAGAGCCACAAAGAAAACCTCATCTATACGTGGGAATAAGGATAAAAATGGTCAGATACAAACAATGTATTTATTAATACATATCTTTACTTTCAATCAGATATGGATATGAATACAATTTTGAGCATATTAAAAAATCATTCCCCCAAATGCAGATAAGGATGCAAAACAGATATCACATTCAGCATGTGTAACTATGAGATGTAACTAACAAAATATGAGTTCAAAAAAGAACATTACCCAGACTGAATCCCGGGGAATTTCTCCTAGGTCTACATTCAAAGACCACCACCACCACAACAACAACAACAACAAAGTCTTTTCTCACAATTAAGTAGGGTCGGCTACATGGATTCTTCACCTCCATTCAGATATATCTTGGGTCAATCTCGGGCTTATATCCAAAAAACTAAGATCCCTTCGTATAGTCTCTTTTCAACACTTCTTGGACTGTCCTTGCTCTCTCTTAGCCGGCTCAACATCCTAATACTCGCACCTCCTAATTAGTACATCAACTGACCTTCCTTGCAAAGAATTCAGAATATTTGCATGCCAATGTTTACATTCAAAGACCAAGAATGGAAAATCTTTCTTGGGAGACATTCTCCATACAACCTCCCTAGTTAACAATGTTTTTCTTTATCATTTGTAAATGAAGCCCAAACCACCATTTGCAACTGGTCAGAAAAACTCAACCCGAGTTTTAGATGCTAGTCCTTACCTGTAGTTTATGGCATTTCTATCAGAATCTTCTCATTTTAGTTTCAAATTGTTGGAGTATTTGGTTGTGCGTCATGAGTTGTAGCAGGGTAAATGGATCCTGGAGAAGATCCATTTACCTCATCCACATGTTTTGTCCCACATCTACCAGTCGTGGGACTTGGAGGTTCTGGAAAGGCTATGTAAGGAGCCCCAGACCTCCTGTAACCATTGAGAAAGTGCAATGCATAGTATAACCCTTTGAGGGCTTCTCCCGTGGTTTCATCCCGCTCCTCACGGAGTAGAGTTCCACGTTAAACCCCGTTGTTCTTCGTATTCTTTATCTTTTTCCATGTCCACTTCCGCATGTTTATTTTCTAACATGGTATCAGAGCGGGTCGATTCTCGAAGTTTTTAATCTTTATTTTTGGTCGAGATTCGTCTTTGAAATTCTTGTTCTTTAAGTTTGTTCGTTGAAGATTATATGTCTGAAACGATTTGTTCAAAATCAGATCGAGTTCTAGGGTTTTGTTGAAACCCTAAGTCTGTGCAGTTTTGTGTTCTAAATATTAAAGCAGCCGCCATCGACGCCACTATCTTCAGATTCGATTCTAGGGTTCTTCATGCAAAAGCATCTCTCCTGACGGGCGAGATCTCTTCCAGGCAAATCCCCGAGGTATCTCAGGCAGGCTGATCTTCACTTTTCGCACGTTGATCTTCGCGTGCACCCCAGGCGGGGGTCCCTGACGAAAAGAACCCAAGGCGCTCGTCTATGGTGCAAAGCTCCTGTCGCACCCTCCTGATGGCAAGGATTCAAATCAAGATCCACCTCCGCTCACACCCTCCATTTGCGCAATCTTCCAGGTGGCGCTAGCAGCGAGCCCCCTCAGCCACAGACCTCCCAAGCAGCAGCCGAAGGTGCTCCCACCCACTTCGGTGGTGTTGTTTCATGTCCTCCTGGAAGCGCACCCCCGCACGCCTCGAGCGGGGACCCCTCGCATAACTCCAGAGCAGCGCGAACCCCTTTGCAGTCACACTCCAGGCGGCGGTGCATCATATGGCGGCGCATCTCCCTCAAGCACCTTGAATCCCGCTGGTGACGCATACTCCAGGCAACCCTCCGACTCCAGCACACCTCCAGGCGAAGATCTTCAAGCCTCCAAGTCCATGCTCCCGGTCGTGCTCCCAACCGCTCCCAGGAGGCGCTCCATATCGCTCGCCAGGCGGCCCCAGTTCCAGGCCTCGTCCGCAACTCGTGCTTGGCGGAACCCATCGTGCCTCCTTGCCTTCTTCGCCCTGTACTGGTGGTGGCTCCCTATACCGGCGGCTGGCAATCAAAAAGAGGGGTTTCCCTCGTGGGGAATCCTAACGGGGGGACGACTATTTAAAAAAAAATCATTTTCTGAAAAGCCCAAGAAAACGGGGCTACAATTTAAAGAATTTTTTTTATAAAGAGGGGGAGTGAGATGGAAAGAGGATGGGCCCAAGAGGGTTGTTTGTTAAAAAAATGCGAAAAAAGAAAGGAAGAAGAGCCGAAAGAAAAAATGAAACGGTCAAACGTTATCTATATTTTGAGAAGCCAGAAAAAAATATGTGATCGGCTAATTGGTTTTGTTTTCCCCATCTTTATTGTCTTTTCCCAACTTTGTCGATGTTGATTTTCCGACAAGTAAGGGAGAAAGGGGGAGTATAGTGTAGAGTTCTTTGGCATCATATGACATCACTACTTTGATGATTCAGATTCCAAATTCAGAGACAAAGTTCATATCTCCAGTCTCCATATGCCAATTCATATTCTAGTCTAGATGTCCTGTCAGATTCGTTCAGACTCTACAGTTGTTCAGACTCGACAGATTAGTCAGAGGTCAAGTTCGAGGCACTCCATGATTGAGTGACCCATTTTCGAGTTCTCCAGAGAGAGACTAATTTTCAAACACGCATATGTTTGCGGTCATTTTCAGATGAGCACTTATATGCCATCATTGTCAGTGGTCCCCATCCATTCTTATTGTTTCGGCTAGAGTTTTCATGTGAGCCATAGGGATTCCAGAGTAGAGGACAATTCCCTATGCCATGTTGGAAAGGGTTTTCATGTGGTATCATAGGTACACCGGAGTAGTGTACCATTCTCTGAGCCAGATGGGAGAGACCCAGTTCTCCAAAGAGGAGACTATTTTCAGACTCCATTCTCCAGCGACCGTGGACTCCGACGAGGATTGCACAGCCACAACCCTTTTTCAGTTCGTCCCTTTTCAGAGATGACGCAGTTGTCCACATGTTGTAGCGAGCCAGAGTACTCCGACGAGGAGACTCATTTTCAATTGCAGTGACTCTGAAAGACGCAGTTCAGAGCACATGCTCTCCGACGAGGAGATTCAGCAGACTCACACTCCATCCCGTTCATCCTCCTCACCTGCACGGCATGAGAAGCAACGTCCTTGACAGCAGCCAACAGTGTACGCGTTGAGTTGATATTGTCTGTAGTGTCATGTAGCGTTGAGTTGAGTTTCTTTCTGTTTGTCCAAGCTGAGCATTGCATGCTCCAGCTTGAGGGGGAGTGTTGGAGTATTTGGTTGTGCGTCATGAGTTGTAGCAGGGTAAATGGATCCTGGAGAAGATCCATTTACCCCATCCACATGTTTTGTCCCACATCTACCAGTGGTGGGACTTGGAGGCTTTGTAGAGGCTATATAAGGAGCCCCAGACATCCTGTAAACCATTGAGAAAGTGCAATGCATAACACGCCCCTTTGAGGGCTTTTCCCGTAGTTTCATCCCGCTCCTCACGGAGTAGGGTTCCACGTTAAATCCCGCATTCTTCGTGTTCTTAATCTTTTTCCATGTTCGCTTCCGCATGTTTATTTTCTAACACAAATCAATTCAGAATGTTTGCATGCATAAGGAAAATAGACATGTTGATAACCAGTGATAAAACGGATGGATGTATAACATTCATCCTTTTGACAGTAGCCAGGACCTCCAACTCAGCATTATCTGCTTTGTCCTCACAGAATTGGCAACTAGTCTGTTACGTTTGGTGGTGCATCAGTCAAGCATGGCCTTGATACAATGAAAGCAAAGAGCCAATGGACACCAAACTCTGCCGAAAGATGTTCAGAAAACCTCCTCCAGAATATCAACATGAGATATGTCAACACACTTCCCAAACTTCTAAAGCAAGGGGACACCAATATCCGCGGTTACATATAAAGTCGGCTGCATATCACATTGATTTTACAACATTCTGTATGTACATCTTGTCCAAATTCTTCTGATTTTCAACAGCCACCCAAAATTTTTAGCTTCAGCGGGGCTCTCATTACCCACAAGCTCACAACCCTCAAACCAAAAAAAGGAAAAAAAAACTGTCTCCTCATCCACCCTCTCATATACACTCCATAAGTGATGAATGTCACCAAAGAGCAGTAGAAAATCCGAGAACCATTGCTGAAGCATGTTCCATTCAAGAGCAGGAGTATAGCCATTCACAGTATTCAGGGAAAGTCGATATCCAGCCCTACCTGCAGATTCTGAGATCTTTATTATTCGGAGTTGATTTCATTCCATGTTTATATACTCCTATTTAAACCACGCTATGCATACAAATTGAGAGGTGAAGCATCAACATAACATATCAATACATCCTTTTTTTACAACAATGATCGCAAGAAAAATATTATTCCTGACAGAAAGTTGCCAATTCTAATACTCAAATATCATGCTCCCCAAGCGGGGATCACTCAAAACGGTACCCTGCATGTGCCACTTGCACTCCACCTCACCACCGATACCCTCCTTTATTCATAAACACAATCTTACCAGAGAAGTCATCCTGTCCAACTTGATGCGTAAAACACGCAACACTAGAAGATCCAGGGAGTTATCTCAACTCAATTTAGTAATGCCAAGGCAGATTGTGATAAAGCATCTAATGATTTCATTTTCAGGCGTACCCTCTCTTTAAAATGGAACAATGAGGAAAGCAACAAGCGTCAAGAAGGAAGTCGATGACAACTTGCGCTGCTTTTGAAAAGAATCTTGCAACAATGCAAAGGCCAAGTGAATCCACATATTCTAACTCGATAAGTGGAGTGAAAGCACAGATGTGCTGATTTTATAATGATAAGAGAATACCCCTCGTACACAAGTAGCATGGTTTGTATTTGCATGGAATTGTGGAATGAAAATAATGATTTAGCTATTCATGAGATCCAAGGGTTCTCTTATATGGAGAGGAGAAACCTTGGTGGGAAAATTACATAATGGAGACTGGAGAAATATAAAATACATAAGAACAATGAAAGATAAGTAAATCCCTTAATACTACTGCTCAAGATGGAGCATAGATATCTGTTAGAGTAACGTTATTATGTAGTTTTTGTTTGTCCTCTTTATGTAAATTACCATAGAGCTTTTCTCCTATATAAGAGAGCTCTAGGGTTAATGGTATAGTATCTTGCTTATTCCCTTCAACATGGTATCAGAGCAACGGTCCTAGACCGGAGTTCTTGAAACCCTAACCCTAACCCACCCCACCCGCCGGCCTCTCTCTCTCTCCTTCTCTCTTGATCGGCGCCGTCTCCTACGCCGCCGCACGCGCGGCTGCGCCGCTGCTCGCGCGTCTCCCAATCGATGTGTGTAGCGTCTCGATCGTGAAGTCCGGTGTCTTCTCGATCGTACCCTGAAGTTCTTGTGAGAAGACCCTGCACGCGCGGCGCTCATCGTTCTTGCGCCATCGTTCCTGCCATTCGCTCATCGTTCCTGCGCTATCGCCTGGCGCTCATCGCCATCGCCATCGCGCTCATCGCCCCATCGCCATCGCCATCGCGCTCATCGCTCATCGCCATCGCGCTCATCGCGCTAAGCCCTCAACGCGATCCCTGTAGCGCCTGAACCGACGCGACCCCATCAACGAGCAACGCGAGTTCTCTCGCCCGGAGCCCTATCGCCTGGCGACCTCATCTCGCCTGTAGCGCCTGAAGCCTGGAGTCCTGCAGCACTTGCGCACGCAAGTCAGCGTGTTGTCCACTCCTGTAGCGTGCCTTCCTGTGCACGCAAGTCATGTGCGTGTGCACTATATGCCCTAGCCGTACTTTCTTGAATGCACATGTTTTGTGCGCGTGACCACTTTGAGTCTATGTACAAGTAGACAGTGTCTTCTGATTGTGTAACCCCAGTTACAGGTTATTGTTGTCGTCATGTCAGACAACAAGGTAGATGTTCCATCTCTGGGTGCCTTCAAAGGTCCAACACCCGTTGTGAAGATGGATGGCACGAACTATGAACTGTGGGCCATGCAGTTCATGAGTCTTATGCAATGCAATGGCAAGAAGCATATCCTCACACAAGAGGAACCTGTTGACAAGACTGTGGTTAATGCCTCATGGGAGGCTGACGATGCTTATGCACGTGTTTGGCTATCCGGTACTGTGTCCATGGAAATAGCCAACGACATCCTGAGTCAACCCACTGCGAAGGCTATGTGGGATATCCTAGCAGCCACGTATTCTCCGGCGAAGAACGAGTCCAAGATCTTACAACTCCAGCATGATATCTTTATCTCGAAGCAGAACGGGCGTCCTCTTCATACCTTGTATACCTCTCTGAGGGGTATGTTTGAGAAGCTACACGGGTACATTCCATTGACAGCTACACCGGAGCAGCTCAAAGCATACAGGGACTCGGTGATGACTGGAGTGTTTCTAGCAGCCCTTGATCCGGAGTATGATGCCGTCCGAGCACAGATTCTTACAGATGCCACCATCCCACCTATGGAGGAGGCCTATCGCAGGTTGAGTAGACTCTCCATATCTCATGGTGGAGTTTCGACACCTTCAGCCATGGCATCTTCTCGTGGCAGAGGAGGCTATTCACATTTTCGAGGTAGAGGCGGTCGTGGCCGAGGAGGAGGAGGTAGCAGACCTCCTAGACAGCCATGCACCTACTGTCGCAGGACTGGGCACACTGAGGAAACATGCTACTCCAAGCATGGGTTTCCTACTACTACGGCACGTGTGGCGGAGCAGGCTCAGCAGGAAGGAGGTCCTTCCCTTGTCTCGGATCAGAGGTTTGAGGAGTTAGTGGCGAGACTTCGGGAGATCATGCTTGGCCAGGGACCAGCTAGTACTTCAGGATCCTCAGAGATAGCCGGCTCAGCATCCTATTCAAGTACAATGTATGCACTTACTAGTAGTTACAGTGCAGATCTATCAGAATGGATCATGGACTCAGGAGCTTCTCACCATTTATGTGGTGACAAGAAGCAGTTGGATGATTTTATTGCAACTCAGACAGGCCGCTCTGTGGTGATAGCTGATGGGACACACTCTCTCATTACTGGTCAGGGGGAGGTGCAATTGACCCCTGGGATACGGCTTTAGAATGTTCTTTATACTCCTAATTTTTCCATGAATCTACTGTCCATTAGTCAAATCACTAAAGATTTACATTGTCGTGCCATATTTGACCCTTCTGCTCTTGTGTTTCCGTACATACTAACGGGCAGAGTGATTGGAACTGGCCGTGAGCAAGGGGGTCTTTATAAACTGGTGCAGTCTCCTTATGTTGGTGTCTCTTCTATGAAGGCTGGATCTGTTTCACCTTACACATGGCATCTTCGATTTGGTCATCTTCCGTTGCAAAAGATGGTACATATCCTTCCTCAGATTTCTCCGAGGTCTACTTTTCAGTGTGACGCGTGCCAACTTGGCAAACATCACCGGTCGTCGTTTCAGAGTCGTAAAGGTTCGAGTCGTTAAGGTCAGTTTGAGTTACTACATTTTGACATTTGGGGTCCCAGTCGTGTCCCTGACCTTCAAGGACACAGGTTTTTTCTTGTTGCAGTTGATGAATTTTCTAGGTTATCTTGGGTTTTTCTACTTAAAAATAAGTCCGATGCTACTCATGTTATCCAGTCTTTCATTATTGAAATAAAAAAAATTTTCTCTGCTAGAGTGAAGTTCATACGGTCTGATAATGCTCTTGAATTATGTAGTTCTCACATCTCAAAATTTCTTATGTCTCATGGGATTGTACATCAGACCTCTTGTACTTACACCTCCCAACAGAATGGAGTGGCTGAGAGGAAACATCGTCACTTGTTGGACATCACCAGGACCCTATTGATTCAGAGCCGTGCTCCTCACTCCTTTTGGGGGATGCGGTTCTAACTGCTTGCTATCTGGTCAACCGTATGCCTTCGTCAGTGTTAGGAGAGAAGATCCCGTTCTTAACTGCGTTTCCCGAGAAGGATCTTTTCTCTCTAACACCACGTGTCTTTGGGTCTGTCGCTTTTGTTCATTGCTTCTCTCCTGGTCTTGACAAGCTTTCTCCTAGAGCTGTCAAATGCGTTTTTGTGGGTTATTCCAAAACCCAAAAAGGATATCGGTGTTTTGATCCAGTTAGACAACGGTACTATGTTAGTGCTGATGTCACCTTCTTTGAGTCCATTATGTATTTCTCTCCTACAGGTGACAGACTCACTCACTCGGAGGAAGGAGATGATATCTATGTACCTCCTCCTCCATCTGTTCCCAGTTCTACTCTACTTACTCCACCACCACCACAGCCTATACCACCGCCGCCGCCACCACCACCAGCAACAGGTTTTTACCCTCAGGTCTATCAGCGTCGGCCCTCTGCTCATGTGCCTCCTCCATCATCCAGCACGCCCGAGGTATGTACTGAACATTTGAGAACTACTAATGGCACAGGGGATTTGCATGTACAGATGGATGTACAGCTTACAAACGATTCTACTCCTCCAGTTGATGATCTAGACATCCATATTGCCCATCGAAGGCAGAAGCGTGCTCGGACTTTGAATCCCAAATATGGGATGGATTTTGCATCTCAGGCTTCTTTGGAGCGTTTATCTCCAGACTTTCGTCACTTTGTTGTAGGGTTATCGACTGTGGAGATCCCACGGTCATATCAGGAGGCCCTACAGAGCGGCCCGTGGCGCTTAGCTATGGAGGAGGAGATGAAGGCATTGCAGTCAAGTGGTACGTGGAGTGTTGTACAACTCCCACCAGGCGCGTCAGTAGTAGGCAGCAAATGGGTCTTTACAATTAAACATCGGCCTGATGGTACGGTTGATAGATACAAAGCCCGGTTGGTTGCTCGTGGATTCACCCAAACATATGGGGTGGACTATCAGGAGACGTTTTCTCCAATAGCACGACACTCTACCCTACGGGTTCTCATTGTTGTGGCTGTTATCCGTGACTGGCCCCTATTTCAGTTGGATGTCAAGAATGCTTTCTTGTATGGTGATCTCCAGGAAGAAGTGTATATGCAGCAGCCACCAGGGTTTGCTGCTGAGGGGGAGTCAGGTATGGTATGCCGTCTTCATAAGGCCATCTATGGCCTGAAGCAGAGTCCACGGGCCTGGTTTCAAAAGCTCTCAGAGTTGATTGAAAAAAGGGGCTTTGTCAGATCTACAGCAGATCATACTCTCTTTGTAAAGAGAGATCATGTAACACCCCCCAAAAAAGAATGGAATGTCCCATACCGTGGAACACGAAGGTTCCGGGCGGGATAAATAGTCAGGAACCTACTACCGAACAACCCGGCTTAAGCATTTTGGGAGTGGTTAATCGGGTCCGTATGGGCCCGATCCCAAGAAGTTGTTAGGGCCAGTAATGTTCCGTTAACTGTAACATCCGAAATTCGTCAAACCCGAGCTCGACCCGATTAGGGTCCGATTAAGTCAATAAAGTTATTCGACAACATTAGACAACCTAAAACGATCAACTGATCGGAGATCAAAAGTCGTTCGGGCGAAATCGATCAAAAATCGGTCGCTTCGTAATGCGTGCCGTGAAAAAGCCGCGACGCAAATTCGGAAACCGTGAAACGAACCGAGACCATCATGAAATCCAATTCGAAGATACAAGACCAACAGAATCGACCGTTCGTAAATCGGAAGTCGTTTGATAATTCTAAATCGTAAAATTTAATCTTAAACAAAAAAAAACCGTATTCGAAAATTTCGGGTAATCAAAACCCGATTGGAAGTATCAATATTATACTCATTTTGATCGCCGTTCGGAGACGATCAAATCAAGACATTGCGATTCGAAATCGGATGCTCGAGGTGCGATTATGGTCAGCCTTAAGTGGGACAATTAAGTGAAGTTTTGGATATATAAATATATATATTCCTGTGATTACTATAGCTGTAGCAGACTGCTACGGGTTCAAAAAAAATATATATAAATAGAATAATATATAGTATTCTACTGTACAGCACAGCACTTCACAGTCCAAACTTTCTCCCACGTATAGCTTCTTTCTGCCTCCAAATGGCAAGAAAGTAGTATATATGTGTCACTCTTTAATCCTCTTCTCCCCTGTATATATAGAACCCAAAAGACTCAACTTTTCACCGTTTCCTTCCCATTTCTTTCAAAGTCTCCAACGAAAGCTTTCAGCCTTCCTTCTAGCGACTGTTGTTCCCGTTAAAAAAAAAACATGGCTGCTGATCGCTGAAGCCCTGAGGTTGGTTAAGTTACTGTCGTCTTCTTTCTCCTTCTGGGAATTCCAGTCAACTCCCTTCTTGGCTGCTGCTGCTACCAATTTCAGATCTCAAATCCTCCATTTTTTTGAGCTCTCTCAAAGGTACACCCTCTTCTATTGCTGCCATGCATGTACACCATTTCTCTTTCTATTTACCCAACGAGAGAGTTTTCCCTAAAACCCCTCTTTTCTCTAATTGTTTCCATTCCTCCCCTTCAATTCACGGCTGAAGGTCCACAGCAACTCCTGTTGCTTCAAGAAGAAATCTGCGGCTCTGTACTGCTACATCTTGCTCCAGATTTCAGCCCTTCATACTTGTGATTCCCAATTTGGAAATCTTTCAAGAGGTACCTCCTTCCTCATCCCTTGCTGCCATGCGTGTATATTAAACTTGATTTTTTGTACATGTACAATTCCCTTTCCCCCCCCCCTTCGCTGCCATGCATGCCTATTATTCTTGTTTTTTTTTGTACATCTCTACACATATATTGCTGCCATTGCATACCAAAATTTACCTTACATATAAAGTTATTGTTCATGAATCAAATCCCTAAATATGGAAATTTCAGATTTCAAGCAAATTAAACTTCCAGATCTGTTATACGTATATCTCTTATACCATTAGGTCCTGGATACCATAGAAATTTCAGATTATAAAACAAGATTAAACTTCCAGATTTGTTGTACATATAATTCTTATGCGATTAGGTCCTAGATATGAAAAAAAATGAATTTGGCTGGCCACTGTAGTGCTTAGGAAATTAGGAATTTATGAGGACCCTTTGCATTAGTACGTTCAGTACACATGTATTCAGGATGAGTTACAAACTTATAAGAGCCAACAGTGGGGATCATATGCTTTGACTTAAACAAAGTGTTGTTGAAGGTCGTTTGGAACGTGAGGAACTCAATAATGTTTAAGTGTGCAAGGTGTGTAAGTATATACTATGGAGGTATCGCATGCATGATGAATGTTATTACGGATGCAGTAATAATTGAGTCGAGAAGTCATAATTTTGCTTTTTGCTTTGTTTATTGTAGTTTAGAATACACTCCAAGTGGGATCATCGTTCTTTGGGTATATTTTTTTTAGTAATGGGACATAAACATATAAGACCTAAACTTTTTAATGACTATAGTTGATCATTTAATTTTTTGACAGAATGCAGAAAATGATAGCCTAGTACTGTGAGTAAATCCATGTATATATATATATATGTCACATTCTTCGAATCTATAACAAAATCTCTTAATGTTTGTACTGATATCAATATATATAAAGAGGAAATTATCATTTGTTAGACCCAAATTTCACCTTGAGTTTCTTAAGGAAATATTAAGTGATAATCTTTTAAGCATATATCGATCCCTCAACTGTGGCAAGATTGATATAGCAGAAAACAGAAAACAGTAAGTGTTATCTGGGCATTGGATGCATTTAAGGTGCTTAATTCATCAATTGACACTGAATTCGTTAAGTAGAAAAATAGTTGTTTCCTCTCATTCCATTGTCGTACACTGGTTTTAAAAAGAACACCGATATACTTATGGTCTTGGGTGAGATATCAGTAAACGAATCCTATTTGATAAATAGAAAATGGGTAAGATTACTGAAGCAGAAGATACTAGAATTCTTTTTGTAATTTATCGTGTATCTTCTTCAAATGGTTCTAGGTGATAATGATGTTGGAAATTTTGAGGAGATAGTTTGGAGAATTATTAGCTGGATCTGTAAGAATCTTCCTAGACTGGATTATTCAGATTTCGGTATCCTTGAGATTACTCACATTAGTTTTGTCTCGTTAAATTTGGTTGCCATGCTTCGTGAAAACATGAAGCTCACTACAAAATAGAGCAAGAAGGCTTTGATATATGGGGACAAACAAGGGATATAAGTCAAGGTTTCAGGAATCATATCAAGAAAAGTTACTCATTGATCAAAAAAAAGAATCAACAAAACCTTCCAATCAGTGATGACTTTTAATTTGTGCCGGTCACGGTGACTCCTACATCTGACTGTGCGAGGGCGCGGTGACCTCACTGGGCGGAGAAAGGAAGCCTAGTTAGGGCAGCGGCCGCCAAGTGCGCGGGTCTAGGATCCAATCCCTTTTCGGTTTTTACGCGAGCTCGCAGAGTTTTACGCCTCGTTGGGATCCAGACTTTAGACCAGTTCCGTTGACCCTGTCTTTAGGATGCCCAGGCGGGGGATCTGGTTTTCAGTTTTACGTACAGTTCGGTTGCCCGTTACCGGTCGGGCTGTTTTTCTAGAGCGACTTTTCCGGGAAGTCCCTCTCACCCGTCTCAGTGGCGTAGTTTGGGAGTTAGACCTATCCCTCTATTGGACCGTCCTTCCAATTAGAGGGCGAGACGGAAGAGCCCTTTTGTTGGCTTCTTCACCGCTTTTGAGTTTTTCTTTCGCCAACAGACTTGGCGATTCTACATCCAGATCATCAATATCTACATCTAATCAACATCATCGAGAGTTACATCAGAGAGAAAGTTACAGTCAGGGTTTGGAGGAAATCACAATTAAAATTGAGATGATTAGAAGTGACTATAATCAGTTTTGAATCCCTATAAAGATCACAGTTTAAGTTGAGTCAATGGAAGTGACTATAATCTGAATTCGAAATCTTAATAAGCTAGTGGACGTGTTGGGAACTTAGTTAGGATGCATTATACTACACCGCATGCCTACGGAGGAACCCCAACCCTAAGACTTTCCCCAAGTCTTAGAGTATATAGTGTGAGGTTTCACATGAACCAAGACCACAGACTATCCACTAGACTTAATAATAAATTCATTATATCTTCTTATCTCATCTTCCCCATCATCAAAATCCATGAATATAATCTCTCAGTAATATGAAAAAAAAATGTACTTATGATCAATAAGTTACCATAGATATATATGCTTATGTGGGAAATGTTGGGATAAGGGCTGATCATGAGGTGTTCTTACTAAAAATTTGGAAACCTTTTACATTTGCAAGTAGAATTAAATTTTACTTTGAGTTGCTCATGCCTCTCTACTTGCTTTCTTTTGTAAATAATAAATGCCTGTTATTTTTATATAAACTTATGGGAAGTACCAGCACCCGTTGACGCTTTTCTTCCTTGCACGCATGGCAGGCAAGAAACCTTAGCACAGTAGCGGGTTAATGATTTCAGGAGATAAATTTTATACCCAATGGTATGGTTTATTTTGTGCCAATTTTTGTTCAATTTATATTGTATTATGTTTCTTTCTCTTCAGTCAGATTTTTGGGATATACTGTATGTACTGTCAGACTTTGTACATGTGAAATATATGGAAGTTAATGAAATAAGATTTTGGTGACAATTGTTCTAATAACTTGTGGTTATGATTGTGAATGTCATGTGGAAAATTATCCGCGCGAAAATTTCCCCTGTTTTTCTGTAACTTAATGCGATCTCCTGTAAATGAATTATTGCGAATGCGCGTAAACGGGTACCCGGATCCTGAGGGGTTCACAGTTTGGTATCAGAGCAGTGGTACCCCCGGATACGCACATTCACAGTATTTCAATTTAGATCGCATTGAGTTTTCGGATAGCGACTGTCTTCCGACTTGTCGTGAGTCCGAGAAGGGAAATATGACATTCGAATTCAATCACCACATATGTCACAATTTCATTAATTTTCATATTATATCCCAAGAAGAGAAAAAGCATATATTATAAGTATCTTCAATGGTACTTCTATGACTAGTTATGGTTCTCATGCAGAGCCATGTCATTCCACCGGACCAGGAGATGACTAACCCACTGGCACACATACTGACTATTCTTATCAACCTTTCCATATTGTATTTGATTTTGTTGGACTCATTCTTTCCTAGCTTTGAGACTACTAAGTTTCCTTAGGTAGAGTCGCATATACTCTTTCTTCTCCATATCACATCCGAGGGCCAGGTGGCCAGTTATTTATCTTTTCTCTGATAGTCAGGCACTTGCCCATACTGATTGGCGGACACGAGATGCTCGCAGATTGTCTAACTTCTACAGCTTGATGAGTTCGACTTGATTTTGGGCATGGATTGGCTATATACTCATCATGCACTGGTTAATTGTTTTAAGACAGTTGTCTTCAGAATTCAGAATTTACCCAAGTTCACCTTTGAGGGTACCATACACGACTCCACCATGGAGTACATTTCAGTGTTGCGAGCCCAACGACTTGTTGAACAGGGTTGCGATTCATACCTTGTATTTGTTCAGGAGATATATGATCAGGAGCCGATGACACAGGATATCCGAGTAGTATCAGAATACGCAGATGTTTTCCTGATGAGCTACCAAGACTACCTCCTGAGAGAGAGAGAGTTCAAGATCGCATTGTTACCAGATACACAACCAATCTCGAGGGCTCCTTACCGTGTGGCATTAGCTGAATTGCGGGAGCTGAAGGTGCAGTTACATGAGTTACTTGACTTGGGATTCGTGGGGCCGACACTTCACCTTGGTGCTCTGATTTTATTTGTCAAGAAGAATGATTGGATCCATGAGATTATGTATCGATTATCGACAGCTGAACAAGAGAACGGTGAAGAACCGTTATCCTTTGTCGCGCATCGATGATTATTCGATCAGCTCTAGAGATCTTCGGTTTCTCGAAGATCGATCTTCGCTCAGGCTACCATCAACTGAGGATTTGAGAGTCTGATATTCCAAAGACAGCTTTCAGGACTCGCTATGGACACTACGAGTTTGTGGTGATGTCGTTTGGGCTCACCAATGCACCCGCGGCTTTCATGGGATATGATGAACAGGATTTTCCGTCCATACTTGGACACATTATAGTAGTGTTCATCGATGATGTGCTCATTTACTCACAGAATGAATGGGATCATGCTAATAATCTACGGATTGTCTTAGATACATTACGGGAGCACAAGCTATATGTTAAAGTTAAGCAAGTGTGAGTTCTGGTTGTCCCAAGTCTCATTCCTGGGACATGTCATTTCTGGAGCAGGTATCGCAGTTGATCCTGCGAAGATTGAAGTAGTTAGGTCTTGGGAGCAATCCAAGATAGTTACACAGATTCGGAGCTTCCTCGGGCTAGCGGGCTATTACAGACGCTTTGTCTATGGATTTTCACGCATCGTCCGTCCATTGACATGATTGACGCAGAAGGGAGTTCCATCCATTTGGGACGATTCATGTGGGCAGGCCTTCCAGACACTAAAGGAGAGATTACTACAACACCTATTCTGGCTCTTCCTTCAGGCACTCAAGACTATGCAGTCTATACAAATGCATCTGGAGAAAGTCTAGGAGCAGTGTTGATGCAGAGAGGACAGGTGATTGCTTACGCATCACGGCAGTTGAGATCGCATGAGCGGAACTACCCCACACACGATTTGAATTGGCGCAGTAGTCTTCGCTCTGAAGATCTGGCGCCACTATCTTTATGGGGTGAATTTCGAGATTTTCACTGATTGTAAGAGCCTGAAGTACATCTTTGATCAGAAGGAGCTGAACATGAGACATCGCAATGACTCGAGCTACTGAAGGATTATGATGCACGATCTCTTACCATCCCGATAAGGGAAACATGGTAGTCGATGCACTTAGCAGGAGAGCCCATGCAGATGGTACGGCGAACTGGCTATATACATGGGATACGCTTGCAGCTTTGAGCAATTGGCATCCTCAGGAGAGCGCATCCATTTCTATTGCCGTACCTCCTGATACAACACCTTTGGGATCGTATTGTAGAAGGCCAGAAGACCGATCCTTGGATCCGAGATAGATACATGCGCTCCGTCAAGGAACAATTTGATGACTTTGTTGAGATGGAGTCTATTTTATGGAAGGCAGGACGGGTAGTTGTACCCAATGATGAGCAGCTTCGTAGAGACATTCTCGATAAGACACACAGTTCACGGTTATCTATCCATCCAGGCATACGAAGGTGTACCGTGATGCGTCGACATTTCTGGTGGGATGGAATGAAGCGCGACGTGGCGCTACATGTTAGCAGATGCATGACCTGTCAGATGGTCAAAGCCGACACAGGAGACCACCGGGATTACTGCAGTCTCTCCTCATTCCCGAATGGAAGTGGGGGAGCATTTCTATGGATTTTGTCACAGGTTTGCCGAAACACCAGGTGGCCATGATTCCATTTGGGTCGTTGTTGATAGGTTGACCAAGTCAGCCCATTTCATACATGTCAACACGACTTACACTCCATCCAGATTGGCTAAGCTCTATGTGCAGAATATCATTAGACTTCATGGTATACCCACGAGAGGTGGTGTCTGACAGGGGTTCGAGATTTATATCGCATTATTGGCACCAATTCATGTCAGCACTACAGACAGAGCTGAAGATGAGTTCTGCATATCATCCGCAGACAGATGGGCAAAGTGAGCGCACCATATAGACACTCGAGGATTTACTTCGCGCATGCTCCTTAGAGGGGAAAGGGTCCTGGAAGGATCATCTGCCACTTGTTGAGTTCACGTACAACAACATATATCATTCCAGTATCGACATGGCACCATTCGAAGCCCTATACAGACGGAGATGCCTCACACCTCTCAGTTGACGTGAGGTAAGTGATCATGCTTTATACTCCGTAGATCTCTTAGAGAAGACTGCGAGAGCTGTTGATCTTGTAAGACGGAGGCTTCTGACGGCTCAAAGCCGCCAAAAGAGCTATGCAGACCGTCGGAGAAGAGACTTGGAGTTCCAGGTAATCCAATTCTTTCCTCTTCATCCATTCAACTATGACTTATTCAACTTAAATCTCATATAATTCCTGTAAATTACAGCTGGGAGATTAGGTATTCTCCGTGTATCTCCCATGAAGGGAATACAGAGATTCGGTGTTCGTGCAAGCTCGCACCGCGATATGTGGGTCTGTTTGAGATTCTTGCGAGAGTGGGGAAAGTGGCCTACCGAGTAGCCTTTCCTCCACATCTATCAGTGATTCACGATGTCTTCCATGTATCCAACCTGAGGAAGTATGTGCATGACCCTCGTCACGTCATCAGTGTACGAGAATCTCGACGTAGAGCCAGATCTGACTTATGAAGAGAAGCCAGTCCAGATACTTGACCGTGCTGTGAAGAAGCTTCGCAGCAAGGAGATTCCATTGGTCAATGTGTTGTGGCACCGACACGGCGTCGAAGAAGCGACGTGAGAGACCGAAGCCGACATGCAGGCACGATACCCGCAACTTTCTGATGTAATAAGTAAAACAAGCTTTTGTAATTAGATATATGATAAATATATAGCTTGTTTTTCTCTTTGAAGTTTTTATGAGTTCAAAACCCTTTGAGGTTTTTATGGACATAGGAAATTCCAACAAGACACTTAATAGCCTTAACTCGAGTCTCGAGGACGAGACTCTCTTTGAGGTTTTTATAATTGTACATCCGAAATTCGCCAAACTCGAGCTCGACCCGATTAGGGTCCGATTAAGTCAATAAAGTTATTCGACAACATTAGACAACCTAAAACGATCAACTGATCGGAGATCAAAAGTCGTTCGGGCGAAATCGTCAAAAATCGGTCCGCTTCGTAATGCGTGCCGTGAAAAAGCCGCGACGCAAATTCGGAAACCGTGAAACGAACCGAGACCATCATGAAATCCAATTCGAAGATACAAGACCAACAGAATCGACCGTTCGTAAATCGGAAGTCGTTGATAATTCTAAATCGTAAAATTTAATCTTAAACAAAAAAAAACGTATTCGAAAATTTCGGGTAATCAAAACCCGATTGGAAGTATCAATATTATACTCATCTTGAGCGTCGTTCGGAGACGATCAAATCAAGACATTGCGATTCGAAATCGGATGCTCGAGGTGCGATTATGGTCAGCCTTAAGTGGGACAATTAAGTGAAGTTTTGGATATATAAATATATATATTCCTGTGATTACTATAGCTGTAGCAGACTGCTACGGGTTCAAAAAAATATATATATATA
The DNA here is from genome assembly GCA_037367405.1 of Ottelia alismoides. Lineage (NCBI taxonomy): Eukaryota > Viridiplantae > Streptophyta > Magnoliopsida > Alismatales > Hydrocharitaceae > Ottelia > Ottelia alismoides. Next base: position 199,315 of record JAZKJV010011012.1, read on the forward strand.
TAATAGAATAATATATAGTATTCTACTGTACAGCACAGCACTTCACAGTCCAAACTTTCTCCCACGTATAGCTTCTTTCTGCCTCCAATTGGCAAGAAAGTAGTATATATGTGTCACTCTTTAATCCTCTTCTCCCCTGTATATATAGAACCCAAAAGACTCAACTTTTCACCGTTTCCTTCCCATTTCTTTCAAAGTCTCCAACGAAAGCTTTCAGCCTTCCTTCTAGCGACTGTTGTTCCCGTTAAAAAAAAACATGGCTGCTGATCGTTGAAGCCCTGAGGTTGGTTAAGTTACTGTCGTCTTCTTTCTCCTTCTGGGAATTCCAGTCAACTCCCTTCTTGGCTGCTGCTGCTACCAATTTCAGATCTCAAATCCTCCATTTTTTTGAGCTCTCTCAAAGGTACACCCTCTTCTATTGCTGCCATGCATGTACACCATTTCTCTTTCTATTTACCCAACGAGAGAGTTTTCCCTAAACCCCTCTTTTCTCTAATTGTTTCCATTCCTCCCCTTCAATTCACGGCTGAAGGTCCACAGCAACTCCTGTTGCTTCAAGAAGAAATCTGCGGCTCTGTACTGCTACATCTTGCTCCAGATTTCAGCCCTTCATACTTGTGATTCCCAATTTGGAAATCTTTCAAGAGGTACCTCCTTCCTCATCCCTTGCTGCCATACGTGTGTATATTAAACTTGATTTTTGTACATGTACAATTCCCTTTCCCCCCCCCCCCCCCTTCACTGCCATGCATGCCTATTATTCTTGTTTTTTTTGTACATCTCTACACATATATTGCTGCCATTGCATACCAAAAGTTACCTTACATATAAAGTTATTGTTCATGAATCAAATCCTAAATATGGAAATTTCAGATTTCAAGCAAATTAAACTTCCAGATCTGTTATACGTATATCTCTTATACCAATAGGTCTGGATACCATAGAAATTTCAGATTATAAAACAAGATTAAACTTCCAGATTTGTTGTACATATAATTCTTATGCGATTAGGTCCTAGATATGAAAAAAAAATGAATTTGGCTGGCCACTGTAGTGCTTAGGAATTAGGAATTTATGAGGACCCTTTGCATTAGTACGTTCAGTACACATGTATTCAGGATGAGTTACAAACTTATAAGAGCCAACAGTGGGGATCATATGCTTTGACTTAAACAAAGTGTTGTTGAAGGCCGTTTGGAACGTGAGGAACTCAATAATGTTTAAGTGTGCAAGGTGTGTAAGTATATACTATGGAGGTATCGCATGCATGATGAATGTTATTACGGATGCAGTAATAATTTGAGTCGAGAAGTCATAATTTTGCTTTTTGCTTTGTTTATTGTAGTTTAGAATACACTCCCAAGTGGGATCATCGTTCTTTGGGTATATTTTTTTTAGTAATGGGACATAAACATATAAGACCTAAACATTTTAATGAACTATATTGATCATTGAATTTTTGACAGAATGCAGAAAATGATAGCCTAGTACTGTGAGTAAATCCATGTATATATATATATATATATGTCACATTCTTCGAATCTATAACAAAATCTCTTAATGTTTGTACTGATATCAATATATATAAAGAGGAAATTATCATTTGTTAGACCCAAATTTCACCTTGAGTTTCTTAAGGAAATATTAAGTGATAATCTTTTAGCATATATCATCCCTCAACTGTGGCAAGATGGATATAGCAGAAAACAGAAAACAGTAAGTGTTATCTGGGCATTGGATGCATTTAAGGTGCTTAATTCATCAATTGACACTGAATTCGTTAAGTAGAAAAATAGTTGGTGTTCTCTCATTCATTGTCGTACACTGGTTTAAAAAGAACACCGATATACTTATGTCTTGGGTGAGATATCAGTAAACGAATCCTATTTGATAAATAGAAAATGGGTAAGATTACTGAAGCAGAAGATACTAGAATTCTTTTTGTAATTTATCGTGTATCTTCTTCAAATGGTTCTAGGTGATAATGATATTGGAAATTTTTGAGGAGATAGTTTGGAGAATTATTAGCTGGATCTGTAAGAATCTTCCTAGACTGGATTATTCAGATTTCGGTATCCTTGAGATTACTCACATTAGTTTTGTCTCGTTAAATTTGGTTGCCATGCTTCGTGAAAACATGAAGCTCACTACAAAATAGAGCAAGAAGGCTTTGATATATGGGGACAAACAAGGGATATAAGTCAAGGTTTCAGGGATTCATATCAAGAAAAGTTACTCATTGATCAAAAAAAAAGAATCAACAAAACCTTCCAATCAGTGATGACTTTTAATTTGTGCCGGTCACGGTGACTCCTACATCTGACTGTGCGAGGGCGCGGTGACCCTCAACTGGGCGGAGGAAAGGAAGCCTAGTTAGGGCAGCGGCCGCCAAGTGCGCGGGTCTAGGATCCCAATCCCTTTTCGGTTTTTACGCGAGCTCGCAGTGTTTTTACGCCTCGTTGGGATCCAGACTTTAGACCAGTTCCGCTGACCCTGTCTTTTAGGATGCCCAGGCGGGGGATCCTGGTTTTTCAGTTTTACGTACGAGCTCGGTTGCCCGTTACCGGTCGGGCTGTTTTTCTAGAGCGACTTTTCCGGGAAGTCCCTCTCACCCGTCTCAGTGGCGTAGTTTGGGAGTTAGACCTATCCCTCTATTGGACCGTCCTTCCAATTAGAGGGCGAGACGGAAGAGCCCTTTTGTTGGCTTCTTCACCGCTTGAGTTTTTCTTTCGCCAACAGACTTGGCGATTCTACATCCAGATCATCAATATCTACATCTATATCAACATCATCGAGAGTTACATCAGAGAGAAAGTTACAGTCAGGGTTTGGAGGAAATCACAATTAAAATTGAGATGATTAGAAGTGACTATAATCAGTTTTGAAATCCCTATAAAGATCACAGTTTAAGTTGAGTAAATGGAAGTGACTATAATCTGAATTCGAAATCTTAATAAGCTAGTGGACGTGTTGGGAACTTAGTTAGGATGCATTATACTACACCGCATGCCTACGGAGGCACCCCAACCCTAAGACTTTCCCCAAGTCTTAGAGTCATAGTGTGAGGTTTCACATGAACCAAGACCACAGACTATCCACTAGACTTAATAATAAATCATTATATCTTCTTATCTCATCTTCCCCATCATCAAAATCCATGAATATAATCTCTCAGTAATATGAAAAAAAAATGTACTTATGATCAATAAGTTACCATAGATATATGCTTATGTGGGAAATGTTGGGATAAGGGCTGATCATGAGGTGTTCTTACTAAAAATTTGGAAACCTTTTACATTTGCAAGTAGAATTAAATTTTTAATTTGAGTTGCTCATGCCTCTCTACTTGCTTTCTTTTGTAAATAATAAATGCCTGTTATTTTTATATAAACTTATGGGAAGTACCAGCACCCGCTGACGCCTTTTCTTCCTTGCACGCATGACAGGCAAGAAACCTTTAGCACAGTAGCGGGTTAATGATTTCAGGAGATAAATTTTATACCCAATGGTATGGTTTATTTTGTGCCAATTTTTGTTCAATTTATATTGTATTATGTTTCTTTCTCTTCAGTCAGATTTTTGGGATATACTGTATGTACTGTCAGACTTTGTACATGTGAAATATATGGAAGTTAATGAAATAAGATTTTGGTGACAATTGTTCTAATAACTTGTGGTTATGATTGTGAATGTCATGTGGAAAATTATCCGCGCGAAAAATTTCCCTGTTTTTCTGTAACTTAATGCGATCTCCTGTAAATGAATTATTGCGAAATGCGCGTAAACGGGTACCCGGATCCTGAGGGGTTCACATTAACGGACCGGGGACCTAAGCTCGGGACGTTACAGATCATCGAGGTACTGTGATCATCCTAGTGTATGTTGATGATATTATGATTACAAAAAGTAATGAGCAGGGCATTCGAGCAGCCAAGGAATTTCTTAGCGAGCAGTTCGTTATGAAGGATTTGGGTACACTTCGCTATTTCTTGAGGCTAGAGTTTGCACGAAACAAGCAAGGTATGGTCTTAACACAAAGGAAGTATGTTACTGATCTCTTATCTGAGACATGTATGGCAGGATGTAGACCAGCTGCTACTCCTATGGATTCTAATGTCAAACTTTATGATGATGATTCTGAGGAGGTAGACAAGAGACGATATAGAGAGCTAGTGGGAAAGCTCTTGTATGTCACTATTACCCGACCGGATATAGCCTTTGCGGTTAATAGGGTAAGCCAATTCATGGAGCAACCCAGGCAGGCTCACATGAATGTTGTTTTTATGATCTTGAGATATCTGAAGTCGTCTCCAGGTACTGGTCTTCTGTTTAGAAGAGATACCTCTATATCCGTCACAGATTATGCTGATGCAGACTATGCTGGGTTCCCTAATGATAGAAAGTCAACTTCAGGCTTTATTGTATTTGTTGGCAGCTCACCAGTAGCTTGGAAGAGTAAGAAGCAAACTGTAGTGGCTCGATCTAGTGCAGAGTCAAAATATAGGGCAATGGCCCAAGGTAGTGCTGAGATGATATGGGTTAAATCCGTTTTGACTGATTTAACTATTGATGTCCCTAATCCCATGCATCTGAAATGTGATAATCAAGCAGCTTTGTTCATAGCCAATAATCCAGCCTTCCATGAGAGGACGAAGCACATTGAAGTGGATTGCCATTATACACGGGACTTAATTCAAAAAGGACTTATTTCAACGTCTCATGTATCATCAGGAGAGCAGGTTGCAGACATGTTCACCAAGGCCCTTGCTAGGGGTCCATTTCATCTTTGTTGTTCCAAGCTGAGCATGTTGGATATATATGCTCCAGCTTGAGGGGGAGTGTTAGAGTAACGTTATTATGTAGTTTTTGTTTGTCCTCTTTATGTAAATTACCCATAGAGCTTTTCTCCTATATAAGAGAGCTCTAGGGTTAATGGTATAGTATCTTGCTTATTCCCTTCAACAATATCAATCATACTTAGCTTGAAACATCTCTGAAATGATCATCTGGATACTCTTAGTGAAAACATCTATTGTATGTTTCCCTGAGCTGATGTAGGAAGTAGAGATAAAACCTTTTTTGAATCATGTTACGTGTATATCTACCTTGATGTGCTTGATCCTCTCATAGAAGGTAGAGTTGTTGGCAATGTAAAGAGTGACATAGTTGTTGCATTGTAGATGCATAAGAAGAGGTGTGTCAATAGCTAGGTCAGTGAGAACAGAACTGGCACTTACCATCTCAATGCTCCCCTGCACCATGACTCTGTACTCTGACTCAGCACTAGATATAGCTACCACAGACCACTTCTTACTCTTCCATGACACCAAAGAGCTCTCTATGAACACTGCAAAGACAAAGGTAGATTTCTTGTCCTTGAAGCATCCTACATAGTTTGTCCGCATACACCCTCGTGCTTTGGGTCGGTTTCCTTTGTTCATCATATGTCTCATGGCCATGGCAAGCTCTCTCCTAAAGCTGTTAAGTGTGTCTATGTGGGGTATTCCATGACTCAAAAGGGATACCGTTGCTTTGATCATGCTTGTAGGAAGTATTATGTTAGTGCGGATGTCACTTTCTTTGAGTCCATTATGTTTTTCTCTCCTACAGGCGATAAGTTGATTTCTTCATAATCAGGAGAAGAAGTGTACATGCATCTATCTCCGGTTGTGTCTACCCTGGGACCCACTTCATCACCACCACCTCCAATGCCACCTTCCTCACCACCTCCTTCACCCCCAGTAGCACCCATCTTTTTGCCACGGGTTTACAACCGCAGACCTCGTGCTCACGTGCCTCCTCCATCATCCAGCACATCACGGGTATATCCTGAGCACTTGGTTTCTACTGATAACACTAGTGATTTGTATTTACAACAGGATGAGCTGGTGTTTTTAAATACTTCGACCTCTGCCACTAAAGGGGATGATGACCTTGACATGCCTATTGCCTTATGAAAGCAGTGACGTACATGTACTATGTACCCCCTTGCTTCCCATGTTTCTCTTGTGTGTCTCTCCGATGAATTTCAGAGGTTTGTTGTGGGACTGTCTGCAGTAGAGATACAAAGGTCATATCAGGAAGCGTTACAGACCAGTCAGTGACGTATGGCTATGGAGGAAGAAATGGATAAGTTATAGTCTCGTGGCATGTGGAGTATTGTACATGCTTCACCTGCCGCATCTGTTGTTGGAAGCAAGTGGGTGTTTACGGTGAAACATCATGTTGATGGTATTGTAGACAAATACAAGGGCAGACTTGTTTTTTATGGGTTCACCCAAACAAATGGGGTGGATTATCAGGATATATTTTTTCCTGTCTCTAGGCACTCTACACTGAGGATTATTATTTATATCGTTGTGGTATGTGACTGTGAAGATATTAATGTTTTCCATATTTCATATGTATCTCCTTCTTATTCTCTAGTTATGTTTTCCACTTTATTTTAATTTACCCATATACCTCTCTACTATATAAGAGAGCCTAGGGTTCTCAGAAATAACAACGCTCTTATTTTTCTCCAACATGGTATCAGAGCGACGGTCCTAGACCGGAGCTCTCGATTCCGAAAAAAAACCCTAACCCTACCTCCAGGCCCCCTCTCCTCCTCGTGCGCCGCCGCCGCCACCTCCTTGTGCACGCACATCCGCGCCTCGCGCGCGCCATCGCCCAGTGTGCAGCGGCCCCGCGCGCGCACGCGCTCGCCTCGCATGCTCCCTCGCACGCCTCGCGCGTACCTCCTCGCGCATCTCGCGCGCTCTCTCGCGCCCAGCAGGCCTCGCGCGCATTCTCGCGCCCTGTCTCGCGCGCACAGCAGTTCGCGTGTGGCTTCTAGGGCTTGAGGGTGAGCGTGCAACTGAGTTAACACGCTCCTCACGCTCCGTGCTTATCGACTTCAGCAGTTGGTCGATGGGTTGGTGTTCATGAGTCTACATGTGCACCCAAACCCCTATATGTCTGTGTAGACATACAAACTTTGATTTCCTGCACCCGTAGCAGTCTTCTTCCAGCAATATGTCTGGAAGCAAAGTCGATGTAACCACCACTGGCGCATTCAGAGGTCCATCGCCTATTGTGAAAATGGACGGGACGAATTATAACCTCTGGGCTATGCAGTTCATGAGCTTGATGAAGTCAAATGGTAAGAAAGCATATTCTTACCGAAGATGAACCGGTGGAGAAGACTGAGGTGAATGCCTCGTGGGAGGCAGACGATGCATATGCCAAAGTCTGGCTATCTGGCACGTTGACGATAGAGATCGCCAACGATGTACTACATCAGCCCACGACCAAGGCTATGTGGGATATTCTAGCGGCGATATATTCGCAGGCGCGGAATGAGGCCAAGATACTACAATTGCAACATGATATTTTTACAGTCAAATAGAATGGGCGTCCCCTCCACTCACTGTACACATCCCTACGAGGGATGTTTGAGAAGCTCCATAGCTTCATGCTATTAACGGCCACTCCTGAACAACAGAAGACATAAAGGAACGCTACCATGGTAGGTGTATTCCTGGCTGCCCTTGATCCAGAGTACGATGCTGCCCGGTCTCAGATTCTTGCTGACGCTACTATTCCTCCAATGGAGGAAGCTTTCTGCCGACTGAGTCGAATTCGTGTCCCAGTTCGATACTAGCCAGACACCTTCAGCGATGGCCGACTCCAGAGGAAGAAGTGGCTCCTCTACTTTTCGTGGCCGTGGTCCCTGGGGTCGTGGGGGTCGGATTCATCAACCATGCAATTATGTCGTCGTCCTGGCCACTCAAGTATACATGCTATTCTAAGCATGGCTTTCCAGAATCAGCACGGGTAGCAGTACAAGTTGAGTCCCTTGCACCTTCCTCGTTGGACCAGCGATTCGATGATCTTGTTGCCAGACTGAGGAACATCATGCCTCCTGATCAGCTCTTGGAGGTCAGTCAGATGTGGTCGTCTCTGCCTCGGCCAGTTCACCTACTACAGCCCGTACCTCAGGTAGTTCTTATGCTCTCACCTCTTGTGATGGATCTATGATTACGGACTGGATTATGGATTCTGGAGCAACACATCATCTTTGTGGGGACAAAGAGCAGCTTACTGCATATAGACATGTCTCTTCCAGGACGAACTGTGGTGATAGCCAATGGGACACATTCTCCGATTACAGGACAGGGGGAGATTAACTTGACGCCTTCCATGGGACTGCAGAATGTGTTATATGCTCCCGATTTCTCTATGAATTTACTGTCTATTAGCCAGATTACAAAGGATTTGAATTGTCGAGCTATTTTTGACTCGTCATCTCTTGTTTTTCAGGATATACCATCGGGAAAGGTGATTGGTTGTGGCCATGAGCAGAATGGTCTCTATAGTCTGGTCCACACTCCTTATGTTGGTGCATCTCTTCATTCTACAGGATCAGACTCTCCATATACCTGGCATCTCTGCTTTGGTCATCTACCTCTTCAGAAGATGTGTCGTGTCTTGCCCTAGATTTCTCCGAAGTCGTCCTTCCAGTGTGAAGCGTGTCAGTTGGGAAAGCATCATCGGTCTAGTTCCCCGAGTCGTCAAAGTCTAAGCAGTAGCTCCTTGTTGAGTTAGTCCATATTGATATTTGGGGTCCCAGTCGTGTTCCTGACCACCAGGGATACGGGTTCTATCTTGTTGCAGTAGACGATTTTTCTCGCTTGTCTTGGGTGTTTTATTGAAGAATAAATCTGAAGCAGGAGATGTGATTCAAATGTTCATCAAAGAAGTTCAAAATATTTCCTCTTCTTTTGTGAAAATTGTGCGTTCTAACAATGCATTGGAGTTCTGTACTAGAGCTCTTTCCTTGTTCTTTTCATCTTGTGGTATAGTTCATCAAACTTCATGTGCTTACACTTCACACAAAATGGTGTTGCAGAGCAAAAATATCATCATCTATTGGATATCACTAGAACCCTACTTATTCAGAGTCATGCTCCACACTCGTTCTGGGGTGATGCGGTTCTCACTGCTTGCTACCTAGTAAATCGCATGCCCTCGTCTGTCTTGGGTGAGAAAACTCCTTTCTCTATAGCCTTTCCTCAGAAAGAGTTGTTCTCTCTTACATCTTGTGTCTTTGGTTGTGTTGTGTTTGTCCATCAGTTGGTACCAGGTCTTGATAAGCTCTCCCCAGGGCTGTCAAATGTGTGTTTATGGGATACTCCAAGAACAGAAGGGATATCATTGCTTTGATCCGCTGCGTCGAAATACTTCGTTAGCGTCGATGTCACATTCTTTAAATCTGTGATGTTTTCTCTCCTACAGGTGACAGATGACTACTTCCCATTCTGATACTGAGGTCTACCATGCACCTCCTCCTATGAGTCAGTTACCTTCTACCATATCTCCCCCCCCCCCCCCACATCCAGTCATACCTTCACCTCCACCTTTACCACCTCCAGTAACCATTGTTCCCCTTTACCAAAGTATTATACTCGTCGGTCCTCTTCTGCTCATGGTCATTGTTCGTCATCCAGCAGGCCCCAGGTTTGTTCTGATAACATGATTTCTAACGATGAGTCCGAAGATCTATTGAAACAGGGATCGCAGCAGGATGACGTTCATGGCAACTTGGACGTGCCTATCGCTATTAGGAAGTAGAGGCGTACTTGTGCATCCTATCCATTTACCTCCCAGGTTTCCTTTCATCGTCTTACAGGCGATTTCGAGAGATTTGCAGTTGCTCTATATGCTGTAGAAGTTCTATGAAATTACCAGGATGCATTGCAAGATAGCAAATGGCGCCAAGAAGAAATGGCCGCGTTACAGTCCCGTGGAACATGGACACTTGTTTCTCCTCCTCCGGAGCATCTGTTGTTAGCTGCAAGTGGGTGTTTACTGTTAAATACCATGCATATGGGAGCCCTTGATCGTTACAAGGCAAGGCTCGTGGCATGTGGTTTTACTCAGACCTATGGAGTTGATTACTTGGACACGTTTTCTCCGGGTTGCTCGACATTCTACTTTACGTGTCCTTCTTTTAGTTGTTGTAACACATGATTGGCCGTTATTTCAGTTTGACGTGAAAAATGCATTTTTGTATGAAGATCTAAAAGAAGAGGTCTATATGCAACAGCCTCGGGTTTTCCTGCTGAGGGGGAGTGTCAACAGGTTTGTAGACTCCATAAGGCAATATATGGCCTTAAACAGAGTCCTAGAGCGTGGTTTCAAAAGCTTTCAGATCTGATTGAACGACAGTGATCAAGAGGTCAAATGCAGACCATTCTTTATTTGTGCATAAGACGCCTAGAGGTATTGTTGCTATCATGGTGTATGTTGATGATATTGTTGTTACAGGAGATGATGAGCAGGGAATCAAGATGGCGAAAGAATTTCTGGGCCGTCAATTTGTGACTAAGGATCTGGGAACCCCTAAGGTATTTCTTGGGGTTGGAATTTGCTAGAAATGCACAGGGTCTTGTGATGACCCAAAGAAAGTATGTTACAGATATGCTTGCAGAGACATGCATAATTGGATGTCGACCTTCTACCTCTCCTATGGATCCTAGCATGAAGCTATATGATGATGATACAGATGAAGTCGACAAGAGAAGATACAGAGAGATGGTGGAAAACTCCTTTATGTTACAATCACCTGACCGGATATTGCATTTGCAGTGAGTCGAGTGAGTCAATTCATGGAGCAACCTCGACAGGTACATATGGATGCTATATATATGATATTGAGATATCTAAAATCATCTCCAGGCTCAGGATTACTATTCAAGAAAGGAGAAACATTCTCTGTATCCGTATATGCTGACGCAGATTATGCATATTGTCCTAAGGATATGAAATCGACTTCGGGATTTGCGATATTCGTTGGCAGTTCTCTCGTTTCTTGGAAAAGCAAGAAACAAACAGTTGTAGCAAGATCAAGTGCCGATTCCGAATACAGGGCTATGGCTCTAGCAAGTACATAAATGATGTGGGTCCGGGCAGTACTAGGTGATCTACATATAGAGGTTCCTCTACCCATGGAGTTACACTGTGATAACCAGGCTGCTCTGTTTATTGCAAACAACCCTGCGTTCCATGAGAGAACAAAACATATTGAGGTAGATTGTCACTATACCAGAGACATGATTCGGAAGGGCCTGATCTCTACTTCCCATGTCAGCTTTGGAGAGCAAACACCGGACATCTTCACCAAGCCACTACCCAAAGGATCATTACAGAAGTGTTCATCCAAGCTGAGCATGATCGATATCTATGCTCCATCTTGAGGGGGAGTGTGAAGATATTTATGTTTTCCATATTTCATATGTATCTCTTTTTTATTCTCTAGTTATGTTTTCCACTTTATGTAATTTGGCCATAGGCCTCTCTACTATATAAGAGAGCGTAGGGTTCTCATAAATAACAATGCTCTTATTTTTCTCCAACAGAGACTAGTCTCTATTTTAGTTAGATGTCAAGAATGCCTTCTTGTATAGTGAGTTGCAGGAAGAAGTCTACATGCAGCAACCTCCAAGGTTTGTTGCTGAGGGGGAGTCTCATATGGTGTGCAGACTTCACAAGGCTATTTATGGCCTTAAGCAGAGTCCAAGGGCATGGTTCCATAAGCTCTCAGAGTTGATTGAACAATAAGGGTTTGTCAGATCTATGGTAAATCACTCTATTTTTTAAGAGATCCCAAAGAGGTACTATTGCAATTCTGATCTATGTGGCTGACGTCATTATTACAGGGGGATGATGAGTAGGGTATTCAGGCCTCTAAGGATTTCCTTGGACAACAATTTGTGACTAATGAATCTACGATTCTTACTCTTTATTTTTTTATTTTAGCTCTTTCTTTTAGCAAAGCCATCTATAAATACATGTAAATACAATAACTTATCATTTTGCATGCATGTGTTAATAATACATAACTAACACCTATTTTTCAAAAATAAAGGAATAAAGAGAAGAAAAGGAAGGATGCATTTAGAATAAATACAAAGTGACCCAAACCCCAAGAGAAGGTCAAATTCGAACCTGATCGCAAAGAAAATAAGTAGAGAGAGATAAGGGTACACTATGTATTATACATATCACCTATACTTGTATAAATTGTATATTTATTTATTGTTGACAAAATATAAATACTTTATTCTTTTTACTCAATTGTATATAGACCTAATAATACAACAAAAGTAAAATAAAAAATCATAACAACAAACTAAAAATAAAAATAAAATACAACAAACCTATGTACAAAGGACACATGTACATAATACAATATTTGTTTATTTTAATCCTAATTAATCTATAAAAATCAAATAAAACTCATTTTGTATACCTTAAATTATTATGTAAATAAATAAAATATAAAACAAAAAGGAGTTTTGTAAAAAGAATAGAGCTTCTGAGCTCGTCTGAATACTTAGGTAGCGTCCTTATCCCCCGCATTTTCATTCCACTTTGATTTTCCATTTCATGACCGTCGTCCTTATACCCAAAAATTCCAAAAATTGTGTTTTCTATTTTATATTTTTCTCTGTATTATTATTTACGTATTAAAATTATTATTTACATATTAAAATTAATTTGGACAAATTTTGATTCTGGTTGCTATTTTCTATATCCATTTTAATTTCAGCCTATTTAATAAAATCCTGATTTAGGGTATCTTTGACTTTAAAAATATATAAAAATTAGCAAAAATTCCAAAAAAATACAAAAACAGTAAAAAAATTAATTAAAACCCCAAAAGATTTTATTTCTTTTATTTTAACTATTTTATTAGTATTTATATCTATATTAGTCTACTTTGTGTATATACTATAAATATAGCCCTATATTGTAATTATAAAAAGAAAAGGAAATATAAAAATCTAAAAAATCTAAAAAGAAAATATAAAAACAGACAATTAGAAAATCAATGAAAATAAAAAATAAAAAATAAAAATAAAAATTTAAAACCCACAAAAAAGAAATATAGACAAAGAGCTCACACTCACTTTTGCATTCATTCTTGCTCGATCTATCTAGTTTACTCCTGTGTTCGACACTCTACATACTTGCACTATACACACATTTTGTAGGGTTAAATAAAATAAATGTTAACTTCACTTTTTATTTTCATTACTTGCTTATTAGTGTGGGTTAATTGTTGACTAATTAAGGTTTCTTGAGGGTCGTCACAACGATCGTGTCTCCGTCCTGTGTGAGACATATTTAGACCTGTGAAAACCCCTAGTTATAGGATGGCACTGCAACAGAACCGGTAATTGCATATTCATGCATGACATAAAGGGTCTTCTGCTTGTCGTCCTTGATGAAAACCAACTCGCCTTTGACAACCTGCATAACTTCACCCTCAGCATTGTACATATATCCTTGAGAGTCATCTGAGGGATATCAGGTTCATTCTCAGAAAAGGAACATGTAGAATGTATGTCACCATATTCATGACTCGATTATGCATCTTGATTTTCACAAAGCCAATCCCTACAACTTTGCATGCATCATCATTCCCCATAACGATGTGTCTATCATCTATCTTCTCATAGGTACAGAACCAATATTTATTGGGAGTCATATGGTAAAAACAACCAAAATCAAGTAACCATGTGCTATTTGTCATCATTTAATCTATGACAGTAAGGATTAGATCATCTTCAGAATCTTAGACTCCATGAACCACTGTAGCAATTGTGGTCTTCCCTTTCTTCCACGGACGGTATTTTTTCCAATGTCCAGGTTCCTTATAGCAATTACATGTCTTTAGAATTGTGATGACTCGACTTGGCATTATGCTTTCCTTTATTCACATAACCAAAACCAGGATGACTCTTCATGAGTCATAACCAAACATTCAGCCTTAGAGTCATGTTTGTCGGTAGCCATATGCCAAAATTCTAGGGATACCTCTTCTCATCTCATAATAAATGACTGAATAAAATTTCCATATGATAGATGTTAGAAAATAAATGCGGAAGCGAAATGATAAATAAAGCATATAACAGAAAGATAAATATGAACTCATAGATTTAACGTGGAACCCTACTCCCTAAGGAGCGGGATGAAACCACGGAAGAAGGCCTCAAAGGACCATATGTTGCATTGCACTTTCTCAATAGATACAGGAGGTATGGGGCTCCTTATATAGCCTCCACAGAGCATCCAAGTCCCACCACTGGTAGATGTGAGACTAAACATATGGATGAGGTAAATGGATCCTAGAGGTATCCGTTTACCCATCTACAACATAAAAGGCCCACAACCAAATACTCCAACTCCCCCTCATGCTAGAGCATGCAATGCCCAGCTTGGACAAACAGAAAGAAACTCAACTCACGCTACAAGACACTACAGACAATATCAACTCAACGTACACAACTGTCGGTTGCTGTCGAGGACGTTGCTTCTCATGCCCTGCAGGTGAGGAGGACGAACGAGATGGAGTGTGAGTCAATTGAATCTCCTCGTCGGAGAGCATGTGCTTTTCACCGCACCTGTCAGAGTCACTGCAACTGAACTAAGTCTCCTCATTGGAGTACTCCTGAACTAAGTCTCCTCATTGGAGTACTCTGGTCTGCCACAACATGGGGACAACTGCTCCATCTCTGAAAAAGGGCCAAACTGAAAAGGCCGTGGAAGTGCAGTCCTCATGGGAATCTATGGTCGTTGGATAATGGAGTTTGAAGAAGTCTCCTCATTAGAGAACTGGGTCTTTCCCATCTGGCACATAGAATGGTACTCTACTCTGGAGTCCCTTCGATATTACATAAAAACCCTTGCCAACATGGCATAGGGAATGGTCCTCTACTCTGGAGTCCCTATGGCTCACATGAAAACTCTGGCCAACAAACAAAACAAGAGGAATGATAAGGACCACAACAAAAGATGGCAAACATGTGATCATCTGAAAAGACCGCATGCATGTGTATGTCTGAACTGAAGACTCGGAACCAATCGTCGAGTCTGATCAACTGAAGAACTGTAGAGTCCAAGAAAATCTGGCTGGTCTGGCATATGACGTCTGAATCTGCAACAGGACCTGTGACTCTACATAATACTCCCCCTTTCTACCATACTGGTTGGAATGAAGACATCGATCAAGTTGGGAGAAGACAAGATAGATGGAGAGAAACAAAACCAAATAAGCTGTCACATTTTCAGCTTTCCTTCTCAATGAAAATTATCTTCTCAGCTATTTCGTTTGTTATAGATGTCAATTTAACAAAAGCCGTTCATTTTTTAAACACATTTGTAAGTTGTTTTACAACAATATTTTGTTACGGCTTTTCCTCTTCTCGCTCTCTATTTTTGCAGTATTTTTTTACCTGCATACGACTTTTCTTTGTACGTGCCTTTTTTTAAAAATCATGGTCTAAAGGGGCCCAAATACAACATGACTCCCCTTTCTCTCACATTTTTTTATAAATTCACTCGGGCCAATTTTGGGCCCAAACTCTTCTTTCTCAAAACTCTCTCCTTTTATTTTTCACAACCCATACAGTTGGGCCTCAAATATGCATAATTTTTTTAATCTTCGGCCCAATTTAGGCTCCAACGTAGAGAACCCTATTTAGGGTTCCCTTATTGAGAGCTCACCTCAAAAAGTCCCCCCGCCTCCGGCAGTTCCTGGAAAAAATAATAACACGTCACCGCTCGATAGAGGAGCAGCTGATGGGCTTCACCCGTCTGTAGATGGAGGGCCATCGCGCGTGAGGGATGGAGCATGAGGGAAGAAGGTGACGCCTAGATCAGCACCCGAGTATGTGCTGCCCTGGATGGGTCGAGAGGCGTTAAAGCTCACGCGAGGGGGTCGAGAGCGCCATCAGGATGCAAGGTGCGAGGATCTCCCTTTTTTTGTTAGGATATTTACAGTTCCCAAATGGAACCCTCGCGATGGACATCCGAGGCTGGTGCTTACGCTTGCAATGGAGGCAAGAGACCTGGATGCGGAAAGAGATGGAGCCTGGAGGTGGAAATCTCCGCCTAGTGCTTCGTGGTGGTCTAGAGGGCAGCTAGGAGATGATGGCGGCTCCATCAGGATCTGGAAGGAGGCGAGGCCGGCAGTGAGATCATGACAAGAGATCGGAAAGTGTGGTCACATCCTCCTGTGCCTGCGAGAAATCGTGCCCCCCCCTTTTTGTCTTGTTTGCGGCACTGATGCCGCTTTCCTTTGGAGATGTAGTCTGGACGAAACATGATCAGGAGGAATTCCTTCCTAGAGCGAGTGCTTAGGAGATATATCAGATCTTCACCTTCTTTCTTCTGCACGTGAACCAAATCTTTGGAAAAAATATTGAATCAGAAATGGGTCTTCAAAATATGCCTTGATTAGGGTTTTTTAGAAAACCCTAGAATCGACTATCTTCATACATGAACTCGAACAATAAATCTCCAAAAAATAAACTTGAAGAACATAATTAGGGTTTCAATAGAAGCCCTAGATCTAAATCTTGAATCTCGAATAAAACCAACGAAATATGAAATCCTCGAGAATCGAACCCGCTCTAATACCATGTTAGAAAATAAAGAATGCGGAAGCGAAATGATAAACCGAGCATATAATAGAAAGATAAACATGAACTCAAAGATTTAACGTAGAACCCTACTCCTTAAGGAGCGGGATGAAGCCACGGGAGAAGGCCTCTAAGGGTCATATGTTGCATTGCACTTTCTCAATGGATGCAGGAGGTCTGGGGCTCCTTATATAGCCTCCACAGAGCCTCCAAGTCCCACCACTGGTAGATGTGGGACTAAACACAGGGTAAATAGATCCTGGAGATATCCATTTACCCATCTACAACATAATAAGCACACAAACAAATACTCCAACATTAGTCGAATAGAAACTAACAAAATCAATGCAATAGCAGCATCTTCAATCTTAATATCTACATTTCTTAAATCCATTAACAATGTATTTAAGCAATTTAGATGTTCTTTAAGATGTACTTTCTACAAGCAGAGAGAAAAAAGATTGTGGAGAAGATAATAAATCGATATGTTTATGTTAGAAAATAGAGAATGCAGAAGAGTATCAGAAATAATAATAAAGAAATATAAACAAGACGGGATTTTGCATGGAACCCTACTCCCTAAAGAGCGGGATGAAACCACGGGAGAATGCCTCAGATGGCGATGTGTTTATTGCACTTTCTCCTTGTACTACAGGTGTGTGGGGCTCTATATATAGCACCCACGGAGTCTCCACATCTCCAAACTAGTAGATGTGGGACTAAATTCTGGATGGGGTAAATGGATGCTAGAGAGATCCATTTACCGATCTCCCATATATATGGCACACAACCAAATAATCCAACACTCCCCCTCAAGTTGGAACATGCAATGTTCATCTTGGATAAACAGAAAGAAACTCAACTCACGCTACATGTCACTACAGACAATATTAACTCAACGCGCACAATTGTCGGCTGTTGTCGAGGACGTTGCTTCTCATGCCATGCAGGTGAGGAGGACGAACGGGCCGGAGTGTGAGTCTGCTGATCTCCTCGTCAGAGAGCATGTGCTCTGAACTGCGCCCGTAAGAGCCACTGTAACTGAAAATGAGTCTCCTTGTCGGAGTACTATGGCCCGCCACAACATGTGGACAATTGCTCCATCTCTGAAAAGGGTCGAACTGAAAGAAGGTCGTGGAAGTGCAATCCTCGTCGGAGTCCACGGTCGCTGGAGAATGGAGTATGAAAGAAGTCTCCTCGTCGGAGAACTGGGTCTCTCCCATTTGGTACAGAGAATGATACTCTATTCTGGAGTACCTATGATACCACATGAAAACTCTTACCAACATGGCATAGGGAATTATCCTCTACTCTGGAGTCCCTATGGCTCACATGAAAACTCTGGCTGACAAAACAAGAAGAATGATGGGGACCATGATAAAAGATGGCAAACACGTACACATCTGAAAAGACCGCAGATATGTGCGTGTCTAAACTGAATACTCGAAATCTGACATCGAGTCTAAAAATCTGATAAACTGTAAAGTCTGGAATCTGAATGGCCTACAATCTGGAGAATCTGGAAAATCTGACAAACTAGCATGTGACTCTACACAATACTCCCCCCTTCTCCCATACTTGTCGGAAAATGAACATCGACAATGTTGGGAGAAGACAAGATAATGGGGAAAAACATGAACATTCTCAAAAAATTCTTCCGGCTTTTCTTCATCATTTTTTAAGCCATCCAAACATTTTTAAAAAAAAATATTTTTTAAAGCCGTTTCAACATTTTTTTCTGCTAATAATAAATTTTTAAATAGTCGTCTCCATCATCATTTTTTAAGCCGTTCACCATTTTTTACGGCTTTTCATCATGATTTTTTTGAAATTGCATATGCCTTTTTAATTTTATGCGCCTTTTTTTAAGCGACGTACAGGCCTAAAGGCCCAAAAGAATCGCTCCCCCCCCTTTTTTATAAAGATACCCCCCTTTTTTGTTAAATTCCAGCTCATTACCCTAGGGTTCCCAACGTGGAAACCCCTTCATTCGAACAAAGAGATACCCCGATGGGGTCTTCATATGTTGTTGCCGCTAGAGGCGAAGGTGGGGAGGGTGGGAGGCTTTGGCCGAGAACGGAGGTTTTGAAGCAGCATCCCCCGACGGGGGATCTGCTTTGCGCATGGAGGTCGCCATGGGGCTGGAGGAGGTCGCGCGGGGCTGCACCACCCCTGGAACTTGGAGAACAACGTCACCTTTGGAGGTGGCGAGCGGGAGGTTAGGTGATCTCCAATGGTTTCGTCATCACCGCCTGGGTGATGAAGCTCCGCTTTGAGTACTTGCGTCGCCGCCTCCTGATGGATATGTTGCGCCACCGGAGTTGCGCATTATGGCAGGGGCTCACGTCATATTGCTCCACTACGAGGATCATTATGGGAGGCCCTCCACATCCAGGGTTTCTTGATGCAACCGTCTGGGAGGACAATGCTTGTGAAGCACATGGTGATGGTGCTCGCCTAATGGATTGCAGCCGCATGTCGCCTTGTGGAGGTCGAGTGCCGCAGCTAGGCACTGGCTGCTAAGGCTGCCTGGACTAGGGTGTAGCGCCACGATGGTTTTGTTGCACGAGGGATTCGCGTAGAGGCTGTTAGAGATTATCGTATATGGTTGTTGCTTTATTTAACTCTATTTCCTTATGCATTGTTTCCCTATGCATCTCTGTTTCCTTATGTATTGTTTCCCTATGTAACCCCACAGGGGTATTTGTGTAAGCTCTCCCCTGAGCACCCTAGGGTTTAGTCCTATATAAGGACCCCTAGACCTCACAGAATAAACACAGAACATTCTTCTCTTATTATCTCCACATGGTATCAGAGCGGCGGTCCTAGACCGGTGTTCTGACCTAGCATCCCTCCGCCACCAGCCGCCCCTTCCTCCTGTGCCGTTTCCAGTACTCCTGCGCACTCCGGGCTAGGGCTCCGCGCGAGCCATTGCGCCTCTGCACACCGCGCTAAGGTCCCACACTCGCGCATCTCCATCCCGCGCCCCTCCATCGCACGTTGCGCCCCTCCATCACACGCTAGGGCTCCGCCCCTACGCCCCTCCATCGCGCGCTCAATCTCCGCCTCTGCGCCTCTCCATCGTGCATTAAGGCTCTGCTCTTGTGCCTCTCCATCGCGCACTAGGGCTCCGCCCCTACGCCCCCTCCCCTCCATCGCGCGCTTGGGCTTCGCCCCTATGCCCCTGCCTGAGGGCTCCTACGCCTGCGCATCCTAGGGATCTAGCGCACCAGCGCCAGTACCCTTGCAACCTGGGCGAGGGTTCCTGCGCTTGTGCCTGTTAGGGCCCCAGTACACCTGCGCCAGCACACTTGTGCCCTAAGCGAGGGCCCCTGCGTATCTGCGTTCCTGCAGTCCTCGAGGCAACTGTCGCTGCCACTACCGCCCTAGACCTCTTGTTCGAAT
Source organism: Ottelia alismoides (assembly GCA_037367405.1). Classification (NCBI taxonomy): domain Eukaryota; kingdom Viridiplantae; phylum Streptophyta; class Magnoliopsida; order Alismatales; family Hydrocharitaceae; genus Ottelia; species Ottelia alismoides. The sequence goes on from JAZKJV010011012.1 coordinate 219,189, forward strand.
TGGGTTTAGGGCGTAGATCCTTCACTACTCTACAGATGTGCAACTAAGGAGGTTCTACATATTAACTACAATTGCATCTGGGTCACTTTTTCTCGACCTAGAGACGCTATCATGACGTCAATCAAGACCAAGCCTATGTATCCTCCTTCTATGATGATACAAGGCACATCTATCAAGTTGAAAGGCTCCAAAAACTATGTTCTCTGGTCTCGATCCTTCAAGATATTTATTGGTGGCCAAAGAAAGAGTGCCATCCTCACAAAGACTCCTCCTTCTATCACTGATGCAGATTATGAAAGCTAGTTTGTCGACAATTGCCAGGTAATTACTTGGATGACAAATAGTGTAGATCCAAATATTGCTGCCAATCTTTTATATAAAGATACTGCAAGAGCCATGTGGGAAAATCTTGAGCACACATATTCCCAGAAAACAACCAAATCTCGTCTTTCTGATATATACACAAGAATTTGGTTTACTAATCAAGAAGAGACCAGTCTAACTGAATACTACCGAACACTTACAAACCTGTTTAAAGAACTTCTTATCTTTCAACCTGCATGATGTGATAAGAAAGTAGGCGAACGTGTTGAGTGGCAGGTTTACAGGTTCCTCTCAGGACTTCATCTGAAGTACAAAATAGCCAAAGATCAATTTCTTATGGCTGATAAATTGCCTGCGATTGAAACCATATTTGGTCGACTACATGAACTAGAAGCTCCGGCTCAAAATTCTCTGATTCATCCTTCTACAGAGACAACAACCCACTATTCATCTGGGCACAGAGGACGTCAGTCTTATCCTGGAGGCCGAGGTCGTGGCCGCGGCCGTGACTCTAGTCGTGGATGTAAATCTGGACGAGGTCGTGGTCGTGATTTCTCTACTGGTCGTTACCCTGCATGCGTATACTATGGTCGCATGAATCATCCTTCTGAGCGTTGCTGGGCTACATTTAGAAAGCAACCAAGTGCTCATAACACTTATGACGACGAACCACATGATACAAACAATGATACAACTAATCAGAATATAGATGGACAACTTACTTCATTCACTGCTTCTGAATATACTCGTCTATGACAACTTCTAAATGATTTCGCTCCATCAACCAAAGACACGACTGCATCTGCTGCTACTACTAGCCTTGCCACTATCTCAGGTACAGTAGCCAACTCAGTCTCTGTTACCAAACATGCATGGATTATTGATTCTGGTGCCTCCACTCATCTAACGGGGGATGCAAGTCTACTCACCTCCTCTCAACCCTCTAACATTATAAAGAGCGTTCGTGTTGCCAATGGCGATCATTCTCCTGTTACGGATGTCAGAACTATTGACTTCAACAAACTCCGACTGACAGATGTGCATTGTGCTCCTGCTTTCCCACTCAGTCTTTTATCGGTTCAGAAGCTATGTCGAGAGCTACATTGTCGTGTTATTTTTGATGAATTCTGTTGCTATTTTCAGGACATCCGGACGAGGCAGATTTTTGGTGGGGGACATGAGAGGAATGGCCTATATTACCTCAACAGCACGTCTACTTCCAACTTTGCTGGCGCTACTTCCATCTCTGAAGACCCTCTTCTATGGCATCATCGTCTGGGACATCCTTCTGCCAAGGCTCTCCCTGAACTATCTAACCTAAAACCCTTTGAGTGTGAAGCATGTCAGTTCGGAAAACATCATATAGTTTCCTTTCCTGCTAGAACTGAGTCTCTCGCACTACTCCTTTCTTCTTAATTCATTGTGATATTTGGGTCCCTGTCCGATCAAAACTATTAGTGGTCATAAGTACTTTGTTGTTTTTGTGGATGACTACAATCGTTTATCTTGGGTTTTCCTGTTAAAGGAACGATCAGAAATTAATATCATTGTCAAGAACTTCTTTCATTATGTCAAAAATTTTTTCTCTACTACCATTAAAATCTTTCCTTCTGATAATGCTCTGGAATTTACTCAGAATGACCTGATAACCTTTTTTGCCTCCAGGGAACCATACATCAAACTTCTTGTCCATATACATCCCAACAAAATGGGGTTTCTGAAAGAAAACTGAGACACCTTCTTGATATTACCGATCCTTACTCACTCATATGAATGTTCCCAAGATATATTGGGGCAATGCTGTCCTCACTGTTGTTCATCTTATAAACAGGGTCCCCTCTACTTCTCTGCATGGCGCCACTCCTTTCAACTTACTTTATCACAAGGAGAAACCTTTCCCTTTACCATTACGGATTTTTGGATGCACAACCTTTGTCCATAATTTTCATACCACTGATAAACTATCTGCTCGTTCTATCAAATGTGTTTTTCTAGGGTATTGTCAAACTCAAAAAACGGGTACATATGTTATAATCCTATCGGACATCGTTATTACGTTTCTCTTGATGTCACCTTCTTTGAACAAAACAACTTCTTCACTCAGCCAGTATCCGATATTCCACTACAGTTTCCTCCTCCACCAATTATGTACAAAAGAAGAACTGTATCCAATCATGTTCATGTTCCTTTACCTATTCCATTGTTGCAGGAAACTATGCCATCCTCAAGTGCTCCCACCAATGCTGCCCCGGATAATCTCCAGGAGCTTCCGATCGCTCTACAAAGAACAAAGAGGCAATGTACACTTCATCTAATATCTCATTTCACCTCTACTAATGGGTTATCTTGCTCTGACAAAAGATATGCAGATGCCATAATGACTATTTCTGTTCCCAAAGATCATCATAATGCACTACAAGATGAGGGATGGAGAATGGCAATGAATGACGAAATGGAAGCATTACAGTCCCGACAAACATGGGAACTTGTCAAACGCCCTCCTGGATGTAAACCTGTTGCATGCCCCTTGATCTTCACTACAAAGCAATCCCCTGATGTCTCTATTGATCGTTTAAAGGAACGACTTGTGGCAAAAGGCTTTACTCAAACATATGGGGTAGACTACTTCGAAACATTCTCCCCTGTGGCTAGAATGGGATCCATACAAACTATCATCTCTGTGGCCGTTAACAAAGGGTGGCCTATGTTTCAGTTAGATGTCAAGAATGCATTTCTATATGGTGAGCTTAACGAAGAAGTCTACATGATACAACCCCCAGGTTACGAAGTCGAGGGGGAGTATGTATGCCGACTTCATAAAGCCATCTACGGACTAAATCGGAGTTCAAGAGCTTGGTTTGATAGACTGAGTAAAGAGATTGGCACCATGGGCTTTCAGAGGACTACGTCTGATTATTCGATCTTTATCAGGAAACGACAGACTGGTATTGTCATTCTTGCTGTATATGTAGACGATATGATTATTACTGGAGACAATGACCAAGGAATACTAGAAACCAAGGCTTTCTTGCAAAAAGTATTCGTCACCAAAGATCTTGGACAACTTCGCTATTTTCTAGGCATAGAAGCCTACGTACTAAGAAAGGCTTACATATGTCGCAAAGGAAATACTGCCTTGACATACTAACTGAGGCTGGACTACTTGGGTGCAAACCCTCAGGAATTCCAACAGAGCCTAGAAAACATTATGCATCAAATGATCCTCTCTTTGAAGACACTACACGATATAGGAGCTTGGTTGGCAAACTTCTATATCTTACAGTCACTAGACCTGATATATCTTATGCTATTAATAGAGCCAGCCAATATATGGAGAAACCATGCTAACCATTGTCAAGATGTACTTCAAATACTTCGTTACCTAAAAGACTCGCTAGGACGAGGAATCTTCTATGGGGCAAATGATCACACAAACCTTATTGCATATGCTGACGCCGATTATGCAAGCTCTCCTGAAGACCGTCGATCTACAACTGGATATGCTATGATGGTAGGAGGAAACCTGGTTAGTTGGAGAAGCAAGAAACAAGCAGTTGTTTCAAGATCTAGTGCGGAAGCTGAATATAGAGCAATGGCTCAGGCTACATGTGAGATCACATGGATGCTCACTTTTCTACAAGAACTAAATGCTTCTACATCCACTCCTATTCCCTTGTACGGTGACAACAAATCAGCTACCTACATTGCTACCAATCTTGTGTTCCATGAGAGAACAAAACATATTGAGATCGATTGTCACTTTATCAGAGATGCTGTACGAGGAGGGAAGATAACCACACCGCACATTTCAACAGATCTTCAACTTGCTGATATCTTTACCAAGGCGGTAACTAAGAAGCGGCTTTCCTCGAAAACTTCCAAGTTGGGCATGATTGATGAATATGCTCCAACTTGAGGGGGAGTATTAGAGATTATCGTATATGGTTGTTGCTTTATTTAACTCTATTTCCTTATGCATTGTTTCCCTATGCATCTCTGTTTCCTTATGTATTGTTTCCCTATGTAACCCCACAGGGGTATTTGTGTTAGCTCTCCCCTGAGCACCCTAGGGTTTAGTCCTATATAAGGACCCCTAGACCTCACAAAATAAACACAGAACATTCTTCTCTTATTATCTCCACAGAGGCAATACTACTGAACAAGAAGAACGTTGCCAGACTGCTATAACACATGAGGCAGAGATACACATGCGATGCCCGAAACTTAGAGAACCAAGATTAGGGTTCTAGAACAGGAACCCTCATTTGCACAATCTACAAAAAAACTTCAAATGCAGAGTATTCACGAGCTCTTCTCTCGTATCATTAACAATAATTCTCACTAATACAATATAAAAAAAATCGAATCTCGAATAGAAATAAGAACTTGAAATCCTCAAGAATCGACCCGCTCTGATACCATGTTAGAAAATAGAGAGAATGTAGAAGCGTATCAAAAATAATGATAAAGAAATATGAACAAGACGGGATTTTACATGGAACCCTACTCCCTAAGGAGCGAAATGAAACCACGAGAGAATGCCTCAGAGGGCATCTGTGTTCATTGCACTTTCTCCTTGGACTACAAGGGTGTGGGGCTTTATATACAGCACACACGGAATCTCCACATTTCCAAACTGGTAGATGGGGGACTAAACTCTGGATGGGGAAAATAGATCCTGGAGAGATCCATTTACCATCTCTCATACATATGGCGCACAACCAAATACTCCAACAGTTTATTCCATGGGTCTAGGATCTCTTATATGTAGAGAAACCCTAGAGAGCAAAAAAGGATAAAAGTACATAAATGACCCCAAAGGGTTACAAGACTCAAATATAATAGACAATCACAGTAACTCTAACACTCCCCTAAAGTTGTAGCATATTTGTCAATCATACCCGACTTCAAAAATTATATATGAGAGGCGATTCTTCGATAGTGCTTTGTGAAGATGTCTGCAAGTTGAAGTTCAATGAAGATGTGTGGAGTGACGATCTGTCCTTGTACTACATCACGAATGAAGTGACAATTAACCTCAATGTATTTTGTCTGCTCATGGACAACGGGATCAGTGGCAATGTACGTAGCAGACTTGTTGCCATAATATAAAGGTACGAAAGTAGCAACTGAAAGTCCAAGTTCCAATATAAAAGGGACAAGCCACCTAATCTCACAGGTGGCTTGGGTTATTGCCATGTATTCTGCTTCTACACTTGATCTAGACACCACTATTTATTTCTTGCTTCGCCAAGTAATCAAGTTGTCCCCAACAAACATGGCGTAACATGTAGTGGTATAGTCAACATAGTCAGAATCTATATAGACTGAGACATCAGTATAACCATTAATCCTATAGAAGAGTCAACATCCGAGAGATTCCTTCCAGTATCAAATGATCAGAAGAACATCTTACAAATGGCTATAAAGGAGTCTCTTCATATGCTAGATGGCTCTGCTCACATAATATGATATATCGGGCATAGTAACAGTAAGATAGAGAAGTTTACCCACTAGGCTTTTATACCATATAGCATCCTCAAATGCTGGATCAATAGATGTGGAATGTTCTCTCACTTCTGCAAGGATGCCAGATGGCTTACATCCAAGTAGTTCAACATCAGTCAGAATGTCAAGGCAATACTTCCTTTGTGAGAGATGAAGCCCCTCTGTAGTATCACCTCAATGCCAAGAAAGTAATCGAGTTAACCACGATCCTTCGTGAGAAAAACCTTCTGGAGGGTGGTCTTGGTCTCTGAAATGCTAGCTTCGTCATTTCATGTGACATTCATATCAACATATATATCAAGAATGATGGTGTCAGTAGACCATCGTCTGACGAAGACAGATGAGTCAGGTGTCGTCCTTCAAAACACACGAGGGTGTTGATCTCAATAGTGAGTCTCTCAAACCATGCCCTGAGGCTCTGCTTCAGGCCATAGATGTCCTTACAATACGCACTCCCCCTCGACTATGTAACCCGACGGCTACATCATATAAACCTCCCCATCAAGGTCACCATAGAAGAAGGCGTTCTTTACATAAAGTTGGAAAATATACCATGCCTTGTTAGCAGTAACATAACGAATTGTGTGTATTGATCCCATTCTTGCAAGTGGAGAGAAGGTCTCAAAGTAAGCAACCCTATAGATTTATGTGAAGCTTTTAGCAACTAATCTTCCTTTTAATCTATTAATGGACCCATCAGGTGGCTGATTGGTTGTGAAGACACATCTGTAAGCCACAGGTCAAACTCCCGAGGGACACGACACAAGATCCCACGTGTCTCGAGAGGTAAGCGCATCCATCTCCTCATCCATGGCATATCGCCAATCCTAGTCCTGCATTGTACTTTGATGATCTCTAGGAACTAAAGTAGCATTCAAGGCATCTATAAACCTCTTGTCACAGCTAGATAAACCCTTAGTTGAAATAAAATGTGACATATGGTGAAAAGTATACTGCCTCTTTTACTTGCAGAGAGCTATCAGAAGCTCCTTAGGTACATCTAGGGTAGTAGTAGTGGGAGCACTTGAAGTGGTCATATTATCCTGCATAAAAGGGACAGGAAAGGAACAAACAAAGGAACAGAGGCAGGTGCACTGGTGTCCTTGCAAGTATAAACGATTAGCGAAGGAGATAAATCCAAAGGGACGGCACCCACAACCTATGTGAAGAAGCGTGTCCGATCAAAGAAAGTGACATTGGCAAACACATAGTATCAATGATCAACGGGATCATAACAACGATAGCCTTTCTGAGTACAGGAGTACCTAAGAAAGATACACTTGATGGCCTTAGGTGACAATTTTTCAGCTGCATGGAAGTTTTGAACAAAAGCAATGCAACCAAAAATTCACAGAGGTAAAGGAAAAGGAGTTTTAGTAGAGTATAGAATAGAGAATGGAGTCCCCCTTTGAGAATGGAGGAAGGACTATGTTGATGAGATAGACGGCAGTACGGATGGCATCCCCCAATAGTACTTGAGAACATTCATTTGACTTAGAAGAGATCTGGCAATATTAAGCAAGTGTCAGAGTTGCCTTTCTGCGACCCCATTCTATTGTGAGGTATAAGGACATGAGGTTTGGTGAATAATCCCCTAAGATGCAAAGAAAGATGTCAAGTCCTATTGAGTGAACTCAAGAGTATATTCATTTAGAATGATCTGAACACATATAGAAAAAGATATTTTAACATATTGAAAGACATTGCGGACAATTTTATTAATCTATGAACACTCATTTATTAGATACTCCAAATAAGATCGATTATAATCATCCACAAAGACAACAAGATAGTGATGACCACTCAACGTTTGTACCAGACAAGGTCCCCAAAAATCACAATGAACAAGATCAAAAAGACTGGTAGTACGGGACTCAATACGAACATGAAAAGAAGCTCAACGATGTTTCTCGAACTCACATACCTCGCACTGAAAGAGCTTCGGAGTAGAGAGTTCAGGAAACATCATAGAGAGAGTCATGGCGGAAGGAACCCAAGATGCAGATGCCATATGAGCGGGTCTTCAGAGATGGATACAACACCAACAAACTTGAAATCCGATAACATGTCAAAATTGTTGCAATATTTGTATTAGTTATTTCCTTTGTCTTGTTTATGTTATTTACCCATAGGGTTCGTTTGGTTGCAGGGTTGGGTAGGGTTGGATACTATTCACAGGGCTGGGTGAATAGTAAACTGTAAGGAGGGAGTACCCCTGTGAATAGTACCCAACCCTGCCCAACCTTGCAACCAAACGAAGCCATGGAGATTTTCTCCTATATAATAGAGCTCTAGGGTTGAGAATAAATCATCTTTTCATTCTCTAATTCCACATGGTATCAGAGTGACGGTCCTAGACCGGAGCCTGTGCCCTAAATCCGTGCACCCACCAAAAGCCTCGCCGACGATCCAGAGCCTTAGCGTCGCCGCCGTCGTGCACCTTCCCCCTCGCGCTCCTCCCGCGCTTGCCTGGGCTCTCTCGCCTGCGCTCCCTCGCCTGCAGTCCCGCGCGGCTGTGTCCCTTGGCATCGACAGCAGGGTCCCTTCGCGCGACGGTGTCCCTATCGCGCGCATCTCTTGCGTGCTTGGTTGTGCCCTAGAGCGCACATCTTGTGTCTCACGCGCTCTCTCGAGTAAGGTTACAACCTAGGTCTTCAGAGACACTTCAGAGTCTACGCCTACAATCGCCTTCATATGTCCGCGTAGACATTCTTGTCAACAACGTGTAACCCCAGTCTATAGAAAGTTGGTGTTGTCATGTCAGACAACAAGACAGATGTTCCATCCTGGGTACCTTCAAAGGTCCAGCACCCATGGTGAAGATGGATGGAACGAACTATGAATTGTGGGTCATGCAGTTCATGAGTTTGATGCAGTGCAATGGCAAGAAGCATATCCTCACACAAGAGGAACCTGTTGATAAGACTGGGGTTAATGCCTCATGGGAGGCAGACAATGCCTATGCACGTGTGTGGTTATCTGGCACGGTATCCATGGAGATAGCCAATGACATCCTGAATCAGCCCACAGCAAAAGATATGTGGGATATACTTGCTGCTACATATTCTCCTGCGAAGAACAAGTCGAGGATTCTACAGCTTCAGCATGACATCTTTACTTCGAAGAAGAATGGTCGTCCTCTTCATACCCTGTACACCTCTTTAAGGGGTATGTTTGAGAAGTTACATAGTTATATTCCATTGACAGCTATCCCTGAACAACTCAAAGCATATAGGGACTCGGTGATGACAGGAGTATTTCTAGCAGCACTTGATCATGAGTATGATGCAGCCAGAGCACAAATTCTTACAGAGGCCACCATACCTCCTATGGAGGAGGCATATCGTAGGTTGAGCAGGCTCTCCATATCTCCTGGTGCATCTCAGACATCCTCAACCATGGCAGCATCCCATGGTAGGGGAGGATCTTCACAGTTTCGAGGCCGAGGTGGCAGTGGCAGGGGAGGGGGTAGTCGACCCCCTAGGCAGCCATGTACTTACTGTCGCAGAACAGGTCATACTGAGGAAATATGTTATTCCAAGCATGGGTTTCCTACTATCAAGGTTCGAAATTTCGATCTCGTTTCGGTAAGGTGTAATACCGAAATTTCGTCGAAATTTCGGGAAATTTCGACGGTTTCGGTGGAAACGTCGGAAAAGGCTAAAAAATCCGATTTTTTTCCAATTTTATTGAAAATTTCGATATTCCAAGTTATTAGAACAATAAATAACGTAGAAATACACAATTATTTCACACATATTGGTCATCTATACCCTATATATAGACATATCGGTCATATCAGCCATATCGGTCATATCGGTGGTCATATTGTTGGAACCCAAGCAACATGTCTCGATCGATATGGGGTCGAAGTGACCCATATTTTATCCATATCATTGCAATTGAGGATCTCCACCCCTATATACAACCTATCTCCACCGAAATCTCATAACACAGTTAATATATAAAAGTTGAAACCATGGTTGTAACATTGTTAATACATAATAAAAAAGAGTAATAGTCTAGTCTTACAAATACAATACAACTTAAAATATAGTACTTGCCTTGGTGACATGTTTTGTTCAGAACCAGGAGTTCCGTGGTGGATCTGTATGCCCCCCCTTCCTTGCTGTCTCTCATAGCGCATCACAGATTCTATGAACTCGCAGTAGTTCTCCCATGTCATGTACGAGTACATGGCCATGTAATCCATGACATACTGCTTGTATTGGTGGTCATCGATGCCTATGAGCATCCCGAGTCGAGGATAAGCAGCACTGGATCCGGTATCACGAGTGGCACGACGAGGCTGCTGCGAACTACTGCCCTGAGATCCTCGGGACGACGACGACGGAGTAGGAGAAGATCTCTGCGGAGGAGGAGGAACTGACGTGTAGTACTCAGGGAAGAAATCGTAGCTGTCACCCCCAAAGAAACTGCCCTGGCTCTGCTCAGGTTGGCTACTTTGGTAGTTGTCTCCGCTACTGTATCCCCCATATCCACTGTAACCACATGAATATGCTGGAGGTGCGTACTGAGGAGGAGGAGGAGGTCCTGGAGGAGGAGCTTGAAAGTATTTCGGGAAGACGCCAAATGATCTCTCATCGTGCGACGATCCATATCCGCCTAAAGGACTTTGTGCTCCTCCGCGATATGGGCTGTCAAGATCCATGAAGCTCAAAGAACCTACAGATGATGTCAAATCTTCCATGTAGCTGTCGGTTGGACGATGGCCTCGACCGTAGTCGTAATCCGTAGGCCCTGGACTCGGACTTGGAACAAATTGTCCGTGTGTGTTCCGTTGTCTCTCCATATATTCACGTCCTGCTTGTAGGCCTTCCTCAAGTCTGGTAGCTTGTGGTCCACGACCACTCCCTCCTGACCCACCTGAGTTTGACTCCCCACCACCACCAGGTCCAGCACGACCAACATCGTCATCATCATCATCTCCACTGTCATCCTTTGACTGGGACTTGGATTTGGAGCTACTGGAGAGAATTTCATCAACAACTGCATCAATCTCGCCCTCCAACCCTCCAACAGGGTCTGTAATCCGCCCGAATCTGGCCAAAAAGTCACTAACGTCTGCTCCCATTTGCTGGCTTATGTTTTCATTCGGTCTTCTACCCGGCTGATCGAGAACTGGGGCACCATTGGAATCCATCCACCTCTGGAGAACGTCCTCATCAGTATCGTCATCGTGCATCTTGAAAATGTATGCAAGGTCAATAGGGTCCGTATAGTCATCTTTGTCATGTCCCTCCGTTGCATGCTTCAATTTCAGCCTCAAGTTGTAATGCACGAAGACAAGGTCATTGAGCTTCTTTTCTCCCAACCTGTTCCTTCTGATGGCTTTTCCCATCCTTTCTCGTGCATTGGTGAACATTCCCTTCACTGTTTTCTGCCTCGGATCCTTGCTTGCCTTGTATTGCATGGATCCGCTCCTCGTCAAGAAGGGCTCAATTCCCTTCCGCTTGTGTTTCTTGGTGGGTGGTGGTACTGGTGCGCCTCCAGAATCACTCCCACTCCCACCTGCACCATAGAAGCCGCCCCGTGCACCACCGAGTTCTCTCCTCTCGAACTCGCTCCTCAATGATTCTTGTGTAGCCCTTCTGTATGCCCTCCTCTCTGATGCAGTCTGAATGTCGGCGGGGTATACAAAATCATCGTCGTCTGAATCAGAAATGACGTTGAATTCTTTCTCGAACATGAACTGCTTCATTTGTTCTTCCCTTCTTACTCTCTCCGTCTCCATTTCCTTCTTTTCGTCCAAGCTCGCCTTGACCTTGTCCCTCACATCTTTGGGACAACGCGTGCACTTGGCAACATTCTTGTTGTTGCCAACAAGATGTTGCTTCATCCTTGTGATCCTGCCTCCTCCCAACTTCTTCCCACAGAAATTGCATTGCGGCTTCCGTCTTATTTCCATCAGGAGCGGACGCATACCTCCAGCCAGTGTCCCCACTGAATTCTTCCATCTGATCATCAGAACTGTCAGATCCAGAACCGGAAGCTGAATGTTCCATGGTGAATATCCAAATTAAGAACCGGAACCGAAACCAGAATGTGGCAGACTGTGCCATCGTGAATATGAACGTCGAAATCTACGAGGAAAATCAAGAACAAACATTAACTTGGCATACAATGCAACTGCTTATGAATATGCAAATTATTTTAATTTTTTAATTTCGGAATTATTATATATTTAATTTTTCCAACACCTACTTTTCCGATTTACAGGAAAAAGACCTTGGATCTATACATTAGGATCTTAGATCTACAAATTAGGGGACCATTTTCAAGAAAGACTATGTAATTGACACAAAATATGAACAAAAACGTAAATATTTAACAAATGATTTTCGGATTTTCTATATTTTAAATTTTTATTAATCCAAAAAATTTTCCTAACTATGATTTCTACTTCCAAAACTCAAGATCCGAATATATAATACCACAACTCATTATCGTTCCACATTAAACCTCAAAAGCCCCAATTTCTTCTAACATAGATCAAAGAAAATATTCTCCAATAATGTTTTACTTCATGTTAACTTCAGATCTGCGATACAATGATCATAGCTAGCATTATTGTGCAAAAAAAACACAAAAGCCCCAATTTTCTACTCCAAATTTATACCTATTTTGGGGGAAATCTCTCAAATTAAACACCATGCCTAGCTACATCAACATCCTAAAAGTGAAATCCCTAAAAAATTAATGAATTTAAAGAAGATTTATCATAATTTGGCTTACCTCAAAGGAAGGAGGTCTTGGAAGATGAAGGAGAGCAGCCTCTGCACGAAGTCGGGCGAAATGGGGAGCTTTCGGCCGATACTTCGGTACATTTCGACCTTTGCCTGAATTTTCTATTCAAAGATTCCATATGTCGGTCGAGATATCGAGACGAGCCGAGATATCGGTGATATCTCGCGATATTTCGACCGAAACCGGGGAAATCGATATACAGTATAGTTTCGAGACCCGATACCCATCGAAACCGAAATTTCGCCGAAATTTCGACGAAATTTCGTGAGATTTCAGTCCATGCCTACTATTATAGCCCGTGCTGCCAAACAGACTCAGCAAGAAGGGAGCTCTTCCTATGGATATGATCAGAGGTTTAATTATCTGGTGGCACGACTTAGAGAGATTATGCCGAGTCATGAATCAGCGGGTTCTTCAGGATCTTCGGAGGTAGATGCATCAACCTCAGCATCCGCTTCAGGTATAGCATATGCTTTTACTAGTTGCTACAGGGCAGATTTATCAGAGTGGATCATGGATTCAGGAGCATCTCACCATCTATGTGGTGACAAAAGTCAGTTGAAGTTCTTTCGTCCGTCTCAAAAAGGACGATCAATGGTGATAGCTGATGGGATACAATCTCCCATTACTGGTCAGGGGGAGGTGCATTTGACCCATTCATTACGGCTCCAGAATGTCCTTTATGCTCCTGAATTTTCAATGAATTAAGTTTCAATTAGTCAAATCACTAAAGATCTACATTGTCGTGCCATATTTGATACATCTGCTCTTGTATTTCAAGACATTCTCACGGGCAAGGTAATTGGAACTGGCCGTGAGCAAGGGGGTCTCTACAGACTGGTTCATTCTCCTTATGCTGGTGTTGCTTCTCTTCATGCTGGATCCATTTCTCCTTACACATGGCATCTCCGGTTTGGTCATCTTCCTTTGCAGAAGATGGTCCATGTTCTTCCTCAGATTTCTCCTCGTTCCACCTTTCAATGAGAGGTCTGCCAGCTTGGGAAACATCACCGGTCTTCTTTCCAGAGTCGTCAGGGTCCGAGTAGTCATGGTCTGTTTGAGTTGCTTCATTTTGATATTTGGGGTTCGAGTCATGTCCCGGATCTTCAGGGATACAGATTTTATCTAGTTGCAGTAGATGAGTTTTCCAGATTGTCTTGGGTTTTTCTTCTTAAAAATAAGTCTGATGATGGTCCTGTCATTCATTCCTTTATTAATGAAATAAAGAATATTTTCTCTGCTAAAGTTAAGTACATTCGGTCTGATAATGCTCTATGTTAGAGTAAACAATACTCTGATGTGTTATTCCATAGAGCCCTCGGGTCTCTTATATAGGGAGAAAACCCTTGGGTAAATTACAGAGTCTTACAAAATATAAATAGAAATTACGGAACAATAAAACGTAACATATATATAAGTCTCTACACTCCCCCTCAAGATGGAGCATAGATATCTATCATGCTCAGCTTGGAAGAACATCTCTGGAAAGGTCCTATGAGCAGTGGCTTGGTGAATATGTCAGCAGTCTGATCCTCTGAACTGACATGAGAGGTGGAAATGAAGCCCTTCTGAATCATATCTCTAGTAAAATGACAATCCACCTCGATGTGCTTTGTTCTCTCGTGAAAAGCCGGATTATTGGCAATAAACAATGCTGCCTGATTGTCACATTGGAGATTCATAGGCAAGGGGACATCTACAGTCAAATCTTCTAAGACTGCTCTAACCCACATCATTTCTGCAGTTGCTTGTGCCATGGCTCTGTATTCGGATTCCGCACTGGACCTCGCCACAACAGTCTGTTTCTTGCTTTTCCAAGAAACTAGAGAGCTTCCTACGAAGATAGCAAATCCAGAAGTGGATTTACGATCCCTTGGACATCCTGCATAATCTGCATCTGCACAAGCTGAAATAGACAGATTCGTATCTTTCCTAAATAGCAACCCTGTGCCTGGGGAAGACTTCAGATATCTCAATATCATGTACAAGGCATCCATATGAACTTGCCTTGGCTGCTCCACAAATCGACTCACCCGGTTTACTGCAAAGGCAATATCTGGTCGAGTTATAGTAATATATAAGAGCTTACCCACCATCTCTCTGTACCTTCTTTTGTCCACCTCCTCGGTATCATCATCGTACAGCTTCATGCTTGGGTCCATAGGTGTACTTGAAGGTCTGCATCCAGTCATTCCTGCTTCAGCTAGCAAGTCCGTGACATATTTTCTTTGAGTCATCACCATTCCTTGTGCATTTCGTGCAAACTCTATCCCCAGAAAATATCGTATCGTGCCAGATCCTTCGTAATGAACTGGTTTCCCAACAGGGACTTGGTTATCTCAACCCCCTGAGCATCATCTCCTGTGACCAAGATGTCATCAACATATATCATAACAACAACCGTACCTCTAGGGGTCTTCTGGATGAACAATGAATGGTCCGCATTTGATCTCCTGAACCCCTGTTGTTCAATTAGCTGAGAAAGCTTCTGGAACCATGCTCGGGGACTTTGTTTGAGGCCATAGATAGCCTTATGAAGTTTGCACACCATCTGAGTCTCCCCCTCAGCAGCAAATCCTGGTGGCTGCTGCATGTAGACTTCCTCCTGCAGGTCTCCATACAAGAAAGCATTCTTGACGTCAAGCTGAAAAATGGTCCAGTTACGTACTACAGCAACAGATAGGAGGATGCGAAGAGTGGAGTGTCTAGCCACTGGTGAAAAAGTATCCAAATAATCTACCCCATATGTTTGGGTAAATCCCCGTGCTACAAGTCTTGCCTTGTACCTATCAAGACGTCCATCCGCATGATATTTCACTGTAAAGATCCACTTGCAACTCACCACGGGGGCACCTGGAGGAATGGGAACAAGAGACCAAGTCCCTCGAGACTGCAGAGCACGCATCTCCTCTTCCATGGCTAGACGCCAGCAATCAATCTTCATGGCATCTTGATAGGTCCGTGGAATCTCAACAGACGAGACAACAACTACAAACTTCTGGAAGTCCCCATTGAGATGATGAAATGAGACTTGAGAGGCAAGAGGATATGAAGCACATTGTCTTCGCTGCTTCCTGTGAGCAATGGGCCGATCCAGATCATCTATCATTGTGTCGACCGGATGATCCTCGTCCTACTGTAGAGGCTCCTGCACTGGTGCATTTTCTAACCCATCATTAGTGATAACGTCAGAACATACCTGAGGTGTATTGGATGGTTGACATGTAGCTTGAGCTGGTCCTGTACGCCTTGTATAGAACTTAGGGAAAGGTTCAATTGGAGGTGGTGGTGGTGGTGGTGGTGGAGTAGAGGATTGATCCAGGCTTGGAGGTGGAGGTACATAGACACTAGAATCTGTGGATGTGGAGGAGACCAATCTGTCACCTGTAGGAGAAAAGTACATGACGGGTTCGAAAAATGTAACATCAGCGCTCACATAGTACTTGTCATGAATGGGGTCATAGCAACGATATCATTTCTGTGTCCTGGAGTAGCCCACAAAAACACACTTGATAGCCCTAGGAGAAAGCTTATCAAGTCCTGGAGACAAGCGGTGGACAAAAGCAACAGTGCCAAAGACCCGAGGTGTAAGAGTAAACAAATCTCTGTCAGGAAGGAGAACAGAGATAGGAGACTTCTCCCCAAGAACAGTTGTGGGCATGCGGTTGACCAGATAGCATGCTGTAAGAATAGCATCCCCCCAAAAAGATAATGGGGCACAACTCTGAATAAGTAATGTGCGAGCAATATCAAGGAAATGGCGATGTTTCCATTCTGCAACACCATTTTGTTGAGATGTGTATGCACATGTTGTTTGGTGGATAATGCCTTTAGAAGAAAGAAAACTAGCAAGGGAACGAGTGCAGAACTCCAATGCATTGTCAGTACGTACATACTTAACAGTAGACGAAAAAATATTTTGAACTTCATTGATAAGATTTTGAATAACTCTTCCTGCTTCGGATTTATTTTTGAGAAGAAAAGTCCAGGACACTCTAGAAAAATCACCGACCACAACTAAATAGAACATGTGCCCCTGACGATCTGGGACACAACTGGGACCCCATATATCTATGTGAAATAACTCATATGGGGAGCGACTGCTCCGACTCTGACGACTGGGGAAGCTGGACCGATGGTGCTTCCCTAACTGACAAGCTTCACAACGAAATGATGAACTCGGAGAAATCTGAGGCAGGAGGTGACACATTTTCTGTAGGGGAAGGTGACCGAATCGAAGATGCCATGTATACGGAGACACGGAGCTCTGGGAATGTAGTGAGACGCCAGCATAAGAGTTCCGTACAAGACGATAGAGGCCATTGTGCTCAGTACCACAACCAATCACATTGCCCGTTAGTATGTCCTGAAAAATAACAGACGATGGGTCAAAAATAGCATGACAGTGCAAATCTCGTGTAATCTGACTAATGGATAAAAGATTCATCGAGAATTCTGGTGCGTGTAAAACATTCTGTAAGTGCATAGATGGCAGCAAAGCCGTCTCCCCTTGACCGATGATAGGGGAATGAGTGCCATCAGCAATGAGTACAGAACGACCAGGCTGGACAGGTTTATAGGACTGCAGAATCTCTTTCTCACGACAGAGATGATGGGTGGCTCCAGAATCAACAATCCATCCTGTGAGATCATGGTTATGATATGAGCCGGAGGGACTACCTGAGCCACTGGCTGAGGCAGATGTACTCGCTGATGCTGAAGCCGCAACATCAGATGTATCAGCACCCTCTGATGATGACTGTGGCATGATATCACGAAGCCGTGCCACTAGCTCCTCGAACCTGTGATCTGGAGTAGATGCTGGTGGACCCTGAGTATGATCAGCGACACGTGCAGAAGGAGGGAAGCCATGCTTGGAATAGCATGTATCCTCCGAATGACCAGTACAACGACAGAATGAGCACGTAGAATGTATGCGACCTCCACGGCCACATCCACCACTTCCTCTGCCACGAAATGAGGGGAAACTACCTCGTCCTCTGGAGACAGCCATTGCCGAGGGAGGTGTAGTCGTGGTGTTCGATGGAACAGGGACACGACTGAGCCGTCTGTAGACTTCTTCCATTGGTGGAATGGTGGCATCAGCAAGGATCTGAGAGCGTGCTGCCTCATATTCAGGATCACGGGCAGCAAGTAAGACGCCAACCATAGTAGCGTTGCGGAACGTCTTCTGCTGTTCCGGCGTGGCTGTGAGTGGAATTGTGCTATAAAGTTTCTCGAACATTCCACGAAGAGAAGTGTACAGAGAATGAAGAGGTCTCCCATTTTGCTTCGTGGTAAAGATATCATGCTGCAACTGCAGCATCTTGGTCTCATTCCGTACATGGGAGTACGTTGTGGCCAGAATATCCCACATCGCCTTGGCGGTGGGTTGATGAAGGACATCATTTGTTATCTCCGTTGTGAGCGTACCTGACAACCAGACTTTTGCGTACGCATCATCGGCCTCACATGAGGCATATATTCCTGTCTTCTCCGGCGGTTCATCTTCGGTAAGAATATGCTTCTTACCACACGACTTCATGAGACTGAGGAACTGCATAGCCCACAGTTCGTAATTCATCCCGTCCATTTTGACGATAGGTGCCGAACCTTTGAAGGCACCGATGGCGGGCATATCGACCTTTTGATCTGACATACTGCCGGAGAAGAACAACTAGGAATAATAGACCAAGAATCTGGTGTCTACCTTGACATGTGAGGATTCAAGTGCATATGTAGACGTTATGCACTTGAATCCATCATATCTCCGGAACCGACCGAAGTTGGGCCTCCCCGGGGACGAAGAGAGACTGTGGATGCCTTGGCGGAAGGGAGAGGCGGTAACTTAGAGGTACCCGGCGTTGAGGCTGGGCACCGCTAGTGGCTAGGAGATGCCTGGCGGATGGCTGGCGGCACCTGTGGCGGCCGAGAGAGGTCCAGCAGAGGGCTGGCGGCGCGGGGAATGGCTGGGGGTTGCACGGCAGAGGGCTGGCAGCACCGTGGGCGGTAGGGAGGGGCCCAGCGGAGGGCTGGAGTCGTGGCGGAGGGCTGGCGGAGGACTGGCGGAGGGCTGGGAGCCCTGGCTGGCTGCGGCGGTGGCTGGGAGCCCTGGCTGGCGGCGGCGGCTGGAGAGAGGGGGGCGGGTGGAGAAACAAAACCCTAGGGTTAGGGTTTTGGCTCTGATACCATGTTAGAGTAAACAATACTCTGATGTGTTATTACATAGAGCCCTCGGGTCTCTTATATAGGGAGAAAACCCTTGGGTAAATTACAGAGTCTTACAAAATATAAATAGAAATTACGGAACAATAAAACGTAACATATATATAAGTCTCTACACTCTAGAATTTTGTAGTACTCAACTTTCTCAGTTCCTTAAGTCTCATGGGATTGTTCATCAGACGTCATGTGCATATACCTCCCAACAGAATGGAGTGGCTGAAAGAAAGCATCATCACCTTTTCGATGTGACTAGAACTCTCTTGATTCAGAGCCGTGCTCCTCATTCCTATTGGGGAGATGCGGTTCTAACTGCATGTTATCTAGTCAATCGTATGCCTTCATCAGTATTGGGGGAAAAGATCTCGTTCTTGATTGCATTTCCCGAGACGGATCTTTTCTCCCTTACACCACGAGTTTTTGGGTCGGTCGCGTTTGTCCATCAGTTCTTTCCTGATCTTGACAAGCTCTCTTTCCCAGAGCTGTTAAATGTGTGTTTGTGGGGTATTCCAAAACCCAAAAGGGATATCGTTGCTTTTATCCGGTTCGGCGACGGTACTATGTCAGTGCTGATGTGACCTTCTTTGAGTCCATTATGTATTTTTCTCCCACAAGTGACAGACTTACTCCTTCAGAAAAAGGAGAAGAGATCTACATGCCTCCTCCTCCATCATTACCGTGCTCTCCTTCATTACCACCACCATCGTCTCCAGCATCACCTACATCAGCACCACCACCACCGTCACTTGTGTTCTTTCCTTAGGTCTACTAGAGACGACCCCCTGCTCCTGCGCCTCTTCCATTATCTGGCACGCCTGAGGTATGTACTGAGCATTTGAGTTCTACTAAAGCCATGGGTGATTTGCATGTTCAGAATGAGGAACAGGGCAGCGACGTTATCACTACTCCTCATGTTGATGATTTAGATGTCCCTATTACTCTTCAGCGGCAGAAACGTGCCAGGACAATGAATCCTAAATATGGGCTAGACTTTGGTTCTCATGTTTCCTTGGAGCGTCTGTCCAAGGCTTTTCAGCACTTTGTTGTCGGCCTGTCAGCTATAGAGATACCAAGCTCTTATCAGGAGGCACTATCGAGCAGTCAATGGCGTTTAGCAATGGAAGAAGAGATGGCAGCGTTACGGTCGCGTGGTACGTGGAGTGTGGTCCATCCTCCACCAGGTGCGTCCGTGGTTGGCAGCAAGTGGGTCTTTACTGTGAAGCATCGGGTTGATGGAACAGTTGACAGATACAAGGCAAGGTTGGTTGCTCGTGGGTTCACTCAGACATATGGGGTGGACTATCAGGACACGTTTTCACCAGTGGCACGTCACTCTACCCTACAGATTCTTGTTACTGTTGCTGTGGTACGCAATTGGTCTCTTTTTCAATTGGATGTCAAAAGTGCCTTCTTGTATAGTGATTTACAAGAGGAGGTCTACATGCAGCAGCCACCTGAGTTTGCTGCTGAGGGGGAGTCTAGTATGGTATGTCGTCTTCATAAGGCTATATATGGCCTTAAGCAGAGCCCGAGGGCTTGGTTTAGAAGCTCTCAGATTTGATTGAACAGAAGGGATTTGTTAGATCTATTGCAGATCATACTCTCTTTATAAAGAGAAGCCGCCAAGGTTGTGTAGTCATCTTGGTGTACGTGGATGACATTGTTATCACGGGCAGTGATGAACATGGCATTCAAGCAGCGAAGGATTTTCTTGGACAGCAATTTGTCACCAAGGACCTAGGGATGCTCCGCTACTTTCTTGGATTGGAATTTGCACGAAATCGGCAAGGTATGGTTATGACACAGAGAAAGTATGTTACTGATCTGTTATCTGAGACATGTATGACAGGATGTAGACCAGCCACTACTCCTATAGATCCAATGTGAAGCTTTATGATGATGGGTCTGATGAGGTGGACAAGAGACCATACAGAGAACTGGTGGGGAAGCTATTATATGTTACTATTACCGGGCCTGATATATTGTTTATTGTGAGTAGGGTGAGTCAGTTCATGGAGCAACCCAGGCAGGCGTACATGG
This sequence comes from Ottelia alismoides, assembly GCA_037367405.1. Lineage (NCBI taxonomy): Eukaryota > Viridiplantae > Streptophyta > Magnoliopsida > Alismatales > Hydrocharitaceae > Ottelia > Ottelia alismoides. The sequence continues at coordinate 240,051 of JAZKJV010011012.1, forward strand.
ATGCAATTTTTATGATTCTGAGATATCTGAAGTCATCTCCAGGAGACTTCTCTCTCAGTTACAGGATGTGCGGATACAAACTATACTGGGTGTCCTAGTAACAGAAAGTCAACTTCAGGCTTTATTGTATTCGTTGGCAGTTCACCAGTATCATGGAAGAGCAAGAAACAAACAGTGGTTGCTCATCTAGTGCGGAATCAGAATATAGGGCAATGGCCCAAGGTAGTACTGAGATGATGTGGGTTAAACCAGTCCTGACTGATTTAACTATTGATGTTCCTCTACCTATGCATCTTAAATGTGATAATCAGACAGCTTTGTTTATAGCTAATAATCCAGCCTTTCATGAAAGAACAAAGCACATTGAAGTGGATTGTCACTATAACTCGAGATCTGATCCGGAAGGGGCTCATTCCAACGTCACATGTATCATCAGGAGATCAAGTCGCGGATATGTTTACAAAGGCTCTTGCTAGGGGTCCTTTTCATAATTGTTGTTCCAAGCTGAGCATGATAGATATATATGCTCCAGCTTAAGGGGGAGTGTTGCAATATTTGTATTAGTTATTTCCTCTGTCCTGTTTATGTTATTTACCTATAGAGCTTTTCTCCTATATAAGAGAGCTCTAGGGCTGAGAATAAATCATCTTTTCATTCTCTAATTCCACAAAAACAATACAAGATGTTCTTCTCATGACCCCCACAAATAATCTACCCCGACCAGATTTTCAAAAAATAACAATAGAATTCATCAAATATCACATGATAATTAAGCTCAACACAAAGCTTATGAACAGATAATAGGCTAAGAGAGAAATCAGGAGCACAGTAAACCCGAGATAATCGAAGCTTGGAGGAGAACTCTATTGTTCCAATGGTAGTAACAGGTGAGCGAGTCTCGTTGATGATTAAAATCGACTTTATTGATAAAGATGATACGTAGGAGGTTAGTAGACTACCTTCTCCAGTCAAATGAGTAGATGCTCCAAAATCAATGATCCAAGCCGGAGCATGAGTAATGGTAGAGTTGGCTACTGTATCTGAAGGAGCAACCAGACCAGCAATGGTTGTCTCACAAGAGGTAGTGGACCTGGGAGTATGAAGAATCTGCATCAGACGTGAGTAATCAGCATCATTGAGATGTATTGTCTTGCACTGGAGTTTGTAGTAGTAGATGCCACTTCCAAATCATAGGTGTCATCATAAGCATTATTGGCATGATAGGGAGATACGCTAAACTTCTATCAGCATAATTTGGATGGATGGTTCCACCGACCACAGTGAATGCACTGTGGAAATTGAGGAGCAGTAGAATCACGCCTATGACAGCGGTAAAAGTCACGTCCATATCCAAATTCTCATCCACAGTCACAGCCAGAGTCATGACCACATCCTCCTCAAAAGTTGTATCGTTACCCTTTCCCAGATGATGTGACATATGCAGAACTCTCTATGGGAAATAAGGTAGAAGGCAAGTTCGCAGATGTCTCTAGTTCCTTAAGACATCCAAATATGAGACTCACAGTTGGCAGTAGATCAGATATTAGAAATTGCTCCTTCACTCCTTGATATCGTGAATGCAAACTGTTGGGAAAATAGAAAGAGTTATTTATTCCTTGGGCCCTAGGCTCTCTTATATAGGGAGAAGCCTATGGGAAAATTACATAAAGTAGAAAGAAGAACAGGAAAATTAATAAATGATATACATATATAAAATATATCTCTACATTCTGGAATAGCCCTCTCAGTAGGTATCTATCATGCTCAGCTTGGATGAACACTTCTGGAATAGCCCTCTCAGTAGGGCTTTACTGAAAGTGTCAGCCATCTGTTCCCCTGAGCTAACATGAGATATAGAAATGAATCTTTTTTGGATCATGTCACGTATATAACAGCAATCAACCTCAATATGCTTTGTCCTCTCATGAAAAGCAGGGTTATTAACAATGAATAATGCAACCTGTTGTCGCATTCTAGCGACATGGGAAGGGGAACATCTATATATAAATCTGTTAGGACTGCTCGAACCTACATCATTTCTGTACCTGCTTGAGCATGGCTCTGTACTCAGATTTAGTACTAGATCTAGCGACCACAATTTGCTTCTTACTTTTCCATGAGACAAGAGAACCTTTAACAAATATAGCAAATCCTTAAGTAGACTTCATGTCCTTAGGGCATCCTGCATAGTCTACATCTATACATGTTGTGATAGTCATCGAATCGCCCCTTTTAAACAACAGTTCCACACCTGGATATTATTTGAGATATATTAGTACATATGTATAGCATCCATATGAACTTGACGAGGTTGTTCCATGAATTGGCTCACCCGACTCACTGCAAATGAAATATCGGGTCTGGTAATGGTAACATAAAGGATCTTTCCCATCAGCTCTCTATATCTTCTCCTGTCCACCTCATCAGTATTGTTAGGAGAATATTCTATGTGTTGATCGATAAATATGCTCTAACTTGAGGGGAAGTGTTAGGAGAATATTCTATGTGCTAGGAGAATATTCTATGTGCTAGGAGAATATTCTATATGGTAGGAGAATATTCTATGTGTTAGGAGAATATACTATGTTAGGAGTATATTCTTGGGGCATTTATGTATTTTCTCCTTTGAGCTATCTAGGGTTTTGTCCTATATAAGGACCCCTAGACCTCTTGAATAAGACAAGCTCTTTCAACTTTTTATTATTCTCCACATGGTATCAGAGCAACGGTTCTAGATCGGTGTTCTGACCTAATCCCACCACTACCACCAACCTCGTGCTGCCCCCCTCCTGCGTCCCTGCGCCGCTCCCCACGCGGCCCCATGCTACCTCCAACGGTCCTGCATCACCCCCTCCATGCAGCTCCGTACCGCCACAGCGGCTTCGCATCCCTGATAACCCGAAATCTCGAAGACCCGGATGAAGGTAATAATACAAGGGTCGTTGCGACCCGGATCTCAGAGGATAGGTATATCAAGAAAAAATGAACCACTCACAAAATACAAAATCAATCAAGCACAAAAGCGGTCCTGCTAGGAGATTAACCTGGTATAGCACCCAGGGTCGAACACAAGGAGCACGGGTTGGCTAAAAAGCCTACGAAGTAGTCAAAGAAAAAGGGAAGACATTTTTAGTGGTTTTTAATTGTTTTTAAAGTTTTTTGGATTTTTAATATGTAAAGAAAATAAGAAAACACAAGAACAAGCACACTTGAGCGATTTATTTAAAGCATCAAAAATCAAGCAAAAATTCAAGAAAAAATATTTTTATGTTTTTTTGGGTTTTTAAGTGTTTTTGGTGAATTTTTGATAATTTTCTGAAGGGTATTTTATTTTCTAAAAATCAAACAATGCTAAAAAGACAAGGTACTGTCCAGCCAGGTCCAAAACCCAAAGATAAAATATCTAAGGATCTCAAGAGGGCCTGGAGGTAATTTTCCTGTATACTAGAGAAAACAAGGAAAATTCGAGCACCAAAATTATTGTTTTTGGGTTTTTAGATTATTTAATATGATTTTTATGAATTTTTAGGTGTTTTCGAATTTTTAGGGTTTTTAAGCAATGAAAAATAGCCAAAATTGGCTAGAAAATCAAGCAACACAACAGAAACAACACCTAATTTTTATGGAATTTTTGGGGGTGTTTTTATATTTTTTTGTAATTTTTAAATCTAGACAGTAGCTAAAATGATGGTTTTTGAATTTTTAAAAATAACAAATAAACTTAAAAATGTCCTCCAAAATTCTCAAAAATCCTACAACATGGCAGGAGCCATGTGTCAAATTTTCATTGAATTTGGAGGTGATTTGATATTTTATTCAAAAATAACAAGGGGGCACTGTGCACAGGGACCAAAGTGCAAATACCCAAAGTTCTGGGGGTCCTGGTGCAAAATACCCAAGAAATCACGCGCGAGGCGCGTGTCTGGGGCACTCAGGGACCTATATGTAAGAAAAACAAGTCCGAGGACCTTTTGGTAACTCGTACCAAAACGTCCAGGGGCTATGTTGCAAATAACCCGCTCAAAAGGCGCACATGCGCAAATACAACTCACAGGGGCATAAATGCAATTATCAAAAAGTTTTCATTCATTAAAGAACATCCAGAACTACAGGGCTAAAGGCGCAAATACACCAAATATACACGTGACGATGCACGAGGCTCACACAAACAGGGGCATAAATGCAAATATAAACAAGCGCGAGGTCCAATGTGCAATTTACCCTACGTAAATAAAACTCCTAAAATATTTACAGGACTGACACGTAAAACAGAAACTAAGAGGGGGCCTAAGGTAATTTACCCCTTTATTATGTCGACGGCTGGATGGTGGACGCGTGGCGGATCTGACGGCTCTGGTCTCAGGCGCCTCTCTTCTCTTCCGCACGTGGGCCGATCGACGGCGCAGAGGAGGACACGTGGACGATCGAACGGTGCTCAGGTGCTGGTGCCTCTTTCCTCTGTGCTAACGGTCCGGATCAACCCTCGAAGTGATCAACGGTGGCTGCTCCTTGATGAATGAACGGCGACGATCGAAACTGGAGCTCTGAGGGATATCGGACGGTGATGGAGGTCCCTCGAAGAACAGGTGGCTGGCGAGGTTCGCCGGCCTCGTGCGTGTGCTGCGGGCCTCCTCAGCTGCCTCTGAAGATCGGAGAAGACTCGCACTGACGTCCCGCAGCTGGTGGTGGCCTCCGCTGGCCCGGCCGAGCCCAGGAGGGGCTCCGGCGAGGTCGACGGAGGGAAGCTCCTGGACGGATGTTGGGAGGCCTCAGATGGCCCCCTCTTGACCTGCAAAGTAGACCAGAAGCTTCGCGGGTCGAGGGCAAAGTGCCTCGACCCGGTTAGGTGGGGTGAAGGTGAGCTGTGAGTCGGGGCGAGCGAGCTCCAGCGAGCGGAGGACGGTGGAGCTCGAACCCCAGCTCCTGTGCGAGCTGGGTTGAACGAAGGGGCGGAGAATGTGCGCGGAGGGATGGCGATGGTGATCGTAGGTTCCGATGATCGAGAAGATACGCGATATGGTCGGAATCAGAGGAACTCGGCGGAGCTTCGATTTGGGGGAAACAAGAAATTAAGCGAAATAAGGAAGCTATAAGGTTACCTGGGCGGTGTGGAAGACTATGCTGGAGCTAAGGTAGCTCCTGGTCGTCGCCTCGAAGGTTGTCAAGGCCTGAGGCTCGAGCTCCTGCACGGGGCGGAGCACGGCGGCGCAAAGTCGCCGGATCAATGGTCCGGCCACCTCCTCCTCACTGCTACAAGGGCAATCGCGAGCTGTCACCTCAAGGATTGCAATGGAGGTCACGGGAATGAGAGTGGAGAGCCAAAGATGGCGAAAATGAGAGGCGGAGCTCGGCTATATACGTGAGTGCCGACCCGACTAGGGCTGGTCGGGTAGGGCTGCGAGAAGCGCGGATCCCAATGCGAATACCCCGGCGGTCATGTCGGATGTGCAAGGAATCGATAGGACCCGGGGTTTGCGGAGGAGGCGCGCGGATCAAGCGCGGAAAAAGAGGCGAAACCGGGTCGGGCGCGAGATCCGCAGGAGAAGGCGGTCCGCGGAGGGAGTTGACCGGAGGTCAACATCTCCGTGGACCAACCAGAAGCTGCCACGTGGAGAGGATTTGGAGCTCAAAAATAAGGCAGAAAATGGCCGATTTTGCAAAAATCCAAAACATGAAATATTTTTCTTTTATTTTTTTCTATTTTTTGGTGATTTTTAATTAATTTTTGGAAATAAAAATGAGGTATTTACATTATATAGGTATATATACAATAAGGAGGCTTTTGATTTTTGATTTTTAATTATTATTTTTATACAATTTTTATTCCCATTTTATATTTTATTTATTTATAGAATAAAATGAGGAATAAAAGGATATTTTTATTTTATTTTTATTATTTATATACATAGGTGAAATAAATAGTTATGTACAACTATATACATGGCATATGTACAATATATTTTTGTATTTTTAATTTTTGTTATTTTTATTTGATTTTTGTCTCAATTCTTTTTATTTATTTTATTTACAATATATACCATAGAATATTCACAAAAAGTTTTAAAAATAAATAAATTTATTTACAAGGTTAAATACATAAGGAGGCATGGTCTATGTACATGGTGAAAGGGCTATTTTGCATTTTTGATTTTTAAATTTTTATTTTGTTTTTAAGAGTTTCTAAATATATACAAATATTTACAAGAATATTTTTGGTTGAGGAAAATATAATTTTATTTATTTACATAGATATCTACACATGAGCTCATATCTCTCTCTACTGTGGCTTTTATGCGGTCAGGCCCATGTTGAGCCCTCCCTTGGGTTAGGTTGCTCAATATTTATTCTAAATTTTTCCCTCTTTTTCTTTTTGATCTTTATTCTTTTATTTTTGCACAAAAACATGCTAATTATAAGTTTTTACACAATGCATGCTTTTGGTAATTATTTGTATTTACATACATCTACATGTATTTGCAAAGGTTTTTGTAGCTAAAATATAAGAATAAAGAGTGATGAATGGGTATTCATCACCCCCCTATACTTAACTTTGCTAGTCCCTTAGCAAACACTTATTTGAAAAAGAAGTGAAAAAGAAAGAAAAAGAAAAAGAAAAAGAGGATGTACATGGATCAAAGTTGAATTATTAAACTTTCCTTCATTAAATTGAAATATGGAGCTCGATCAGATCTTTGGATTATTAATGTGTCGGAACCTTATTTGGACTTAAGCTTAAAACCCAACAGCCTCTAAGTTCCACCAATCTATGGACAAGACTCCTTAATAAACCAGATCAGAACAAGTCTACATACACAAACTCTAATGACCATGAGTCTTTCCATGCAGTGTAAGTGATATGTGGCTCCCCACCTCAGAAGCAACAAAGAAACAACCTCCCTCAACCTGGTAACTCTAATGCCTCGGTCTAGCAACTCTTTCCTCGAGAAGCGGGGTATTCCCTTCTAAGTTCAAGTGCAACCGGCTCAAGAAGAGGGGGTAGAAGTATAGAGTTTTGGAAGCTTAGCCAGTGTAGCTAAGTCTCCCGCTGCAAGCTTCATGAGATGTAACATGGATACCATAAGCTTTGCTTTATTTGACTATGTACACTCCGGTGGGGTTATTAAATTTTCAATCCGACCCACCATTTTTTTGGAGTTCTTTTGCATTTTTGCATTTTTTTTTTCAAGGACTTCTGTACAGCATATCTACATGGTGCAGCATATATACAAGAAATTTCCTCTTGAGCCAGTAGACTATCCCTCTTTTGAAGCTTTATTGCAACCCACAGCTTTTGTCTTTAGCCTTCATCACCACTAGACCAAGTTGAGGTGCACTTCCTTCACTAGAAGAAGAAGAGAGGTTCCGCCTAGAAGTACTACCCTCATATGCTACCCCAAGCCAAAGGAAACTGCCTCCTCACCACCTCATCCGTGGAGAGCCATGTGTAAAGTGCAGGTGCAAGTCAAGCCATTGTCTCTAAGAGTCATGCGTGTGTTGTTAAGTGTTCTACTTAAGCTCATCAAGATGACATATGCTCATAGCCTAGTGGACTCAAAGAATTAAGTCCTTATGGACCTGAAAAGCCTTAAACCTAAATCCTATAAGGTTCCTCTTGGAGTTAAGTGGATTAAGATCTTTTTCAAGCTCCATTTCTCAATTTAATTCCAGGCTTAGTTTAAATGTCAACTCTTATCCAGGAAAAATTATATACATATATGTACACAAGATGCTATTTACAAATATTTTACAATCATGCAAAATTTTTGAAAAATGTTTTGAAATCATGGATGATGATGATGCATGAAGTGCAAGTTTTGCAAAAAGATATTTACAAACATTTACACAAGATTTTTGCAAACTCTTGATTTTCAAAACATTTTGGAAAAATTTTGTACTATATACATAATTTTGATACAAAAGTATTTACACAAGCTTTACATAAAAGATTTTTGAAATCATTTTTACAAAAATACTTTGTACACTAGCTATGTATGTGCAAGATAAAAGAAGTTTATGTACATGAAAAATTTTTAAATTTTTGTGATTTTTAGCCATTTTATTTATTAACACACTCACACAAAGTACGAGTTATGGCTAAAGTATATATGAAATATATACACACCCCCCCTATACTTAGCTCGAACGATGTCCTCAGAGTGATCAAGAGCGATGAAGAAGACATAACTCATGCTTAGTAAAAGGGAAGTGAAAAGGAATGGCTAAGTACAGGAATGAATAAATGAATAGAATGAGAGGGACTCGGTGGTTTCCCCCTATACTTAGGATTAACTAGTCCTAAGTATAGCAAGCTGTACATGAAGGGAAATCCGAGTGGAGAAGATACCGAGTCTGCCCCCCCTATACTTAGGGTAAAATATCCCTAAGTATAGGCAGCAAAACAGGAGCAAACCGAATGAAAAGAATACTCGCAGGTCCGACTTCCCCTTTATACTTAGGGTAAAGTATACCCTAAGTATAGCATAATCATAAGATGAGAAAAGGGATGTGGGACTAAAGAATAGGATGATATGGACAACTGGATCTATAGAGGCGGAGGAACAGTGAAAATCAGGCGTGAGATGCAAAAGATGTGAGTCAAGAGACTACATCTCACGCAAAATGAATAGGGGCAACAATAACTTCCCGCGGCTCATGATCTAGAAATGGCTTGACCCGCTGGCCGTTCACTCGAAAGGTGCTCTCAGAAGACAACTCGGATATATCAATACTACCATTGTCGTGCACCTTTCTGACGAGAAAAGGTCCCTTCCATTTGCTCTGTAGCTTCCCTGGAAATAATCTAAGCCTCGCATCAAACAGCCATACTCTCTGTCCAATCTCAAAATGCTTGTGGCTGATATGAGAATCATGCCACTCCTTGACTTTCTCCTTATAATGTAGGCTGCTTGAGAAAGCTGCATCTCTAAGCTCCTCCAGGGCAGCTAACTCTGCCCTTCTCTGGTCTCCCATACCATCTGGATCCATAAGAATATATGTAACTGCCCAAAGTGACTTGTGCCTCAGCTCAACAGGTAAATGGCACGGCTTGCCATAAACGAGGCGAAAGGGAGATGTACCCAATGGAGTCTTGAAAGACGTCCTATATGCCCACAAGACCGAGTCCAAAAGCTGTGACCAATTCTTTCGGTCAGGGCGGACGACTTTCTGCAGAATATTCTTGATCTCCCTATTCGACACCTCAGCTAGACCATTCGTCTGTGGATGGTAAGGTGTGGCAACACGATGATCTATGCTGAACTCGCTAGCAAGGGCCTTCACCTGGTCGTTGATGAAATGAGACCCCCCATCAGAAATAAGAACTCGTGGAACCCCGAACCGCGTGATGATATGTTTCCTCAAAAATCTGCAAACTGTCCTCGCATCAGCGGCTCGGGCGGGGATAGCCTCAACCCAACGACTCACATAATCAACGGCCAACAGAATATACTCAAATTCCTGACTCTTAGGGAATGGACCCATGAAATCGATGCCCCATGCGTCAAAGACCTCACAGAAGTGAATGGGCTGCATCGGCATCATATGACGCTGTCCACAAGTGCCCATCCTCTGACAGTCAGTACACCTCTTCACGAACTCATCAGAGTCCTTGAAGAGGGTAGGCCACCACAAGCCGGATTGGAGCACTTTCTGTGCCGTTCTCCTCCCAGAATGATGTCCCCCTGCCTCAAGCTTGTGGCAGTAAGTGAGGACGCTATGGTGTTCCTCCTGAGGAATACACCGACGCCAGACGCTATCCCCTCCTTCGTGGTAAAGGATGGGATCCTCCCAGTGGTAGGACTTAGCCTTCGCAAGGAAGGTCTCAAGTCTCTGCCTGAGCCAATCTTGTGGGACTTTCCCTGCAACGAGAAAGTTCACAATATCGGCATACCACGGGAGTGAGGCGATAGCAAGGATCGCCTCATCTGGGAAGGTATCTCGAATGGGATCAATCTGCTCAGAATCCTCAGGTTGCTCTAATCGGGAGAGATGATCCGCCACCACATTCTTGACTCCAGGCTTATCCTTGATCTCAATGTCGAACTCCTGGAGTAGAAGGATCCATCTAGTCAGTCTGGCCTTGGCATCCTTCTTTGCCATGAGGTACCTGATGGCGGTGTGATCTGTAAACAAAGTCACTTTAGATCCAATGATATACGATCTGAACTTATCTAGGGCAAACACCACGGCTAGCATCTCCTTCTCTGTGACCGTATAATTCCGCTGGGCGGAATCCAATGTGCGGCTAGCGTAGTGTATGGCAAACGGAACTCCATCCCTCCTCTGTCCCAGCACTGCCCCCACGGCAAAATCGGAGGCGTCCGTCATGATCTCGAATGGGAGAGACCAATCAGGCGGCTGGAGAACAGGAGCCTCAATAACATGCTGCTGGAGAGTCGCAAAGGACGAGAGACACTTGTCATCGACAAGGAACTCGGTGTCTTTCGTCAAGAGGTCAGTCAACGGTCGGGCAATCTTGCTGAAATCCTGAATAAATCTCCTATAAAATCCAACGTGCCCCAGGAATGACCGTAGCTGCCTCAAGTTGGACGGCGGTGTGAGTTTCCTAATGACATCAACCTTGGCCGGGTCGACCTCCATGCCCCTGTTGGAGATGATGTGGCCAAGCACCGTCCCTTGAGTCACCATGAAGTGACTCTTCTCCCATGACAGAACCAAATGAAACTCGATACATCGCTGGAGTACCCGGTCTAGGCAGTCAAGACAAGAATCGAATCCATCGCCGTATACCGAGAAATCATCCATGAAGACCTCTAAGCACTCCCCTACCATGTCCGAGAAGATCGACAGCAAGCACCTCTGAAAAGTCGCAGGGGCATTGCATAGCCCAAATGGCATGCGTCGAAAAGCATATGTGCCGAAGGGACAGGTAAAGGTGGTCTTCTCCTGATCCTCAGGAGCGATGGCCACTTGGTTGTAGCCCGAGTACCCATCCAGGAAACAATAATGGCTCTTCCCTGCCAGTCTCTCAATGATCTGGTCAATAAAAGGCAGGGGAAAATGGTCCTTCTTGGTGGCTTGGTTGAGTCTCCTGTAGTCAACACAAACCCTCCAAGAGGTGGGTACTCGTGTAGCGATCTCCTCTCCCGACTCACTGATCACAGTCGTGATGCCCGTCTTCTTGGGCACCACATGCAAGAGGCTGACCCACTTGGAGTCGGAAATGGGATAAATAAAATCTGCGCTCCACCATTTGGATATTTCCTTCATCACGACCTCTCTCAGGTTGGGGTTCAGTCGCCGCTGGAACTCACGCGACGGCTTCGCCCCCTCCTCAAGATAGATATGGTGGGAGCACACTGCTGGACTAATCCCATGGAGATCCGCTACGCTCCATCCGATCGCCTTGCGGTTCTTTTCAAGAACCCCCATCAAACGGGATTCTTGCTCTCCAGTCAACTCGGCAGAGATGATGACTGGGTACATCTCTGAATCGCCCGCAAGGAATCGATACTTCAGCGAAGTAGGGAGCGGCTTTCGCTCTGGAATGCTGGGTGCTGGCAAATCTGGCTGCGGAAGAAACTGAGTGAAAGCTGCAAGGTCGGCCAAATCTGCCTGGGAAAGTGAAAGCGTACTCTCGCAAACTGGATCGGGAGAAGGCGGCTCAACTGCACTGTCTCTGCTCGGCTCTGCATCTACCTCCTCCTCATCTATAGGCTCAGGTGAACTCAGGTCTGGCATCTGATCATAACAATCGGCCCAATCAGACTCTGAATCCGAGGGATCTGCATCAATCTCAGTGGCATCAGTACCACCGGAAAACAAGGTGGCCTCAGCACCACCATCACTGAACATCGTGTCGCGATCAAGGACCGGCTCTGCTGCCTCCATGGTATCCTGAACCAGGTCTGTGCTCTCCAGACTCTCCTCTGCTATCGTCTCTGCATCAACTGTATCTGAAAGTGAGAGGGTGGTCTGTGTCTCAAGATCTGCCCAAGCTGCCTCATCATCTGTGATCACAAAATCACAGTCCTGGTGGATGTCTGGCTCTGCGTCTGTCAGCTGCTCTGAATCGGTACTCGCATCGGAGCGGGCTCTGAGTCTGGCTCTGTAGTCCTCGACCGTCTCTATTTGTATACTCTCGCCCTCGACGCGAAAGTACACCTTCCCACTATCATGATCAGTCACCGCCTTGGCTGTGACCAAGAACGGACGACCAAGGATGATGGGGGTATCGGTCACTGACTCAGGGATCTCCATGTCCAACACTACGAAGTCCACGGGGAATTTCAGGCCCTGAATCATGACGATAACGTCTCGTAATAACCCCTTCGGCCTCTTGACAGATCGATCAGCGAACTGAAAGACTGTCCTGCTCGGTCGAAGAGTGCCCAACTCGAAGCGGTCGAGAAGGGCTGCCGGAAGAAGGTTGATCGACGATCCGCTATCTAAAAGAGTACGGTCGAACCTCTGCTCGCTAATCTGGCATCTGACATACGGGGCCCCTGAATCTGGCCTCTTGGCTGGCAGGCGGTTCTGTATCGCAAAACACGTGGCTTTCGTCAGCACATGTATCTCCGAAGTGTGGTTCCTCCTTCTCCTCCTGACTGTAGTCCTGTCTCTCAAAGATCGCTGGAGAAGGGGGATGTGCTGCAAAGCCTCCTGGAGGGTCAGCTGGATGTGGAATCGATCAATCATGCTCTGGCTGAACTTCTCAAGCTCTCTCTTTTTTGGATTTTCTTTTTTCTTCCCCTTCCCCATCTGAAGGGCGCTAGGGAAGGGGATCACAGGGTCCTTCTCAGATGAAGGACTAGGAAAAGGTCTAAGCGGTTCAAGGACCGGATCCACACATACATCATGCACCACAGTGGGACCAGAAGAAAGTAAACCTTTTCCTTTATTCATAGCAGAGTTCCGAGATACATGAGTGCGAGGAAAAACAACATCTCTATCTGTACAAACACCGGTGGCCTCAGTACCACCACGGGCTGGCTCTGCTGCTGCTGCTGCTGGTAGACGTCGTGCGGCATCAGTACCGCTGGCTGGCTCGGCTGAATGGGTGGCATCAGTACCACCTCCTCGAACTGGTGAAGCGGCGGCCTCAGTACCGCCGGTGGGATCAGCATCCTTGGTGGCATCTGTACCACCGTCATCATCTGGAGCGGCCTCAGTACCGCTCTCCTCCTCCTCATGTAGCGCCTCTGGAGTGTCCTCGTGGTGAAGCTCAGATGAGGCGCCGCCGCCTGCTGGGGTCCTACCACTCCTAAGTGTGACAAAATCAGCATCAAATAGATCCGAAGATGTATCATCAAAAGGGTCACTAGGAGTGGCTAACTCAGTATGTACTACCTGCTCAGATTTCCTCTTAAGGTTGTTCGGATTCGGCTCAATCTGGGCTGGTATGGCGGCCTTCCCTCTCACCAGGTCCCGCATCTCCTGGCGGAACTCGTCCATCTCCCGTCTGAATGTGGCCTGCTGGTCCGTGAGGAGGCGGGCGATGTCATCCAAGGCGGGGCTCTCGTGGGAGCCCGACGGGTGGCCTCTCTGTGGGTGAGGCTGCTGGAAGTGCTGTGGTGGGTAAGAGGGGTAGGATGGAGGCTGCTGCTGGTATCCCTGGTGAGCCTGATGCTCACGTCTCCAAGACTGTCCCTGCTGCTGATAGGGACGAGGACCGTAGGATGACTGCTGCTGATACGCTGGGGGCTGCTGCTGCGGCTGGTGCTGGTCTCTCTGTTGGGAGTACTGCCCTCCCTGACCTGACGGCTGCTGCTGGGGCTGGGCACCACCACTCCCCCACCTGAATCCGGGATGATCTCGTCGGATCCCAGGCTGGGGGCGGTCATACCAAATCCCGTTGACATCCATCAACGGCTCTGCATCGAAGGGGGCTGGCGGCAGTACTGCCAGAGGCTGATCCGGCTGGTAGAGCACCATCTGCATCTCTGGAGATGGTGGGGACTGATAGGTGGGCTGCGGCTGCTGGTACGGCTCCGCCTGTACAAAGTGAACCTGTCTAGGCTGCTCTGAGGAGCTGGAGCGCTGGGACGAGCTGCTGCTGCTGCCGGTATCGCCTCGCGACAGAAGACGGGGCTGTGAAGCCGTCTGTGTCTCCTGGAGACACATGAGCTGGGTCTTCATGTCGCTCAAGACCTGTGCCATCTGCTCCATCTGCGTGATACTCTGGCACTGCTTCTTCTCGATCAGCTCCATGCGGTCCAACTTCTCGCTGATGATACCCATGTCCGCAGCGGATGACTCTGCCTGTGCTGCTGCGACTGCGGACGAACTGGATGGACCTGCATCTACCCGTGCTATCCGCTGGTACTGCACGGATCCTGACTGATGTGGCTGGGTCTTCTGAGTATAGAGCCTGGTCTGAGACATCACCATATAGTTCTCGGACATCTCCTCGTAGATGGCCCAGACCTGCTCATGGTCCTTGGCAAAGTAGGACCCGCCGCAAGAAGCGTTCACCAGGCCCTGAAGCTCTGGCGTCAACCCGCTGAAAAAGCTCTGAACTAAGTTCGGCTTGGATATATCGTGGTGCGGGCATCTGTCTAGGAGCTCTCGAAACCTCTCCCAAGCCTCGTGGAACTGCTCGTTGGGGAACATGGAGAAGTTGCTGATCAGGGCCCTCGCTGCGTTCGTCCGCCCGAGTGGATAGTACTTTTTCAAGTACTCGGTGCGGAGCTGCTCCCAGGTGTAGACAAACTTCCCTAGATGCTTCAGCCAGGTGGCTGCTCTATCTACCAGTGAAAACGGGAAGGCTATCATCCGGATCGTATCCTGGTCCACGTGGCGATCGTGGACAGTGCTGCAGATCATCAGAAACTCCTGGAGGTGGAGATGGGACTCCTCAGTAGCAAGTCCGTGGAAACGGGGCAGTAACTGCAAGGTGTTCGGGGGGAACTTGAAGTCCCCCACGATAGCTGGCACTACCACCCAGTGATGCATCAGAGTCGATCCGGGGTTGTGCAACTCCCGCATCGGTCGTGGTGGTCCTCCTGCCGCGGCGGCTGCTGCGGCTGCCGCTGCGGCGGCTGCTGCTGCTGCGGCTGCTGCGGCTGCGGCCTCTGCATCCGGCATCTCCTCAGGCTCGCTCAGTATCTCCTCAGGCTCGCTCTGCTGGCCTCGCTCTGCTCTGAGCCTCTCCAACTCTCGCCTCATCTCTATCATGAATGCCCCCTGATCGCGTAACTGCTGCTGAACTGTCTCGAGCGATGCGATCAGGGTGGAGTTGATCGCTCCCTGGTCAAGTACAACATGCTGGTCTCCCTGTGGACCTCTGGAGTGATCGTCTGATCTGGCTGCCATAGCGACGTCTGCAAAATCAAATGAGCCCAACTCAGGTGCTGACAAATCTGATAATCTCTCCTCGGGCTCATGTCTCTCAGTGCCGAAAGAAAGGGGGTCGAGGGAGAAAAGGGCGGAATCGTACTCGGGCTCGGAGAGCTGGTCTCGGCTCTCACGGGCCAACCTAGATGATCGGGTAGACGTGCCCGAAAGCGGTGCAGCCAGAGGCTGCCTAAGAGACCGTCTACCCATCATCTTGATCTGGCGAGTAGTGCGGATGAGATCTGGAATCAACTATGATCACAAAACAAACCCCCGGTTCACCAACGCGACGCGAGCTGAAGACCGTGAAAGTTCGGTCAGATTATCTTGTCTATTTTATTTTGGTGAACACACAAAATATCAGAGCGCTTACGTGACCTGTTAGGATATCCGATGCTATCCCAACCGACTGGCCCGCACGGAAAAGTCGGTAATCAGTCGGGCCTAGCACCGGGAGGCTCTACCTAGGGTGCGGGTCACTCTCTCGCGCATCCAAACAATACAATGAGGGGGTTGCTCTCCCCAAGACAGTTTTTAGGGTGAGCGGTTTTTAAGATCAAGTATGATTAGCAGTCCCGATTTTATTGTTTTTCTTTTTAATATTTTTCAAAGCAAACAAAAGGCCTAACGAATTTTTCGGTTCTCCTGATTTATTTAGTCCAAAAACAGGGGGGAGAAGACAAAAAAGCCGATGCGCGATAAATCAATGATGCATGCTGAGATAGAAATGCGTACCTTGTCTCCAGCTCTCTACATGCAAGTGATCCGCGCAGAATTTAAAGACAGGAAATAAACTACCTAAATGATGCAAGTGGGAAAAACCGAGTCCTAGATGAGCAATTCCTAGCGCAGAACCGTCTAACTCAGTCACTCGCCCTCGATCCAAAGAGTCCGGTCTTGGCCCACCCCTCCTCTTCTCGACAGGTCGAGTTCAGGAGTAGCGCTTGCGGGGCAGGCTCGCGGCGCGTAGGCTCTCAGGAAAGCGACTGAGTTATTTTTATTATTTATTATTAGTAGGTCCAATTAACGATCTATAGGAACAGATAAGCAGTTAGGTGTGTAGATCCTACTAATTACGTCACAAGCACCAGAAATTCCTACGGCTAGGGGCTCGATCAAAAACCGCGTAAACACCGGAAAGGCAGTAAAAAGGTAGAAGAAAGCCGCGAAAAACCGCGAAAAACTCCTAAGGGTCCCCCGAGCACACCGGTGCTCGGCGAAACAGACCCGCTAAGTCAAGTCCAAACAGTTCAAGTCTCTGAACACCTGTATTATTACAACAATAATAATCAAATATCCTAAGCTATCCTCACCCACTCAACTCTCTCTCTCGCTCTCTCCTGCGGCTCGATGAAGAAACGAGCCTCGGGTGCACCGGCGCTCCTAGGAATGCCGCCCTCGCTCCTCGGGCCCTCACAAGAAACAGAGAGAAAAGTGGTCAGTCCAAAAATTATTGGCAGAAATATGAGAAAAATATATATACAAAAATTCTATACAAAAAGCCGCGAAAATCAAAAACCGCGGAAAAAGCTAAAAACGACTACTAAGTCGTGCTCCCCGGCAACGGCGCCATTCTGATAACCCGAAATCTCGAAGACCCGGATGAAGGTAATAATACAAGGGTCGTTGCGACCCGGATCTCAGAGGATAGGTATATCAAGAAAAAATGAACCACTCACAAAATATAAAATCAATCAAGCACAAAAGCGGTCCTGCTAGGAGATTAACCTGGTATAGCACCCAGGGTCGAACACAAGGAGCACGGGTTGGCTAAAAAGCCTACGAAGTAGTCAAAGAAAAAGGGAAGACATTTTTAGTGGTTTTTAATTGTTTTTAAAGTTTTTTGGATTTTTAATATGTAAAGAAAATAAGAAAACACAAGAACAAGCACACTTGAGCGATTTATTTAAAGCATCAAAAATCAAGCAAAAATTCAAGAAAAAATGTTTTTATGTTTTTTTGGGTTTTTAAGTGTTTTTGGTGAATTTTTGATAATTTTCTGAAGGGTATTTTATTTTCTAAAAATCAAACAATGCTAAAAAGACAAGGTACTGTCCAGCCAGGTCCAAAACCCAAAGATAAAATATCTAAGGATCTCAAGAGGGCCTGGAGGTAATTTTCCTGTATACTAGAGAAAACAAGGAAAATTCGAGCACCAAAATTATTGTTTTTGGGTTTTTAGATTATTTAATATGATTTTTATGAATTTTTAGGTGTTTTCGAATTTTTAGGGTTTTTAAGCAATGAAAAATAGCCAAAATTGGCTAGAAAATCAAGCAACACAACAGAAACAACACCTAATTTTTATGGAATTTTTGGGGGTGTTTTTATATTTTTTTGTAATTTTTAAATCTAGACAGTAGCTAAAATGATGGTTTTTGAATTTTTAAAAATAACAAATAAACTTAAAAATGTCCTCCAAAATTCTCAAAAATCCTACAACATGGCAGGAGCCATGTGTCAAATTTTCATTGAATTTGGAGGTGATTTGATATTTTATTCAAAAATAACAAGGGGGCACTGTGCACAGGGACCAAAGTGCAAATACCCAAAGTTCTGGGGGTCCTGGTGCAAAATACCCAAGAAATCACGCGCGAGGCGCGTGTCTGGGGCACTCAGGGACCTATATGTAAGAAAAACAAGTCCGAGGACCTTTTGGTAACTCGTACCAAAAAGTCCAGGGGCTATGTTGCAAATAACCCGCTCAAAAGGCGCACATGCGCAAATACAACACTCACAGGGGCATAAATGCAATTATCAAAAAGTTTTCATTCATTAAAGAACATCCAGAACTACAGGGCTAAAGGCGCAAATACACCAAATATACACGTGACGATGCACGTGGCTCACACAAACAGGGGCATAAATGCAAATATAAACAAGCGCGAGGTCCAATGTGCAATTTACCCTACGTAAATAAAACTCCTAAAATATTTACAGGACTGACACGTAAAACAGAAACTAAGAGGGGGCCTAAGGTAATTTACCCCTTTATTATGTCGACGGCTAGATGGTGGACGCGTGGAGGATCTCACGGCTCTGGTCTCAGGCGCCTCTCTTCTCTTCCGCACGTGGGCCGATCGACGGCGCAGAGGAGGACACGTGGACGATCGAACGGTGCTCAGGTGCTGGTGCCTCTTTCTTCTGTGCTAACGGTCCGGATCAACCCTCGAAGTGATCAACGGTGGCTGCTCCTTGATGAATGAACGGCGACGATCGAAACTGGAGCTCTGAGGGATATCGGACGGTGATGGAGGTCCCTCGAAGAACAGGTGGCTGGCGAGGTTCGCCGGCCTCGTGCGTGTGCTGCGGGCCTCCTCAGCTGCCTCTGAAGATCGGAGAAGACTCGCACTGACGTCCCGCAGCTGGTGGTGGCCTCCGCTGGCCCGGCCAAGCCCAGGAGGGGCTCCGGCGAGGTCGACGGAGGGAAGCTCCTGGACGGATGTTGGGAGGCCTCAGATGGCCCCCTCTTGACCTGCAAAGTAGACCAGAAGCTTCGCGGGTCGAGGGCAAAGTGCCTCGACCCGGTTAGGTGGGGTGAAGGTGAGTTGTGGGTCGGGGCGAGCGAGCTCCGGCGAGCGGAGGACGGTGGAGCTCGAACCCCAGCTCCTGTGCGAGCTGGGTTGAACGAAGGGGCGGAGAATGTGCGCGGAGGGATGGCGATGGTGATCGTAGGTTCCGATGATCGAGAAGATACGCGATATGGTCGGAATCAGAGGAACTCGGCGGAGCTTCGATTTGGGGGAAACAAGAAATTAAGCGAAATAAGGAAGCTATAAGGTTACCTGGGCGGTGTGGAAGACTATGCTGGAGCTAAGGTAGCTCCTGGTCGTCGCCTCGAAGGTTGTCAAGGCCTGAGGCTCGAGCTCCTGCACGGGGCGGAGCACGGCGGCGCAAAGTCGCCGGATCAATGGTCCGGCCACCTCCTCCTCACTGCTACAAGGGCAATCGCGAGCTGTCACCTCAAGGATTGCAATGGAGGTCACGGGAATGAGAGTGGAGAGCCAAAGATGGCGAAAATGAGAGGCGGAGCTCGGCTATATACGTGAGTGCCGACCCGACTAGGGCTGGTCGGGTAGGGCTGCGAGAAGCGCGGATCCCAATGCGAATACCCCGGCGGTCATGTCGGATGTGCAAGGAATCGATAGGACCCGGGGTTTGCGGAGGAGGCGCGCGGATCAAGCGCGGAAAAAGAGGCGAAACCGGGTCGGGCGCGAGATCCGCAGGAGAAGGCGGTCCGCGGAGGGAGTTGACCGGAGGTCAACATCTCCGTGGACCAACCAGAAGCTGCCACGTGGAGAGGATTTGGAGCTCAAAAATAAGGCAGAAAATGGCCGATTTTGCAAAAATCCAAAACATGAAATATTTTTCTTTTGTTTTTTTCTATTTTTTGGTGATTTTTAATTAATTTTTGGAAATAAAAATGAGGTATTTACATTATATAGGTATATATACAATAAGGAGGCTTTTGATTTTTGATTTTTAATTATTATTTTTATACAATTTTTATTCCCATTTTATATTTTATTTATTTATAGAATAAAATGAGGAATAAAAGGATATTTTTATTTTATTTTTATTATTTATATACATAGGTGAAATAAATAGTTATGTACAACTATATACATGGCATATGTACAATATATTTTTGTATTTTTAATTTTTGTTATTTTTATTTGATTTTTGTCTCAATTCTTTTTATTTATTTTATTTACAATATATACCATAGAATATTCACAAAAAGTTTTGAAAATAAATAAATTTATTTACAAGGTTAAATACATAAGGAGGCATGGTCTATGTACATGGTGAAAGGGCTATTTTTGCATTTTTGATTTTTAAATTTTTATTTTGTTTTTAAGAGTTTCTAAATATATACAAATATTTACAAGAATATTTTTGGTTGAGGAAAATATAATTTTATTTATTTACATAGATATCTACACATGAGCTCCTATCTCTCTCTACTGTGGCTTTTATGCGGTCAGGCCCATGCTGAGCCCTCCCTTGGGTTAGGTTGCTCAATATTTATTCTAAATATTTCCCTCTTTTTCTTTTTGATCTTTATTCTTTTATTTTTGCACAAAAACATGCTAATTATAAGTTTTTACACAATGCATGCTTTTGGTAATTATTTGTATTTACATACATCTACATGTATTTGCAAAGGTTTTTGTAGCTAAAATATAAGAATAAAGAGTGATGAATGGGTATTCATCAATCCCCCACACCAACACGGCCCTGCGCCACCCTAGAGGCCCCATACCGCACTAGCTGCACAATGCCATCCACCCTCGCGGCCCCCGTGCCACCCTGTGCTACTCCAGCGCCCCGAGGTCCCACGCTGCCTCCTGCCCTCACACAACCCCGTATCGCCCTCAGGTTGCGCCGCCTACCAAACTTCCATTCAATGCATTGCTAGGTCTACATGATACTTAAGACTACAACGACTATCTAGATTACTTTTTCTTGACCTTTGTGGCCACCATGGCATCTGTTGAATCCAAGCCCTTCTACCCGACTTCCTCTGTAATGGTCCAGGGAACTTCTATCAAACTCAAGGGTTTCAAGAACTTTGTACTATGGTCTCGATCCTTCAAGGCGTTATTCGGTGGGTCAGCGAAAGAACTATGTTCTTACTAAATATCCGCCCAAGGAGACAGAAAAGGACTACGATACTTGGTATGTAGATAACGGCCAGGTGATTACTTGAATGACCAACATGTCAATCCGAATATAGCCTCTAATTTTCTCTACAAGGAAACTACAAAGGCGATATGGGAGAGTCTTGAGAACGCTTACTCCCAGAAGACAACCAAGTCTAGACACTCAGATATCTATACACGTATTTGGTCTGCAAATCAAGGAGATACATCCTTGATCGAGTACTATTGACTCCTCGACGGCCTGTTTGAAGAGCTCCTTATCTTCCAACCTGCTTGTTGTGACAAACAGATAGGAGAACGAGCAGAATGGCAAGTGCATTGTTTCTTATCAAGACTACATCTACGGTACAAACCGGTGAAGGATCAATTGACTGCTGAAGCTACCCTCTCTTGAGACCATCTTTGGTCGACTACAGGAACTTGAGTCTCCTTTACCTCCCCTGTCTGCTGAGACTACAACCCATTTTGTTAGAGAATGCTCGACCTACCAAGGAGGACGTTGCCGTGACTTTGGCTGAGGTAGAGGCCGTGAGTTTGGACGAGGACGTAACTCAGGTCGCGGTTGTAGGCATGATCCTACTACTGCCCGCTATCCAACATGCACTCATAGTGGATGCCTAAATCATTCGTCAGAACGTTGTTGGGCAAAGTTTGGCATGCCTCCCAATGCCAACGTCTATGAGACTGTCTCTTATGATGGCACCTATGATACTGTGGACACCTCTCATGTTCAGTCTTCCAGTGACAGACAAACCTCCTTTACTACTTCTGAGTATGCTCGGCTTTGACAACTATTACAAAACTCTGCCATTGACACTATTGCTTCTACTCCTGCAGCTAGTCTGGTCACTACATTAGGTATAATCGCCAGCTCTGCATCTACATCTGCTCTTGCATGAATCGTCGACTCAGGTGCATCAACTCATCTGACAAGAGAAGGTAGTCTTCTCACCTCCTCACGGTCGTTTTCTGTTGTAAAGACTGTGTTGCAAATGGTGCCCATTCTCCTATTACTAATGTGGGTACCAAGGAGTTTTCCTCTAAACTCCAGCTTACTGGCGTTCATTGCGCTCTTGACTTTCCTCTCAGTCTATATTATATGTTCACAAGCTGCGCACTGAGCTTAACTGTCGAGTTATATCTGATGAGTTTTGTTATTTCTTTCGTGGGGGACATGAGAAGAACAGTCTTTATAATCTTGATATTCCTTCTGACTCCGATTTAGATGGTGCTTTGTCCATCTCTGTTGATCCTTTTCTCTGGCATCTTAATCTAGGTCATCTGTCTGCCAAAGCTCTATCTTGGATGTTCCCTGAACTCTCTATGCTCAAGCCTTTTGAGTGTGAGACATGTCACTTCGGGAAACATCATCGAGCATCGTTCCCTGCTCGTATTGAGCCTCGTCGTGAAGTTCCTTTCTCCTTAGTTTATTGTGATATTTGGGGACCTTGTCCGGTCCGTAGTCGGTATGCAGTCGGCGGGGTCACCTACTAAGGATTAGTCGGCAGTCGGGCGACTAGTCGGAATTAGTCGGGCAAAAGTCGGTTTTGAATTTTTTTATTATTTTAAATATATAAATTATTATTAATATATTAATCTATATATATACTCAATCATAAATATGCATAGATTTAGCAATTTTCAATTTTATAAGAGCTAAAAAAGAACTAAATTGCCATGCAAGTAACCGTGTAAGTAAATATATATATATTAATCTATATATATACTCCTTTCACGACCTTCTTGCACAACCTGCAAGTAACCGTGTTCGAATCCGCACGGTTTGGAAGGTATCCAAATTGCCATGCAGGATCACTTGATCCTGGTGGCACATAAAAGGAAGAGTCACCACCAGAGGCGACATTCGTGGGAGGTGTTGCCATCTACATTGCCAAAAACTCACATGTTAAAGCTTGATATAAACAATTTAATAATTATTACTTTAAGAACACACTTTCTCATTTTGCATTTAGTTAAAAACAAACGAACTACAACACCTAAATCAATTCAATATTGGCCATTGTCATCTCAATTTAATCAATAACCAAACAACAACAATCATAGAACTTAGACTAATCCTTTGAATTTATAACCAAACAACAACAATCATAGAACTTAGACTAATCCTTTGAATTTATAACCAAACAACAACAATCATAGAACTTAGACTAATCCTTTGAATCAATAACCAAACAACAACAATCATAGAACTTAGACTAATCCTTTGAATTTAATCAATAAACTTAGAACATAGAACAACAATCAATGGAGGCTCTTGAATTTATAAATGAACTCACAACTTGAATTTATAATATATTTGAGCATAAATTTCGAAAAAAAATAGCAAAAAAAAACCCTAACCGGACCGACGGTCGGATGGCGAGGTGCAGGAGAGCTGGGAGACCGAACGGCGAGGAAGGAGTGGTCGTGCGGGGACCACCGAGCGACGCGCGACCTCCGGGCGGCGAGCGGCGTCGGGAGGAGGCGGTGTGGAGAGCATGCGGCGTCGAGACAGTAACCACGAGGGACGCGCGAGGGGAATGTCGAGTGGGGAGTTTAGGTTACTGTCGGACAGTAACCTAAACTCCCATTTTTGATTCATTCGGATCGTCCTCGGATTCGGGTACGCGGATCTTTGTTGCAGAAATCGGCCAACTAATCGGCCGACTAGCCCGACTAGTCGGGCCGACTAGTCTGTCCACCCGACTAATGACCGACTCTCCTAAATCGGGTCGGTCAGTAGGCCGACTCGACTAATCGGACCGACTAGTCGGCCTAGTCGGCCGATTTTTGCAAGCTTGATATCTGATGAGTTTTGTTATTTCTTTGGTGGGGACATGAGAAAAACAGTCTTTATAATCTTGATATTCCTTCTGACTCCGATTTAGATGGTGCTTTGTCCATCTCTGTTGATCCTTTTCTCTGGCATCTTCATCTAGGTCATCTGTCTGCCAAAGCTCTATCTTGGATGTTCCCTGAACTCTCTATGCTCAAGCCTTTTGAGTGTGAGACATGTCACTTCGGGAAACATCATCGAGCATCGTTCCCTGCTCGTATTGAGCCTCGTCGTGAAGTTCCTTTCTCCTTAGTTCATTGTGATATTTGGGGACCTTGTCCGGTCCGTACTCTGAGTGGACATAGATAATTTATTGTTTTTGTTGATGACTATAGTAGGTTGTCATGGGTCTATCTTCTAAAAGAACTTTCGAAGATTAATAAAATTGTCAAAATTTCTTTCATTATGGCAAGAATATCTTCTCTACTAGTATACACATTTTCCATTCTGATAATGCTTTGGAATTAACACAACAAGACCTAACAGACTTCTTTGCCTCCCACGGAACCATACATCAAACCTCTTGTCCATATACGTCCCAACAAAACGGGATAGCAGAAAGGAAATTCAGACATCTCCTAAATATTGCCCGCTCCCTTTTTACTCAAATGAAGGTTCCCAAGACCTATTGGGGTGATGCCTTTTGGACCGTTGTTCATCTTATCAACAGAATTCCATCTCCAAACCTAAATGGATCAACCCCTTTCTCTCTACGTTATCCAACTGAGTTACACTTTCCTCTTCCGTTGAGAATCTTCGGATACGTGTCTTTTTTTTAATTTTCACACTACAGACAAACTTTCTCCTCGTGCAATCAAATGTGTCTTCCTCGGTTATTCCCGTACTCAAAAAGGTTACAGGTGTTATTATCCAACTGGACGTTGCTATTATATCTCTGCAGATGTAACCTTCTTTAAGCAAACCAGTTTCTTCACTCAATCTGTTACAGATATCCCCCTGGATCTCCCACCTCCACCCATTGTCTATCAACAAAGACAAATATCTTCACTACCAGATGTTCTTTTGCTTGTTTCTCTTTTTCAGGATGATATGCTCTCTACAAGTGTCCCCTCCAATGTTGTCCCAGATGATCCCCAAGGTCTTCCAATTGCTCTGCGCAGGATTAAGAGGCAATGTACTTCTCATCCCATGTCTCATTTCATTTCTACTATCGGTTTATCTTGCACTGACAGACGAAATGCAGATGTTCTCATGACTATTTCTATTCTGAGAGATCACCATAGTGCTTTGCAGGATTCAGGATGGCGAAAGGCCATGGATGATGAGATGGAAGCTCTTATTTCCAGGGGAACATGTGATCTAGTGCAATGTCCTAAAGGGACTAGACATGTGGCATGTAAATGGGTTTTCACGATCAAACAATCACCAGATGGATCGATTGACAGTGGCAAAGGGCTTCACAGAAACATATGGAGTGGATTACTTTGAGACATTCTTACCGGTTGCACGTACGAGGTCAAAAGGACTATCCTTTTTGTAGCATCCAATAAGGCATGGCCTATCTTTCAATTAGATGTGAAAAATACGTTCCTATATGGCAATCTTGATGACGAAGTGTACATGATGCAGCCTCTGGGTTATGAAGTCGAGGGGGAGTGTGTATGTCGACCTCGCAAAGCCATATATGACCTAAAGCAGAGCCCAAGGGCATGGTTCGACAGACTTACTGCAGAAATCAGCACTCTTTGCTTCCAGAGAACAACCTCTGATTATTCTGTATTTGTCAGAAGACAAACAACTGGTACTGTTATTCTTGCAGTCTATGTGGATGATATGGTTATCACAGGTGATGATGATAAAGGGATACTAGAGACCAAGGCCTTCCTCCAAAAGGTACTTGTTACCAAGGATCTTGATCCACTACGATATTTCTTGGGCATAAAAGTACTATGCACTACAGAGGGTCTTCATCTTTCATAGAGAAAATACTGTCTGGACATTCTTATGGAAGCCGGATTACTTGGATGCAAGCTCGAAGCTATTCTTACATATCCTAAGAAACAATTCACATCCTATGATCCTATCTTCGAAGATGTTACTCAATATAGAAGCCTACTTGGAAAACTTCTTTATCTTACTGTCACCAGACCAGATATTTCCTATGTAGTGAGCAGAGCTAGTCAACACATGGAGCAACCTTGTTACAGTCATTGGCAGGATGTTCTTCAGATTCTACGATACTTGAAGGAATCACCAGGGTGTGGCCTCTTCTATGGGGCAAATGGGTACAACGATGTCATTGAATATGCTGATGTTGATTATGCAAGCTCACCAGAGGATCGACGCTCCACCACATGTTTTGCTATGATGGTTGGAGGAAATCTTGTTACTTGGAGAAGCAAGAAGCAGACTGTTGTATCTAGATCCAATACAGAAGCATAGTACAGGGCAATGGCTGAAGCGACTTGTAAGATCACATGGCTATTAACTTTCTGCGAGAACTTGGTATTGTTGTCACTACTCCTATTCTACTATATTGTCACAACAAATCTGCTACATATATTGTCACGAATCTGGTGTTCTATGAGCGAAGCAAGCATGTAGATGTTAACTGCCATTTTGTTCATGATGCTATCAAGATTAGAAGGATTACTACTCCTCACATCAACACTGACCTTCAGCTTGCAGATGTCTTCACAAAAGCACTACCTAAGAAGCGACTCTCTTAAATTGTTTCCAAGTTGGACATTATCGACAAATATGCTCCAACTTGAGGGGGAGTGTTAGGAGAATATTCTATGTTCTAGGAGAATATTCTATGTGCTAGGAGAATATTGTATGTACTAGGAGAATATTCTATGTGTTAGGATGAAAATTTGGGAACGTGTGATCGAAAGAAGGTTGAGGCAAATTTCCAATGTAAAAGAAAACCAATTCGGATTCATGCCAGATCGCTTAACGGCTGAAGCCATCCATTTGCTGAGGAGAACAATGGAGATTTATAGAGCTAAAAGGAAGAACCTCCACACGGTGTTTATTGATTTGGAGAAGGCTTATGATTTTGTCCCACGAGAGATATTGTGGAGAGTGTTGGAGAAGAGACAAGTACATGTTCTATACATTAACCTCATTAAGGGCATGTATGATAGGGCTTTATCTTGTGTAAGGACCCCGTCTGGGAAGACTGGATATTTTGACATCAACATTGGTTCACATCAAGGTTCTGCTTTGAGTCCATTTTTTTTTACTTTGATTATGGACGAGTTGACCGCTCACATTCAGGATGAGTTACCTTGGTGTATGTTATTTGCTGATGATATTGTGTTAATTGACGAGACTAGAGATGGAGTAAATGAGAAGCTTGAGGTCTAGAGACATGAGTTGGAGACTAAAGGATTTCGTATAAGTAGGACTAAGACGGAATATATGAAGTGCACCTTTGATGGAAGCAATGGGGAAGGAATTGAGGTAAAGATTGGTGACGATAACATTCAGAAGAGAGATTCCTTTAGATATCTGAGATCTATTCCGCACATGATGGGGAAATTGATGGAGATGTTATTAATAGAATAAATGCAGGCTGGCTAAAGTGGAGAGGAGCCTCTGTTGTTCTCTGTGATAAGAAAATTCCTTTAAAGATAAAGGAAAGTTTTACAAAGCAGCTGTGAGACCTTCTATGCTTTATGGATCTGAATGTTGGCCTGTGACCCATAAACATGTGCAGAGAATGAATGTAGCAGAAATGAAAATGCTAAGGTAGTTTTCAAAAAAAATGAAAATGCTAAGGTGGATGTGCAGACACATACGTAAAGGTCGGATTCAGAATGATGCAATCAGAAAGAAAGTTGGTGTAGCACCGATCGAGGATAAGATGCGAGAAAACCGCTTAAGATGGTTTGGATATTTGCAAAGAAGATCAGCTGATGCACCAGTTAGGAGATGCGAGTGTTGGGATGTTGAGCCGGCTAAGAGAGGGTGAGGGCGTCCCAAGAAGTGTTGGAAAGAGACCATACGAAGGGATCTTAGTTTTGTTGATATAAGCCCGGGATTGGCCCAATATATATCTGAATGAAGGTGAAGAATCCATGTAGCCGACCCTAATTAATTGTGGGAAAAGACTTTGTTGTTGTTGTAGGAGCATATTCTTGGGGCATTTATGTATTTTCTCCTTTGACCTCTCTAGGGTTTTGTCCTATATAAGGACCCCTAGACCTCTTGAATAAGACAAGCTCTTTCATCTTTTTATTATTCTCCACAAGTATCATTATCATAAAGCTTCATGCTTGGATACATGGATGTAGTCGTAGGTCGACATCCAAGCATTCCCGTGTCACTTAACTAATCAGTGACATACTTCCTCTGAGTCATTACAAGCCCCTGTTGGTTTTTGGCAAACTCCAATCTCAAAAAGTATCTTAAATCTCCCAGATCTTTGGTAACAAATTCATGGTCCAGAAATTATTTTGCTATTTTTGTTCCCTGCATATTATCTCATGTAATAAGTATATCATCAACATATACCATAATAGCAGTCATACCTCTGGAGGTTCTTTGTGTAAAAAGAGAATAATATGCATTCGACCATTTGACTCATGTTTCTCAAACAATTCTGAGAGCTTTTGAAACCAAGCTCTATGGTTCTGCTTAAGACCGTAGATTGCCTTATGAAGTCTACATACATGTGAACACTCCCCCTCAACAACAAACCCCGATGGTTGTTGCATGTAAACTTCCTCCTGAAGATTACCATAGAGAAATGCATTCTTGACATCTAATTGAAAACAGGGGGCCGATCTTGAACCACGACAACAAAAAGAAGGATCAGTAAGGTGGAATGTCGAGCAACTGGGAGAACGTGTCAAGATAATCTACCCCATATGTCTGAGTAAATCCTTGTGCAACCAATCGAGCCTTGTACCTATCAATGCTACCATCTGCATTGTGTTGCACCGTAAAAACCTATTTACAACTCACTATAGATGCACTAGGGGGAGTTGGGCCAAGACTCCAAGTACCTCTCGACTAAAGGGTAACCATCTCCTCTTCCATAGCTAAACGCCACTGACTCTCCTGTAGAGCCTCCTGATAATTACATGGAATTGCCACAACTGACAATGCAATTGCAAATTTCCTGAAATCGCCAGTCACGGGATCAAAGGAGATCATGGATGATATAGGATATGATGCACAGCTGTGCTTCTACTTCTGAAGCGCAATAGATAAGTCTAAAACAGCAACCTCCACGTATGTCCCCTATAAAGAGTCTTGCTCAGGTAGATCTCCAGATCCATTGTTAGAAATTTTGTATTCAGAACATACCTCATGTGTGATAAATGATGAGCGGTGATCATGAGCAGAAGTAGGTCGTCGGGTATAGTGATGCGATAAAGGAGGAACTGAAACTGTAATAAGTGGTGGAGGTAGTGGTGGTGGTGGTGACGGTGGTGGTGGAGTTGGTCAGGAAGGTGGTGATGGTGGTGGTGGCATGTATATTTCATCATCAGATGTAGAAGAAGTTAACCGATCATCTCTAGGAGAAAAATACATTACAGACTCGAAAAAGGTGACGTTAGCACTAATATAGTACTTCCTGTGCAATGGATCATAACATATGTACCCTTTTTGTGTCCTAGAGTACCCAACAAAGACATACTTGACAGCTCTATGAGAGAGCTTGTCAATCCCTGGTGACAACTGGTGGATAAATGCAACCGAGCCAAAAACAAGAGTAAGTGAGAATAATTCCTTTTCAGGAAAGGCAAGAGAAAAGGGAATTTTCTCACCTAAGACCGACAAGGGCAAGCGATTAATAAGATAGTATGTAGGGATGAGCATTGGGTTGGGCCGGTCCAGCGCGCATAGCCCGGCCCAGCCCGAACCCGATATATTTATGGGTCGGACTTGGGCTAAAGATTTAAGCCCATTTAATAATTGGATCGGGCTTGGGCCTAGCCCGGCCCACATAGCAGCCCAGATATAGGCCCGTTAGTCCGACCCACATAGCCCACTGACAAGCCCATAATTAGGCTGAAATACCCCCTGGCGGGCCTTAGTCAGGGATTTTTTGACACTTAGCCGCTAGGGGCCTAGGGCACCCAGCACCCTCCCATTCCAGAAACCCTCCCTCGCGGCCCCGCTCCCTTCGTCCCCCCCCCCCCTGCCGCCCTGCGCGAACCCCGCCCTCCCTCGTACAACCTCCCCCGCTCCGCTCAGCCTCGCCTCCCCCCCCCCCGCTCCGCTCAGCCTCGCCTCCCCCCCTCCGCGGCCCCGCTCAACCTCCCGGTCCTCCCCCGCTCATCCTCGCACCACCTCCTCCCCGCTCAAGCGACCCCTCCTCCCTGCTCAAGCCGCCCTCTCAGCGACTCAGCCCCTGCGGCTGTCGCCCTCAGTTATAGGTCCCTCGCAGGCCCGCGGCCTCGCCTCCCTCCCCCCCCTCCCCGCACACCTACAGGCCTGCTGGCTGCGGCTAGCCGCTTAGGCCGCGCCCCCCCCCCCTCCGTGCGGCAGGCCGGGGCTCCCCCAGGAACGCCCGCGTCTCCCCCAGGCACACCCGCGGCTCAGCCCTCGAGAGAACCTCCTCGCCTCCCCCGCCTCTCATTCCTCGTCGCTCAGCCCTCGGCCCCTCGGCCCCATATTTGCACTATTTGCACTGTAAGGATACTCTCAAGTTCTCAACTCAAGCTTTATGTTCATAATAGTATGATTTATTTTACATTCATTTATTGTAAGTTACATTGGATATTGACATTGGTGTTAAGTTTTTGATAAGGATGACAATTGCGAAAAAAAGTTCTTAGAAATCAATTTGAAAAGTATAATCTAACATGGTATTTAACTTTAGATGTCGGACACTAGTCAAGAGATGCAAGATCTAGTGGAAGAGAATCCTCCAATGACACATCCAGGGGAACCTTCAGAACTTAATGAGGTTGTGACTAAAAAGAAACGTGGAAGACAGTTAAAATCGTGGGTTTGGAAGCATGTCACAAAAATCGGGATGGTAAATGGACGAGAGATGTGCAAGTGTAATTATTGTAAGGCACAATTATCTTGCAGGGCAAAAGGTGGGACAAGTCACATCGATCGTCATTTGAACCTTGTTTGTCCATATTATAACAATCAATTAAAGTCTCAGGCTCTTTTGAACTTTGCCAATTCTGATCAAGGAAGCGCCACCATCTCTGCATGGAAGTTTGAACTAGATAGAAGTAGGGATGATTTCACGAGGTGGATTATATCTAGTGAATTGCCCTTTACGGTTATTGATAACCCAAAGTTTCAAACTTTTGTATCCAATCTTCAGCCCAAGTACAAGTTTATGTCCAGATTTACTCTTCAAAGAGATTGAATAAAATTGTATGAGAGTGAAAAATTGAAATTGAAGATGATATTGAAATCGATTGGCAGAATTTCCCTCACAACTGACATGTGGACATCAATTCAGAATTTAGGTTACATGGCTGTTACTGCACATTTTGTTGACAACAATTGGAAGCTACAAAAGAAGATTCTGTGTTTTTGTGTCATTTACACACGTCATACATGGGAGAATATTGCGGATATGATTGTGAATCGCCTGCGAGATTGGAATATGCCAAATTTGTGTACCATCACAGTTGACAATGCGTCAACTAATGATGTTGTACGGAATTTAGTTGATCAGTTATCTCAGAAGGAAACACTACTCATGGGTGGACGTTTTTTCCACGTGCATTGTTGGCACACATCTTGAATCTTGTAGTTCAAGATGGATTTTCTTAGATCAAAGAAATAATCACAAAAATCCGTAATCTTGTTAAATATGTGAAGTATTCCACTAGGAGATTGCAGGATTTTAAAGACATTGCCAAACAAGAACGGATTGAAATAACAACAGGTTTGAGGCTTGACGTCAGCACTAGGTGGAATTCTACCTTTTTAATGCTTGAGTCTGCTATCAAATATCAAAAGGTTTTCAAGCGTTTGGGGCGTGATTTCCATTTATCAGACACACCTTCTGCGAGTGATTGGAAAAAAAGCTGAGATGGTCAGTGGTATCTTGGAGAACTTTTATGTTGCCACCAAGGTATTCTCTGGACAGAAATATTCAACTACGAATTTATTCTTTGGTATGATTTTTGAGATTGAAAAGCCTCTCCAAACTATTCTGAATCATGATGATGTAGCTATCAGAAATATGGCTTCAAAGATGTACGCGAAGTTTGATAAATATTGGAGGGAGAGAGAATCTAATTTGCCTATAGCATTGTCATCAATTTTGGATCCACGTTACAAGTTTGACCTCATAAGATTTGCTTATTCAGAACTCTACCCCGGGGATGAAGCCACGCAATATGTTGAACAGGTTAGTCAAACTTTCTATGACTTATTTGATGATTACTCTGCTAAGTACATGGCAAGTTTTTCCACGAAATGTCCACATCAAAATCCATTCAAGAAGATGTATTATGTCCAACAATGAGAAACAGGGTAATGCTAGATAAGTTATTTAAACAGAAAAAAGTGAGCGGCTCTTCTGATACAGAAAAATCAGAGGTTGAAATCTATTTAGACAATCATTCCGCAGACAATGAGCAGGGTGACAACTTTGATGTCCTGAGGTGGTGGGAATTGAACAAGAGCAAGTATCATATCTTATCCGCTATGGCTCGTGACATTCTGGCAATACCTGTATCCATTGTGCCTTCTGAGAGTGCTTTCAGTACGGGCGGTAGAGTTCTTGATACATATCGTAGTAGACTTAATCCGAAAACGGTGGAGGCATCGATTTACGCAGGAGACTGGATCCGTGCGGATGAGCTAGAGAATTCAGATTATGAAGGAGATGACGAGGAGGAGCTAGAAGAGAATGAATTTGGTTAGTATCTACTTAACATTCAATCAATATTCTCTATTACCATTATACTATATCTATTAAACATTTATCTTTATTTTAGATCCAAGATGCAATGAACCATCTAACTAGTTTGACAACGTATTTGATAAGCAAGTCTGACTATGCCAGGTAAAATCCATTTGGTTTGATGTTAATAAATATTTACAAGTTTTAGTTGTATCACTATTTATTTTCTAACCTTTATTAAAATATTTTTGCAAGTTGAAACTGTGGAATCATTGAGTGAAAATCTCACTTCATCTTTCAGAGGATTTTGTGAAACATTTGTTTTGTTCTTTCTTGAAGTTTTTACGAACAATGAGCAATTTGGAAGTTTTTTTCATTATTGTTTTTATAAAATATGAACTATGGGGATCCTTATTTTATTGTTTGGAAGTTTTTATTGTTTTTCATTATTTGCATCTTCGAATGACAAATTGCACCTTCGTCAAAGATTGAGTTGTATTTGTAGGCACTAGCCTTGTAGATACCCGACAGAAAGGAGCAGAAGATCAAGATGTTTACTTCTCAAGGTATCTATTTTTCAGGTCATTCTTATGATATATTCACATTAGTTCATCTCGGTATACACATATTGATTGGAAATTATTTCTTCATTACAGAAATTGGATTCGATATAGGTGTCTAGACTTTGATCTCTCACTTTGATATATACATCTGGATTTAATGAGGGAGTTGACGACAGATTAATCCACTTGAGCCTTGAGGTACATTTTTCAATCTGTTTGTTTACTATTGTTGCATGCCAGCAGCCTTGTTGATTGCTTCTACTTTATTATTTGGACATGTTTATATAATATCTGTATGAAACTCTTTCCATTAGATACTATAGAATCATAGATATGATACAATCCATCCAAAAAAATAGGATAACTATGAAACTCTCGATTATTTGGACATGTTCATAATGAAGATTACAATAAAAATAACCAAACGAGGGTGCGCCAAGTATATGGGCCCGCCAAGTCTAGACTCATAAGTTTTGGGTCTGTATAAGCCAAATTTATTTTTGACATATTATGGCCCATGGGTCGGCCCGGCCCAAGCCCGACCCACAACAATTGGGCTGGGCTTGGGCTTGAGCCTTCAAAAAAATTAGTGGGCCCAAGCCCGGCCCAAAGCCCATAATTATAAATGGGCCTGGGCCTGGGCCCTGTATGGCCCGACCCAGGCTCGGCCCATGCTCATCCCTAATAGTATGCCGTAAGGACAGCATCACCACAAAAAGAATGCAGAGCATGACACTGAATGAGAAGGGTCCTTGTAACATCAAGTAAATGACAATGCTTCCTCTCTGCCAAGGTTGCAAAAATCGATAGTCGGTACTCGGTCGGTTGGGTCACTGACTACGGATAAATCGGTAGTCGGAGGACTAATCGGATTTAGTCGGACTTTAATCGATTTTGATTTTTTAATTATTTTAAATATATAACTCATTTTTATACATATATTCTCATAAATTTACAAAGATTTGTACATTTTTATATTGTCACAATGAATTAAAGAAGTAATTGAATTTAAATAGAACATTAAGTATATTAGAATAAGTTTGCTTTTAAAAAAAGTAAAAGAATATGGTATCTCTAAGCAAAATTATATCGATTAGTCGGCCTAGTCGGAATTGATCAATACTCGGTCGGCCACCCCACCGACTAAACTAGTCGGACCTACTAGTCGGGCCAGTCGGGGGACTTTTGCAACAATGCTCTCTGCAATACCATTTTGTTGGGAAGTATAGACATATGAAGTTTTATGGATAATACCTTGGGATAAAAAATACTTGTAAAGGGTATGAGTACAAAATTCCAAGGCATTATCGGTTCTTACAAAATTTATCGAGGTTACAAACACATTTGTTACTTCAATTAGAAATTAGTCTATAACATCTCTAGCTTCATATTTATTCTTTAATAAAAAGACCAAGGAAAGACGAGAGAAATCATCCACTGCAACAAGATAAAACATGTGCCCCTGATGATCACGAACATGACTGGGACACCAAATGTCTATATGAATCAACTCATAAATGGTGCTACTGCTCAACCTCTGACGACTGGGAATGCAGACCTATGATGTTTTCCCAACTGACATGCCTCACAGTGAAAGGATGAGTGAGGAGAGATCTGAGGCAGAACACGACACATTTTTTGGAGCAAGAGATAACCAAAGCGCAGGTGCCACGTGAAGGGTGAGACATGTCCAACAAAAGAGAGGAAATTCCAGCATACAGAGGTCGAACTAAGCGATAGAGATCACCTTGCTCATAGCTACACCATTCACCTTGCCTGTAAGGATGTCCTGAAATACATGAGAAGACGGGTCAAATATAGCTCGACAATGTAAATCCTTCATAATTTGACTAATAGAGAACAAGTTCATAGAGAAGTCAGGTGCATGTAAGTTAACACATTATCAAGTGATTGGGGAATGAGTCCCATTGGCAATAACCACGATTCTTGCTAGAGTAACCTGTTTGTATGCTGTAAGTTGATCCCTATCTCCACACAAGTGATGTGTGGAACCGGAGCCCATCAACCATTCTATAACATTAGATCCACTAATGTTAGTGAGTGCATAAGTACAGAAGGATATGGTTAGATCCTCAAGCGCATCACGGAAGCGTGAGTATCGTATCGAATACGACGAAGAACGACTAGTTGGACTAGTTGTTCTATGCAGCAGAAATTAAAAAAATTTTCATGCGACGAAACCACATGATCCAAGAACACTTCTCGGATCGTTTCGTCTAAACCACAAACAAGTAATAGGATTACCTCTTGAAGCGTGGTTGCGATCGAGTTTCCAAACGAAAAGACCTCCTGTCTCAAGTCCGATCCGACGGAGGAGACGTTTGCAAGCGCGGGGATGAACAGCGTGCTTCTCGCAATCCATGTTGATGATCCAAGCGACAGATCTCCTGATCTCGACACACGAGATCCGATGTCTTCTTCACGAGCGAGGCGTACCGAAGGAGACTGAGATCCACGAGCAAAGGGTCGGGCAACATAACAATGACGCTGCGGCGATGGAGACTTCCTCTATGGCATCCATGGTGGATGACCATGAGAGAGAGAAAGAGTAGGCGTGTAGAGAGAAAGAGAGAGAGAGAGAGAGAGAGAGAGAGAGAGACTTGTTGTCTCACTTGTTGTGTAAAGAAGAGCAATGGGGTGCCTATCCTTTTATAACATTTTGGGATCCATGGATCTCAATCCATGGGACAACACAAATCCAATGGCTCCCATTGATTTGTGTTTTTTTTAATGGCCAAGATTGTTGTTGGTTAAAAACACAACAACTAATTTAATTTAGATTAAATATATTTGATAAATCAAATATTATTCAATCCTAAATTAAATCACAAAATTGGAGATAATGGAGATGAGAATCTCCACATTCCATGGAGAGCCATGGACGGCCACCAATTCCAATTTGGAATGGCTAGCCATCCACACTCCAATTAGGAATGTGAGATTCTCCAATGAAATCCAAGATTTCATGGTTATTTATATCTCCAATTACAACAACAATTGTTGTAAAATATTCTACAACAATAATTCATAATTATTTTGTGAATATTGCAATCTTGCCATTAAAAATTTGTGAATCATATTCACAACACAAAATAAAATGTAAATTACATTTTCAATTTAATGTCCAATGTAAATCCAATTCACATCAATATTTAATTAGCAAATGTACATTACAAATTGCTCTCTCTTATATATTATAAATCACATTTATAATATATATGATTAATGTGGATAGGGTTATCCACATTATTCATATCCATGATAATTAAATCATATTTAATCATTTTGGATCTCTATTCTCATGTGCCCAAATAATATGAATCACATTCACATTATTCACATCTTTGATAATTAAATCTCATTCAATTATCTTATATAACTCTCTTTATAATATGAATCAAATTCATATTACTCATGATAATTAAATCATATTTAATTATCCATTTTCTCAATGCTCGGATACATTTATCAACAATAGAATTATCCATGAACCCTTTCAAAGATAATGCGCTTTCTCCGCGAATACTTGGAGATAAGGACAGGGCGATTGTATTGTTCCACGTATAGTGACTTGGATATTGAGATCATATCCCAAATCCAGATCGTGGGCCTCCCATAGATGCTTGATTAAATCAAGACTGCAATTCTAATCTTCTCATTGCATCTGAATCACATTCAGATCAATGTCCAACATTTGGATCAAGATCAGATTACTTCTCTACTGAAAGGAGACACTAAAATCCAGACCCGTTTCATCACTCTCTAGGAATGGAAGTGCCATAGTTGTACAATCGTTTATGATCACATCACCCTCAGGTATTCCCAATACCTGTACATCCTGCATACTGGAAGACTCAGATTAAACCCGAAGTATTGGATCAACTTTATATTGTCTACTTCATGGTTTTATCAGCAAGTTTCTCATTCGATCATTGGGAGTCGGTATCGATCATACACTTTCCAAAAGCGTATATCATACCTAGGTCTTGATCATATACTTTTCCAAAAGTACATATCAAACCTACAAATTCAGTCAAGCTTCCA
The DNA here is from genome assembly GCA_037367405.1 of Ottelia alismoides. Lineage (NCBI taxonomy): Eukaryota > Viridiplantae > Streptophyta > Magnoliopsida > Alismatales > Hydrocharitaceae > Ottelia > Ottelia alismoides. The sequence continues at coordinate 277,278 of JAZKJV010011012.1, forward strand.
AAGCGAGACGACCGTGCGCACGGAATTTGATTCTTCCCAATATCTCATGAGTGAGCTCATGTCTTTCAGTTCAGTAACTGAACCTGTATGATCCCTTTGAGAGATCGTATTACTCATATGCACTTATATGCACACCAGCACGCCGGTGTATAGACCTTGGTTAGGTCATCAACCTATTGGTCTGCCAAATGTACATACTCAAACATATAGTAACACATCTATCTCCGGTCAGAGGATGCATGCCTGTATCGTGACAGCATATGATATAGGACTTTGGTTATCTCGATCTCATTAAGTCAACTCTTCGACCTAACTAATCTGACACCTCTGAATCTCTATTCCTATGCAGAGGACCTGCATCAAGAGGTCGATCAGATATCAGCCTTTAGAGATAAGGATTGCCATCTCCTACTCAAGGTGGAGATCATCTCTTAACAATCATTTGACGGTGCTTGATGAGTCCCCAGTCTAACTCTTTAGATATTCATTCAAGCACCAGCCTCTATGATTCAACAGTTGAATCAACAGTTGTATGATCATCAAGATGGCCATGGTACATAACCTTAATTGTACTAAGGGACCTATTATGCAAATTATTTATTCTTCATTTCAGATCAGGAAATGATATTTGCAATAACAATTATTGCATAATGGCTCGCCATGGGCTCGCATGTCCAACAAGTACTACCTGAGGTACCGGAGGAGGCCGAAGCTGCTACATCAGAGTGAGTCCCAGAGGCCGAGGGAGTCATAACGGGACTGGCTGGATGTATAATACCTCTCAATCAGGCTACCATGTCATCAAATCGTAAATCAGAGAGAAGGCAACCAGTGGCTCAATCTGCTCAGCCACTCAAGCAGAGGCAGGAAATCCATGCTAGAGTAGCATGTATCTTCGGTATGTCTAGAGCGATGGCAAAATGTGCAGGGTTGATGAACACGACCTCTCCCATGAGGTCCTCATCCACGAATCTGAGAAGAGCCTCCTCGATCTCGGGAGGCCGCCATTGTTGAAGAAGTTTGACTGGTAGTAAAAGATGAAACATTGATCCGACTGAGCCTGCGGAAAGCTTCCTCCATAGGAGGAATAGCAGAGTCTGCCAAAATCTATGAACGAGACGCCTCATACTCGGAATATAGGGCTACCAGGAATACACCAACCATGGTGTCATTCCTATAAGTCTTCTGCTGCTCAGGAGTAGATGTGAGAGGCATGAATCTATAGAGATTCTCAAACATTCCTCGCAAGGATGTATATAACGAATGAAGAGGGCATCCATTCTGCTTGATAGTAACGATATCATGCTGGGGTTGCAGAATCTGTCTCATTCTTTACCTGTGAATAAGTAGCAGCAAGCAGTGTTGTAAAAGTCGTCCGACTGACCCGATTAGTAGGTCCGACTAGTCTAGTCAGTGGGGTAGCCGACCGAGTATTGACTAGTTCCGACTAGGTATACTAATCGACCAATTTTAGCTTTGAAATACCATATTTTTTAAATATTTTGATTTTTTTATAAGAAAACTTATTATAATATGCTTAATATTTTGTTTAGTTTCAATTACTTCTTTTATTTTATTATGATATTATAAAAATGTACAAAATCTATGTAAATACATGTATAAAAATGAGTTATATATTTAAAATAATCATAAAATTCAAGGATGATTAAAGTCCGACTAAATCCGAGTTGTCGCCCGACTGCCGAATAATCCTTAGTCAGTGACTCAACCGACCGAGTACCGACTACCGACTTTTGCAACCTTGGCAGCAAGGATATCCCACATCGCCTTGGCTGTGGGCTGATGGAGTATATCATTGGCAATCTCTATTGCCAATGTACCTAAAAGCCAAACCTTGGCATATGCATCATCCACCTCCTATGAAGCGTTAATCCCAGTCTTCTCAATCGGCTGTTCCTCAGTAAGAATATGCTTCTTACATGTACACTTCATCATTCTCATGAACTGCATCGCCCACAATTCATAGTTTTACCCATCCATCTTCATTATAGGCGCATGACCTCTGAAGGCACCTGTGGAGGGAATATCAACCTTGATTTCTGATATGACGGCTGAAGAAGAAGACTAGGATTGAAGACTAGACAAGTGTTTATCTATACTGACATAGAGAGATTTGGTTGCATATGTAGGCTTATGCAACCAATCTCATCAAAGAAAAACTCGATCGAAGTGTCCCCTTATAAAAGAGAGGATGTGGTGGCACCCCTTGGAGAGGATAAGTGTTGCGATCGAAGGAGGGGATTGAGACCCTAGGCGATGCACAGATCCAGGGCCAGGCAACGACAGGCCCAAAGAAAGGGATCCAACGCTGCTCAGACGGGACCTCGCGTTGTAGGCCTGCGGGGGTCTAGTGATTGGCAACGAGATCTGCACGGCCTGGCGACGAGCAGGAAGGACACGCAAGACCCGTACAGCCTGGCTCCGTACACAGGGCCTGACTACAGGCGATGGGAGCTACATGGCCTGGTGACGAGCAGGAAGGGCCGAGAAGCGACGATGGAGGCCCGCAAGGGCTGGGCGGCAGTGGTGGAGGCCCACGAGGAAGGGGGCGGCAGAAGCCCTAGGCATACGTGAGAGAGAGAGAGAGAGGCTTGGGGTAGGGTTTAGGGTTAGCGTATAGGAGCTCCGGTCTAGGATCGTCGCTCTAATACCATGTTGGGAAAATAGAAAGAGTTATTTATTCCTTGGGCCCTAATCTCTCTTATATAGGGAGAAGCCTATAGGAAAATTACATAAGGAGACAGAAGAACACGAAAAAAAATAAACGATACGCATACCATCAAGAAAACGATACTCCTTCCAGTTCAAACACTATTGCACCTATTTGGTCCAACATGAAGGCTGAAAGATCACAAGCTGCCTATACAAACTAGTGAGATGCCTGTAAAACTCAACTAGGGTGGAGTCATCTTGAGATCATGGGGCCTCAAATTTCAACGAAATTCGATCGAATTTCGGACGAATATTGATATCCTATCGAAATTGAAATTCGGTCGAAATGGCTGAAATGACCGAAATATGGGGGCCATAGTACAAAAAATGACTAAAATGGTCAAAATTTCGATCGAATTTTGACCGAAATTCGACCAAAATTCTATTTCGGTCGATCACCGAAATGGTGATCGAAACCGACATTTAGGGCCTTGCCTGAGATATAGACCAGATTTTCCTATATGTGTCTGCAAGATGTGACTTTGTCGTCTTCTGGGAGTATGTCTGCTCAAGATCCTCCCACATCTCCTTGGTTGTGTCCTTCTTTAGAGGATTCGAGACAATATGTGCATCAACACTGGTGGTCATCCATTTGATAACATGAGAGTTGCCTATCTGTCAGTTGTCATAGTCTTTATCCTTTTCATTAAGAGGAACTTTAGTCAGAATGTAGAGTTTTCCATTGACCACCAATGAACACCTTCAAAGAACGAGACCAGAGCACGTAATTTCTAATGCCCTTTAGTTTGATAGTAGTGCTTTGTTCCATCATGTTTGTGGCCAAAGGCTTCGTCTCGGTAGTAGGTGTCATGGTGGTCAGATATAAAGATCAAGAAGGCATTGTGGTTGATCAAGTATTCATATGAGGGTTGAGAAGTGTCTTAGAAATCACATTTACCCATGTCGAAGATCTTAATAGAAGTTTCACAACAGATCAAGACCTCCAGAAGGTCTTAGCGAAGTCTTAAGAGGACTGGCAGGGGTCTTAGAGGCATTGGCGGAACCTTAGAAAGGTTGTTGATGCCATAAGAGGTGCTAGCGGGAGCCCAACAAGCAGTAGCAGTGCCCTATGAGGGTTGGCGGCAGCTATGGGGGTGCGTGTTGTACATGGCGATGATTGATCTGGCTAATGGAAGAGCTGGCGACACTCCTTTGAAGTGTTGGTAACACCTGGCAGTGCCCGATTTGGTCCAAGGGGGGATCGGTGGCGCCGTGTGCGAGGCTGGAGCCTCTGGTAGCTATTGACAGCATCGTTGGATGGTGTTGCAGTACTTATTGGCAGTGATGGTGCTCGGGAGCAAGGTTAGGGCCTCGCGTCGTGCAACTGTTTTTGGTGGCTGCAGTGTGGCTTCTAGGGCCTCGTGCAGGTCCCTGGGAGATGGATGAGGAGCCACGCAGACTATAGGCGAGAGGAATGAAGGCTTGAAGGTGGTTGTGGGATTATCTATGTCAGACTTCCAGTCTAGGACCGTTGCTTTGATACCATTTAGAGAAGAGAATGAATCGATATGTTTATTCCATGGGTTTAAGGTCTCTTTTATATAGAGAAACTCTAGAGAGCAAAAAAAGGTGAAAGTACATGAATGAATGACCTCAAAGGGTTACATGACTCAAATAAAATAGAAAAGCATAATAACTCTAACATATGTTTCTTAAACAATAATTTATTGGTCCATGACTTCGTCATGATCATCGAGTGTGCTTTCTCTTCTTACACCATCAACTCCAAGGGCTTAAGTTCCTTCAAGCCCAATGACGCTCGCATGCCATGCTACTTCAGAAGGGCATACATCTTGATATGCCATAGACTGAATGTGTTCCTCCTGTAAACTTCTTGATCTTCAAATTATGCAATATCATCTGCTTGATGATCCTGACGAAACATGACGCTCTTATACTGGTTTGTCGTGAATCGCAGAAGCAAATACATACAAACACAATCAATCAATCAATCAAGCATGCAAACACATAGATTTACAAGGTTCATCTGTAACTTGAGTTACGTCCTTAGATGACGACAATCGTTTTCACTATGTGAAGAAGAAGAATATTGGGGATACAGAGAGCCCTAACCCTGGGGTGTTTATATACTACTCCCCTGCAAACAGATCCCAGTGAAACCCCCTTATTAGGTAGGGTATGGTGACACGGGGGAGATGGGGGTGTAGGGCATCCAACGGTTCTTCAACTAGGTTTAACAGAAAAGATGGTTAGGATTCAAGGTACAAAGAGGACGACACCTCTTAATGGCATTCCCTTCCATGATAAAACTTACTTTCATATCTTATACTTGCTTAAATACACAGTGTCTTTGGACTGCTAGTTTATTACTTGTACTTAATTTTTTTAGTAGATGCGGACCTTACTATTTCATGTTATAAAAATGAAAATGGTTATGGCTTTGTGTTTCTTATATGATTATGCTGACGGTCCAAGCTTGGTGGCCATTCCATTGTTGGATGACATCGATCTTAACTGAGCTGGGATTAGCATCCATCAGATCACTCAAATAAATTTTAGTTAGGTCGGGGTGGGGGGTTTACAAAATGATATCAAGCAAAGTTCACCATGTTGATATTGGAAAACATTGTGACTAATGTTGTGGAATAGCTATTTGAATCAAAAGCCCTGTAACTATGAAATAACATACTAGTTTGTTATGTTAGTTTAAGTAGTCGATTCCTGATTCTATCTATAAGTAGATGTCCCAAAAAAGAGTAGACAAGAAGACACGTTGCAAGCTACTCCAGTATATGGAGGAGCATGAGGCCATATGTGAGGTGCGCAAGCACAATTGAGAGGAACAAGAGGCCTAAGAGTAGAATCGCAGATGTGCTGGTGGCCCTGGAGGAGCCTATGCTAGTGGTACTTGTGGTGTCGATGATTCTAATAGCATTGCAGGAGGCCATTATCGAGGCAAAAGGACTTGTTGGATCCAATACTAAAGGTGGTGATCCTAGCAAATCTAAAGAAGATACTAAGAATAGAGCAAATTCTGTAAAGATGTACAAACAAGCGTGGAACCTCAAGGAGACATTACTATAGCACCTTCTATAATATGCCAATTTGGAGCGGTTCAATACAAAATGAGATTGCAGAGGAAACTGAGAATTAGATGTATTCAGAAAACCTTCGAGCATGGCATACTTGAGTAATTGCACTGGCTCCACCTTAAAACCTACTAGTGTGTACCTGCGCTTCGCGGCAGATTGGAAAAACTTACTTTTCTTTTTTGGCGGGTTACAAATATAAAAGTAAAAGTGTGACATGGATACATGAGGAAATAAATAAATATAGTGGGTTACATATATAAAAGTATAATTATGCCATGGATATATGAGGAAAGAAATAAATATAGCGGTATAAATTGAATGATGAACATGAGTGAATTCAAATGGAAAATTGAATGTACCGCAAATGCCTTTGGTAATTAACTAATGCATAGCAATTTGGATATTGAGTAATTAAAAACTAATGCATAGCAATTTGGATATTGAGTAATTAAAAAAATGTATTACATTTACGAAATGTGAATCATCACACATAACAGCTTAGAATAGTTGATTTCGAATTCAAGCTTAAATCAAGATAAAGTGGCAAATGTTCTCAAGTCTATCATTGTTCCTAATTAGTTAAAGCTCCATATGAATAAGCTCTAGACAAATACACACAATAGAGATTAATACATACAATAAATGAGCTTATTAAATACGCATATTGAAATGAGGAGAATAAATTAACTAACGTACAATATATTACTTGAGAATGATGGAGAAATCCCAAACTAATACATACAATACCAGAATGGTTGATATATATATATATATATATATATATAATATGAGTTCATTATATGCACATTTCAAAATGCAAAGAATAAAATATCTGAAATGCAATATATCACTCGAGTATTGTATTGCAAGCTTTTTCTAATAAAGAATATCTTGATAAAAAATAAAGAAATCAAAGAGATACCTAGTTAGTATATGGTATGATTAAATCACTCGGCATCATTAGAATAAGTGAAATAAACATTTTATAATTTGTTTCCAAATGACAGAAAACCACTTGTCCATTGAATATCACTCCACATGCATGAATAACGTGCGTGGATTAGTTGTATTCCTGGTTGAAGTCGAAGAAAATGCATAGCCACGTGCCCATGCCTTGCAGAATACATACCACCGAATTCAGAAGAAATCGTGTGTAACCGAGTTGGGGGAGAAACGAAGATTCTAGGGAGAGCCGCGTGTCTTCGCACTGGTGAAAAACCCGGAATTAGCAAGATTTATAGAGATAGATGTGAGGTCAAAGAAAAGATGGGATGAAGCAGGGAAACCGAGGCCAGAGACATGACCACGTGTCAGAAAAATAGCAGAAAACCCAGCTTTAAAGTAGTTATATAGATGTGCTAGCATAAGAGGTTGACCGTTGGTAGGGTACAATCAATGAACATCTAAAGTCATCTTGAATGTCGACAGAGTTCACCGACCATATAGAGGCATCTATAAGTCAACCTAATAACACAAGGAGAAGCGTCAAGAGTTCAAGACATTAGTGCAAGGGAATCATATTGTCGAAGAGTATCGCTATAAGTTGGTAAAGTTCACTAAGCATATGTTAATAATTGAATCCGAGTGCAACTGCATCCTACGTCTTTGAGATGGACTCATAGACGGATCGAAGTATATGATGTTTTGCCATAAAGTGGCTGCTCTACACATTGGTAGATATAATGGCGAGCCAGAAATGACACAACCTTGACAAAGCAGTTAATGATAAGGGGACGTAGGGAAGGCAATACAACCACATAAGATTGGCAGTAACACTGTCTGCGCATTAAATGGTGATAAAACCACTCTTATCTCTTTCTATAATGATTATTATGTTAACCAGTGAGCAGTGGAGGATGTGCTTCCAGTGTGGCCAAGTAAGTTACATCCCATAAGAATCTATATACAAGACACGCAAAAGAACTTAGCCTAGACTACCCCAGAATTTCCAGCAGCCATCCAGTTCTTACCGGAGTGTGACCCAGCTAAAAGGATCATTTCAAAGAGGATGAGGTTGTGAACGAGGATGTTATCATGTCAGAGGTAAAATACTATAATCAAGATTCAAGGTTCAGAAATGCGGTATGCAAGGTTGCAAAAATCGGTAGTCGGTACTCGGTCGATTGGGTCAATGACTAAGGATTAATCGGCAGTCGGACGACTAATCGGATTTAGTCGGGCTGAAATCGGTTTTGAATTTTTTTAATTCTTTTAAATATATAAATCATTTTTGTATGTATATTCTTATCTATTTACATAGGTTTATTGTTTTTTATATTATCATAACGAAAGAAAAGATGAACAGATTTAAATAAAGCATTAAACATATTAGAATAAGTTTGCTTTAAGAAATAAAAAATATATGGTATCTTCAAGCAAAAATCGATTGACTAGTTGGCCTTAGTCGGAATCAGTCAGTACTCGGTCGGCCACCGCACCGACTAGACTAGTCGGACCTACTAATCAGACCAGTCGGGGGATTTTTACAACAATGGCAATATGTGATATTCGTTCGGCCAGATGGTTTAAAGCGTGTAAGCAGATATGTGGAGAAGTATACGGAGGTATATGCAGTTTATGATGTTTTATGTAAAATATTAAAAAATACAGTAATAAAATGAGATTATATGAAATAGTTGTTGATTTTCCAAAATTCAAATAAAAAAATCCAAATAATATAATATATCTTTGTCACATAAGCATGGCATTATAGATTGAATTTTTTTAATGCTATATTGAATTTAATGCATATATATATATAGATTCCATAGGGAACACATGAATTCTGCAAGAAAAACAGTAAATGTATAACATTCAATGTATACATGGATTCTATAGAGAACAAAAGCTGAGAAAAAACTATACACATAAAAATCATAGACGCAAAGATATATCCATATATGGATCTCCAAGGAACAAAACTCGTAGACATAAAGTATTTCCATTAAAATATTCAATATACATGTGGATCTTACAGAGAACAAAAGCTGAAGATTAACTGTAGAGATAAAAACCATAGATCCAAAGATATATACATATATGGATCTCCAAGGAGCAAAACTCGACACAAAATAAAAAAATGTCAAAGCCTTCTATAAGTACGGTCGGCTACATAGATTCTTTCTCAAATCCATGTTGAAACATTCTACTATTTTTACGTTGGCTATCGACTACTTAGCGCAACCCCCACAAGGAGGGATTTGAACCCTGGTACTTTCAGGGTAGGCACACTACACTACCACCAAACCATTTAAGTGGGTACAAAATATAAGGGGAAAATTCCATTTGCGTATGAAATTTATTAAAAAAAATATACTAAGCCTTCTCCCACTATAAGTAGGGTTGGCTACATGGATTCTTGCTCAAATCCATGTTGAAAGATTCGACTATTTTTTGCGTTGGCCGTCAACTACCTAACACAACCACTGCAAGAGTGTGATTTGAACCCTAGTCTTTTGTGTGGTAGACACACTGTACTACCACTAGACCATTAGGTGGGTACTGCGTATGAAATTTATTAGAAGTATACAAATTTTAAAGTAACACTTTACTGGCATTCAAAGATTTAAAATAAATTTTATTAGACAAGCAAATTCAAAATGTCACGTTAGGTAGTCTGGTGGTAGTGCAGTGTGCCTACCATTTAAATGTTAGTAAACCCACTTAAACGGTATGGTGGTCGTGCAGTGTGCCTACAATCCAAAAGACCAGAGTTCAAATCCCTCCTTGTGGGGTTTGCGTTAGGTAGCCGACGACCAGCGTAAAAAATATTTCAATCTTTCAATATTGATTTGAGCAAGAATCCGTATAACTGACCCTACTTATAGTGATGTGGGAGAAGGCTTTACAAACAAATTCAAAACGTTGTAAACATTTAACTCATAAGTGTTGAGAACATTCAAAGATATGAGAAAAATATGAGAACAAATAGCCTAAATTATATTCCCACATGCAACATATAAGAGAACGATGAAAAGAAGCATCAATGTAAATGATAAGATAAAGTCGATGGACAATAATACATCAAGTTAATGTGTTATCAACATGCTACAAATTGAAAAAGAGACATGGATCCCATATACAAGCCCCTTATCCAGATATGTGGTCGCATAAGCCACACACCCAACCCATACATGTGTTTTGACCGTAGAATGCTACATATGGCATACGTGCTTCGGTTAGGTGAGCGAGTAAGCATATGCAGCCCACATCGCTTATCAAAACATTGATTAGAATCATTGAAGCCACATCAGATGCAGTTGATGTGATTCATAAGAGGGTATGGTATTGGTAGTTATGACTGAAAGAGACTGGTTTATGGGAATTGTACAGTCGAATAGCAGTGCCATCAGTTTTTAAGAAATGGTAAAATTTAGCTGGTCTATGTTAATGTCTGAAATTAGAGTGCATCCTACACATCTGGGATGGACTCAGAGACGCATTGAGGGAGACGATGTATGGTCAAACGGTGACTAGTCTAGCACAATTATCATATCTAACAACATGCATGGAGAAAAATGAGACATGATCTTGATGAAGCAATTACCAGGATAGGATCATGGGATATAGGGAAGGCAATACAACCCTGTAAGATTAGCAATGACATTGTCCGAACATTTAGTGATGAAAAAACCACCCTTATGCTTTCTTATGATGAATATTATGTTGACCAATGAGCAGTCGAGGATGAGTTCTAGTGTGGTCAGGCACGAGTGCCTCCACATACAGGGTATGCAAAGCATTTGATCTAGTCTAGCCTATGACTTCCAACATCCAATCATTTCTTACCAGAGCATTACACAGCTAGCAGGATTATTCATAGAGAATAAGGTAGTGAACAAGGACACTCATGCACATTAGACTTAGATGATAGAGGGAGTGGCATCTGCAGGTGCAAGAGATGTAATGTTCAACAATACATCAACCAAAGATGCCCGTGCTTTAACTTCAATAGTTAAAGGTCATTTGATATTCGATGGATTTTCTATGCACAACTTCTTCGACTAAGACACATTACACTTGTTCGTGTCTCGCTTTTATCATATTATAAAGTATCGCGCCAAGCTTGAGGCCCCATTCATAGGTTAAGGGGTAAGCAGCAGGACTTTCCTATCACCTGAGGTACAACTAAGATGTATAATGCATCGGCAACTACCATTTGCAAGTCGACCTTATCATAGACCTATTGCATAATTTCTGCAATACTTGAGATATAGATTAAATATCTTGATATTGTGCTTCCATTAAGGATGCAACCGTATATGGATATATGTATTTTTAAATTTTGGTGGATATGGATATGATTTTTATTTTGTTGTAGATACGGATATGGATACGAATATCATTTTCAATTTTTTTGAGGATATAGATATGATATGGTTACAAATTGTTCTGAAGGATACTGATTCGGATATCAGTGTTACTAAACATCTACATGTGTGTATACCATTGACATATTTATTAATGTATGTATAAACAAATATCTATAAATATATTACAAAGATACACATAATATAATGCACTTTAGAGTCATTTCAAGTGCTGGAAGAAAAATAATAGAGTGAACAAATGGCACAGCCTTCTCCCACTATATGTAGGGTCGGCTATATGGATTCTTGCTCAAATCCATGTTGAAAGATTCGATTATTTTTTACATTGGATGTCGACTACCTAACACAATCCCCACAAGGGAGGATATGAACCATGGTCATTTGGCTGGTAAGCATACTACACTACCACCAGATCATTTAAGTGGGTGTAAAGAAAAAATAAAAACAGTAAACTACAAAAAAAGGCCTTAACTATATATCGATTCCAAAGTAAGGTTTTCTCTTGGAAACATAACAATAAGGGGTTCGATCTTTTTTTTGTCTTAAACAATGCTTCCATAAGCTTATGCAATCTTTCTATGTTGATATTAAAGCATAAAGTTGAAATTTTAGTACCTTTTTATCATTTCAAAAATGAGGTTTCTAATTGTGAAACCCTTATGTTTAACTTTTTGTTATAAAACTGACGTTATTTTTTCTTTATTTTATTATATTTGTAGTTTTATGTAATTCTGACATTGAAATTAAGTCTTAGAAAATTGTATTTTTCGTAGGATAATACTATCCACATGTAAAATACATGTATCCGAATAATAATTATTTGTTTCCACATATGTATCTATATTTAACGATATGGTTTGTGATTGTTAATATCTGCAAGATATATGTTTCCATATCATATTTTAAAAAGGATAAGGATATGGTAACACCTATATCCTTATATGTATCCATCGATTTGCATCCCTAGCTTCTATCGAATGTTTTGAGAGGAAGGTTGCCTTCCGAATTACTGACCTTCTGTCTTTGAGTTGATGGGCTCGGTCATGCCACCATCTGTGCATTTTATCTATGGACGTAATTAAGCAAATATAGACAATGACATATTTTTTGTTTTTTAGTTGATTTCGTTTCCTTGATCTCTATTTATATTTGTAACTCTTCGAGGCTATGATGTAATTGCCTATTAGACCCTATGATTTCACGCTATATAAGAAATTCTATGCCATGAATAAAAATCATTTCATTGTATTCTCAATTTCCCTCTACAAGGTATCGGAGTAACAGTCTTTGATTAGAGTTCATACACAAGTTCCCCTCCGCCCACTACAAGCCCACAACCTTAACCTCTTTATATGCGCCACAGACCCCCACTACACCCCCTATGTGCATAGCCCACTTACGCATAGGTGCCCTGGCCGCACACAACTCTGTTGGTGAGCTTCTCCTCTGCGTACGGATCCCCAGTCGCATTACTGTCGGCTTCACATGTGCGAGCTTTTCTCATCATGTCCCTTCCATGTATCGCTACACCCCCCCCCTACCCTGCCTCATGTGAACCCCTAACGATCAACGGTTACAGACTTAGATGTCGCTATGTACTTTTGAATATATTTTCAGCACTTTGTTGATCTTTTCCGTGACCACGATGACCACGACTCCAACCAAGACGAAGCCTCGGGTATCAACATCTTCCATGGTGGTTCGAGGGACTATCAAACTCAAGAGCGTTGACAACTACATGATATGGTCTCAAGCCATCAAGGTGTTTATATGTGGTCAGCAAAAGATATAGGTTCTCATAAAAGAGCCTAGGAAAGAATGGGATAAAGACTTGACTCATGGTTGGATGACAACTACCTGACATAGATGACCAACAGTGTCAAGCCCACCATCGCTACCAATCTCATGTACAAGGAGATTGTGAAGGACATGTGAGATGAATTGGCACAGACATATTCGTAGCAGACAACCAAGTCTCAACTTGCGAATATCTTTATGTTGATTTGGTATACTTTCCCTAGGAGAGTCCTCTCTCATTGGGTACTGTTGACATCTCACAGAAGTATATGAGGATCATGTCATATTCCAAGTAGCATATTGTACCGAACAAGTGGCAAAGAGATATAAAGGGCAAGTTTACGGATCATGGACTACCCATCTCTTCTCCAACCTCCCTAGGCCCCTCACGTTCTTAGAAAGAATATTCATTTAAAAACTAACCTAGCCCCCCACTAGAAAAACTCTCAAACAATCTACTAACTCCTTGCTGCAGTATTCTTCTATTTGCTTAGCTCCGTACGCAGTTGCGCATGCGGACATGTTAGAGTCCTCACAACGTGTACCATTTCCACGAGTTATGGTATGCAATTATAGGGACAAAATAAGGATTTGTGCCTTCTTACCATAATATGTTCTAATTACCTCGCCTTCTATTGCATGCCCCTTCGATGCCGTGACCTAAATATTCCTTGATGTTGCGAATAGATCTTCACCAAGCAGCCAATTCCATGTCAGTCTGAAAACTCAGTTCTTGGGAGAGAATTTTCCTTAGTGTCCTTTGAAATTCGCTTCAAACGGCCCCTGTTTGACAATAGTAGAACCAAGTTTTTTTTTCTCCAAGGTTGTATTCAAACCTGGTGATTCCACAGTAACCATGTCCTCAACATTGTGCTTCCTCGTGCTTGTCTCCACCATGGCAGGCAATGGTAAGCGTTGATGCTTGCATATACATAGCCCATAATTCGGTAAAGGGAATTCTGGAAAAAGGGAGTCGATGTTCTTCATCGTCCTAGTCCAAATCCTTCCATGTTGTAGCGAAACCGCCAAGCAAAGGCCCCCCATTCGAACCCCTTTTTTTAGAAGAGAAATCCAACCCAAAAGAGCAAGGCCCTTCGGATTCAGCCAAGAAGAATGCCTTGATTCCTTCGAAAATTCAGTCTGTAGCAAAGGATCCACTTTGACCGATGTGGGCCTATTTCCCACCTGCACAGGCGAGTGGCCAGTAGTCAGATCCATAGAGTGATATCGTACTGCAACAAAACTCTCTCGCTGGAGATCCAAATCCACCAACCCATCGGATAGCTAACCATACCCGACATTCATTCTACCCTCCAACAAAGCATGGGAACAATATCTCGGAGGCCTCCAAACCTCGGGCGCCACCAACTTCCCAATCGTGAGAACAACACATCAAATCTTCCACTTCCCAAGATCCCTAGTCGGGAATCCCAACTGATGCGGCTCTCCGACTTCCGTTTCCCCGATTATTGACGAAGTGCTGTTGACGGCTTTCTTCTCCAGCCACTAAGACATCTTCCACCTTCAGATGGAACATCGACCTCCCCAGGGCGCAACTGCATGTGAGATGGTACCATTGATCCATAAATCACCGCTACCACGACTGCATGCTTTCTCGAACACTCCGATAGCCCGTCCTGTCGGAGATGATCGACACAACTCTGTTGAAATCCACAAGCGCGTTCTCAACCGAGGCATAATATCTAGTACAATGGCAAACCCTTAATAGTTAAGATCTTGTAACCGATAAAATGTGGTTCTCCATCTCAGAATGTGCATCTTTGCCCTCTAATACCTTTCTTGTGTCGCTCATCATCCGCACTCTTTAGCAGCAACCTCGTCTCCATATCGGAGAACCCGCGTGCCCCCACGAAGGAAACCTCCAGCAAAAAAACATCACCACCAAACGGTGGTTGATCATTCTACATATGTCTTCCATTGCATGTGCAAACACGTTGTGGGTAGCCGACAAATACCCACCAAAATGTTGTGCAAACCTGGATTAGCTTTGGGGGCATTCTCTTCCACGTGTATCTCAAATTTTCTATGCATGTCCGAGAACGATCTCCAACGATGACAAATGCCACCATAGCCGAAGATTTGATGGCGTTCCGACACCCCATGGCACTATGTCTACGATCTCCACAACTATAGCAACGATCACCACGACCCTTGCACGACTCTTCGAGCTGAAGAAATGTCCCCCATACACCGGTCGCCAACTGAGAACCACCTGTGGAGCTGTGTGTAACGCTGACTCCCTTCGCTGACATGACGATCTCTCCAAATCAGCCGTCCCTCTCTATACCATTGTTTTTCATTCGATTTTTTTTAAAATAAATATCAATTTAATCCGAATTAAATAAATAGACATGTGCTTTAAAGATTTACTATTTTAAGCATGAATTGGCATCAATATCCAAGTCGTTTTATATATATACTCTTCTCAAGTTTATTTTAAAAACTCTCTAATATGAACTATTAAAAATATATATTGATAGGAATATGGATAGGATATATGAAACTATCATATCTTCAAAAAATATAAATAGATGCGAAGCAGATAAAGAAATTATACATATGTGCTGCATATACCTAGAATTAAATCTACAATAATATTTATATATAAAAATGAATATGCAAATGTGGATACAAATATTTGTGGATATCAATTTGAAATGTGTATATGTATCCACTTAAAACATATATGTATACATATGTCAAATCTTTATAATGGATACAATGAAGAATCAGATAGATGTGGATATGTGTATCTTTTTCATTTTTTAGGATACTAATACAGATATTGATAAATCACAAATCAAATATGCATATTATTTCCCTTTATTATATATCAATATGTAATATATTCAATTATATGTTTGTACACGGAATAATATATGTAAATACATCAAACACACATAAATTTGGCACATTAGATATCAATATCCATATCCAAAATAGTTACATAATCTTGTTAGTATCCATATTCTAAATATTGGAAACTATATATGTTCACATATATATAGTACATTTTTATGCATATCTATATTCATATCCATGTATATATATGCTTAGGATATGTCACAATAGTTCCATATATGTCAAGAGCTATAGTTTTATCCCATCCATATTCGTATCGATATACATATTTTAATAATTTATATTAGAGAGATATTTAAAATAATAAGTTTAGGAGAAGGTTATATATAAAATGGTTTGGACATGGGTTATATTTACCTCAAGTCCTGATTTGGATGGGTAAATATAACCCATGTTCAAGCCATTATATATATATACACACACACCCTTCTCTTAAAGTTATTATTTTAATTAACTCTATTATATAAACTATTAAAAAATAGTTATCGATACAAATATGGATGAGATAAAATTATAGCTCTTGATATATATATGAACCTATTGTGCCATATCCTAAGCGCGCACGCGCGCACACACACACACGCACGTACGCGCACACACACACACGCACGTACGCACGCACGCACGCGCGCGCGCGCACACACACCAAGGATATGAATATAGATATGCATAAAAATGTACTATATATAGATATAAATATATATAGTTTCCAATATTTAGAATATGGATACTAACAAGATTATGTAATTTTTTGTATATGGATATTGATAACTAATATGTTGAATTTGTGTGTGTTTGATGTATTTACATATATTATTATGTGTATAAGCATATAGTTGAATATATTACATATTGGTATATAATATAGGGAAATAATATGCATTGATTGGTGATTATCAATATATGTATTAGTATCCTAAAAAATGAAAAGATACGCATATATACATCTTTGTCAAAAAAATTAAAAACAATTTTCTTCATCATATTTAAACTTGTAAAATAAAATTATATATCCATATTCTCTTAAAAATGGATATGATAAAAGATATATATGGATTATCTAGTTGCATTCGTTATGGTATACTAACACACATAAATGAACATGTAGCTACTACTACGACCCATATCTGTATCGAAAAAATTAAAATGATATCCTTATTTATATTTGTATCTGCAAAAATAATAAAAATTAGTGATACAAATAGATATCGATACATCATATCTGATCCGCCATCGTATCCATTATAAAGATTTAACATATGTATCCATATAGGTTTTAAAGTGGATACATATACACATTTCAAATTGATATCCACAAATATTTGTATCCCCATTTGGATATTCATTTATATATAAATATTATTGTAGATTTAATTATAAGTATATGCAATATAGATTTATAATTTCTTTATCCGCTTCGCATCTATTTACATTTTTTGAGGATATGATACAGTGGTTTCATATATGTCAATAGTTAGAGTTGTATCCTATCTGTATTCCTATCTATATACATTTTTAATAGTTTATACTAGAGAGTTTTAAAATAAACTTGAGAAGGGTGTGTATATAAAACAGCTTGGATATTGGTGAAAGTTACCCACCCAAATCGGCACTTGAGGTGCGGTTTTGGGGTTCTCTCCCCAAATCGGCACCTCAGGTGCCGATTCATGCCTAAAATAGGGATGAGCATTAAGTAAGGCCGACCCGATCAACTTCATGACTGGGTTGCAAAGCTAGGTGCAACGAACTGCAGGGACAATGCAAGAAGATCTAAATTCAGCAATCTTGGTGGCAGATGTGTTGGTCGACTACGATACCCAACTAGGCCAGAATGCTAAAGAGAAGGAGTTCATAAGCAAATTGAAGGCACGGTCGAAGGACAAGGGTAAAGGAGTTACCCAGGAGCCACTAATGGAGGAATGCGAGTACTCCAAGAAGAAGGAGCGGCCCAAGAGCAAGGGATGCTTCATATGCAACGGACCACATCGGACGCAAGAGTGCCCGAAGATGGACATGCTCAACTTTATTCATACATACGAGGAGGAAGGAGAAGAAGAAGGTGGGGTACGCTTGGGAGCAATTGATTCTATGCGGAAGGTATGCTTCACGACACTTCAAGTCAGAGCTTCAAATTTGATAGAGGAAGGGAATTCTCCACAAAGAGCTTTAAGGTGCTAAAGCTCGATTGCGAATGCACATGAATGAAAATATGAACGCTGAGTACCAACATGTGTGCTGGAGCCACACAACCAAAGTAATCGATATGAGAACATTCGTGCATGAGAATGTAATGCAGAGCTATGGAGGGCGATGCAACATGGACAATGAGATATATGTCCATGGGGGTAGACACCACACCACTAATGATCTTGCAGGAGGAAAGATACTGAAGATGCTCGAAGCGCAAGAGGCGCTCATCTCCCAGGATATGGGGATGCCCTTGGGGACAATTGAGATTGATAACGAGCAAGCGAGAAGGAGAGTACTCCACATGTGGAGCTGGAACTACTATACACCAACAATGGAGATGCTAGATCCGTGAGGGATACACTGAGGATAGGAGCTGATGAGGAAGCTCCATCTCAAGACGAAGGCTGAGTCATGGAGGGACACAGTAGTTTATGAGAAGACCATGCATGAGAAGGGAGGTGGTACAAACTTGCACCATCCTTCCATTGAGAAGCATCAGGAGGTATATAATAAACAGAGGATCGTGATGGGAAGCCAGCTAAGGAAGGCATGCTTGATTGAGGACAATCGATTCTTCAGATGGGGGAGGATTTTCGCACACCCCAAATTCTATGATCGAGAATGATCGTGTAGACATGGTAGCGGATGCAAGAGAATGATCGATGGAGATAAATTCAGGAGGAGTCTCGAGTACGTAGGTAGTACGGAGATTATCCACGAGAGTATGGAGACTCAACCATACTTGATAACGAAGAATCATCACAGATGGTATGAGTGTCTTGTACAACTTTGTAGTAGTGCAAGCAACGTGTATAGACAACAGTGCAAGAGATGACGATGGATGCATGCAGCGTTACATACACGAGCAAATAAGGGAAGCATGCAGTAAAGTAGTATGCATTAAGGAGCAATGTGGTATAATCACATAGGCGTGCGTAGGAAGGCGCACGGTATCAGTATTGGTGTGCGGCGATCCAAGGAGGCATGGATCATTGTAGGTGTTGAGTACGAGCATTGTCGAACATGCTCAGTAATACATGTATGGAAGTGGTGTGGAGGCTACGATAATGACGTTCTGGTGGACATGTAAGCCCACGGCGAGCCATTATGCAATAATTGTTATTGCAAATATCATTCCCTAATCTAAAATGAATATTATCTAATTCGCATAAAAAGGTTCCTTAGTACAATTAAGGTTATGTACCATAGCTATCTTAATGATCATATAGTTGTTGATTCAATTATTGAATCATAGAGGCTGGTTCTTGGATGAATATCTAAAGAGTTAGATTCAGGACTCATCAAGCACCGTCAAATGATTATTAAGAGAGGATCTCCAGTTTGAGAAAGGAGATGACAATCTTTTCTCTAAAGGTTGATATCTGACCGACCTTTTGATGCAGGTCCTCTGCATAGGAATAGATACTCAGAGGTATTAGATTAGTTAAGTCAAAGAGTTGACTTAACAAGATAGAGATAACCAGAGACCTATGTTGTATGTTGTCACGATATAGGCACGCATCCTCTGACCGGAGACATATGTATTACTATATGTCTGAGTATGTACATTTGGCTGACCTATAGGTTGATGTCCTAATCAAGATCTGTACATCGACGCGTTGGTGTGCATGTAAGGGCATATGAGTAATACGATCTCTCAAAGGGATCATACAGGTTCATTTACTGAACCAGAAGACATGATGTCACTCATGATATATTGGGAATCAAATTCCGTGCACAGTCATCTCGCTTTGGAAGCTTGACTGAATTTATAGGTTTGACATAGACTTTTGGAAAGTATATGATCAAGACCTATGTATGATATATGCTTTTGGAAAGCATATGATCGATACCGACTCCAAATGATCAAATGAGAAACTTTATGATAAAACCCTGAAGTAAACTATGTAAAATTGATCTAATACTTCGGATTTATTCTTGGTCTTCTAGTATGCAGGATGTACATGTATTGGGAATACCTGAGGATGATGTGATCATAAACGATTGTATAACCATGACGCTTCCACTCCTAGGGAGTGATGAAATAGGTCTGGATTTTAGTGACTCCTCTCAGTAGAGAAGTAATCTAATCTTGATCCAAATGTTGGACATTGATCTGAATGTGATTCAGAATCAATGAAAAGATTAGATTTGCGGTCTTGATTTAATCAAGCATCTATGAGAGGTTTGCAAGATCTGGATTTGAGATACGATCTCAATATCCAAGTCACTGGAACAATACAATCGCCATGTCCTTATCTCCAAGTATCCACGAAGGAATCGCATTATCTTTGAAAGAGTTCAAGATAATTTCATTGTTGATATATGTATCCGAGCATTGAGAAAATTGATGATTAAATACGATTTAATTATCATGAATAATATGAATTTGATTCATATTATAAGGAGAGTTATCTTACATAATTAAATGAGATTTAATTATCAAATATGTGATTAATGTGAATGTGACTCATATCATTTGGGCACATGAGAATAGAGATCTAAGATGATTAAATGTGATTTAATTATCATATATATGAATAATGTGGATAGCACTATCCAAATTATTCATACATATTATAAATGTGATTTATAATATATAAGAGAGAGCATATTATGATTTACATTTGTTAATTAAATATTGATATGAATTAGATTCACATTGGACAATTGATCGAAAATGTAATTTACATTTTATTTTAGGTTGTCAATGTGATTCACAAATTTCCAATGACAAGAATGCAATGTTCACAAAATAATTATGAATTATTTTTGTAGATAATTTACCACATTTGTTATTCTAAATATGACAGATACATGGAATAATATAATCTAAGAGATTACATGGAGATTGTCCCCTTCCTAATAGGATAGGAGGACGCCCACCAATTCCTATTAGGAAATGATGGCCGTTCACTCCATCATTATGGTTGGAGGAAATCTCCTTTCTAATATCTCCAAGTTTGATTGATTTAATTTTACGATTAGTTATATTGATTTATCAATACATATTTAATATAAATTAAATTAATTGTTGTTGTATTTTCCAATAAAATCTTGTCCATTGAAAGAATCACAAATCAATCTCATCCATTAATTTTGTGTAGTCCATGGATTGAGATGGCAACCCTTGCTCTTCTTGTGGTTGCACAAGTTGGAGACAACAATATATGCTCTCTCTCTCTATACACGTCATCTCTCCCTCTCTGTCACGACCTCAATTCCGGGCCGTCGAATCCTCCCATAACTGGATCCGATTACTCAGCAATAATTTATTCAGCAATTACAACTAACATTCAGAAACAGACTGCAAATAAAGTATATTCTGAAAAAAGTATTTCAACACTTTTCCATTCATAAAATAAAGTTCAGATGGTACATTGTCCCACTATAACCATTTACATGTACATCAGCTTGAAAGGAAAATATACAAAAGATTACTAACTACCTTACAAAGTAAAGCTACTGTGGTTGGCTGGATGTCTACTAAGGTCCTTACAATGCTTACTGACACCTGTTGGGTTTTCCATAAATCATAGGATAACAATTAGCGAATGCTAAGTGATGAAGAAGAGAAAAGCAAACAAATTGTGTAATTTTTATAAACTTGTTGTCATTAAAAGTTACAATCCTTTCATTAATTTAAGTCCTATTCCTTTCTATTCCATATCAAGGATTAGTCTAGGAGAACTCCACCATTCTTGGACTCCGAAGTTGTGGACACTTCAGAATTGGAGATTGTGTTGATCTTGGTAAGCTTATGCCGCCGCACGTCGTCTCAACCAATCCTCCATAAACCCTGACAATTTTCTTTTATTTTATTAAACATGGTCTCAAAACCTCAGCCTGGAAAACAAATGAGCACACCGTCCTTGAGGACTCGGTTGCTTTCTAACATTTAATCATTTAACCTAGCGGCTTTAAATACATATTATCGTGACCCAGTCGCTATTGAACCACCCGTGCCTCCACATGGCACGCTCACATCTTTCGTCGTTCAACATGAAGATATTAGCTCCCGGTACCACGCGTTGCAAATCATTCATTTCATGCGCACTTATCATAACAGGGCAACCGTGTACCACCTAGGTAGGGAAACGTCAATACGGGTTCCTTCCGACAAACCTACAGGTTGCATGCCCGACCTATAGTTCTACTCCCAGTCATCCTTAACGTGACACACGATCCTTTTCAGGATCCAACTCAAACCACATCAATTCCCATGATGTAATTATTTCATTAAGTCTTCGATTTGCATAATCAGCAATATTTAGATAGACTCACATATATATTATTCATACACATATATGCTCATATTTATGCCTATTTTAACCCCCAAATCTTAACTTTTAAAGCCACCGCATCAATTTGATGCTTAAACCTTATTTTAGTGAAAAGCACAAAGTAACTTTTGAAACTTTTTCAAAAATAGCCAAAATTAGGGTTCTTCATAGCAAAGAACATAAAATAAAGAATTTCAATAATCTCGTATGAAAATCCAACAGAAAAATGAAGGATTTCGTTACCTAATCGAGCTCTCTCTCGTGTATGCAAGGCTTATTGTGTTTCATTTCCAGAAAGGATGTTTTAAGGCTCCTGAAAAGATCGAATTTCATTTTCGTATCAAAAAACGTTAAGAACATGTCAAGAACGCGAAGAACGAACGAAGAACACGAAGAATGCGAAGAACAAGAAGAACACGAAGAACGCCAAGAACATATTTTCTCTTCAAATTTTGGCAGAGTTTCCCCTTATATCAGGATATATTTCTTGAAAAATTTCGGCAGAGTTTCCCCTTATATCGGGACATATTTCTCGAAAAATTTCGGCAGAATTTCCCCTTATATCGGGACATATTTCAAAATAAAAATGAAAATAGTTTCCTCTATAAAATCAATCGAGAGGAAAACAATAACGAAACTAAAAGAATATACTCAAACAACAAGAGATGAAACATCGGTAGACACCACGCATCTTAGGTGAGTGAATGTGTGACGAATTACAGGGTTCACTGACGTGCATATCCGCCTGTACCTAAGTAGGATATTACACAGATTTCTCGATCAAAATAACTATAAAAGCATAATTGAAAGAATAGAATAATAAGCGATGGAGAATCGGTAGACACCACACATCTTAGATGAGTGAATGTGTGACGAATCACAGGGTTCACTGACGTGCATAGCTGCCCGCACCTAAGTAGGGTGTTACACAGATTTCTCCTCGAACCACAACAAAAAATGAATCGAAAAGAAATGTGAATCAAGAACAAAGCTTGGAAAATAAGAGGATGAATTGAAATCCAAGCTTACGAAACAAACTAAGAGAGGATCATACCTTTCTCCTCCTCGTTCTCCTGGCAGCGCTTCGCTAGCGCTCCTCCCTCGCCTCCCACTCCTCCTCCCGACCTGTCGACCCTAGCCCTTGGGGTGTTGGTGGTAATAGAAATCGTAGAGAATGAATGGGTCCAGAAAATCACTAACTATGGTTAGAAAAGCATGGTTAGACCTTAACCATGGTTTTGGTCCATAGTTTTAGTCAAAACTTATCCCAAACTTGGAGCTTAAGTTAGAACATTATAAAGGATTCTAGATTCGCCAATGATGCTTAATTAACATTAATCGTGATTAAATTTCACTAATCACGATTTAACTTTCGCGGCTTATGCTTATCTTTTTGCTAACTATTGATTAGTATTTGCTAATGACATTAGTAGTTTTTTATCTGTCATTAGTTTCTTTAATCATGTTTAATTAGTCTTATTGACAGTCATTATGGGTTAATGGCGTCTTAACCCTCCTTACTTATCTTTCTTCTGAAAATCATAACAAATCAAAGCGAAGTCCAATTCACACGAAACAAATTCCGTTGGTTTCCTCTTGACAAACTGGATATTATTATGTAGGATCCGAGATATGCCAAAGTCAAGGCTTTACAATTATAACAACCTTAAAGGAAGTCTCATCCTCGAGATTAGAAATGCAGGCATAACAACCTTAAAGAGGATTGAAACCATAATAATCTTAAAGAGAATGAACGTCATTTCATTTATAAAGAAGATATACAACACATAGTGTTATTACTCAAACAAGTAGGGGTATTTCTCTCTCATTTCCGCCTCAGGTTCCCATGTGATTTCTTCAAATTTGTGGTTCCGCCACAATGCTTTAACTAAAGGCACCTCTTTTTTTCTCACCTTCTTAATATCCATGTCAAGTATTTGCACAGGTATCTCTTGGTATGTCAAGTCTGGCTCAACATGTAAATCATCATAACTTATCTTATACTCTGTATCTTTAACGTATTTTCTCAGATTTGATACATGAAAAACATCATGTACTGCCGAAAGATGTGGAGGAAGTGCAAGTCTATATGCCACTTTTCCAATGCGCTGAATAATTTCAAAGGGACCCACGAACATAGGTGTTAACTTCCCATGCATCCCAAACCTCTGAATTCCCTTCATAGGTGATTCTTTGAGAAATACAAAGTCACCTACCTCGAACTCAATATCTCTTCGCCTAGTATCACTATAGCTTTTCTGACGACTTTGAGCAGTCAATAGTCTTTTTCGAGCAAGATCTACAACTTCCCATGTCTCTTGCAGTCTATCTGAATCATAAAGGTTCTTTATCCCGACCTCTTCCAACCAAAGGAGTAGTACACCTTCGTCCATAAAGTGCTTCAAATGGTGCCATGCCAATACTTGTATGGTAATTGTTGTTGTATGTGAATTCTGTAAGAGGCAGATGTTTCAACCATGATCCTTCCCATTCTAAGGCACGTACTCGTAACATATCCTCTAAAGTCTAAATAGTATGTTCTGATTGACCATATGTTTGTGAATGATATGTTGTGCTCAAGCATAGTTGTGTGCCTAAGGCTTTCATGAAGTTCTCTCAATAGTGTGAGGTGAATCGTGAATCTCGATCGGAAACTAATTCTTTTGGGATACCATGGAGGCGAATCACATGTGTAATATATAATCAGCAAGCTGTTTTGGAGTGAAAGATAAGCTTATTGGAATAAAGTGTGCTACCTTCGTCAGACGATCTATTATAACCCATATACTATCTTTACTACCAGTCGTCTGAGATAAGCCAGTAACGAAATTCATGGAAATGCTTTCCCATTTCCATTCAGGTATATGAAGAGGTTGCAATAATTCTGGTGGCTTTTGGTGTGAAGCCTTTACCTGCTGGCAAGTGAAACATGAATTCACAAACTCAACAATATCTTTCTTCATTCCCAGCCACCAAAAGTTTGAATAAAGATCCTTATACATCTTTGTAATTCCTGGATGAATATCTTGAGCAGTGCGCTTCTCGTAAGATGTATTTCCTTAATTCAGGCGTGTTTGATACACAAACTCTGTGATGGTTATATAGTAACACATCTTGTATCTGGAATCCCTCTATCTTATTCTTCTCAAGTTGTTGCCTCAAGTCTTTAAGGACTGGATCATCTTCCTGTCATTTCTTTATTCTATCCCAGATCTCTGGTTTGTATTGGTGAGGAATAGTTATAGTATCAACACTACAATCAAATGGTTTTCATTCACTTAACATTGATAGTAAACCCTATAAGTTGATAGCACTCACCAACCCAAGTTAATAAGTTCTTCTGCTAAGGGCATCTGCTACGACGTTCCCTTTACCAGGGTAGTAGAAGATATTGCAATCATAGTCTTTCAACAACTCTAGCCACCATGTCAATCTCATATTGAGTTCTTTCTAATCAAATAGATATTTCAAGCTTTTATGATCAGTGAAGATTTCAAAAGTAATACCATAGAGGTAATGTCTTCATATCTTTAAAGAAAAAAGTACAGTAGCTAATTCAAGGTCATGTGTTGGGTAGTTCTTTTCATGTGTCCTGAGTTATCGTGATGCATACGCAACTACCTTACCATGTTGCATAAGAACTGCCCCAAGTCCTTCTTTAGATGCATCAGTGTACACTGTAAACCCTTCACTCCCAAAGGGTAGAGTAAGGATTGGTGTAGATGTTAGGCATTCTTTCAGTGTCTGAAAACTAGCTTCACATCTATCCGACCATAAGAATGGGACTTCCTTCTGACTTAGTCTAGTCATTGGCAATGCTATTCGTGAAAAGTACTTCACGAATCTTCTATAATATCCAGCTAAACCCAGAAAAGATCGTATTTCTGTGATAGTCTTCGGGCGTTCCTAACTCATTACCACACTAGCCTTCGTAGGATCAACTAATATACCTTCGCCAGAAATAACATGGCCTAAGAAAGATACTTTAGATAATCAAAAGTCACATTTGCTATATTTAGCATACAATTTGTTCTTCCTTAATGTTTCAAGTGCCCGTCTGAGATGGTATTCATGCAGATAATTATCATTGGAGTAAATAAGCACATCATCATTAAAGACTACTACAAAGTGATCTAAGAACTCCTTGAATACTCTATTCATGATATCCATGAAAGTTGTTGGGGCATTTGTCAGACTAAAAAGCATACCTGAAAATTCATAATGTCCATATCTAGTTCGAAAGGTTGTCTTGGGTATATCCGCATCTTTTATCTTTAACTGATGGTATCCAGATCTTAAGTCAATCTTGGAATACACAGTCGAACCCTGTAACTGGTCAAAGAGATCATCTATCCTTGGTAGGGGATACCTATTCTTTATTATCCTCTTGTTTAACTGTCTATAGTCAATGCACAACTGCATGACCCATCCTTTTTCTTGACAAATAAGACAGGTGCTCCCCATGGTGAAGTACTAGGACGAATGAATCTTTTATCTAATAGTTCTTACAACTGTGCCTTTAACTCTCGTAACTCAGCTGGTGCCATCCTATATGGAGGGATAGAGATAGGTTGAGTATCAAGTATAAGAGAGATTTAAAATTCAATCTCTCGCTCATGTGGTAATCTAGGTAGTTCCTTTGGAAATACATCAAGAAATTCGCACACTATAGGTATATCTTCCATCATTCTGTCTGACCCTGATATAGTGGTTACAAAAGCTAAATAGCCTTGGTACCCTTGTTCTCACAATTGTTGAGCCTTTAGAGTAGATATGTATTTGACATTATCATTGGATGTATTTCCAATGAACTAGAACTCTATCGAGTTAGGTAGGTGAAACGTTACTGTCTTCTGAAAATATCAAGACATGCATGATGACTTTCTAGCCCATCCATCCCAAGGATGAGATCAAAGTCATCCATTTCAATAAATAATAGGGAAACAGGTAACTGATGTCCTGCTATCAGTACTACACAATCATCCAGGATTTCTCGGATTATAAATACTTGTCCTCAGAGTCCCTTGATCAGATAGGACTATTGTATTTCTACTGGTATCTTACCCAAAGTGGGTACTAACCATCGAGCAATAAATGAATGTGAATCACCAGAATCAAATAAGGCATGTACTGAAAAGTCAAGAATAGTAACGGTACCTCGTACGACCGTGCCTGATTTATAGGCTTGTTCATTAGTAATTGCATTGAGCTGGCCATTAGGAATAGGCAAGCTAGAACCCGCAATGCTTTGTGGTGGCTGTTGTGTAGGAGATGCTCCTTATGAGCCACGAACTCTACCGTGTCTTCCTCTGCGTATTGCTCCATTGCTCGAGGTGGATGTTATACTGTTAATTGAGGTTGGTTTAAACCCTGAACCTCTCAACTGCGGATAGTCTTTCATAATGTGACTTTCTTGATGACAATGATAACATGCACGTGTTCCTGTCTGAGCTGAAGACCCAACCATAGAGGTACTAGTTCCTGGTGCTGAGTTACGGGGGTATAGTGGAGGTTTGGAGAAACTCCCTCTTCCTGATACTTCATGACCCGAGGCCTGTGGTGAGCTTATACTGGAACCGATTGGATGATAGCGACGACCTCTACGGTTATAATGTGCCTTGCGTTTGGATGATCCACCATTAAAGTGGAAACTTCTTCTTTGACAGTTTTCATCCCTCTCCATCTCAATAGGAGAGGCGATGTCCATTGCTTCATCTATGGTTGTAGCTCTAAAATCAGTAAGTTTTTCTCGCTGATCTCCCTGAAGACCGCTAACAAATTTTATAAGACACTCTTGTGGTGAAGCTTCTAGAGCTGGTGAGTAACACAGTAGCTCAATAAAGTGGATATGATAATCGCGTACGGAAGTGAGCTTGAAATATCTCTTCAAAGATATCACATGGAACAGGATCTGCTAATTTCTTGGAAATTGCTCTCCACCATCATCGTGCATAATCTGTTAGAGAGTAATCAACAAAGTACACCCAGGTGTCAACTGGTGCATGGATTATCCTCAACATCCTACTAACGTCATCGAGCCATATTTCAGTCTCGACAGGTGTCTCTACACTTTTAAATCGAGGAATTTTTCCCTTTCGATAAGTATCTAGTAATGTTTGGTGTCTAAGAAGGGTCTTCTCCATTACTCCTTCAACTGGGGTAGGACCATACTCAGTTGAAGGATGGTAACTTGATTCTTCCTCAGAAAGATGGACAGAACCTTTAATCCTAGCATCCACAGGCTTAGATGCCTCGGGTCTCTCAACTTGTGCATTGAGCCTCTCCTCCAACGCTTGCTGCCTTTGCCCAATGTCTTAGAGCATTACCATCATAGCTGCCAATTTCCTAGACATATCTTGGTCTACCATGATCCTGGGATGAGTCAAGGTCAAAGGTCAGATCTTATATGTCTTAGCATGATGTACATAAGGGACAATGACTTGTGAATGGTACTGCAGTCAGTTATTAAGATCAAAGGATCTTAATACAACCTTTATGAATACCACTCATATTTTTCAATTACTAAATAAATTACTGGAGTAACTAAGATCTGATACTAATCTGTCACGACCCCAATTCTGTGCCGTCGGATCCTCCCATAATCGGATCTGGTTACTCAACAATAATTTATTCAGCAATCACAACTAACATTCATAAACAGACTGCAAATAAAGTATATTCAGAAGAAAATATTTCAACACTTTTCCATTCATGAAATAAAGTTCAGATGATACATTGTCCCACTATAACCATTTACATGTGCATCAGCTTGAAAGAAAAATATACAAAAGATTACTAACTACCTTACAAAGTAAAGCTAATGTGGCTGGCTGGATGTCTACTAAGGTCCTTGCGATGGCTCACTAACATCTGTTGGATTTTCCATAAATCATAGTATAACAATTAGAGAATGCTAAGTAATGAAGAAGAGAAAAGCAAACAAATTGTGTGATTTTTCTAAACTTGTTGTCATTAAAAGTTACAATTCTTTCATTAATTTAAGTCATATTCCTTTCTATTCTACGTCAGGGATTAGTATAGGGGAACCCCACCATTCTTGAATTCCGAAGCTGTAGACACTTTGAGATTGGAGATTGTGTTGATCTTGGTAAGCTTATGCCGCTGCACGTCGCCTCAACCAATCCTGCAATACTACCCTGATAATTTTCTTTTCTTTTATTAAACACGGTCTCAAACCCTCAGCCTAGAAAATAAATGAACACACCGTCTTCGAGGACTCAGTTGCTTAAAATCTCAGTCTAACATTTAATCATATAACCTAACGATGTTAAATACATATTATCGTGATCCAGCCGCTATTGAACCACTCGTGCCTCCACATAGCACGACCACATCTTCCGTCGTTTAATCCGAAGATATTGGCTCTCGGTACCACGCATTGCAAATCATTCATTTTGTGCGCACTTATCATAACAGGGCAACCGTGTACCACCTAGGTAGGGAAACGTCAATACGGGTTCCTTCCGACAAACCTACAGGCTGCATGCCCGACCTGTAGTTCTACTCCCAGTCATCCTTAACGTGACACACGATCCTTTTTAGGATCCAACCTAAACCACATCAATTCTCATGATGTAATTCTTTCTTTAAGTATTCGATTTGTATAATCAGCAACACTTAGATAGACTCACATATATATATTATTCATATGCATATATACTCGTATTTATGTCTATTTTAACCCCCAAACCCTAACTTTCAAACCCACCGCATCAAATTGATGCTTAAACCTTATTTTAGTGGGAATCACAAAGCAACTCTTAAGGCGTTTTCAAAAATAGCCAAAATTAGGGTTCTTCGTAGCAAAGAACATAAAATCAAGAATGTCAATAATCTCGTATGAAAATCCAATAGCAAAAGGAAGAATTTCGTTACCTAATCGAGCACTCTCTCGCGTATGCAAGGCTTTATCGCATTTCGTTTTCAGAAAGGATGTTTTAAGATTCCTGAAAAGATCAAATTTCATTTTCGTATCAAAAAATGTTAAGAACGCGAAGAATGAACGAAGAACACGAAGAACGCAAAGAACACGAAGAATACGAAGAACGCCAATGACATATTTTCTCTTTTCGACAGAGTTTCCCCTTATATGGGGATATATTTATTGGAAAATTTCGGTAGAGTTTCCCCTTATCGGAACATATTTGTCGGAAAATTTTGGTAGAGTTTCCCCTTATATCAGGACATATTTCAAAATAAGAATGAAAAGAGTTTCCTCTATGAAATCAATCGAGATGAAAACAACAACGAAACTGAAAGAATATACTCAAACAATAAGAGATGAAGAATCGGTAGACACCACGCATCTTAGGTGAGTGAATGTGTTATGAATCAATGGTTTATTAACGTGCATAGCCGCCCGCACCTAAGTAGGGTATTACACAGATTTCTCCATCGAAATAACTATAAAAGCATAACTAAGAGATGATCATATCTTTCTCCTCCTCGTTCTCCCGCAGCGCTTCGCTAGCGCTCCTCCCTCGCCTCCCACTCCTCCTCCTCCTGACCTCTCGACCTTAGCCTTTGGGGTGGTAGTTGTAGTGGAAATCGTAGTGAACGGGTAGGGGGGGTCTATTTATATGCTCCAAAAAATCACTAACCATGGTTAGAAAATCATGGTTTAGCGGCCCATGATTTTGGCCCATGATTTTAGCCAAAACTTCTCCCAAACTTGGGGCTTAATTTAGAACATTCTAGAGGATTATAGATTCGCTAATGACGCTTAATTAACATTAATCGTGACTAACTTTCACTAATCACGATTTAACTTTCACGGCTTATACTTATCTTTTTCTAACTATTGATTAGTGTTTTCTAATTATCATTAGCGGTTTTCAATCCGTCATTAGTTTTTATCATGTTTAATTAGTCTTAATGATAGTCATTATGGATTAATGACGTCTTAACCCTTCTTACTTCTCTTTCTTTCGAAAATCATAACAAATCGAAATGAAGTCCGATTCGCACGAAACAAATTCCATTGGTTTCCTCTTGACGAGCCGGATCTTATTATATAGGATCCGAGATATGCCAAGTTCAAAGCTTTACACTCTCTCTCTTATGATTGTCCACCATGGAGCCCTAGAGAGAGTCACTCTCATCGTAGCATCGTCGTTATGCTGCTAGATTATTTGCTCATGGACAGCCGCCTACATCGATGCGCCTCAATCGTGAAGAAGACATTGGATCTCGTGTGACGAGATCAGGAGATTCACTACTTGGATCATCAACATGGATTGCGAGAAGTACGTGTTTCATCAACATTCTCGCAAGCGTCTCCTCTGTTAGATCGGACTTGAGACAGGAGGTCTCTTCATTTAGAGACTCAATTACAATCATGCTTCAAGAGGTAACCCTAATACTTATTTGCGGTTTAAACGAAACGATCCGAGAAGTGTTCTTAGATCATGTGGTTTCGTCGCATAAAAATTTTTAAATTTCGTTGCCTCGAGCAACTAGTGCGACTAGTCGCCCCGATCGCATACGATGCAATCCTCATGCTTCCATGATGCACTTAAGAATCTTCTCATATCTTTCATGGTGAACTTCATCTTAGCATGTGGAGCGCTAAGGAAAGGTTTACTGCATGAGGGTCTGGTGGCCGTAGGTTCCCTTTGCCATAAGGTGAGTATTCAGTGGCACTTAGTGAAATATGGCAAAGCTACATCAGCAAGGTGTTGGAGCGTGTGTGTGTTGATGACATGACGATTGATGTAGCATCAACCGTGTGAGAAGACGAAAGGACAACAAGGGAGTCGAAGAAACGAGAAGATGAATGGTTGTTGTGGAACATGAAGGGTTGCCATAGAAATTGAAAAGTCGTAAGCCTTTATTGATAAATGTAATAATGAGTGTCCCTTGGGTTGCCTTGAGTCTTGTATATAAGAAGGGGTGGTGGCTCATTTGTAAATATCAACACATTATAGAGTGACACTCCCCACTCTAGAGTGAGTATCCTCTTCTAATAAGAGAAGAAGCTTTGTGCCCATGCTTGTGTGATTGCTTGGTTGAGTTCTTAACCGTTCTTGAGTGTATTCTTGAGAGTGCTATTGAGCGATCCAGAATTCATGCTTGTGCTTGTGTTGGAGCATCGTTACATTAGCAAATGCAAGTTCGAGAAGAGTTGGAGCGTGTTCGTGACTGTTCTACTTGGGAAGGTTGGTTAGCTATGGGTTAGCTAACGTCGCACAGGTCGAAATCGATAGCTGGATTTGACCCTTAAGCTCACTTTAAGACAACCAAATCCATACCCTTGGAGATATACACTATATTCCAAGTCTCATTCTTCACTAGAAACTTCATCTCTTCCTACATAGCAAGGGTCCATACAGGGTTTTCTCTAGCCTCAACCACATTCCTAGATGTAGTATTAGACTACATAGAAGTGAGAGAACATTTATAAGAAGTGTTCAAATTTGCATAGGAAATATGTCGGTCAATGGGGTAGTGAATGCATCATGTGTATCTGGTCCGGAGTTTGATGACCTCTTACCTTTCCTTTGAGCAATGTTGTCATCCAAATGTTCCAACTCTGCAACTTGAACACCATTGTCATTTTCGTTAAGAATAATAAGAGTATTAATCGATGCTTGTTCTATTTGTAGATATTATAAGTCAACGTTAGCTCCATCGAGAATGGTAGGAATATTATGATATGTTAAAACTAGATTATTCGAGATGGATTTTGGAGGATTAAGATTGTTTTCTTCAAATTTTCATTAGATTGAATCTCTTCTAGAATATGAATAATGTAAATAGTGTTATCCAAAGATTGAAGTCCATGAAAGTCCTTTTCAACCCCCTCCGCCCGAAGAGGAACACTCAGAAAGAAAGCTTCATTTTCAAAGAAGCTAACATCCTTAGTAATGAGAACACAACCATAGGTAGAATTAAGCACCGATTCCTTTTTGTATTGTCGAGTAACCAAGGAAGAATCCTTTATTAGCACAAGGTTCCAATTTTTCTATTCCATAGTCATTTGCATGCAAAAAACAAAGAAAACCGAACACCCTCTTAATCTAGATATATGCGCATAAACAGAGATTCCCCATTTAGAAACCATGATGGAATTGTGTTCATTAAGTAAGCATTGGTAAGAATTACCTCTCTCCAAAAATTGTGGGAATATTTTGTTGAAAAAAAAGAGCACGAATAATCTCTAAGTGTGCCTATTCTTCAGACATACGATGTTTCGTGGATAATTCCTTTCCCAACAAGAGTTCTTCGAATAGAATGAGTCAAGTACTTTCTAGCATTATCCGAACAAAAAAAAATTAATCTTGACATTGTATTGTCTTTCCACAAGGGCAACAAACTCGTTGACAATATTAGGAAGTTCTCTATGGATGTGTCATTTAGAATGGGGGGAGCATTATATTCAAGGTAGGCGTAGGAGAGACAATGCTCACGAGGAAGGAAGATGCGATATTGGTTTGTTAACGTTGTGTTCTCTCGAAGTTAAAAGTATAGTCATTGGAATTTATTTATAGATACTTAGGATAGCGAGGAGAATTGCATGGGGGAAAAATAGAAGAGGAAGAATCGAATCAACCTGCATAGCCACGTAGTACGAACTAAGTTTTGAACCAACAATGGATTCAACAAGTTCTTGCCTCATCAAGCAGGAAGAGGAACGACCTATCAGGGTACTGTTTCTTAGAGGAAAACAAACTTTTTTAGATTTTAATTTGAGTTGAAATGTTCTCTATAGGGCATGGTGGCAAGTAAATATAAGGTCAATCGTTACTTTTCGATACACTTGTAAATATAAGGTCAACCAGCTTTTAGGGGATATCAACTTGCAGATTACTGATCAGATGAGGTGATTGCGCTTAGACATTGGAGGTTAAAATCTGAAACACAACCTCAAAGGAGTGTAGAAATACGGAGTATAACCAAGTGACAAGGCATTGATTCTTGGTACTGACAGGCTAAGATTTTAATCCTTTTACTCCATTAGATTCATAGATGCAGTATGTCACCCGACATCAACAAAAAGAAGGTAAACACCTAATTTTGACACACTTCAAGATAGCATATGCTTGGAATCTATAATTAGTGGAATAGTCAACCTGATCGATTCTTCTTTGTAAGTATCACAGAAAGTCGACCATGGTCGACTGGTCCTCCCTTTTGTCTTGCGGGAAGAATGCCCCAATTCTCCATCAAAATTTATCCCATACAAAGAAAGATAGGTCAAGACATATTGGATGGCGATGTTGGCATGAGTTTTCCAGGAATACAAATATCATTCTATTTATTTTCCTAATTTAAGAAGTCACGATGTAACTAGAATATTAAAAGTGTTCATGAATTCGAACCAGGTGGTTTAGTTTCATTTTTAAAATCCAAGTTATTTGAAAACGGAAGGACGAAAGTGTAAAAATCACTAAACCATTTACAGTATTAAATTATTTATCTTTAGCACCTTCTTTTGATTCCGAGCCTACAAATTTGACGAGAAAATAAATGTAAGGCAATGAAGTCCATGCATATAAAAAAAGGGAAGCCGACAGCACGTTCATGTCGGAGAAGATAGGAAAGACTACAGATGGCGTACATCATACGATACGAACTCCCGTCTTGATGAGTAATGGTCCCATTCGGATGTAATAATACAGTCATTAAGCACATCCCTTGACCACAGTTAATATGGGACTATACTCCGACAGGTTGGCAACTAACTTTCAGAATTCTAGCTCTCCATTATTGTTTTGTTGGTAAGGTTCAAATCCAACACTACCTCCTTAAACCCTAAATGCAAAACCCTAAAATAAACATTATTATACTTGAAATTTGCAATGAAAAATTATATATAAGAGTAAGCTTCAAATGAGGTAAGATTTTTCCTGACTTTTGTAAAAGTGATTAGCAATATCACTTGTGCCCGTACACACATATGGGATTGTTACACTTGTGTTCCTTCGAGATTCGACAACTACGGTTATGCTACTACTTTTTTGCAATATCATTTGTGCCCTTATCTTCTTGCTCGGTTAATACTTGTGCCCTTTATCTAGTTCGACCACCAATGATATGAACCGAACCATAATTTACACAAAATAGGGTGCGGTTAAGGAAAATCTTATTACAATGGTGCACATCTTTCTTCATCTTTTTCTTCATCCTGTCAACATGACCTCCATCCCGTCTACCTTGAGCATGCTCAAGCCTACAACCCCTTCATTCGCTCCAGCTTGAGAACTCCCCTCTGCCCCACACCCACCGTCAGGTAGAGAGGGAAGGAAAATAGGAGAAGCTCGAAGCTGGGAAAGCAGTTGAGATTGTTGGGGCTAATGTCGATTACAAATGGGCTATGGGCAAAGGTTGGGGAGTGGCAAGGAGGAGGAGGTTAAGGTTAAATTGCAAGAGGCTATGAGGGTCGTGTTATTAGATAAGCAAAGGGGGCTGATGAACTGGGAAGGCGAGGAGGAGGAAGTTGGTGGCAAGGATCGAGTGCAGGGAGGAGGTGGTCAACATACATGGATGGAGGGGCTGATGGCGGAAAGGGCTGGGAGCATTGATTGGGGGCATAGAGGAGGCGGTGGAGGGCTAGAGGGGGTGGGGACAAGATAGATGGGGTTGGGGGCAACAATGAGGAGGCTGTGGCAGAGGGGACTGAGGAGGCGGAAGTGGATCAAGGATGGGGTGGAGGTGGGCAAATGGGAAAAAGAAGAAAGAAGATGGGGAGGGTGGAAGGAGAAAAAAATTACACTTGTGCACCTTCCTTTTCGTTCCAATTACACTTGTACTACTAAGTTAATGTTCATTTAGGAGAATAATGGATGACAACGAACCTGGGAGGTATAACTTTTAGGCCCTGTTTGGTTGGAGAATAGGCCCTGGAATAAGGAGTCAATTCTCCTCCTGACACGGTTCCCAGTAGTACGACTATTCTCCATTATTCCATCTTATTTCACTCTTATTCCTATCTTTATCCCACCTTACCTACCTTTATTTCTCATTATTCTCCTTATTTCTATCCTCAACCGAACAAAGAATAGACCGATATTCTCCTTATTTCCCAGCCTTATTCATGCTTATTCCCGAACCGAACGCACATGTGGCCAAGAAATCAAGGACACAAGTTAAATTGCAAAAAAAGAGTTAAGAATATAACTGCAATGGTAGAATCTCATTGGTGAATAAGTGTAGAAAATCCATTTATATTGCTATATTTCTTGCGGTAATTTCATCTAGCAACGATTACACGGCACCTTTGTCAATTAACTTTATGTTATTTGCTGCAAAAGATAGCCGTGAATAGTAAAAACATGGATACCAAATGTGATAGACAATCGTTATTACGTGAATATAATATAAATAAATAGTGAATTTTGCAATGGATAATACTCAACGAACAATTCAGTGACATATTTTGGACCAGACGTCACTGTAAGCATATTTTGTCGTTGCGACCCAAAAATATTACTACAAGAAGGATATATACAAAGGTGCACTGGTGTGTATGTATATTTCGCTGTCAAAATGAAAGAAGACGATAGCCGCAATTTTGAAAGCGGAGAGAAACCATTTACGTGGAAGTGGAGAAGACCAATGATTTGATTGGCGTCGATAGAAACGTATATTGGTCTAAATCCACCGCATTACTGCGTGAAGGTGACACCCATTGCCCAAAGAGGAAAAACCTTGTAATCTCGACACATCCCATGTCTTTTATTGCCGTCAATTGCTTCTCTCTCTCTCTCTCCCCCTTTCAATAGAAAGAGAAATGAATGACGACTGCCGAGGAGAACTGTGGAAAAAAATAAGCCTACCGCTGCCAGGAATATACTACATGTACATCTACATTATATATATATATATACATATATATATATATACATATACATATATATATATATACATATATACATATATAGATATATACATATATACATATACATATATATATATATAGATATATACATATATATATATACATATACATACATATATATATATATATAGGATTTTTATCCAATGCGCACATGGCGCATTAGCGTTTCGGTGCGCACCATTTATTGGCCATACACGTGTATTCCCATTTGAGTGGTTACCTATTTCGAAGGATGTTGTTTTTGGAAGGAGATTAATATGTAAAGCGATTTAACAATAAGTGTTATTCCAATTATATCTCGTCCTATAAAATAGGAAGATCGTTTTGGAAAGAAAACAATCGAATAGATGATTTCTTACAGAAAATCGAGATCCAAATGCTCATGTCAGTAATATATATATATAATAGTCAAGTAAATGGTTGTTGCGAGATCAGTAACATCCAAAACAACGGTCAGTAATTTACATTCATTGTATTACATGTTGCAGAATTCAGTAATATATACACAATGGACAAGTAAGTGCTTGTTGTGATGTCAGTAAAACCATAACCAATGGTCAGTAATTTCTATATGTATTACTACTTTGAATAGAAGTCAGTAATTTCGACACAATACTCACGTAAATGGTTGTTGTGAGATCAGTAATATCCAAATAACGGTCAGTAATTTACATAACCAATGGTCAGTAATAGCTACTATGAGATCAGTAATAACAAAGTTATGGTCAGTAAGTCATGGACATTGCTCAAGTAAGTCATGGGCATATCCAATGGTCGGTAATAGCTACTATGAGATCAGTAATAACAAAGTTATGATCAGTAAGTCATGGGCATTGCTCAAGTAAGTGCTTCTTGTGATGTTAGTAAAACCATAACCAATTGTCAGTAATAGCTACTATGAGATCAGTAATATCAAAAAATGATCAGTAATTTACATTTATTAATATCATAGTGTTTGGATCCTTAATCATCCGCGTGGAATCATTTATTTGAATTGTTTCTTTCCAAAACCGTCTTCCAATTTTTAAGGACGTATAATAGGAAATATAGGATTTTTTTAAACTCGTCGTAGCCTATAATTAGAAATATAGTTATTGTTAATACACGTGTAAGGCCTAAAATGAGTGCTCATTGAAACGCTAATGAGCCCTGTGCGCAGTGGATAAGCCCTCTCTCTATATATATAGGGTAAAATGGGGCTGCCCCCAGGGAGTAGCCAACTTGGCTACTCCCACCCCCTATTTTTCCCAATTTTTTTATTTTTTTGGAAAATAAAAATTTGTATATTCATCATTATATCCCTCACACATTCTGCTAAAATTTCGTCAGAAACAGAGACTCCTAAGCCCTCCATCCAGACGTCATTTTTTTAACGGTCCAAGGATTTTTTAAATCGACCATGTTTGGATGGAGGCCGTAGGAGTCTCTGTTTCTGACAAAATTTTAATAGAATGTGAGAGGGATATAATTATGAATATACAAATTTTTATTTTCCAAAAAAATAAAAAAATTTGGGAAAAATAGGGGTGGGAGTAGCCAAGTTGGCTACTCCCTGGGGGCAGCCCCATTTACCCCATATATATATATATATATATATATATATAGGAATGGATCCTACTCCATTGAGTAGGTAACTTAAATACTCCACTTTTTTTCAGAAATTTTTTATTTTTTTGAAAAATACTTCCATGGATTTTTATAAGGGAAAAATGGGGTAGCCCCCTGGGGGCAACCAACATGGCTGCTCCCGCCCAATTTTCCGGCGTTTTTTTATTTTTTTTGAAAAATAAAATCATGTACATTCACCCCTATATCTCTCCTATATGTCATTCGAATTTCGTCAGAAACAGAGACTCCTACGTCCTCCATCGAGATGATGTCGATTTATAAAATTCTGTTACCGTTAAAAAAATGACTGTCTGGATGGAGGCCGTAGGAGTCTCTGTTTCTGACGAAATTCGAATGGTATATAGGAGGGATATAGGGATGAATATACATGGTGTTATTTTTCAAAAAAAAATAAAAAAATGGACAAAATAAGGTGGGGGCAGCCACATATGACCCTTTTTATAATATATCAGAGACTCCTACAACCTCCATCCAGAACATGAAAAATATAGCAAATCTGTGACCATTAAAAAATAATTGTCTGGATGGAGGCCGTATGAGTCTCTTTTTTTGACAAAATTTGAATGACATATTAGAGAGATATAGTTATGAAAATCCATGAAAGCATTTAAAAAAATAAAAAAACTTTGAAAAAAAGAAGAAAATGGAGTAGGTAAGTTACCTACTCCATGGAGTAGGATCCCTTTTCTCATATATATATATATATATATATATATATATATGAAGGATTTATCCAATAAACCTTGTACCCATTAGAGTTGTAATAAGCATACTCATTTTTTAGTAATATTTTCTATGATTTTGAGTTAAATGCTTATTGAATTACAAGTGTTATATCATATTCTTATTATTAGTAACCATTTTCCCAAGAAGAAAACCTTAAATTCATACGAAATAGTCATTAGTAAGAATAGAAAAGACATTAGTAACACAAATAAAGGTACAATCATTTCGTAAGAATTTACACGTTTTTTTTGTGAAAATGATTACTAATAGTAAGAATATGATATACCATCTGCAAACCAATAAGTATTAAGCCCAAAATGATGCAAACTAATAGTGAAAAAATAATGTTCTCATTACAACTCTAATAGGCATATGGTCCATTGGATAATTTACACACATACACACGTACACGCACACGCACACGCACACGCACACGCACACGCACACACACACGCACACGCACACACACATATGGGTAAAATGGGGCTGCCCCCATGGGGGAGCTGCCTGATTTTTTTTATTTTTTTTGAAATCTGCTTCCGTGGTTTTTCATCAATATATCACTATATTATGTCATTAAAATTTCATGCGAAACAGATTCTCCTACGGCCTCCATCCAACGAGGTCGTTTTTATTAATTCTGTTACCGTTAAAAAATGATTGTCTGGAAGGAGGCCATAGGGATATCTGTTTCACATGAAATTTTAATGACATATCATAAGGATATAGTGATGAAATTTCACGGAAGAAATTTTCATAAAAAATAAAAAATCAGACAAAATGGGGTGGGGGGAGCCAAGTTAGCTCCCCCTAGAGGCCAGCCCCGCTTGACCCAATATATATATATATATATATATATATATAGGATATCTTTCAAATGAGACATGGTCCTTCCATCCATATGGAAGGCCAACAATCTCAGCCATCCGCCTTTAATCGTGTGGTTGTCATTAATGACATGTTAAATGTTTTTTAAAATTAAGCAAAAACCCATTTTGGTCTTTATACATTATCTAAATATAGCATGTAATTAACGTCACATTAATTGAGGGCTAGGGTTAATCCCTCCAAAATAGGGATTATTTGTTGAAATTAAAGGGGACGCCGCCCCTTCCTCTCCAATGGGGATGCGACGGCGACGTGCGGACGGGTGAGCAGCGGATGCGCGGGCGGCCGGTGGTCGTCGAGCGGGTGAAGATGCTCCTTCGCGTAGGGATCACGAGGCACGGCGGGGTGACCACCGTAGACGTGTCGCAGCTCTCGGCGGCTGTGCTGGTGATGTTCATGGTGGCTATGTGAGTTGCACCGTTTCTTCTTTTTAAATCTCCGTGATCGATCCATCTGCATGGGACCTGTACACAATCAGGATCTTATGGTCATATATAGTCTTTCTCATGCATTTTCAGATAAACAAGATTAAAGGTGTGCAGGTAAGTACTTAAAGCGCATGCTCATATGCACGTTCCTGGCTTAGGATTTCTTCCGGAGATAAAGGATCAGAGAATGGGTTCCTGGCTTAGGATTTCATCCGAAGAAGGAGATGGGATTAATTCCGGAGATAAAGGATCAGAGAATGGGTTTAAGAACTGGCTTAGGATTTCTAACTTGATGCAGATCTCTTACGTAACGATCTTCATCTTCTTCGTTTGCATCATTGAGAGGAAGAACATGTCGACCGACCCGCTAAACTTCAGCTTTCTATTCGTCGCTTTTGGACACAACGGATCGTACACCGGATCGTAAGCTGCACACGACGGCATTGGACAGGAGCACGGGGGAATGCGAGAGGAGGAATGGACGCAGTGTGGCGAGGTCTCGTCGACATGAAATATAATATTGATGTGTATTATACACTCTTTTATGTGTATTATACAATTTTGATGTGTATTATAGATATTTGATATGTATTTTTACGTATCAATTGAGTGCAAGAGACAGTTGTAGTTTTTTATGCATATTGTATATTTTATGTGTATTACACATTTTGGATATGCATTATACATTTTGAATGTGTATTATACATATTTAGGTGATATTTTACTCATCCATTGAACGTGAATGACTACAATATTTTTACAAATAATCATAAAAAATCTGTTATACAAAGAACCATACAATCAATACAAATAACCATGCATTAATGGCTAATATGAATCGTATTCTACAAAGAATCATACGTAATTTACAAATGGCTGATTAATTTTGAAAGAAACACAGTAAATACAAAAAACATACACTCGTTACAAAAGGAACAACAGATTCTACAAAAAAAGATATTAAGATACAAACATTGCCCTACGTAATGTCGTCCAGAATAAAATTGAATATATTTTAAACATGGTAATGCGAAAAATACCAAAAATAAAAATAGCTAAATATATAATTTTTGAAATATTTATTGTCATGCATAATTAATGCGGAACTTGATGACCAAAATGCCCTTTTGGACAACAAAAGTGAAGGTGCCGTTGGATTTGAACCCGATGGTCCAGATCGTTGGCCTTCCATAGGGATGGAAGGACCACGTCTCATATGAAAGGCCCCCTATATATATATGTATAGGGAAAAGGGATCCTACACCGGCGGGTGCAGGAAATTACCTACACCCGGCCATATTTTTCATTATTTTTTTGATTTTTTGAAATGGAACCTTGGGGGATTTAGATCACAATGTATCACCATGTTGTCATTCCAATTTCAACTTAATTCGAGGCTTCTATCATCTCCATCAAGAGTATCAAATTTTAACGGTCTCAGAATTGCTGAAATTGACCCCTTTTAGATGAACATGTTAGGAGTGTTTGTTTTGTATGAAACTTGAATCATATATTCCACTAACTATATTAAGTATATCCCCCAAAGATTTCTTTAAAAAAACTAAAAATAATGGGGAAAATGGCCGGGTGCAGGAACTTACCTACACCCCCCGGTGCAGGCTCCCCAACCCCATATATATATATATATATAGGGCATATACAGAGAGCACTGTGCCCATTTGAGGTTTTTTG
Source organism: Ottelia alismoides (assembly GCA_037367405.1). Lineage (NCBI taxonomy): Eukaryota > Viridiplantae > Streptophyta > Magnoliopsida > Alismatales > Hydrocharitaceae > Ottelia > Ottelia alismoides. The sequence continues at coordinate 319,770 of JAZKJV010011012.1, forward strand.
AGTACCAAACGTGGGCTCGCCACGTGTATGTGATGGTTCTATTTGGAAGGGGACAGTTTTGGTAATAGCAATGTACTTTGCATTATTAATATAATAGGAATTCGAGTTAAATCATTTCCATAAAAATAGGTGGTCGGTTTTAGTAAGATAAAAATACACATTTTAATTATTGCCAACATTCGATCTATTTATGGAATGATCATTCCACGTATAGATATGTAAACTTCTAAATTACTGATTATAGTTATTGATTACGCCCGTTACTAATGTCCATACAATAATTACCGATTACAAATATGCATATTACTGAACGTATTATGAATGTTACTGAAGTTATAACGTTCATATAGCAATTACTAATTACAAATGTCCATACTGAATGTTACTGAACTCTTTGTAATTGTTACTGAACTCCCAATGTATATGAATGTTACTTGGCTAATTACAAATGTCCATACTGAATGTTACTGAACGCATTATGAATGTTACTGAACTCATTGTAATTGTTACTGAAGTTATAGTTACTAATATCCATACATCAATTACTGGTTATGTAATTACTAGTGTCCATACAATATTTACTGATTACAATGTCCATATTACTGAACCCATTTTGATTGTTACTGAAGATATTATTTTATTATTACTGATCTCATAATAGCCATTACTTGAGAATTGTATATACATTACTGAACACACAACAAAAATTACTTGAGACTGTATATATATTACTTGAGTATTTTCTCTAAATTACTAAATTGTATTCAAATTAATAACACATATGAAAATTACTGACCATTTGTTATGGTTTTACTGACTTCACAACAAGCACTTACTTGACCATTGTATTCATATTACTAAAATATGTACCATATAAACATGTGCTATAAGATATAGATATATACATTACTGAACAAACAAAAAAAATTTACTTGAGATTGTATATATATTACTTGAGTACTATCTCTAAATTACCAAAATCTATTCAAATTAAATAACACATATGGAAATTACTGACCATTTGTTATGGTTTTACTGACTTCACAAGAAGCACTTACTTGACCAGTGTATTCATATTACTGAAATATGTATCATATAATCAAATGAATGTAAATTACTAACCATTGTTTGGATATTACCAATCTCGCAACAACTATTTACTTGACTATTGTATATATGTTACCGATTCCATTTGAATATGTTACGCACAATATATAAGATGTTACTTATCGTTCTTACAAATAGGACGATGATCTATAAGCTACTTACGTAATTTAACAAGTTACTTGTTATACACAACATGTTAATGATATTAATACAAAATTTACTTATATTAAAACAAAGACTGTCTGATTATATCTAATGATATCATTTTCAAAAGATGGAACAACAGAATCTCGTGTTCTGTGGATGTAAACTTCTAAGCAATCATATTGCTTTCATGATCTAAATATAATTGATAGTCATCCATCATCGTTCCTTCTCATATGATGTTCTCACGATCGAAATCCAACCAAGAATCATCATTCGTCATTGCTTCTGAGACTTCATGATCCAAATCCAATGACAAATCGAGCATCGCGTTTGAATCTGAAATCGAAAATATAAAAACAAACGATTAAACTGAGATCATAATATGAACCAACAATGACAACTCACGAGCAAAAATAAGAGGAAACATAAATTTTGCAACGACGATTGATTAAAAAAAGTTCTACAAAAATACCTTCGAAGAACGAAGCTCCTGCAATTTCAGAAGCTTGGTCGTCGCGCGAGATCAACAAGAATATGTTCGAAATGACCATATCAAACACAAAATATCAGCGGACGCTATTTTTAGAAATTCTGAAAATACCATTTTTAAATAGACACCAAATATTGTGACTTGTGACGTGATCCTAAAATTTAGGGATTGATATTGGTAATCCAACGGCTGTGAGGATGGGCTCATTCCATTCAAATGGGCACAGTGCTCTCTGGATAAATTCCCTATATATATATATATATATATATGAGGAAAGGGAACCTACTTTATCAAGTAAGTAACTTACCTACTTCACATTTCATTTTTTGCAATTTTTTTTATTTTTTTTCAAAAATGCCAACATGAGTTTTCATAATTATATCCCTCTAATATGTCATTCAAATTTCGTCAGAAACAGAGACTCCTACGGCCTCCATCCAGACAACCATTTTTAACGGTCACAGATTTGTTGTATTTTACATGTTCTGAATGAAGGCCGTAAGAGTTTCCGTTTCTGACGAAATTTGAATGACATATTAGAGGGATATAATTATGAAAATCAACGGTGGCATTTTTCAAAAAAATTTGAAAAAATTGGATGTGAAGTAGGTAAGGTTACCTACTTCACAAAGTAGGCTCCCTTTCCTCTCTCTCTCTCTATATATATATATGTATGTATATGTATATGTATATGTGTATATGTATATATAGGAGAAACTTCAAATGAGGCGGGGTCTCACCGCTTTTATGGTGAGCCATCCATCATCGTCCATCTATTTTTAATCGCACGGTCGTAATTAATGATGCTTTAATTATAATATTTAAATGGTCGAAAACCCCATTTTGGTCTTTTTGTCACATTCTAAATATAGAATATGACAACTATATTTCCTAATATCTCTCTTGATTAATAAATTGTAGCGACGGTGGTGCCCTCTCTCTCTCTCTCGATCGTTCAACGGAGATGCGAGATCGTTCGGCGGATGGGCGGCCGCCACCTGCAGATCTGGAGGAGGAGTGACAGAGATCTTCCGAAGTTGCGCAACGTTCAGCGGAGGTGCGCCGCGGCGAAGATCGTCCGGCGGAGGTTCGACGGAGGTGCGTGGCTGCCCTCTTTGCGCGTCGTTCGGCGGATGGACGGCCGCCACATGCAGATATGGAGGAGGAGCGGCAGAGGTCATCTTCCGGAGTTGCGCGACGTTCGGCGGAGGTGCGCCGCGGCGAAGGTCGTTCGGCGGAGGTTTGACGGAGGTGTGTGGCTGCCCCTCTTTGCACGTCGTTCGGTGGATGGGCGGCCGCCACATGCAGATCTGGAGGAGAAGCGGCATAGGTGATCTTCCGGAGTTGCACGTCGGATGATGGTGGCTCCCCTCGGCCCCGCTCTCCGTCAGGCCGCGCTCCGCCTGCGCTTCCTCCAACGCGGCACCTCGCCATCGACTCCGAAGCGTCGAGATGTGCACGGAGGAGGGCCCTTAGCTTTATTTTACAAATCGTGGTTTTTTTACAAAGTTGGGAATGATTTATGCAAAAAATGAATTTTTTTTACAATATCATGTCAATTTTTACATATTTTCAATATCTAACAGTGTACTTATTTGTGGCAGAACTCTACAGAAATATTACAAAGTGATCAGATCATCTTACAAAAGAGCGTCTAAAATTTACAAAGTGATCAGACACTTTTACAAAGAAGGGAGATTCAGTTACATTATCATATAACAATTTTACTTAATTGATATTCAAATTTACATATTTATGTACCTTTTTTACAAATCTCAATGTTTTTTCTCTATTTTGCAGGACTCGAAAACGTGTATGGCAATTGAATTTTAACGCAAATGAAAAACATGCGTGAATTTTACAAAGGAGGGAGATTCAGTTACAAAGATTCATGGATTTTTTACAAAATAAACATACTCAATTACGAAAAAGTCGAAGTTTACAAAGAGGAAAAATACTCTTACAAAAAACTCGCTGGAATGAATGTACACATTTACAAAACTGATACAACCATTTACAAAATGAAATTACAGTAATAAAATGAAATCATTAATGAAATTTTACAAAGAGTAAAATATAATTTACAAAAGCTCGTTGTAATTTACAAAGCTGTGGTTGATTTCAGATCATTTGAAACAAAATCGGAAATTAATCAATAAAGGTATTTATGAAAATACCAAATCAAGAAAAGTTTAAATGGCAATTTGAAACAAATAAATGAAACTCGAAATTAATGAAATTACTTTGACGAAAATGCCCTTTTGGATGAGGTTTTTGATGCAACCGTCAGATTGAGATCTGACGAATCTGCTCGATGGCTCACCACAATATCGGTGAGACCCCACCTCATTTGAAGTGCCCCTTTGGGACAGCCAACGTGGCTGCCCCCACGTTATTTTCGACATTTTTTTATTTTTTTTGAAAAATATCGCAATTATTCATCCCTATATCCCTCCTATATGCCATTCAAATTTCGTCAGAAACAGAGACTCTTACGGCCTCCATCCAGACAGTCATTTTTAACGGTAACAGGATCTGTTAAATCGACACTATCTCGATGGAGGTCGTATGAGTCTCTATTTCTGACGGAATTCGAATGGCATATAGGAGGGATATATGGATGAATATACATGGTATTATTTTTCAAAGAAAAACACGCCGAAACAGAGGGTGGGGCAGCCCCATTAAATCCTATATATATAGGGGTCGACAGGGGGCATCCAACATGGCTGCCCCGCCCCATTTTTTTGTCAAATTTTTTTATTTTTTTTGAAAAATATTGTCATGTATATTCATCCCTATATCCATCTTATATGTCATTCGAATTTCGTCAGAAACAGAGACTCCTACGACCTCCATCTAGACATGGTCGATTTAAAAAATCCAGCGACCGTTAAAAAAATAATGTCTAGATGGAGGTCTGAGCAGTCCATGTTTCTGACAGAATTCTAATGGCATATGTGAGGGATATAGAGATGAATATAAATGATGATATTTTTCTAAAAAGAATTTCGAAAAATAGGGTGGGGACAGCCCCATTTTTTCCATATATATACATATATATATATACATATATATATATATATATACACATATATATACATATATATATGGAAAAAATGGGGTTGCCCCCTGGGGGCAGCCAACATGGATGCCCCCGCCCCATTTTTCGGCCTCTTTTTTATTTTTTTTTGAAAAATAAAACCATGTATATTCATCCATATATCCCTCCTATATGCTATTCGAATTTCGTCAGAAACAGAGACTCCTACGGCCTCCATCTCGATGATATCGATTTAAAAAAATCCTGTTACCGTTAAAAAATTACTGTCCGGATGGAGGCCGTAGGAGTCTCTGTTTCTGACGAAATTCGAATGGTATATAGGAGGGATATAGGGATGAATGTACATGGTGTTATTTTTCAAAAAAAATAAAAAAAATTGCCCAAATAAGGCGGGGGCAGCCATGTTGGCTGCCCCTAGGGGGCAGCCACATATGACCCTATATATATATATATGGATGAGCATGGGCCGGGCCTTGAATGGCCCAGGCCGAAGCCCATTTAAAAACTTCGGGCATTGGGCCGACCTAGGCCCGCAAATTTTTTTTGGTTCGGCCCAAGCCCAGGCCCGGCCCAGCCCATCTCCATCTATTATAAATTATAAACTTTGAGTTTTTCTTTAAAGTCAATCTCAATTCAATTAGATGTGTCAAAATTGTTTAAAATCTATGCCATAATAATTGTCAAACAACTAAAACTCAATTCTACCGTAGATGATTTCTCATTTTATAAAAGTGTACTCAGTGTTAGATACCATGAACGTCTCATATTATAGAAATTGAAAGAGTGAACCGAACTTACTCAGTTACAACAATAAGTGCACAAGGTACTGCATGTTAAAAAATGGGTATAATACCCATACTGGGTAAAGGTTCAATATAGAAAATATTTTGATGGAAAAAAATAAACATTAACAAATTCAAGAATAACCAACAGAATCTAAATCATAGACTAATTAAGGAAAAATAATTTTGAATTGAAATATAATGATCATCAACTCATATATCCCACACCCGACTTTCTTGATTTATAGACATTGTATGAAGACATGATACATGAACAGAGTGTGCATGCAACAGGTAAGAGTTTCCAGACGTGCAAGATATGGAAAGGGTACGGGCCCTCTTTGGGCCGGGCCCATGGGCCAAGTCGGGCTGGGCCGAGCCAAGCCCAAGCCCGGCCCAAAAAAAATTTGGGCCTAAATATCGGGCCCAAGCCCGGCCCAATGTTCGTTTGGGCTTGGGCTGGGTCGGGCTTTTTGGGCTGGGCTTCGGGCTGGGTCGGGCCGACCCAGCCTAATGCTCATCCATATATATATATATATATATATATAGGATATCTTTCATATGAGACATGGTCCTTCCATCCATTAGGAAGGCCATCAATCCCACCCATCCGAATTTAATCCTATGGTTGTTATTAATGGTATGTTAATATTATTTAAAAAATTAACAAAAACCCATTTTGGTCTTTATACATTATCTAAATATAGTATCTAATCACCTCAATTATCTCAACCATTAATATATCGTCTTAATTGCTTATTTCAAAAATAGAAACCCTAATTATTTGTGCATTTTGCGTTCCATGCAGAGGGCTAGATGACGCCGCCTGGACCTCTCCTCCGCACGGGCGGAGGTCTGCACAACCACCAACCGCATCGACTCCGCGCAAATCACCGGTCTCCGCCGCATCGTCGGCGTCGGCAGCCGAGTCCATGAAGCACGCAGCGAGCGCAGACATCTTCATCGGATCCGACCTGCACCTCATTAGCAACAGCGCATTGTTGGTACCACCGCAGCCCCCCATCTCGTCGTCGTCACTAAAACTCTCGTCGTCTCCCTCGCCTCGCCTCCCGAGGACCAGCCTCCCTTTCTCGAGTTTATCGGGGACTATCTCCAGCTCTCTCAGCCCACAGCCCTTTCCCTTCTCAACCACTGCCGCCGTAAGCACCCTCTCGTCCTTCTCCACCTCCCTCCTCTCATCCCCGCAGACCTTCCCTCCTCTCATCCCCGCAGACCTCGCAAGAACAGGAGCAGCAGCAGCAGGTGGACCTCCAACTCCCCCCACCGCACCTCCAGAAGGAGCCGAAAGCGGAGGCCAAGAACTTGAGGATCTCGCCGGCGCAGCCGAGGAGGCAGCACAACAATTATGTTTTGCATATTTCATGTGTATTATACAATTTTAATAGTTATTATTACAATTTGGATTTGTATTATGCATATTTGATGTATATTTTTACATATCAATTGAATGCGAATAGAAAATTGTAGTTTTTATGTGTATTTTACATTTTGGACGTCCATTACATATTTTAGATGTTTATTATACATTTTAGATATGTATTATACATATTGAGAACATGTATTATACATTTTATAAAAAAGGAATTGCAGATTTCACATAAATCGAAAAAATATAAAAATAGCTAATGTATTACTAATATGAATTATATTATACAAATAACCATACAAATTTTACGAAATGACTAATGAAATTTGAATGAACCACAAATTATACAAAAAGCATACACTCGTTACAAAATGAATCACAGATTATACAAAAAAACGTGTTAGGATACAAACATCTGTCCCACGTTATCTCGCCCAGCACAAAACTGGACACTATTTAAATATGGTATTACGGGAAAATACCAAAATTAAATCTATCTATATTTAGTATTTCAGAATATTAAATACTATCCTTAATTAATGTAATACATGATGACCAAAATACCCTTTTGGATATATATAAATTGATCACGCCGTTAGATTTGAATCTAATGGCTATGATCCTTGGCCTTCCTTACACATGGAAGGACCAAGTCTCATTTGAAAGGCCCCTATATATATATATATATATATATATGAGTGATCCTATGAGAGCAAAAAATTGTGAGAGCATGAGAGGGGTAATCCTCGACAAATGATTCACCCATGAGAGAGAAGATCAGGAGAGAGAAAACAGAATCATGTGGTCCAGAATCATTCCTCTCATGCTCTCACAACTTTTTGCTCTCATAGGATCACTCCTCTCTCTCTCTCTCTCTCTCTCTATATATATATATATATATATATAGGGTTAACTGGGGCTTCCCTCTGGGGGAGCTAACTTGGCTCCCCCCGCCCCATTTTGCCTGATTATTTTATTTTTTATTTTTTGAAAATTTCTTTTGTGGAATTTCATCACTATATCCCTACATTACGTCATTAAAATTTCGTACGAAACAGAGACTTCTACGGACTCCATCTAGATAGTCGTTTTTTAACGGTAACAGAATTGCTAAAAATGACCCCGTCTGGATGGAGGTCATTGGGGTCTCTGTTTCGCGCGAAATTTTAATGACATAATATAGGAATATATTGATGAAAATACACAGAAGAAATTTTCAAAAAAAATAAAAACCAGGTGAAATGACGCGGGAGGAGCTAAGTTAGCTCCCCTCATGGGGGCATCCCCATTTTACTCATATATATATATATATATATATATATATATATAGGAAAAAATGGGGCTGCCCCCGCCCCATTTTTCGGCGTTTTTTTTATTTTTTTTGAAAAATAAAACCATGTATATTCATCCATATATCCCTCCTACATGCCATTCGAATTTCGTCAGAAACAGAGACTCCTACGACCTCCATCTCAATGGTATCGATTTAAAAAAATCCTGTTACTGTTAAAAAATTACTGTCCGGATGGAGGCCGTAGGAGTCTCTGTTTCTGACGAAATTCGAATAGTATATAGGAGGGATATAGGGATGAATGTAAATAGTGTTATTTTTCAAAAAAAAATAAAAAAATTTTGCCCAAATAAGGCGGGGGCAGCCATGTTGGCTGCCCCTAGGGGGCAACCACATATGACCCATATATATATATATGAGGCCGGGGACGCTATTTTGAGTAACAGCCAACATGGCTATTACACAAGGCAGTTCTCCCCCCCTCTATTTATTTTTTTTTTCAAAATTTTTTTCATGTATATTCATCTATGTATCCCTCATGTCATTCAAATTTCGTGAGAAACAAAGACTCATAAGCCCTCCATCTAGAATGGGTAGATTACAACAAATTTCAGACCGTTAAAAATTACCCGGTCTAGATGGAGGGCTTAGGAGTCTTTGTTTCTCACGAAATTCGAATGACATGTAGGAGGGATATATAGTTGAATATACATGAAAAAAATTTTGAAAAAAAAATAAAAAATGGGGGAAACTGCTCCGTGTAACAACCAAGTTGGCTGTTACACAAAACATCTTCCCTTTCCACTATATATATATATATATATATATATATATATATATATATATATGGTTTAATGGGGCTTGGCAGCCAACATGGCTGCGCCGCCCCATATTTCGACGTGTTTTTAATTTTTTTGAAAAATAAAATCATGTATATTCATCCCTATATCCCTCCTATATGACGTTCGAATTTCGTCAGATTCAGAGACTCCTACGGCCTCCATCGAGATGGTGTCGACTTAAAAAATCCTGTTACCGTTAAAAAATGACTGTCTGGATGGAGGCCGTAGGAGTCTTGTTTCTGACAAAATTCGAATGGCATATAGGAGGGATATAGGGATGAATATACATGGCAAATTTTTTTTTTTGAAAAATGAAAAAATGTCGAAATTGTTTCCATTAATCACACACACACACACGCGCGCGCGCACACACACACACACAGAGAGAGAGAGAGAGAGAGAGAGATCATGTGAGAGCATGATAGTAATGAATCTTGGCCACTTGATTCTGCTCATAATATATATGGGTAAAATGGAGCTGCCCCCAGGGGGCAACTAACTTAGCTACCCCCACCCATTTTCTCCATATTTTTATCTTTTTTGAAAATTTCTTTCATGAATATTCATCACTATATCCCTATATTGTGTCATTAAAATTTCGTGTGAAACAGAGACTCCTACGGCCTCTATCCAGACAGTCATTTTTTTAAACGGTCACAGGATTTTTTAAATCGACCGCGTCTGGATGGAGGTCGTAGGAGTCTCTGTTTCGTATGAAATTTTAATGACATATTATAGGGATATAATAATGAATTTACATAATTTTATTTTCAAAAAAATAAAAAATGGATAAAATAGGGCGGGGGGAGCTAAGTTAGCTCCCCCTAGGGGACATACACATTTTACCATATATATATATATATATATAGAGAGAGAGAGAGAGAGAGAGAGAGAGAGAGAAGGGATCCTACTCCATGGAGTAGGTAACTTACCTACTCCATTTTCTTCTTTTTCAATTTTTTTTTATATTTTTTTGAAATTGTTTCCATGAATTTTCATAACTATATCCCTCTAATATGTCATTTAAATTTCGTCAGAAATAGAGACTCCTACGGCCTCCATCCAGATAATCATTTTTTAACGGTCATAGATTTGCTGTATTTTCATGTTCTGGATGGACGCCATAGGAGTCTTTGTTTCTGACGAAATTTGAATGACATATTCGAGGGATATAATTATGAAAATTCATGGAAGCATTTCAAAAAATATAAAAAATTTTTGAAAAAAAGAAAGTGGAGTAGGTAAGTTACCTACTCCATGGAGTAGGATCCCTTTCCTCATACACACACACACACACACACATAGAGAGAGAGAGGTTAATGGGGCTGCCCCGTGTCATTTTCGGTATTTTTTATTTTTTTTAAAATATCACCATATATATTCATCCCTATATCCCTCCTATATGCCATTCAAATTTCGTTAGAAACAGAGACTCCTATGGCCTCCACCCAGACAATCATTTTTTAACGGTAATAGGATTTTTTAAATAGACACCATATCGATGGAGGTCGTAGGAGTTTTTGCTTCTGACGAAATTCGAATGGCATGTAGGAGGAATATAGGGATGAATATACATGGTGATATTTTTCAAAAAAAATAAAAAATACCGAAATAGGGGGCGAATGACAACCCATTAAATCCTATATATTGGTTGTCCCGCCCCTTATTTCGGCGTTTTTTTAAATATCACCATGTATATTCATCCCTATATCCCTCCTATATGCCACTTGAATTTTGCAAGAAACAGAGACTCGTACGGTCTCCATCGAGATGGTGTCGACTTAAAAAATCCAGTTACCGTTAAAAAATGACTGTCTGGGTGGAGGCCATATGAGTCTCTGTTTCTAACGAAATTCGAATGACATATAGAAAGGATATAGGGATGAATATACATGGTGATATTTTTTGAAAAAAATAAAAAATACTGAAAATGGCATGGGGGAAGCTCCATTAATCTCATATATATATATATATATGAGAAACTTCAAATGAGGCGGAGTCTCACCATATACATGGTGAGCCACCCTCAATTGAGGCATCTTTCCAATATATTTTACAATTTTTTATCTCATACATATAACCATAAATATTAACATAACATGTATAGTGAAATAAATTATTAAAATATTATTATATTGGATGAAAATGTTAATTTAATTTTGGATGCTATATTTTACAAAATTCATTTTTTTTACAATGTGCAGTTTATACTTTTACAGAATGGTTACAGAGTTTTTACTAAATTCACAGTGGCCTTTACAATTTTAGAAAAGCCCCTACCTCATTTGAAAGGTCTCCTCTCTCTCTCTCTCTCTCTATATATATATATATATATCTAGAGAGAGAGAGAGATGACTGATCCTATGAGAGCCAAAATCTGTGAGAGTATGATAGTAGTGATTGCGGACCACTAGATCTGCTCGTCCCTCTCCTCCTTAAATCAACAAGGAGAGAGATGGCATAATCTTGTAGTCCTGAATTACTACTCTCACGCTCTCACTGTTTTTAGTATATATGGGGGTCAATGGGGCTGCTCCGGCCCTATTTTTTTGTCAAAATTATTTATTTTTTAAATATCGCCATTTATATTCATCCTTATATCCCTCTTACATGTCATTCTAATTTCGTCAGAAACAAAGACTCTTATGCCCTCTATTTAGAACATGTACAGTTACAACAGTTCTAAGACCATTAAAATTACCAGTTCTATATGGAGGGCATAAGAGTCTTTGTTTCTGACGTAATTTGAATGACATGTAGGAGGAATATAAGGATGAATACACATGACAATATTAAAAAAAATAAAAGCATTTGCGGAAAATGAGGTGGGGGCAGTCATGTTGGTTACCCCTAGAGAGCAGACCCATTTTTTCCTATATATATATGGGCAGATCCTGTGAGAGCCAAAAACTGTGAGACCATGAGAGTAGTGAATCTAGACCGCTAGATTCTGCTCAGCTCTCCCTCCAATCAATCAGGAGAGAGATAGCAGAATCTAGTGATCTAGAATCATTACTGTCACGCTCTCACAGTTTTTGGCTCTCACAGGATCAACCATATATATATATATGGAAAAAATGGGGATGCCCCCACCTTCATTTTTCTGCAAATTTTTTATTTTTTGGAAAAAAAATTATCATGTATATTCATCTATATATCCCTCCAAAATGTCATTCAAACTTCGTCAGAAATAGAGACTCATGTGCCCTCCATTTTGAACAAGTACTTTTAATGGTCTAAACATTGCTGTTATCGACCTGTTCTAGACGGAGTGCATAGGAATCCTTGTTTCTCACAAAATTCGAATGACATACAAGAGGAATATATAGATGACTACACATGGTGATATTTTTGAAAAATACAGAAAATGGGGGCGGGACAACCCCATTGACCCATATATATAGGGGATTTATCTGATGGGCCCTATGTCCATTTGAGACATAGGACTCATTGGATTATACATACATACATACATACATACACACATACACACATACACACATACACACATACACACATACACACATCACACACACACACACACACACACATACATACATACATACATACATACATACATACATACATACATACATACATACATACATACATACATACATACATACATACATACATACATACATACATACATACATACATACATACATACATACATACATACATACATACATACATACATACATACATACATACATACATACATACATACATACATACATACATACATACATACAAAATTACTTGTTCTAGATGGAGGACATAGGATTCTTGTTTTTGATGAAATTCGAATGACATATTGGGGGGATATATAGATGAATATACATGGTGAAATTTTCAAAAAAAAATAATAAATGCGGAAAAAAGGGGGCTGGGTAGCCAGTTTGCGGGCATCCCCATTTTTCCTGTATATATGGCTAATCATCTGGGAGTAAAAACTGTGAGAGCATGCTAGTAGTAAGTCTAGACCACTAGATTCTGCTCATGTCTCTCCTTCTCCAATCAACCAGGAGAGAGATAAACATAATATAGTGGTTCAGAATCATTACTCTCACAGTTTTTGGCTCTTACGTGATCAACCCTCTCTCTCTATATTTATATATATAAGCGTAAAATGGGGCTGCCCTTATGGGCTAACTTGACTCCCCCACTCCATTTCACTCATTTTTATTTTTTTGAAAAGTTCTTTCGTGGATTTTCATTAATAATCCTTATATTATGTCATTCAAATTTCGGCATGAAATAGAGATTCCTACGACCTCCATCCAGAAGGATCATTTTTAGCATTTCTATATCGTTAAAAAATGACTGTCTAGATGGAGGCCGTAGGAGTCTCTGTTTCGCACGAATTTGAATAGCATAATATAGGATATAGTAATGAATATTAACGGAAGAAAATTCCAAAAAATAGGAGAAATGGTGAGGGGGATCCAAGTTAGCTCCCCCAAGGGGCAAACACACACGTACGCACGCACACACGCACACGCACACACACATACACACATACATACATATACATATGGGCTATATGGGCTGCCCCTTTGAGGCAACCGACTTGGCTGCTCCCACCTTATTTTTGCACAAATTCTTTTATTTTTTGACAAATATCACCATGTATATTCATCTATATATCTGATGAGTCTCCGTTTCATCATCTTTCTTCTATCATTTTGGCCTTAAAAACTCTAGTAAATGCATCTAAACACCCTTAATTCATGCATTTTATCATTCATGCATATTTGTGTAAATATTATATAAATACAATTTTTTAAAACCAAAATTATAGAATAAAGAAAAGAAAAGAAAAAATAAAATATTGAAAATTTTATGACCCGAGACCTAGGTATTTTGAGACTAGGTCGACAACGAATAAAGTAGAGGGAGATGAGGGTCAAAATACAATAAAATCTTTATTTATTTAATTCATGCTTATTCATATTCATTTTTGGGACCTATTTTTAGTTTTACTTTTTATAGTTCAAATAAAGAAACTTTGAACATGAAAGTTGTAGATAATTAAATATAGAAAAATTAAAAATCGATTTCATACAAAAAATAATTTACAAAAAAAAGATATACTTTAAATAAGATTTCAAAATACGAACTTCCTAGACCTATATCTCTCAAATAAAAACTCAAAATATATCAAAATTAAAATCATATTAAAATATCTTTATATAATAAATATTTTAATTTTATAACCTAAAATTAATAAAATCATTTATTATTTTAAATGGATTTTATAAATATTTTTCCAGGGATTTTTCTGGTTGGTCCACGTAGACCAACCAGATATCCATGTTGGTTGACCTCGGTCAAGTCTCTGACTGAGGTCTGCATTGCGTCAAAACTGAGTTTTTGTCCTACTTCGCGGATTTATCGAGGCTGTGTGATGAATCCTTCTTGACTTTTTATCCTCGATTATCTATGACTCACGCCCAGGGTTTTCTTCGGGGACCGCATCACCGATTCGCTCGATCTTCGTCGATCTTGAAGCCCCCTCAACGTGTATAAAAACCACCTCCGACCTTCCATTTATTTTTTGATCAGTCTTACACCTTAAAACCCTAATCTTAGGCATCCAAGGATCCTCCTGGTGACAACAGGAATCGATCCCCGCCTTTGGGGGGGGGTGTCGAATCGAGTTGATCCAGCTCATCGGAGCTACATCGCTGGAGCTCTCTCCTGACGAACCCTAGTGAGCTTTCCTCCCTTTTTTCGTGCTGCATCGCGGGAATCTCAAGAAGTTCATCCGACAAAGTTTAGGCTCCACCAGTTGATTCTAGTAATACCCGACGCCCTCTGCCTCACCAATACCCTCACCTCCTCCTTCTCGCATTCTTATCACCAGACGCAACTCCGTTCATTTTGATCTCACAAAGAGAAAGACCCTCACTCTCCCTCCACCGCCAGATGCAGGAGAGCTCTGCCCGTGCTATTATTCGCTCCATATCACCCATATAAGACCCCCAACCCTTTGTTTTCATCACTTTTTCCTTCTACAGGTTCTGGGTGCCAAAGGCCCCTCAAGGGGTCGATTTTCGCTAGTCTTTGGTATCTGGAGCCCTCTTTGACTCCTAACCTTGCGACGCTGCGTCGGAGCTCGTCAGAACATTTTGGCATAACCGTCGGGTCGAGGATCCCTCCAGAAACGGTGGGGCGTTTTTGTGCAGCAAAGGAACTTCGGGGGAGGCAGAGCGTGCTCGGAAAAGCTCGCTACGGTGCGGCTTCATCCCAGTTCTTCCTCCCGACTTCCCCGTCGTCAGATGATGATCGGTTTTGGAGAGCTGCAGCTGTTGTTCTATCTCAACGCGTGTCAGCCATCTGATTTTCATCAGGCATCTAATCCCAGCCATAGCTCGCGAACCGTCATTGTACACTTAGAACATGCCACATGTGTTAGTGAAGAGATCAACGTTGTCCGCCAGCACCTACGTATGGGTATTTTGCACCTTTGCCCCATAAGTTTTGTATCTAAAGTTTTATAACTCAATCTTTCATCTACCATTTAAATAGTTCTGTAAAATTTGCAAAACGACCCTCGTTCTTTCTGGATTTACATTCTAGTCCAGGCCACATCACCTCATGCGACCCTTCACGTGAGGGGGCATTTTGGGCCTAGCCCCGAGGCTTTTTGTTATGTGTACTTAGTTCTAGAACTATTTTATGCAATTATAACTTTTTTTGGAAAATTTATAGACAAGCTCTCAGATTTTTGGTAACTACAAACAGGTCCTCGCCAAGGGAGCATGTGTTCACACACGTGATTTTGGTGTATTTGTAGGAGGGCCCTCAGAGCTTCATTTATTTCTATTTGGCCTTGTATTTTTTTGCCAGTGTTATATATTTTTGTGAAAATTTGCACTCAGGACCCTGTACTTTTATACATTTACAAAATACCCCTGTTAGTATTACATTTTCTCTTTATTGTCTCCATTTATTTTTATGCATCTATAAAATTCGAACAAATCCCCCAAAAAAAGACTTGAGTTTCTGTTGTAGCACTCTTTCACACACATATTTTTATTTTGCATTTTTGAATCTTTTTTTATTTAAAAAAAATAAAAAAGTTTCATTTTTATTTATGTTTGCATTATAAAACCCATGAAAAATACAAAATTATTTTAAAAATTTCCAAAAAATATATTTCGTATTTATATACATATTTTACAATTCATACAAATAATCAGTAAAAATATAAAAGAAACTCATAAAAATTGAAAAACCCCTAAACCTTTATAAAAATATAAAAAAATCCAAAAAGTGTATTTATGTTGAATATTTTTATCTACATTATTATCTATATATAAAAATGAATTTGGAGAATATTTGACACTATTTTATATTTTTCATCTCCATTTTAATTTTGACTATTTATTTTATTCCCTATTTTGAGTATTTTTTACTTTTAAAATTATATTAAAACTAGCAAAAATCGGGAAAATTCCCAAAAACATTTGAAATTATCAAAAACCCAAAAAAGATTTTATTTCATGTACTTTGATTATTTTTACCTATTTTTTATATATTTCTATCTCTCTCTTACCTATATTGTATATATGTATATTATAGTATAATATCTATTTTTAAAAGAAAAAGAAAATATAAAAAATATAAAATATAAAAAGAAATACAAAATCAAATAATCAAAATTAAAATATAAAAATATAAATCAATATAAAATAAAAAATATAATTAAAAGAAACCCACAAAAAGTGTGACCCCTTCGCTAAGTGTTTGAGAGATATTTGGTGCTTTGATTTCTATCTTGTCTGCTCTACTCCTTTGCTTCCTGTGTTCGACCCCTACTTCCTTGCCATTATACAATCTTAGTAGGGTATAATAAAATTTTGCTCTTGCTTTTAATTGCTTAATTACTTGTGTGGGTTAATTATTGAACAACGAGAGGATTCGAGTAGTCGCCTTAGCGACAGTGAGCATGAATTATCAAGTCATTACTTAGCGACTCCTATCTTGTCATTTTTCAAATGGCACCGTTGCTGGGGAGCATTGGCTCGTAGAGAAGATTTTATCTCTTTTACTTGCTTAGTCATTTTTATTATCTCTCTTTGCTTGATTATTAATTTGGAACTGTCTGACATCTCTTTCTTTTCTTGCAAGGGACCACATACCGAGGAGGATCGCATAGGTGATTTTACGTAACCTTGGAAAGCGGAGTTGGCTATTCTACCCTAGCCGACAGGAGAGAGAAGGAGTCTCTTGAGAGAGAGAGAGAGAGGATAGTTTAGGATTTTTACTTTTTTGTGAGAGAGATTTATTTGATTATCAATTTGTAGTAATACATGTACTTTGGACTTTGGATTTGGACACTCAGGCCCTATTTCCAAGTGTTTGTTCACTTGAGGGCTCACTGTAGTTTTCCGAGTTTTTATTGCTTTCTTTCGCTTTGTTTCCTGTGATTTGTGCTTTCCATCCTTTTTATATTTGTTTTGTGGAATGGGCCCTTATTTATTAGGCTTGCTTTATCATGTAATCTAAGGCCAAACACCTAACTATATTGCATGTGCCTATAGTCTTCATGTTTGGACTTAGAAATTAATTAATCGCTTGACACTTAGTTTGAACCGCACGTCGTGAGAGCCCTCCATACAATGCTTGCAGGACCCATTGTGGAGGGCACCGAGGATGCTCCAAGATCGTACTTTAGGTTTCACTCTTCGTGTTTTGCATTTGGTTCTTCTTGCTTGAAGTTTCTTGTTTAGTACGATTTCTGTGTGCATATCAACATTTAGTATAGGTTTATAAGTTCTTATTTGCATCCTGCATGGAGAGAGATGGGAAGCAGTGTAAGTCTTCTAAATGAGCATTCATCATTTATGCATTAAGGTGAGATTTCCATCTTAATGTCACCTTGCATTGCTTTTCCGACCTTCTCCCTCTATTTTTGGATCAGTTAGGAATCAAAGAAAATACAAAAACATTAGGCGCTTGTATTGAATCTACTAAAAATAAGAGTATAACACAAAAATTAAAAAAAAGGGACTGCAATTCAGATTGATCGGGGCATTCTTCCATGTGCAAATCGAGAACCCAATTCTGAGCCAGAAATCCAAGAAGAATATGAAATGGCCGGTGAAAGAGGAAAGGGACCACATCCCCAACCTCAAGAAGAAGTCAATCCGGGGGAAGGGCAATATACCACGTCAAACGAGGTCAAAAACCAGCTTCTTGCATCCATACAAGCAATTCAGTAGGAGCTGACCAATCAAGCCTTGGCACAGACCGCCTTCCAAGATATGTTGAATGATTTGAGGAGGAGGGCTGATGCAAGAGATAGCCAAAGAGAGGATGAGCCGGATCCAGATGAAGAGTTTAACTTTGGAGGTGCTGGATTGAATTTTCAGTTGGGGGGGGCGACTTTGACAGAATGGATGCAGGACCACCGCCGCCGAGGCCTACTTTAAAACAGACATACAATCTGGGAGCGGGCTTACAAATTCCACAAATCCACGCCCACTTCGAGCTGAAGTCATAGTTCCTGTCCCTGCTTCCTACATTTCACGGGAACACCACTGAGGAACCATATATCCACCTCAAGAAGTTTGGCCACATCTGTGCCACCGATCACTACCTCGGTATTCATTTGGGGGTAGTCAAGATGACCTCCCTTTCCCTTCAGCCTCTAAGATAAGGCCTTGTATTGGGTCGACCACTTGAGGAAGGTAGTCACGACATGGGAGGAGCTTAAGTCTGCAATTCTACACAAATTCTACCCTCTTGGTCGCATGAACCAGAAGCACGCCCGCATCTCCAATTTCTGCCAACAACCCCACGAAACTATCCATGAAGCATGTGAAAGATTCAAATATCTCCAGGAGGCGAGATTCCACAGACTAGTCTCATACAACACTTCTTTGGCGGTCTAACACTTGAAAGCTAAAATCTCGTTGATGCCGTTTGCGGTGGCTCTAACTTTAACAAGGATGAGGATGTTGTTGGAATGTTTTTGAGGAAATGGATGAAGGAGAAGCCACTCAATCCTCGTCGCGTATGTACATGAGGATGCCAACTACCATCAGCAAGACAGTGAACATGGCCACCCATGCCGAAGATAGGGATGAGAGATTTATCCTGAGTATTATAGGGAGCCATCTGTCTAAGGTATATATCATAGAGAAGAGGTCGCGGGACCTTGAAAAACTGTCAGTGATTGAGAAGATGACCCAGGACATGGAAAAGCTTGACCTGATCTCCTAGCACCAGGAGCAACTCGTTCGAGCCTTGAACAAAAACATGTGCAGCTCTGTGTCTGGCACGACCGAGATGTCCACTCAGAAGAAGGAGCCTTCACTGAATCAAGCACCTCAGCTGACTCCACTGTAGTCCCAGCCTATTCAACGCGTGTATTACGTACATGTTCTGGAGCAGCCCCTGCAGTCCCAAACACATATGGTTGTATATCATCCAGAGCCCAATCGGCTTTTCCTGAGCAGTTCTCTCCACCTCCACCACTGATTCCAGAAGTTAATGGTGTCTGGAATAATGAGGCACAACTGACCCATCCTCAAGGACAATCTCTGGGTCAGAATATGTGCAACATGGCCTATCACCAGCAGTAGCAGGGTGGGAGACCCTTCCATCCCCCATATCAGCATCAGCCTCCGTCTTTGGGGAACACATAGAGGCAGAACTATCAGAATGGTCCACAACAGTCTGTATATCGCGATCAAAGATACCGTCAGCAACTGGTTGCCCAATATCATCAGTAGAACTCAGAGTATTCCTCCAACCCTCCTCCTCACCAATTTTCACAAGGGCACCGGCCACAGTCTCACCCGCCATATGAGCATCTGAGAACCCAACAAGGGGAACCCTATGAGATTGTGCCGATTAACCCAACCCTTGCTTGACTTGAACAGTTAATGAAAAACATGGCTAAGATGAACTAGAAGATCGATGACCTGACGGTCGCGAAAACAACCATTCTTGCTCAGGTCGAATCTAACTCGAACAATTTTCGATGCAAGGAGCAGGTAGCCGGTAGTGTCCTACCCGATTCAGGTGAATTAAATTGCTTTTTTATCTAATGTTGTTACTCTAAGGAGAGTTAGGACACTCTAGCCATCGACGACGGCGAAGGGAAAGTATCTTGCATCTGACGGGGAATCGTCAGTCTAGCCAACGCAAGAGTCAAGAATGGAGCAGCATCACCAACAGAAAATCATAAAAAAATGAAGAAAACACAAACATACAAAAAGAGAACAACAACCTCGGTTGAAAAAAGCCAGCATTGGGGATGCCTGCACGTGCCACAGAAGCAATACCCGAACAAAGAAGCCAAACACCTGCAGCAGAACCAACACTAGCATAGGAAGTCGAGCCTGTAGTTTTTGGTCCACACATTGTAGATGATTCCATACCTTTTTTCAATCTATCTGTAAATAATGATATGGATTCAGTTTTGAATGACATTGTTGAAGATTTTATAAATATTCCTTTTCCAGAAGCAATGAAAAATAAAAAAAAGAAAATCTTGAAAAATGCTTTCTCTTATCCTGCTATCATTGAGATAATCTTGAATTTAGTCTTGAACATGCCTTTGATGAAGGGTCTTGAGTACATGGCCGCTGTAAAGAATGGATTGAAAGATGCATGTACAACCAGGCGCAGTCCTCATCCATATAACTCCAGAAGCAAGGGTGGCAAGTCTGAAAAGCACATTATCACGATGGCCACAGTCAATGATATTAGCAACCTCCTAGATAAGAAGCAAGATAAGGGAGCACCGCTCGTTCGCTGACAGATGTTCAACTAGGAGTTTAAACGGACCTTGCTCAACAACGGGTCATCTGTCAATATCATGCCTGCTTCACTACTCACAGAATTTGGATTAGGACTGCTCAAACCTACGAAAGATGATTATGCAATTCGTGGACAAATCTGTCAAGCAGCCCAAAGGTTTGTTGGAGGACGTAATCGTCACAATCCAGGGAATGCAGTTCCCTACCGATTTTTTCTTGCTAGATATGGACATCTCAACACCTTTGCTCCTTACCCTGATCATACTCGGATGACCGTTTTTACGAACAACGAATGCAGCAGTGAACTATGGTACTGGAGATATCACCTTCGGCTCCAGCAATAACAATAAGAGGATAGAGACTGTGTCCGATGAAAGCCCAACGACGAGAACATCTACGGAATGTATGAGGGTAATCATTCTTAAGACTGTGACTTTCTGACATAAATCTAGGACACCAACCTCTTCATTAATGATAATGAGGTCCATGAATTCCTCTGCAATGAGGAAGGATTGGAGCATGCAGTCAAATTTTCCCCTGTCAACATGAATGAGGTTCCTGCTGATATGCTAGAGGAGATTCCTATGTGGATGACGTGCCCTAAAGACCAAGAACAGAATACAGACGAACCTTGTGATGAGGAGTAAATCATCTAAACTTTTTGCAAACTTTTTGGTCTTGAAGATAAACAATGCATGGTGGGCACCGAATATATGAAAGAACCACCACCCGCTCTAATAGCTGAAGTTACCACTGAAGCCGCTCCGACTCTGCTAGAGCTGAAGCAATTACCCTCCAACATGAAATATGCCTTCCTTGTGGGTTAACCAAACATGTATCCGGTCATTATCAATGTGCATCTGACTGAAGATCAAAAATCTTGTCTGATGGGGGTTCTTGAACGCAATTGCAAGGCAATAGGTTGGAAGACTTCAGATCTCCATGGGATCAACTCATCCTTGTGCTCGCATCACATCTTCCTTGAGGAAGATAGCAAACCCTCCCAAGGATTTCAAAAAAGACTACATACGAATATGTGGGATGTTATTATATAAGAAATTCAGAAATGGTACGATGCGGAATTCATTTATCCTATCTCGGACAGAAAATGGGTAAATCCTATGCATGTAGTGACAAAGAAACTAGGGATCACCATCGTGAAGAACGATAAAGGAGAGGAGATCGCGATCAGACTACCCACTTCTCAACGAGTGTGTGTAAACTACAGAAGACTTAATCTCACCACCAAGAAGGACCACTTTCTGTTATCCTTCATCAACCAAATTCTTAAGAGATCGGTCGCGAATGAATATTTTCTGCTTCTCAAATGGATACTCTAAGCATAATCAAGTTGGTATAGCTCCTAAAGATCAAGAGAACATCACGTTCACCTGTCCCTTTGGTATGTACGCTTAAGACAGATGTTGTTCGAGCTATGAAATGCCCCAGTCACATTTCAGAGGTGTATGCTCGCAGTTTTCACTGATATGGTAGGAAATTTTCTTGAGATCTTTATGGACGATTTTTCAATCTACGGGGACTCCTTCGACCAATGCCTTGATTATTTAGACCGATTCTTACGGAGGTGTTGCGAAGTGAATTTGGTGCTCTCGTGGGAGAAGAGCAACTTCATGGTTATTGAAGGAATTGTGCTGGGTCACGTTATTTCTAAACATGGCATGGAAGTTGATCCAGCCAAGATGGAGGTAATTTCCAAACTTGAACTACCTACAACCATCAACCATGTTAGGTTATTCTTGGGCCATGTCGGTTTCTATCGGCGATTTATCAAAAATTTTAGAAAGTTGGCCAGACCATTGATCGAGTTGCTATGTAAGGAGAATGATTTCATTATGGATCACCACGTCCTCCTTGTCTTTAATCAACTGAAAGAACTTATCAAATTAGGCCCCTATCTTACAGCACCAATTATGCGTCAGATTATGCCATCGGTGCTATGCTTGGATAGAGAAAAGATAGTGCCCCATTTGCTATTCACTACGCTTGCCGAACGCTTGATGAAGCCAGACGGAATTACACAGTCACAGAAAAGGAGATGCTAGCAGTAGTATTCGCCTTGGAAAAATTTAGATCCTATCTCCTTGGGTCCAAAGTGATCGCCTACACAGATCATTCGGTCATATGGTATTTACAGAAGAAGGACACCAAACCATGTCTTATCCGCTGGATCCTTCTCCTCTAGGAATTTGGCCTTGAAATCAGAGATAAACCCGGAGTGAAGAACGTGGTTGCCGACCATTTATCCAAACTTCCCGAGCCTGAATCTCCTGAGTCGAACTTACAACCTATCACAAAAGTCTTCCTACACGAAGCAATTATGTCAGTCATCTCACTTCCCTGGTATGTCGATATTGTGAATTATCTTGTGTCCAAGAGAACTCTGCAAGATTTGCCGAAGTTAACAATGGACAATTTTTTTTATCTAAAATCCATTTCTACCAGCGGGAGGATCTATATCTATTCCGTGAGGGGACCGACTGCATCTGGAGGAGGTGTATCCCTCAGGAGGAAGTTCTAAGTGTCCTTGAATTTTACCATGATCGAGACTCCGGAGGACATCATTTAGGCAGACGAACGTCAACAAGGGTTCTTCAGAGTGGCCTTTGGTGGCCTACATTATTCAAGGATGCATAAGATTATGTCAAGTACTGCACTGACTACCGAAAGATGGGCGTAACCATATGAATGAGAGACACGATGCCTTTGAAGTTCATTCAGATATCCGATGTCTTCGATGCGTGTGGTATCAACTTTATGAGCTCATTTTCCAACAGCCAAGGCTATGAATACATTCTGCTTGTTGTCGAGTATGTGAGTCGTTGGGCGGAGACTATTCTCACCCGAACTGCCGATAGTCGGACTGTCAGTCGATTCTTGAAAGATCACATCATTGCACGGTTTGGGATTTCCAAGATTCTAATATCTGTTGCAGGTAGTCATTTCAAAAATAGGGAGGTGAAGAAGCTAACTCAGTAATTCTGCATAGAACATCGTGTTGCTTCACCATACCACCTACAGTCCAATGGCTTAACTGAGTGTTTAAACAGGGAGATCAAGATAATTTTACATAAGCTTGTGCATCCAGATCGCAAGAACCGGTCTCAGCTGCTTGATTCAATTCTTTGGGCTTACAGAACTGTGTACAAGTCACCCTTGGGAATGTCTCCCTACCACCTTGTGTATGGCAAGACATGTCATCTACCCGTTGAGTTAATTCATAAATCTTTATGGGCCATCAACATCTGTAATTTGGATTTTGAGAATGCTAGGAAGAATCGAAAAGTGGATCTGAACATATTATTGGAATTCAGAGACTATGCATACGACAACAACCTAGTGTACAAGGAGAAGGTAAAAACTTGGCATGACAAGGTTTGATGCAAAATTAAAGATCTTTCCAGGTAAACTGAAAAGGGAATGGATTGGGTTGTTTATAGTGAGACAAGTGTGTGACAATGGAAGCGTAATGATATCCGGTTTGACAACTGACACACAACCATTTGTAGTCAATGGACAACTTCTGAAGCCTTATCTTGAACATGATACGCTTATGTCTATCATTGACTCCATTCCAGTGATCTATGAGGATGAACTGAATACTTTTGAAGTGACAATAGAAGACAAATCAAAACATTTTTGAATGACTTTTCTTCTTTTCCTTCTCTCCTCTCTTATTCTACCAAAAAGGTGTCATCCCCTTCATCAGTGATACACTTAGGATGTACTTTATCCTAATTATAGGGGGAGTGTGTGATGACGGCCCTGAGCAACTCGGGTTAAGGAAAAACTAAGGTCGTTGCGACCCGAATCGCAAGGCACAATCAACAAGAAAAATCAGACCACTAAAGCAAATCAATCAATAATGAAAATCAAGGCAAGCGGTCTTGCTATTTATCTAACCTGGTATAGCCACCAGGATCGAACACAAGGAGCACGAGACAACCTGCGAAGTAGTCAGAAATCAAATAATTAAAGGCATATTTTTGTTGGTTTTTAATTTGCATTTTTTTATATTTTCTAATAAGAAAATCAATGAGAAAATACAAGAAAGCACACTACACAAATTTTTGTTAAGATCCAAAAATCTCAAAAATCAAAGATAAAAATATTTTTGTGCTTTTCAAATATGCTGATGTTCTTGGTAATTTTATGAAGTTTTTCTTATTTTGATAGGATTTTCTAGAAATAAAAGAAAGCCAAAAATAAGAAGCAGTGTACAGCCTGGACAGAAAGGCAAATTAATATCATTTAAAATGTCTTTAAAATCCTGACAGCAATTTTATGTGAAAGTATAAAATAAAATCTAACTATAAAAATTGAAAACACATTTTTTTGATTTTTGTAGAATTTTAATGAATTTTGTAAGGTTTTTAATCTTTTGCAATTTTATGGTGTTTTATAAAAGACAGTGAAATGAAAATGCAACATAAATTAAAATAGAACCCAAGAATCTTTGTGGAATTTTTAAGGATTTTTGTATTTTTTTATGGATTTTCTAAATTAGACAGACACACCTTTTAGGGTTTTTGAATTTTGGAAAATATCAAATAGAATTAAATCAAGTCACAAAAATTACTGAAAATACTACACAATAGCAAGAGTTATGTGTAATTTTTGTAGAATTTTCGGAGCTAATTTAATAATTATTTGATTAAAAATAAGGAACACAACAAACATGGACCTATATGCGAATATCGAAAAGTTAAAGCCAAAATATAACATGTGTGAATAGTCCAGGGCTAGAATTGCAACAAGTCCAAGTTCACACGTGAACAACACGTGAATCAAGCACTCAAGGGTATAAATGCAAATACGATAATAAAAATTCATTCATAAACAATAATAAAGTCCAGGGTCGATATTGCAAATATCCCAGGAGGTCACGTGTCAGTCCACGTGATACACTAAGGGAAGGACCGAAATGCAAATATTCATAATAGAAGGTCCTAAATGCAAATTGTCCAAAATAAAAAGGACTGCTAAAAATATTTATAGGACTAAGAAGTAAATGCAGAAGAGGAGAGGACCTAAGTGAAATTTACCCTTCTTTATTAGCGATCCAGCGGTAAAGGGCGTCCTACTTAGGATCGGACGGCTGAGATCTGACGATGCCGCTTCGATCATGGAAGGCTGTGATTCGATCCTCAGATGGATCGGACGGCTGGAGACTCCCCATAGATGGATGGTCTGGATTAGAACTGGGGGCGAGTCTGATTTGACGGCTGGGACGCTACCTGGAAGAACGCTGAAGAACTTGCCTCCAACGAGTTTCAACCGGCCGATACGCACGGCATGAGCATCCTCTGGAGTTGCTGTGTTGGGAGAAAGATCTGGAATGACAGTCTGTAGCTATTGGGGTGCTCCGATGAGGCCAAGACCGAGGAGGAAGGCCTGACAAAGCTTGAAGAACTGCAGCTGTGACGAGCAGGCTGAGCGACTAAGGTAAAGGTACAAAAATGGTCGTTGCGACCTCAACCACTCAACTAGGCTCGATCAATAAGAATAGACCACTAAAATAGATAAAAATCAATCAAAATGCGAAATAGCGGTCTTGCTATTTATTTAACCTGGTATAGCGACCAGGGTCGAACTCAAGGAGCACGGGTTGGCCTCTCGGCCTACGAAGTAGTCAAAAAGAGATAAAATAAAATAAAAGAAATGTTTTTGGTGGTTTTTGAATATTTTATATTTTTTTGGATTTTTAATGTATTAAGGAAATAAGGCGAGTAAACAAACACACACTTCAACAATTTATTAAAAGCAATAAAAATCAACCAAAAATTCAAACAACAATATTTTTATGTGTTTTATAATTTTAGTGTTTTTGGTGAATTTTTGAGAATTTTCTGATTTTTATTTAATTTTCTAAAAATCAAAGGTGACTGAAATGAAAGGCACTGTCCAGCCGAGCTAAAAGGGCCTAGATAAAATATCTAAAGGCCCCAAATTAGCTGGGAGGTAATTTTCTTGTGAAGAGAAGAAAATAAGGAAAATTTAGGCACCTATTTTATTGTTTTTGGATTTTTAATTGATTTACTGGAATTTTTATAAGATTTTGAATGTTTTTCAATTTTTAGTGGTTTTCGGTAATGAAAAATAGCCAAACTTGGCTAGAAAATCAAACACATCAAAATAGACAGTAGACACTTTTTTGTAATTTTTTGACACTATTTAATATTTTTTGTGATTTTTAAAGTTAGACAGTGAAGAAAATAGAGGTTTTTGATTTTTTAAAAATATCAAATGAAAACAAAAATGTCCTAAAAAATCCTCGAAAATTTTACACCATGGCAGGAGCCATGTGTCCAATTTTCGTTGGATTTGGAGGTAATTTGCTATTTTATTCAAAAATAAAGAAGGGGCACAGTGCACAGGGACCAAAGTGCAAATACCCGAGAGTCTGGGGGGTCTGGTGCAATTAACCCAGCAGAACACGCGCCACGCGCGTGCCTGGGGCACTCAGGGACCCAAATGCAAGAAAAATAAGTTCCAAGGACTTATTGGCAACAGGTACCAAAAGTCCAGGGACCTATTCGCAAAATACCCAAAATATCACACACATGTTTAAATACCATACGCACAGGGGTATAAATGCAAATCAACTAAAAGTTTCATTCAGCTGTTAACATCCAGAACAACAGGGGCATACAATGCAATTATCCCAACGAAACCACGTGACGAAGCACGTGTCAGACCATGTACAGGGGTATAACAGCAAATAAAGGCAAGCACACGGGTCTCTATGCAAAAGTACCAAAACTTAAACAACTACGCTAAATATTTATAAGACTAAAAACGAAATAAAATAACTAAGAGGGCCTAAGGGTAAATTACCCTTTATTACTCGGACCGCTGGATGCGCGCCACGTGGAGTATCCGTCGGCGTAGAAGTGTGGTAGCACGTGAACCAACGACTGCGATCGACTCTCCTCTGATCTGACGGTGAAGGCAGCTCCAGGGATGAACGACCCAGATGACACCTGGAGCGGGAGGACTGATCGAACGGAGGAGGAGAATCCTCGAAGAACAGATGACCGGCGAAGTTCGCCGGCCCGGTGGCTTCGCTCCGGGGCTCCTCTGCTGTGCCTGAAGGTCGGAGAAGCTCCGCAAGGGTGTCCCGCAGCTGGTGGTGGGCTCCGATGATCCAGCCGAGCTCTGAGGAGCTCGGGCGAGGTCGGCGGAGCTGTGCCTCCTGGCTGAATGGCGAAGGACCTCAGATAGCCTTAGTTCGACCTGCAAAGCAATCCAGAAGACTCGCGGGTCGAGGGCAAACTGCCTCGACCCGGTCAGGTGGGGTGACGGTGGTCTGTGGGTCGATATGGCGGGCTCCGGCGAAGGCGGTAGACGGAGGAGCTCGACTCCCAGCTCCTGTGCGAGCTGGGTTGGATGAAGGGGTGAAGAAGGTGCGCGGGAAGTCGGCGAAGGCTATGGCGATGCCCGATGATCGGATGCTGGTCGGAAGCGGGAGGAATCGACGATGGATGGCGGCGGAGCGATTTGGGTGTAACTAGAAATTACGGGAAAAGAAAGACTATCGGAGCTACCTGGGTGGACGAGGAGACTGGGGAGGAGCTACGGAAGCTCCTGGTCTTCGCCTCGAGGAGCGTCTCCCTCCGAGGCTCGGTGCTCTTGCTGGTGGCGGAGCAACGGCGGCTGAGCTCGCCGGATCGATGGACACGCCTCCTCTCCTCGCTTCGACGGCACCGGACGTGAGCTGTCACTCTCACGAGTACGCTGGAGCTCACAGGAGGTGGATTCGAATGACCAAAGATGCAGGATTAGGGTGGCGGAGCAACGGCTAAATATGGGTGCGGGTCCGGCTAGACGAGGTCGGGTAGGGCGTGGAGGTGCGCGGATCCTGATGTGGATACCCCGGCGAGGGTGTCGGATGTGGCATTAAGGAGTCGGACCCGGGGTTTAGGTGGTAGGCGATCGGGTTTAGCGGGGAAAAATCCGAGAAGTTGGGGACCCGCTAAGGACCCGTGTGGAGTGGTCCTGGGGGGGGGGGGTAGTTGACCGGGCGGTCAACATCCCCTAGAGCCAACAGGAATCAGCCACGTGGCAGAATTTTAGAAGTGAAAATTAGGGTAGCTAGGGGCCGATTTAGCAAAAACTTAAAACATAAAATATTTTTATTTTATTTTTTTTTCTATTTTTAGTGATTTTTAATATTTTTTTCGAAATAAAAATAAGGTATATACATAATATGTAATACATAGGTATATGTACCCTATATAGGGTTTTTAATTTTGATTTTTAATTTGTTATTTTTATACAATTTTATTCCCATTTTATATTTTATTTATTTTCATTATAAAATAAGGAATGAAAAGGTATTTTTATTTTATTTTTATTATTTATATACATAGGTAAAATAAATACATATATACATTTATATACATGGTATATTTACAATATGTTTTTGTATTTTTAATTTTATTATTTTTATTTTGTTTTTGTTTTAATTGTTTTTATTTAATTTATTTACATTATATAACATAGAATATTTACAAAAATTTTGGAAATTAATTTTATTTATTTATAAGGTTAAATAAATATATAAGAGTGGTTTATGTACATGATGAAAGTGGTGTTTTTGTTCTTTTTGATTTTTGCCCTTTTTCTTTTGTTTTTATACTTATAAATATGTATAAGTATTTACAAGCATATTTTGGGCTATTTTTGTGAGGAAAAATATTTTTATTTATTTACATAAATATTTACACATGAGCCCCTATCTCCCTCTACTTTGGCTTTTATGCGGTCAGGCCCATGCTGAGCCCTCCCTTGGGTTAGGTTGCTCAATATTTATTCTAAATATTTCCCTCTTTTTTTTAATCTTTATTCTTTTATTTTTGCACAAAAACATGCTAATTATAGGTTTTTACACAATGCATGCTTTTGGTAATTATTTGTATTTACACATATCTACATGCATTTGCAAAGGTTTTTGTAGCTAAAATATAAGAATAAAGAGTGATGAATGGGTATTCATCACCCTCTATACTTAACTTTTGCTAGTCCCTTAGCAAACACTTATTTGAAAAAGAAGTGAAAAAGAAAGAAAGAAAAAGAAAAAGAGGGGAATGTACATGGATCAATGTTGAATATTAAACTTTCCTTCATTAAATTGAATTATGGAGCTCGATCAGATCTTTGGATTATTAATGTGTCGGAACCTTATTTAGACTTAAGCTTAAAACTCAACAGCCTCTAAGTTCCACCAATCTATGGACAAGACTCCTCAATAAACCAGATCAGAACAAGTCTACATACACAAACTCTAATGACTATGAATCTTTCCTGCAGTGTAAGTGATATGTAGCTCCCCACCTCAGAAGTAACAACGAAACAACCTCCCTCAACCTGGTAACTCTAATGCCTCGGTCTAGCAACTCTTTCCTCGAGAAGCGGGGTATTCCCTTGCAAGTTCAAGTGCAATCGGCTCAAGAAGAGGGGGAAGAAGTATAGACTTTTGGAAGCTCAGCCAGTGTAGCTAAGTCTCCCGCTGCAAGCTTCATGAGATGTAACATGGATACCATAAGCTTTTGCTTTATTTGACTATATACACTCCGGTGGGGTTATTAAATTTTCAATCCGACCCACCACTTTTTTTTGGAGTTCTTTTTGCATTTTGCAAATATTTTTTTTCAAGTGCTTCTATACAACATATCTACATGGTGCAGCATATATACAAGAAATTTTCCTCTTGAGCCAGTAGACTATCCCTCTTTTGAAGCTTTATTGCAACCCACGGCTTCTGTCTTTAGCCTTCATCACCACTAGACCAAGTTGAGACGCACTTCCTTCACTATAAGAAGAAGAGAGGTTCCGCCTAGAAGTACTACCCTCATATGCTACCCCAAGCCAAAGGAAACTGCCTCCTCACTACCTCATCCGTGGAGAGCCATGTGTAAAGTGCTGATGCAAGTCAAGCCATTGTCTCTAAGAGTCATGCGTGTGTTGTTAAGTGCTCTACTTAGGCTCATCAAGATGACATATGCTCATAGCCTAGTGGACTCAAAGAATTAAGTCCTTATGGACCTGAAAAGCCTTAACCCTAAGCCCTATAAGGTTTCTCAATTTAATTCCAGGCTTAGTTTAAATGTCAACTTTCATCCAGGAAAAAACTATATACATATATATACAAAGATGCTATTTACAAATATTTACAGTCGTGCAAAATTTTTGAAAAATGTTTTGAAATCATGAATGGATGGATGCATGGAGTGCAAGTTTTGCAAAAGTATTTACAAACATTTACACAAGATTTTTGCAAACTTTTGATTTTCAAAACATTTTGGGAAAAAATTTGTACTATATACATAATTTTGATAAGAAAATATTTACACAAGCTTTACACAACAAATTTTTGAAAACATTTTTACAAAAATAATTTTGTACACTAGCTATGTATGTGCAATAAAAGAATGATTATGTACAGGAAAAATTTTTAATTTTTGTGATTTTTGGAGTTTTTAGCCATTTTATTTATTAACACACTCACACAAAGTACGAGTTATGGCTAAAGTATATATGAAATATATACGCACCCCCTATACTTAGCTCGAACGATGTCCTCAGAGTGATCAAGAGCGATGAAGAAGACATAACTCGTGCTTAGTAAAAGGGAAGTGAAAAGGAATGGCTAAGTACAGAAATGAATAAATGAGTAGAATGAGAGGGACTCGGTGGTCTCCCCCTATACTTAGGATTAACTAATCCTAAGTATAGCAAGCTGTACATGAAGGGAAATCCGAGTGAAGAAGACACAGAGTCTGCCCCCCCTATACTTAGGGTCAAATATCCCTAAGTATAGGCAACAAAACAGGGGCAGAAAGAACGAAAAGAATACCCGCAGGTCCTACATCCCCCCTATACTTAGGGTAAAGTACACCCTAAGTCTAGCATAATCATAAGATGAGAAAAGGGATGTGGGACTAAAGAATAGAATGATATGGACAACTGGATCTATACAAGTCGGAAGAACAGTGATAATCAGGCGTGAGATGCAAAAGATGTGAGTTAAGAGACCACATCTCACGCAAAATGAATAGGGGCAACATCAACGACCCGCAGCTCATGATCTAGAAATGGCTTGAGCCGCTGGCCGTTCACTCGAAGAGTACTCTCTGAAAAACAACTCGTATATATCAATGCTACCGTTGTCGTGTACTTTTCTGACCAAGTAGGGTCCCTTCCATTTGCTCTGCAGCTTCCCTAGAAACAAACGAAGCCTCGCATCAAACAGCCATACTCTCTGTCCAATCTCAAAATGCTTGTGGCTGATATGAGAATCATGCCACTCCTTCACTCTCTCCTTATACTGTAGGCTGTTTGAGAAAGCTGTATCTCTAAGCTCCTCCAGGGCAGCTAACTCTGCCCTCCTCTGGTCTCCTACACCATCTGGATCCATAAGAATATCTGTAACTGCCCAAAGTGACTTGTGCCTCAGCTCAACAGGTAAATGGCACGGCTTGCCATATACGAGGCGAAAGGGAGATGTGCCCAATGGTGTCTTGAAAGAAGTCCTATATGCCCACAAGACCGAGTCCAAAAGCTGTGACCAATCCTTTCGGTCAGAGCGGACGACTTTCTGCAAAATAGTCTTGATCTCCTTGTTCGAGACCTCGGCTAGACTATTCGTCTATGGATGGTAAGGTGTAGCAACACGATGGTCTATACTGAACTCGCTAGCAAGGGCCTTCACCTGGTCGCTGATGAAATGAGACCCCCCATCAGAAATCAGAACTCGTGGAACCCCGAACCACGTGATGATGTGCTTCCTCAAAAATTTGCAAACTGTCCTCGCATCAGCGGTTCGGGCGGGGATGGCCTCAACCCAACGACTAACATAATCAACGGCCAACAGAATGTACTCAAATCCCTGACTCTTAGGGAATGGACCCATGAAATCGATGCCCCATGTGTCAAAAACCTCACAGAAATGAATGGCTGCATCGGCATCATATCACACTGTCCACAAGTGCCCATCCTCTGACAGTCAGTACTCCTCTTCACGAACTTATCAGAGTCCTTGAAGAGGGTAGGCCACCACAAGCCGGATTGGAGCACTTTCTGTGCCGTTCTCCTCCCAGAATGATGTCCTCCTGCCTCAAGCTTGTGGCAGTAAGTGAGGACGCTATGGTGTTCATCCTGAGGAATGCACCGACGCCAGACGCTATCCCCTCCTTCGTGGTAAAGGATGGGATCCTCCCAGTGGTAGGACTTGGCCTTCGCAAGGAAGGTCTCAAGCCTCTTCCTGGGCCAATCTTGTGGGACTTTCCCAGCAACGAGAAAGTTCACAATATCGGCATACCACGGGAGTGAGGCGATAGCAAGGATCGCCTCATCTGGGAAGGTATCTCGAATGGGATCAATCTGCTCAGACTCCTCAGGCTGCTCTAAACGAGAGAGGTGATCCGCCACCACATTCTTGACTCTAGGCTTATCCTTAATCTCAATGTCGAACTCCTGGAGTAGAAGGATCCATCTAGTCAGTCTGGCCTTGGCATCCTTCTTTGCCATGAGGTACATGATGGCGGTGTGATCTGTGTACAAAGTCACTCTAGATCCAATGATATAAGATCGAAACTTATCTAGGGCAAACACTACGGCTAGCATCTCCTTCTCTGTGACCATGTAATTCCGCTGGGCGGAATCCAATGTGCGGCTAGCGTAGTGGATAGCAAACGGGACTCCATCCCTCCTTTGTCCCCGCACTGCCCCTACGGCAAAATCGGAGGCATCCGTCATGATCTCGAATGGGAGAGACCAATCAGGCGGCTGAAGGATAGGAGCCTCAATTACACACTGTTGGAGAGTCGCAAAGGACGAAAGACATTTGTCATCGACAAGGAACTCGGTGTCTTTCGTCAAGAGGTCAGTCAACGGCCGGGCAATCCTGCTGAAATCCTGAATAAATCTCCTATAAAATCCAACGTGCCCCAGGAATGACCGTAGCTGCCTCAAGTTGGACGGTGGTGCGAGTTTTCTAA
The DNA here is from genome assembly GCA_037367405.1 of Ottelia alismoides. Classification (NCBI taxonomy): domain Eukaryota; kingdom Viridiplantae; phylum Streptophyta; class Magnoliopsida; order Alismatales; family Hydrocharitaceae; genus Ottelia; species Ottelia alismoides. The sequence goes on from JAZKJV010011012.1 coordinate 353,679, forward strand.
TGACATCAACCTTGGCCGGATCAATTTCTATGCCCCTGTTGGAGATGATGTGGCCAAGCACCGTCCCTTGAGTCATCATGAAGTGACTCTTCTCCCAAGATAGAACCAAATGGTACTCAATACATCGCTGGAGTACTCGGTCTAGGTAGTCAAGACAGGAGTCGAATCCGTCGCCGTAGACCGAGAAATCGTCCATGAAGACCTCCAAACACTCCCCTACCATGTCCGAAAAGATCGACAGCATGCACCTCTGAAAAGTCGCAGGGGCATTGCATAGCCCAAATGGCATGCGTCGAAAGGCATATGTACCAAAGGGACAGGTAAAGGTGGTCTTCTCCTGATCCTCAGGAGCGATGGCCACCTGGTTGTAGCCCGAGTACCCATCCAGGAAGCAATAATGGCTCTTCCCTGCCAGTCTCTCAATGATCTGGTCAATAAAAGGCAAGGGGAAATGGTCCTTCTTAGTGGCCTGGTTGAGTCTCCTGTAGTCAACACAGACCCTCCAAGAGGTGGGTACTCGTGTAGCAATCTCCTCACCCGACTCACTGATTACAGTCGTGATGCCCGTCTTCTTGGGCACCACATGCAAGGGGCTAACCCACTTGGAGTCGGAAATGGGATAAATAAAATCTGCGCTCCACCATTTTGATATTTCCTTCATCACGACCTCTCTCAGGTTGGGGTTCAGTCGCCGCTGGAACTCACGCGACGGCTTTGCCCCCTCCTCGAGATAGATATGGTGGGAGCACACTGACGGACTAATCCCATGAAGATCTTCTACACTCCATCCGATTGCCTTGCGGTTCTTTTCAAGAACCCCCATCAAACGGGATTCTTGCTCTCCAGTCAGATCGGCGGAGATGATGACTGGGTACATCTCAGGTTCACCCCCAAGGAATCGATACTTCAGCGAAGTAGGGAGCGGCTTCAGCTCTGAACACCTGGGTGCTGGTAAATCTGGCTTCGGAAGAAAATGTGTCAATGCTGCTAAGTCTGCCAAATCTGCCTGGGAGAAAGAAAGCAAACTCTCGCAAACTGGATCTGAAGGAGGTTGCTCAACTGTGCTGTCTCTGATCTGCTCTGCCTCTACCTCCTCCTCATCTGTAGGATCAGGTGGACTCAGGTCTGGCATCTGGTCATCACAATCTACCCAATCAGACTCTGAATCCGAGGGATCTGCATCGAACAAGGTGGCATCAGTACCACCGTCACTAGAAACCGTGTCGCGATCGAGAACCGGCTCTGCTGCCTCTGTCGTATCCTGGACCAGGGCTGTGCTCTCCAAGCTCTCCTTTGCTGTCATCTCTGCATCAGTAGTGTCTGGAAATGAGAGGATGGCCTGTGCGGCAGGGTCTGCCCATGCTGCCTCATCATCTGTGATCACAAAGTCACAGTCCTGGTGGATGTCTAGCCCGGCATCTGTCAGCTGCTCTGTATCTGTGCTAGTCTTTGAGCATGCTCTCTCTGGCTCTATAGTCCTCGACCGTCTCTATCTGTACACTCTCGCCCTCGAAGCGAAAGTATACTTTCCCGCTATCATGATCAGTCACCGCCTTGGCTGTGGCCAAGAACGGACGACCAAGGATGATGGGGGTATCGGCCACTGAATCAGGGATCTCCATGTCCAACACTACGAAGTCCACGGGGAATTTCAGGCCCTGAATTGTGACGATAACGTCTCGCAACAACCCTTCGGCCTCTTGACAGATCGATCAGCAAACTGAAGGACTGTCCTGCTCTGTCGAAGAGTGCCCAACTCGAAGCGGTCGAGAAGGGCTGCCGGAAGGAGGTTGATAGACGATCCGCTATCCAATAGAGTCCGGTCGAACCTCTGCTCACTAATCTGACATCTGACATACGGGGCCCCCGAATCTGGCCTCTTGGCAGGCAGACGATTCTGGATCGCGAAACACGTGGCTTTCGTCAGCACATGAATCTCTGAAGTGTGGTTCCTCCTCCTCCTCCTGACTGTGGTCCTGTCTCTCAAAGATCGCTGAAGAAGGGGGATGTGCTGCAAAGCCTCCTGAAGGGTCAGTTGTATGTGAAATCTGTCGATCATGCTCTGGCTGAACTCCTCGTGCTCTCTCTTTTTTGGGTCTTTTTCTTTTTTCTTCCCCTTCCCCATCTGAAGGGCTCTAGGGAAGGGGATCACGGGGTCCTTCTCAGATGAAGGACTAGGAAAAGGCCTAGACGGCTCGACGGCCGGATCCGCACAAACATCAATCACCACAGTGGGACCAGAAGAAACTAAACCTTTTCCTTTATTCAAAACAGCGTTCTGAGATACATCAACTGAAGGAAAAACAATATCTCTATCAAAATGAACACCGGTGGCCTCAGTACCACCACGGGCTGGCTCTGCTGCTGGACGTCTCGCGGCCTCAGTACCGCGGGCTGGCTCGGCTCCTCTGGTGGCATCAGCACCACCTCCTCGAACTGGTGAAGTGGCGGCCTCAGTACCGCCGGTGGAATCAGCATCCTTGGTGGCATCAGTACCACCGTCATCATCATGTGCGGCCTCAGTACCGCTCTCCTCCTCCTCATCTGGCGCCCTGGGTGGATCCTCGAGTCGTCGCTCAGATGAGGCGCCGCCTGCTGGTGCTCTACCGCTCCTAAGTGTAACAAAATTAGCATCAAATAGATCCGTAGACATATCATCAAATGGATCACTAAGAGTGGCATGCTCAGTGGAAACTACCTGCTCAGATTTCCTCTTCAGGCTGTTCGGATTCGGCTCTATCTGTGCAGGGATGGCGGCCTTCCCTCTCATCAGGTTCCGCATCTCCTGGCGGAACTCGTCCATCTCCCGTCTAAATGTAGCCTGCTGGTCCGTGAGGAGGCGGGCTACGTCATCCAAGGTGGAGCTCTCATGGGGACCAGACGGGTAGCCTCTCTGGTAATGAGGCTGCTGGAACTGGTGCTGCTGCTGCTGAGAGGGGTAGGAGGAAGGATGCTGCTGCTGGTGTGGCTGGTGAGCCTGCTGCTCACGTCTCCAAGACTGTCCCTGCTGCTGATAGGGACAAGGTACGAAGGACGACTGCTGGTGTGACTGATAGGTTGGGGGCTGCTGCTGCGGCTGGTGATCCCTCTGCTGGCCATACTGCCCTCCCTGACCGGATGACTGCTGCTGGGGCTGGGTACCTGCACTCCCCCACCTGAATCCGGGATGGTCTCGTCGGATCCCAGGCTGGGGGCGGTCATACCAAATCCCGTTGACATCCATCAACGGCTCTGCATCGAACTGGGCTGGCGGGAGTACTGCCAGAGGCTGATCCGACTGGTATACCACCATCTGCATGTCTGGAGATGGTGGAGACTGGTAAGAGGGCTGCTGCTGCTGGTACGGCTCCGCCTGTACAAGGTGAACCTGTCTAGGCTGCTGGAAGGAGCTGGAGCGCTGGGACGAGCTGCTGCTGCCGCCGGTATCGCCTTGCGACTGAAGACGGGGCTGGAAAGCCGTCTGTGCCTCCTGGAGACACATGAGCTGGGTGATGAATCTGTGATTCATCACATCAAAAGTCAAAAATAGAGCCTTGTTCCCGAGAAAATAGAGGCATATTTCCTTTTATCTTGCATAAATAACACTCATGCATGCATCCATAATTCATGCATTATAGCAGCTCATCTGCATTTAAATAAGTAGCCACAAATCCCCTGTAAAATATCTCTTCTTCTTCTCTATAATATATGTGTATATTCCTTAATAATAGAGGGAAGAATGCCTAAAATCACCCTTGTAAAATAGCCCAAATATCCTGAGAACCCTTGTACATTGAAACACACATAAAGCCCTCATACAAACCCCTAATTAGGTCTACTCACTCTTAGAATACTACATATTGAGACTAATTTCATTGCAAATGGAGCTTGTATGAGAAACTTGGGTTTTTGGGTCATTTTGTATACTACATATGTATATTTATGTATCCTTATACTTATGTATCATATTTGGCCTTATCTCCGTCTTTGGTCAACATGAAACTTGTAGATCTCATCAAGATCTACAACTTTCATGTTTTGAGTTTTTCCAAATTCGGCCTCCTCTTCAATCTACACGCATTTTTCCTCCAGCCATTCACAGCAGGCCACGTGGCGCCCTCTGATTGCGCCACGCGGCCCGCTACCCTTCGCCTCATCCGCCCGCACCCTCCGCCGTTGGATCTCGCTTCAGATCCAACGGCCCCCATCTTCCCACGCCGCTCCTTATCCACAGCCATTGATCGTCTTCCGCTCTTCATCTACACCGCACGCCCCCGCCTCGCCCTCAGCGCGCCACGCGTCGCACGCCACGCCCTTGGATAACGCACGCCGCTGTCCATCGCAACCTCTCATTCCACCTTGCGTTCCGACCCTCCGATCTAAACCCTAATCTCATCCACACCGCTCGCACACGCTTCGCTCACATCACGCCACGTGGTGGCTCCACGACCCTCAGATCGCCTCCCCGCGATCTGATCTCGCCCGCTCCCTAGTGATTGGATCTGGGCCGTTGGATCACAAGATCCAACGGCCAAGACTTCGTCTCCTACCTCCAGGCGCCCCTCTCCCCCACGTTCCTTGCCTTGCGGGAGGGGCGCCCCCTTTCCTTTTCTGGGCACACGTCAGCCATCTTCTCCGGCCGCTGACCTCGCCACGACGCTCCCCACTCGTCCCTCTCCCTCGCCAGCTCCCTCAAGCACCACCATCTCCGCCACACTCGCCCCACGACAGCCACCAACTTCGCCACTCACCCACTCCAGCCGTCACCTTCATCCTATAAATACCTAGCCTCCGACCACATTCAGCCCCATCCGCCACTCCAGAGAGATCCCTCGAGCTCCAAGCTTCCTATTGGTGACAGCAATTGGCTGATTTGTCGAGCGACGACAGAGCTTCTTCTCCGGCGAGATCCTCGGCCCACCGCCGTGTCGCAGCCACTCCTCCGAGCAGCTGCTAGAGCTCGGGACCTTACCGACCCCTTGAGCGACGACCTGGAACTCCCAGCGGAGCTCCAATTCCCAGGTAACTCCCTCCATCGATCTCCGATCTTCTTCTTCATTTTCCTGCTTTTTCTCTGCTTTTATTCGCTGTCATTGATCACCCTCGCACCTTCCAATCATCTCGGCGAGCTTCGCGTCGAAGCTCCGATCATCGCAGCACCCTCCGCACATTCCGACGACGCATACCACCTTCCTCCGACGAGCAGCTCCGCCATTTGGCCGGAGCTTAGTCGCCAGACCACCGCACTCCACCGTAGGCCTCGCCGCTCACTCACCTCACCTCCACGAACACCTGCACGCCTCGGCTATTCGTCTAAACCCTTGCAGGTCCTAAAATCTTCATTGGACGGAGCCTCGCCGGAGCTCCCTTCGCGCTTCATCGACGCTGAGCTTCAGCACATCTCCAAGGATCTTGAGGCCACCGGAGGCTCCGCCGTGCACTCCCATTTCTTCCGAGCTACTTGGAAGCTCGAGACGTTCTTCATCGACGCCTGGTGACCGAGGCGGAGTTAGGCGACCTTCACCGGAGCACAGCCTTCTCCTCCGCAGGCGGCGGAGGACCATTCGAGACGACGCAGCAGCAGCCGTACGATCATTCGATCGAACGGCCCACGTCCAGCCACGTATTCCATCACCGCAACCGTCCTTGACCGTTCATCGCACTCCTGATCGGACGCCTCGCAAGTCGCCACGCGCCTTCATCGACATCCCTTGGATCATCTTGATCCAAGGGCCTTCAGGCCGCCACGTCGCCTACTCCGAGTCTCGGCACCCAAGCCTAGGCTCGGGTAACCCGAAGCTGCTCCGAGGCTAGCCCGAGCCTCCAGAAGACCCGAGCCTCGCTCCGAGCCTCCGACGCCCTCCGAACCTAGGCCGCCCCACGTGAGGAGCACGTGCGGCCTGGGTTATTTGCATAGACGCCCTTGGAGCTTTCAGAAATTGCAAAAAGACCCCTGTGAAGCAGACATCACGTGAGGAGCACGTGGTTCGTGGAGAAATTGCATAGAAGTCCTGCATACTATTGGTAATTGCATTTTAGTCCCTGTCAGCATATTTACTTATTGAAATTTTTATTTTCCAGTATTGCATTTACACCCTTATGTTTGCACGTGTCCATAGCATGCATTTTTCATCATTTTGAAATTCTAAAAATTGCAAGTTGTTGAGAATTTTGTCCTCTATCAGTTGGTACACGTGTCTGATTTTTGATTGGCTTAATTGAATTATCAATGAATTAATTGGTTCATTTGTGACATATTTTGCCCAGTGATGCCTTTTGATTTTTAATTAAATATCAGTGCCTTCAAAAATCACCAAAAATTCACAGTAGCTTAAGGACACCATTTTCAACACTCCATAAAAATTTCATGTCATTTGCACGCATAACGAGGCCTCAATAAATAGTTTAGTGATTTTCTTTAATTAATTTTAATTAATTCATTTCACAATAAATTTAAGTTCTGTCAATTTTCCTAGGTCCCTGATCATTAGACCTTCCTAGGATAATTTTAGTTCTTGGAGAAATTGTGGTTTGATATTTATTAAAAATTAAACACTGAAAATCACTCTGTCTGTTTGTTAATTCACAGAAAATTTATTTTGAGTCGAAAAATTCCAAAAAAATTAGTGTAGGTCATTTTCATCATAAATAACCATCTGGCCAATTTTCATTATTTTTGGACTTCGTTTGATACATCAATTAAATTTAAAGTTAAATTGGCTGAGATTTGTCTGCATATGTCTGCATAAGAAATAAAAAGACTAAAAAAATTTCGACCCTAGAATATCAACACTTGAAAATTGCTGTAATCCACCTAAGGAGACAGTTGCCTCCCTGAGATCGACCTTGGACTCCACCAAGTAAAAAATATCACTGCTTAAAATTGACCAAAATCTGACTTAAGTGGTTTTTGATCAACCTTCCGTATCCGACTGCAACGAACACTTAAAAGTAATTTGGACCATTAATTTGACCGAATTAACCAAGGGTGCGGGAGCGCACATCAAAATGGCGCCGTTGCCGGGGAGGCACGGCTTAGGTTAATTTGTAGCATATTTTTGAAGTGTTTGATTTCTAATCCCCGGGTAGTCTGACCCCCGGTTTTTCTTGTAATTATTTCTCTTATTTGTTTTCTTTTTGCTTCATTCTTGTGTCACTCTCTGACCTCTATTTCATTTTTTGTGCGAGGACCGCGAGGAGTCGGCGACGCTTCAAGGACTTAGCATTTAAAGTGTGTTGAGAGAAAGAGAGGCATTGTACTTTTTATTTTATTTTTCTTTTGCATTATTTCCAGCGGTTCCCGTCTGGGATCTCGCGCGTGTAAATATAGTGGAAAACCGTGTCCCGTGTGCTGTGTGGGTGATTGGTAATTTAGCTTGCACTAGCGGCTCCTCGAGCTACTTTAGGACTTGTTGGTGCTCGTAATCAATAGGACCACACAACACACTTAATAGACGCACCTAGACCGCAGGACTTAGTTCAAATTAAACTGTTCTTCACGCTAATAGAACTGCCTGTCTAGGAGCGGCCTTCATCGCCTGCATTCGCATGTAGAATAAAGTTTTCAATTCTGTATAGCATCCTGCATCAACAAGCGAAGGGATCACTGTAAGTACTCTTTACTTAGCATACGCATCATTGATTTCAACCTTGCATCGGCTTTTCTCGATTTCCTCCCCTCTGATTTTCTCATTTAACTTAAAAAGGGAATTGGGACTGTACGATAGGCGTGCTTTGTGGTGATTAATTACAGTGATAACCTAACTTTAAAACCGGGACTGCTAACAGTATTGACCTTAAAAAGGGAATAAAAGCTGAAAATTGTTTGCGGGAGACTAATCCCCGACCTTGTTTTCAGGCTGAGTGAGGGTACCTGAGTGTGTGTGAACACCCTAAGGTAGAGCCAAAATCCCCGTCTTCCATATCACGTTCTAACTGATCCTAGCAAATATCACGAGCCGAATATTTTTCAGATTCTTTGACTAGTACCAAGTAGCCTCCGCCTGTCTCAGGTAGATAGGGGTGAAATTGCGGTACTTCGCGACAAGCTGCCAGTAACCCTCCGGGGCGAAGTTCCGGCCTTGTCAGCCTCCGCCTGCTTGCAGGTAGATAGGGGCATGGTCACTGAGTCCATCGGCTTGGGATAGGAGCGAAGAAAGGAAGGAGCGGCGGTATCTTAGACGACAGGATAGACAGGGAAGACGCATCCGGCTCTGAGCCGACTTTCCTCTAGGCCGCGTAATCCTTGCTAGATTTGCTTGAAAATCACACTTAAAAACTACAAGACAAATTGGACTCAACTTTGAGTCCTTCACTGTGTTGAGTGTGAATCCAGGGTCTTGGATTGATCTTGTGCTTGCTTCAGGTAGGAGTAAAATCCTATCTTCTTCTTGCTTCACCAAGATGAGTGACTGGGGAGATCTCGACGCACCGTTCACTGATCTCTCTTTGAGTCCCCCAAGTAACTCATCTTTTCCGGTCCGAGCGCACCTTGGACCACCCAGGACTCATGACCCTCTTGAGTCCTGGTTCCCTCCTGCTCAGGGTGGTTACTCTCAAACCTACCCTTCTATCTCCTCTGAGATTACCGAGGAAGATCATTGCCTCGGTAATCCCATCCTTGATTCAACCTCTAACACCGACCTTATTTTCCAATTCCCAGAACTAGAGGAAGAAATGCCGCCAAAGATGCCGCCTGATGAGGACCAGATGAGACAGATCCTTAGACGCCTTGCTGAAGCTGAACAGAAAAATGCTGATCTCACTGCACGAATGGGGCGAATAATAGTAGCTGAAGGGATCGACCGACCAATGGTCGATACCTATAACCCGGCGGAGAATGAAATCCAGAATTGGCTAGCACCTGCAGTTCCCGACCAGGCATTCGAGCTGAAGCCCCACTTCCTTAGCCTGCTGCCGAAGTTCAACGGAAACCTAAGCGAAGAGCCGTACACTTTCCTCCGTGACTTCGAACTAGTTTGCAATAATCTGAGCCATCCCAATGTTGGCCAAGATTATATCCGACTGAAAGCCACCTCGTTTGCCTTAGGAGATAAGGCTGCACATTGGCTGAAAAACCTAGGGGTGGTCTGTACTACCTGGATGCAGTTCAAGGACCTCTTCTTGAAGAAGTTCTACCCACTCAGTAGAACCAATCAGATGCGAACGAAGATTGCCAGCTTTGCCCAAGGACCCTGCGAACCGTTCCACGAGGCTTGGGACAGGTTCAATGACTTAGTACAGAAATGCCCATGCCACGGCATTTCTAAGGCAATCTTAGTTCAGACCTTGTTCTGCGGCCTAACCCCAGAGATGCAGGGGTTAGTCAGCGCCGCCTGCGGAGGAAGCTATCTGAACAAGAACGAGCATGCCGTATGGAAAATCCTAGAGCAGATGGCAGAAACCGGCAGGTCACAGGCCACAAGGGCCTATCAGTTGTCTCCCTCGATTCTATCCAATGAGACAACTAGAAGGACTGTTGCAGATCTGACAGAGGACCTCATCCCCAGCATGGGGATGATTGCAGACAAGCTTACTATGGTCGAGCAGATCCACAAGAGAGTCGCGGAGATGGAGTCTCTTTCGAGCCTTCCCAAGAAGGTGGAGGAACTCTCTGAAAAGGTAGCCAAGATTAAGCTACCCACCCCTTCTGCACCACCTGTACCTGTACATCGAGTCCATCTTGTACAGGAACAGGCACCGGGGTCTCAGAGCAGCTGGGATCAGACTTACACCCAGCAGAACCATCATGCACCCCCACCAGTGGAGACAGAGTACAAGGAGCCTCCGCCCGTTTACGAGATCAACGGGCTCTGGTATAGCCGCGACCCACTAGTCAGGCAAATCGAGATGGGGAAGGACCAGTCACACCGCCCAACCCCAGTCTACCAAGAGACCAGGCCCGTCACAATCCCGCGATATCAGTCCAGGCCAGAACAAGGGTACCAACCACAGCAGCGAACCTATCAGCAGGGGCCAACACCGCCCCATCAACAGCAGTATCGGCACGGCCAGCAGGCCCAGTTCAGGACCGCATCCACTCAGCAGCCAGCCCAGCCCACCGAATTGGAGTCCCTCACCTTGGCGATCCAGACCCTGTCTGATAGGGTCCAGCAGATGCAAAACGACTACCTGGACATGAGAACCGACATCAATCGGGTCTCTCGTGCTCAGGACCAACAAATGGCGCCAAGGACTCCAATTCCCGCACAGGTTCAGGCCAACCCAAATAGCATACAGCAGGGCCAGAACCGACCCCGAGATCAGGTATACTATTCAGATAACTATTTATCTGAACATGAGATCCTTTCGTACGATAATGTTAATCATATGTCCCTCAGGAGCGGAAGGACCGTGACCATACCTGATCGGGCACGGGCACAACAGGAAGGAACCTCCGAAATTCGACCTGAGGAGAATTCGGAGGAGGAAGAGGAGGAGCACCACCGTCACCGCCAGCAGAAGAAGAGGACATCTGAGTCCTCGAAGCACCAGCCCCGTAGCCATCCAGAGTCCGACGACACCGATGAGCCCGCACCTCCATCTGAGGAGGACCAGCCAGAAGAAGCGGAAGAAGCATCACCGGTTTCGCCCAAGCATTTCCCTTTTCGTCAGAGTCAGAGTCAGAGTCTGTATAAAAGTCCGAGTCAGAGTCTTGTTCAGAACTCAGTTTCAGCAGCTAATGAAGATATTTCAGTTCCAGAACCTGAGTTAATAATCCCTTTCCCCCAAGCTCTCAAGGGTGGGAAGAAGAAAAACAAAAAAATTCAAAAAGATGACCCTGAGATGGCTGAGTTTTGTAACAAACATATCAAGGTCACAATCCCCTTTGACAAGTTCGTGGAAATGACTCCTGCATTCCAAAAATACCTTAAAGTGAGATGCACACCTACTAGGGTTAGCAGGAGGACCAAAAGCCGTGTTGAGAAACACGTTCTATCAGTAGCCACGACTTGTGCAATAAAGAACTCGTTTCCTCGGAAACGAAGAGACATGGGTGCACACTATGTAGTGAGTCATGTTGATGACATCGCGTTTGCACGCACTCTCCTGGACAATGGTTCCTCGATCAACTTGATGCCCACAGCCCTTTATGAGCGGCTCAATCTCGGACCTCTTAGGAAATCTAGAGCTATTCTTCAGTTTGCAGACAAATCCACTAAGAAGTCCCAAGGAGAGTTAAGGAACATTGTGATCAAAGTCGAGGGGCAAGAATACATGGTGGACTTTACTGTCCTCGATATGGAAACCCCTCGTAATTGGAGAGATTCCCAGATCATTTTGGGTAGGCCCTTCCTCAGAACAGCAGGGGCCTTATTCGATTATAAGAATGGGAAAATTCAGTTCCAAACTCCAGGCGGAGATGAGGAATTAGAGATGAAGCAGACGAGATGGCAGAGACCAGACTCCGAATCCAGCACCGAGTACTCTTCTCTCGAATCAGACCGTGAACATGTAGACTTAGTTGGGCCATGGAGACAGAACCCAGCCAGCACCGATGTGTCCATCTCCTTTGAAGATGATCCAGTGCATGAGTCAGTCTGCGAGATCCTCAGGAACGAGTACAGCTCGGAGCCTGCATCGCCCTACATCTTCGATGACACAGAGGCCCAAGTGGGCCTGTCAGTCCTTACATCCTTAGGACAATCGGAAGATGAGGATGACGAGTCAGACGAGGCGTTTGCCGATTGCATGGAGACCTTTGACGATCCGACTCCAGAGCCGAGCTTGGTGGCAGCCGCTGCAGAACAGGATCCAGCCACTTCCAACACCGAACCAGATCGGATTGAGCCAGACTTCTTAGACGATCATACCATCCCTGAGCTCAAACCTTTACCCACAACTCTGAAATATGCCTTCCTTGCGGGCCAGGACAAGAAATTTCCGGTCATTATCAGTTCGCAATTGACCGAGGAGCAGGAGTCTCGCTTGCTAGAGATCCTGGAGAAGAACCGCAAGGCAATAGGCTGGAGCATTTCCGATCTCCACGGGATAAATCCCGCTCTGTGTTCGCACCACATATACTTGGAGAACGAAGCCAAACCATCTCGTGAATTCCAACGTCGGTTGAATCCAAATCTACGAGAGGTTGTGAAGAAAGAGATAGAAAAATGGTGTGACGTGGGTTTCATTTACCCAATCTCCGACTCTAAGTGGGTGGCCCCAATCCATGTTGTCCCGAAAAAGTCGGGAATTCAGACGACCACCAATGAGGACGGAGAGGAGATCGTGACAAGAGTACCCACGTCGTGGCGTGTCTGTGTGGATTACAGACGCCTAAATGCCGCGACGAAAAAGGATCATTTCCCCCTACCATTTATTGATCAGATTTTAGAAAGACTAGCGGGGAAAGAATTCTTTTGTTTTCTTGATGGGTTCTCGGGCTACAATCAAGTAGCCATAGCTCCAGAGGACCAGGAAAAGACCACGTTCACATGCCCCTTTGGTACCTATGCTTTCAGGCGCATGCCTTTTGGGCTATGCAATGCTCCAGGTACTTTTCAAAGGTGCATGATTGCTGTATTCGCCGAAATGGTCGGCGAATTCCTGGAAGTCTTCATGGATGACTTCTCGGTCCACGGCGACTCTTTTAATTCCTGTCTTAGGAATCTGGACCGAGTCCTCAAGAGATGTTGTGAGGTTAATCTGGTGCTCTCCTGGGAGAAGAGTCACTTCATGGTGACGGAGGGCATAGTGTTGGGGCATGTCATCTCCAAGAGAGGAATGGAGGTTGACCCTGCCAAGGTGGACGTGATCAGACGACTCCAGCCACCAACCAACGTACGGCAGTTGCGGTCGTTCCTCGGGCATGTCGGATTTTATCGGAGATTTATAAAGGATTTTTCTAAGATTGCCCGACCGCTAACTGAGCTTTTAGGCAAAGACGCGGAGTTTATTGTCGATCACAAGTGTCTTGAGGCCTTTAAGCGGTTACAAGGAATGATCATGGACGCGCCCATCTTACAAGCCCCAGATTGGTCTCTCCCTTTTGAGATCATGACGGACGCCTCAGATTATGCTGTGGGGGCTGTATTGGGACAAAGAAGAGATGGCGTCCCGTTTGCAATTCACTACGCAAGCAAAGTGCTTGATTCTGCTCAGCGTAACTATACAGTTACCGAAAAGGAAATGCTTGCGGTAGTGTTTGCCTTGGACAAATTCAGATCTCATTTAATCGGATCCAAGGTAACTGTGTTCACAGACCACACGGCACTACGATATTTAATGGAGAAGAAGGACGCGAAGGCGCGTCTTCTTCGTTGGATTTTACTTCTCCAGGAGTTTGATTTGGACATCCGTGATAAACCTGGAAAGAAGAACGTAGTAGCCGATCATCTCTCTCGTCTCGAAGATCTTAATACTTTCGAGGTTTCCCCAATTCGAGACTCCTTCCCTGACGAGTCGATTTTTGTTATCGACTCACTCCCATGGTATGCCAATATCGTGAACTATCTTGTCTCCAAGAAAGTTCCCGAGGATTGGCCCAAGAGCCAAATTGACCGATTAAAGTCGGACGCTAGACACTACCATTGGGAGGATCCGATCCTTTTCTTTGAAGGACCGGATTGTGTCTGGAGACGTTGTATTCCTCAGGAGGAATACCAGAGTGTCCTTTCTTTATGCCATAGCTTAGAGGCAGGAGGACACCACTCCGGGAAGAGGACCGCATGGAAGGTACTTCAATGTGGCTTTTACTGCCCGACTCTGTTTCGCGATGCCACCGACTTCGCGAAGTCGTGCCCAGTTTGCCAGAGGATGGGAGGAACCGTTGGTTCCAAGGATGAGATGCCAATGCAGCCGGTCATCATTTGTGATGTCTTTGACGCCTGGGGCATCGATTTCATGGGCCCATTCCCTGTCAGCCACGGGTTTGAATACATCCTTCTTGCGGTTGACTATCTGTCTAGATGGGTGGAGGCTATCCCGACCCGAGCCGCAGACAGCAGGACTGTCTGTAAATTTATCAGAGAGCACATAATCTCTAGGTTCGGGATCCCCAAAATGATGATATCAGATGGGGGTAGCCACTTTGTGAATCGGGAGGTGAAGAAACTCCTGAAGGACTACGGCATCGAACACCGTGTCGCTAGTCCTTACCACCCACAAACCAATGGTATGGCTGAGGTGTCGAATAGAGAGGTGAAAACCATATTGCAAAAGCTCGTCCGCCCAGACAGGAAGGACTGGTCTCAGATCTTGGATCAAGTCCTCTGGGCGTATAGGACGGCTTACAAGACTCCGTTAGGCACCTCCCCATTCCGAATGGTATTCGGAAAGCCGTGCCATTTGCCCGCAGAGCTAGTGCACAAATCAGAATGGGCAATAAAGAAAGTCAACTGGAACACACACCTAGGCCAGAAACAAAGAGACATGGATCTGAATGAGCTTGTGGAAGTCAGAAACCGAGCATACGACAACAGTGTGGTGTACAAGGACAAGGTAAAGCGTTGGCACGATAGATATATCAGACGAAAGACCTTTGTTCCTGGACAGAAGGTATGGTTGTTCAATGCCAGGCTAAAGACTTTCCAAGGCAAACTAAAGTCTAAGTGGACGGGACCATTCGTTGTCCGAACGGTGCATGATAGTGGATGTGTCGAGATCTCAGATCTCGCAGATGACGCACCAACATTCCTAGTAAATGGGCAGCTGTTGAAGCACTTCGTCGAATCCAATGAACAGTTAGTCCATGTGGAGGAGATTGTATTCATATGCGAGTCAGATACAGCAGATACATCTCAAGCCGCGTATGAGACCTTGCAGCAATGAACTCCAGCCATCAGCAGCATCTTCAAAAGATTCAGACCGACTCAACTGTATATATATCATTCTTCCTGTATATCCTATCCTTACCTTCACGATTCTAGTAACCCGTCCCCACATCATCGAATCATTATCTCGGACTGTACTTAGGATGACCAGATCCTAAGTATAGGGGGAAGGGGTCACCCGAGTCGATTCACTGTACATTCTCCAGATCACATTGGTCCTTATACTCATTTCCTACCGATACTTAGGCTGACCTAAGCCTAAGTATAGGGGGGACCGATGCCCGCACTGATACTCCTCCATTTCTCCTCTTAACCTCGTCCGCCCCATTTCTGATCTTCTTCTACACTTAGGCTGCCAGAGCCTAAGTATAGGGGGGCGAGACGACTTCTATACTTTTGTTATTTTAGCTCTCCTACGCTTAGCCCGAGCTATGTCTTTTTAGTCGCTTTCGTGCTTTGAGGACATAGCACACGCTAAGTATAGGGGGGCGTGTATATATTACATATATACTTTACCCATAGCTCGTACTTTCGCGTATTTTCGCGCTTTTTTTTTTTATATATTTTACAATAATTGTGGGTGGGTAACAATCGAAAAAAAAAAAGAATTGTTGTATACCAGAAAAATAAAACAAAAAGGCTTCTTATTTACTCTTGCATATCATCTCTGCATAAAGAGTCTTGCATCTTCATAGCATGTCATCTGCATCTCATCTGCATATTTCTGCATATGCAAAGTGAAAAGCTAGTGGGTTCTGAACCAAGTTATGAGCAGATATTGAGGATGGACTTGATTTGACCTTAATCCACCTAATTTCAGAGGAACCTTATAGGAACTGGAGTTAAGATTTCTCAGGTCAAGAGACTTAATTCTTTGAGTCCACAAGTCTATGTTCACATGTCATCTTGACTAGTCTAAATAGAATATCTCGTGCATACGCAGGATTCTTTTAGATAATGACCTAACTTGGACAAACACTATGCACGTAGCTCTTCATTGATGAGGTGTTGAGGAAGTAGTTTCCTTTGGCTTGGGGTAGCATATGAGGGTAGTACTTCTAGGCGGAACCTCTCTTCTTCTTATAGTGAAGGAAGTGCGTCTCAACTTGGTCTAGTAGTGATGAAGGCTAAGGACGAGATGCTGTGGGTTGCAATAATGCTTCAAAAGAGGGATAGTCTACTGGCTCAAGAGGAAAAACTCCTGATGTATATGCTGCACCTTGAATATAGTTCCAAAAAAAAAAAATGCAAGAAAGAACTCCAAAAAAAAAAAAAAAAATCAGACAGGTCCAAGAAAAAGAATAATACCTGTCGGAGTATGTATATTAGCAAGGAAAATGCAGCTGGATGACTTGGCTACACTGGTCAGGCATCCCGGGATAGGTGGCTACACTGGCCACCGTCCATTCTTTTCTCTACCCCCTCCTCTTGGGTTGGTCGCACTTGAACTTAGAAGGGAATACCCCGCTCCTCGAGGAAAGAGTTACTGGACCAGGTTATTGAGTTACCTTGTTAGAGGAGGCTGGTTCCGAGTCATTTCTGATATGGAGAGCTACATCTCACTTACACAGTACAAGTAAGAATCATAGTCATCAGAAATTTGCGTTTGAGGAATTATTCTGACCTGACTGTTAAGGCGTCTTGAATAGAAGACTTGTGGAACTTGAAGTCTGTTAGGTCTTAAGTTCAGGTCCCAATAAGGTTCCGCCACACAACTAATCCAAAGGTCGAGTCAGGCTCCATTTTCAACTTTTGTTCATGACCTTGGTATGGAACCCAAAATCATTTCACTATTGCATTTCATTTAGTTGCTCGGGGACGAGCAAGGTTTAAGTATAGGGGGTTGATGAATCTGTGATTCATCACATCAAAAGTCAAAAATAGAGCCTTGTTCCCGAGAAAATAGAGGCATATTTCCTTTTATCTTGCATAAATAACACTCATGCATGCATCCATAATTCATGCATTATAGCAGCTCATCTGCATTTAAATAAGTAGCCACAAATCCCCTGTAAAATATCTCTTCTTCTTCTCTATAATATATGTGTATATTCCTTAATAATAGAGGGAAGAATGCCTAAAATCACCCTTGTAAAATAGCCCAAATATCCTGAGAACCCTTGTACATTGAAACACACATAAAGCCCTCATACAAACCCCTAATTAGGTCTACTCACTCTTAGAATACTACATATTGAGACTAATTTCATTGCAAATGGAGCTTGTATGAGAAACTTGGGTTTTTGGGTCATTTTGTATACTACATATGTATATTTATGTATCCTTATACTTATGTATCATATTTGGCCTTATCTCCGTCTTTGGTCAACATGAAACTTGTAGATCTCATCAAGATCTACAACTTTCATGTTTTGAGTTTTTCCAAATTCGGCCTCCTCTTCAATCTACACGCATTTTTCCTCCAGCCATTCACAGCAGGCCACGTGGCGCCCTCTGATTGCGCCACGCGGCCCGCTACCCTTCGCCTCATCCGCCCGCACCCTCCGCCGTTGGATCTCGCTTCAGATCCAACAGCCCCCATCTTCCCACGCCGCTCCTTATCCACAGCCATTGATCATCTTCCGCTCTTCATCTACACCGCACGCCCCCGCCTCGCCCTCAGCGCGCCACGCGTCGCACGCCACGCCCTTGGATAACGCACGCCGCTGTCCATCGCAACCTCTCATTCCACCTTGCGTTCCGACCCTCCGATCTAAACCCTAATCTCATCCACACCGCTCGCACACGCTTCGCTCACATCACGCCACGTGGTGGCTCCACGACCCTCAGATCGCCTCCCCGCGATCTGATCTCGCCCGCTCCCTAGTGATTGGATCTGGGCCGTTGGATCACAAGATCCAACGGCCAAGACTTCGTCTCCTACCTCCAGGCGCCCCTCTCCCCCACGTTCCTTGCCTTGCGGGAGGGGCGCCCCCTTTCCTTTTCTGGGCACACGTCAGCCATCTTCTCCGGCCGCTGACCTCGCCACGACGCTCCCCACTCGTCCCTCTCCCTCGCCAGCTCCCTCAAGCACCACCATCTCCGCCACACTCGCCCCACGACAGCCACCAACTTCGCCACTCACCCACTCCAGCCGTCACCTTCATCCTATAAATACCTAGCCTCCGACCACATTCAGCCCCATCCGCCACTCCAGAGAGATCCCTCGAGCTCCAAGCTTCCTATTGGTGACAGCAATTGGCTGATTTGTCGAGCGACGACAGAGCTTCTTCTCCGGCGAGATCCTCGGCCCACCGCCGTGTCGCAGCCACTCCTCCGAGCAGCTGCTAGAGCTCGGGACCTTACCGACCCCTTGAGCGACGACCTGGAACTCCCAGCGGAGCTCCAATTCCCAGGTAACTCCCTCCATCGATCTCCGATCTTCTTCTTCATTTTCCTGCTTTTTCTCTGCTTTTATTCGCTGTCATTGATCACCCTCGCACCTTCCAATCATCTCGGCGAGCTTCGCGTCGAAGCTCCGATCATCGCAGCACCCTCCGCACATTCCGACGACGCATACCACCTTCCTCCGACGAGCAGCTCCGCCATTTGGCCGGAGCTTACTCGCCAGACCACCGCACTCCACCGT
This sequence comes from Ottelia alismoides, assembly GCA_037367405.1. Classification (NCBI taxonomy): domain Eukaryota; kingdom Viridiplantae; phylum Streptophyta; class Magnoliopsida; order Alismatales; family Hydrocharitaceae; genus Ottelia; species Ottelia alismoides. The sequence goes on from JAZKJV010011012.1 coordinate 372,018, forward strand.
AGGCCTCGCCGCTCACTCACCTCACCTCCACGAACACCTGCACGCCTCGGCTATTCGTCTAAACCCTTGCAGGTCCTAAAATCTTCATTGGACGGAGCCTCGCCGGAGCTCCCTTCGCGCTTCATCGACGCTGAGCTTCAGCACATCTCCAAGGATCTTGAGGCCACCGGAGGCTCCGCCGTGCACTCCCGTTTCTTCCGAGCTACTTGGAAGCTCGAGACGTTCTTCATCGACGCCTGGTGACCGAGGCGGAGTTAGGCGACCTTCACCGGAGCACAGCCTTCTCCTCCGCAGGCGGCGGAGGACCATTCGAGACGACGCAGCAGCAGCCGTACGATCATTCGATCGAACGGCCCACGTCCAGCCACGTATTCCATCACCGCAACCGTCCTTGACCGTTCATCGCACTCCTGATCGGACGCCTCGCAAGTCGCCACGCGCCTTCATCGACATCCCTTGGATCATCTTGATCCAAGGGCCTTCAGGCCGCCACGTCGCCTACTCCGAGTCTCTGCACCCAAGCCTAGGCTCGGGTAACCCGAAGCTGCTCCGAGGCTAGCCCGAGCCTCCAGAAGACCCGAGCCTCGCTCCGAGCCTCCGACGCCCTCCGAACCTAGGCCGCCCCACGTGAGGAGCACGTGCGGCCTGGGTTATTTGCATAGACGCCCTTGGAGCTTTCAGAAATTGCAAAAAGACCCCTGTGAAGCAGACATCACGTGAGGAGCACGTGGTTCGTGGAGAAATTGCATAGAAGTCCTGCATACTATTGGTAATTGCATTTTAGTCCCTGTCAGCATATTTACTTATTGAAATTTTTATTTTCCAGTATTGCATTTACACCCTTATGTTTGCACGTGTCCATAGCATGCATTTTTCATCATTTTGAAATTCTAAAAATTGCAAGTTGTTGAGAATTTTGTCCTCTATCAGTTGGTACACGTGTCTGATTTTTGATTGGCTTAATTGAATTATCAATGAATTAATTGGTTCATTTGTGACATATTTTGCCCAGTGATGCCTTTTGATTTTTAATTAAATATCAGTGCCTTCAAAAATCACCAAAAATTCACAGTAGCTTAAGGACACCATTTTCAACACTCCATAAAAATTTCATGTCATTTGCACGCATAACGAGGCCTCAATAAATAGTTTAGTGATTTTCTTTAATTAATTTTAATTAATTCATTTCACAATAAATTTAAGTTCTGTCAATTTTCCTAGGTCCCTGATCATTAGACCTTCCTAGGATAATTTTAGTTCTTGGAGAAATTGTGGTTTGATATTTATTAAAAATTAAACACTGAAAATCACTCTGTCTGTTTGTTAATTCACAGAAAATTTATTTTGAGTCGAAAAATTCCAAAAAAATTAGTGTAGGTCATTTTCATCATAAATAACCATCTGGCCAATTTTCATTATTTTTGGACTTCGTTTGATACATCAATTAAATTTAAAGTTAAATTGGCTGAGATTTGTCTGCATATGTCTGCATAAGAAATAAAAAGACTAAAAAAATTTCGACCCTAGAATATCAACACTTGAAAATTGCTGTAATCCACCTAAGGAGACAGTTGCCTCCCTGAGATCGACCTTGGACTCCACCAAGTAAAAAATATCACTGCTTAAAATTGACCAAAATCTGACTTAAGTGGTTTTTGATCAACCTTCCGTATCCGACTGCAACGAACACTTAAAAGTAATTTGGACCATTAATTTGACCGAATTAACCAAGGGTGCGGGAGCGCACATCACTGGGTCTTCATGTCGCTCAGAGTCTATGCCATCTGTTCCATCTGCGTGATTCCCTGGCACTGCTTCTTCTCGATCAGCTCCATCCGGTCCAACTTCTCGCTAATGATGCCCATATCCGCAGCGGATGACTCTGCCTGTGCTGCTGCAACTGCGGATGAACTGGATGGACCGGCGTCGACCCGTGCTATCCTCTGGTACTGCACAGGTCCTGGCTGCTGCTGGGGTCTCCCCTGTGTGTACAACCGGGTCTGGGACATCACCATATAATTCTCGGCCATCTCCTCGTAGATGGCCCAGACCTGGTCGTGGTCCTTGGCGAAATAGGACCTACCGCAAGAAGCATTCACCAGGCCCTGGAGCTCTGGTGTCAACCCGCTGAAGAAGCTCTGCACAAGGTTCGGCTTCGAAATGTCGTGGTGCGGGCATCGGTCTGTGAGCTCACGAAACCTCTCCCATGCCTCGTGGAATTGCTCGTTGGGGAGCATGGAGAAGTTGCTGATCAGGGCCCTCGCTGCATTCGTCCGCCCGAGTGGATAATACTTGTTCAAGTACTCGGTGCGGAGCTGGTCCCAGGTGTAAACAAACTTCCCCAGATGCTTCAGCCAGGTGGCTGCTCTGTCTGCTAGAGAGAAGGGGAAGGCGATCATCCTGATCGTGTCCTGGTCCACCTGACGGTCGTGGACAGTGCTGCATATCATCAAGAACTCCTGGAGGTGGAGATGGGGCTCCTCTGTCGCGAGTCCGTGGAAGCGGGGGAGTAGCTGCAAGGTGTTCGGGGGGAACTTGAAGTCCCCCACGATGGTTGGAAGTACAACCCAGTGGTGCGTCAGTGTCGATCCGGGGTTGTGCAACTCACGCATCGGTCTCGGTGGTCCTCCGGCCGCGGCTGCTGCGGCGGCTGCTGCTGCGGCTGCTGCTGCGGCTGCTGCATCTGCATCCTCTGGAATCCTCGGTCCCTCTCTACGCTCCTCGCGCTCTGCTCGCATCTGCTCCATCTCTCTCCTCATGTCGAGCATGAAAGCTCCCTGATCTCTCAACTGCTGCTGGACGGTCTCTAAAGAGGCGATCAGGGTGGAGTTGATCGCTCCCTGATCCAATACGAAGTGCTCAGGCTGACGGGAGCGGTCCTCTGAACTGCCGGCCATAACGTCTGCAAAATCAAATGAGCCCAACTCAGGTGCTGTCAAATCTGCTAATCTCTCCTCGGGCTCATGTCGCTCAGGTCCGAAAGAGAGGGGGTCGAGGGGGAACAGGGCGGAGTCGTACTCGGGCTTGGAGAGCTGGTCTCGGCTCTCGCGGGCCAACCTAGATGATCGGGTAGACGTGCCCGAAAGCGATGCAGCCAGAGGCTGCCTAAGAGTGCGTCTACCCATCATCTTGATCTGGCGAGTAATGCGGATGAGATCTGGAAAAACTATGATCAGAATGCAAACCCCCGGTTCACCAACGCAACGCGAGCTGAAGACCGTAAAAGCTCGGTCAAATTATCTTGTCAATTTTTTTTAGGTGAACACACAAGATATCAGAGCACTTACGTGACCTGTTAGGATACCCGATGCTACCCCAACCGACTGGCCTGCACGGAAGAGTCAGTAGTCAGCTAGAAATAGCACCGGAGGGCTCTACCTAGGGTGCGGGTCACTCTCTCGCGCAAGCAAACCAAACAATGAGGGGGTTGCTCTCCCCAAGACAAATTTTTAAGGTGAGTGTCTTTTAGGGTCAATAGTCTTAGCCAGTCCCAATTTTATGGTTTTTCTTTTTAATATTTTTCAATGAAAACAAAGGCCTAACGAATTTTTCGGTTCTCCTGGTTATTTAATCCAAAACAGGGGGGAGAAGACGAAAAAGCCGATGCGCGAGAAATCAATGATGCATGCAGAGACAGAAATGCGTACCTGACTCCAGCAATCTACATGCAAAGTGATCTGCGTAGAATTTAAAGACAGGAAATAAACTACCTAAATGGTGCAGGCGGAAAACCGAGTCCCTAAACAACAGTGCTACTCGAAAGAATGGCTAGCCGACCACCAGCCTCCAATCCAAAGAGTCCGGTCTAGACCCACCCCTCCTCTTCTCGACAGGTCAAGTTCAGGAGTAGCGCTTGACAGGGTGGGCTCGCGGCGCGTAGGCTCGGAGGTGATGGAACGACTATTTTATTATTTTTTTTTATTATAGGTCCAATTACCGCACTATAGGAACAGGCAATTATATTAGGGTGTTTGGATCCTATGAATTACGTCACAATCAAGCAGAAAATCCTACGACTAGGGGCTCGGAAATCCACGTGAAACCGGAAAAGGCAGTAAGAGAAAAACCGCGTAAAAACTGCGAAAAACCGAACTAACTAAGGGGTCCCCCGAGCACACCGGTGCTCGACGAAACAGACCCCGAAAGTTCAAGTGTCTCTGAATGTACCTGTATTATTACAATCAGTTCAAATGTGCGAATAATAAATCCTAATCTAATCTATGCTAATTCACGGCTATTCTGCGGCTCCCGCACTCCTGCTTGCTTTCCTGCGCTCTCCTGCAGCTCTGTGAAGAAGAGAGCCGCCTCCGGTTCTCGCGGTTGCGTCGGCTTCTGAAGAAGCTGCCTCGATCCTCAGGCCCTCGCAAGAAAACAAACACAAGAGTGTCAAACCAGATTATTGTAAGAAAATGTCAGAAAAATATATCTACAGAAATCTATACAAAAAGCCGCGCAAAGAAAAAGCCGCGGAAAAACTCAAAAATCGACTACTAAGCCGTGCTCCCCGGCAACGGCGCCATTCTGACGAGCAGGCTGAGCGACTAAGGTAAAGGTACAAAAATGGTCGTTGCGACCTCAACCACTCAACTAGGCTCGATCAAGAAGAATAGACCACTAAAATAGATAAAAATCAATCAAAATGCGAAATAGCGGTCTTGCTATTTATTTAACCTGGTATAGCGACCAGGGTCGAACTCAAGGAGCACGGGTTGGCCTCTCAGCCTACGAAGTAGTCAAAAAGAGATAAAATAAAATAAAAGAAATGTTTTTGGTGGTTTTTGAATATTTTATATTTTTTTTTGGATTTTTAATGTATTAAGGAAATAAGGCGAGTAAACAAACACACACTTCAACAATTTATTAAAAGCAATAAGAATCAACCAAAAATTCAAACAACAATATTTTTATGTGTTTTATAATTTTTAGTGTTTTTGGTGAATTTTTTAGAATTTTCTGATTTTTATTTAATTTTCTAAAAATCAAAGGTGACTGAAATGAAAGGCACTGTCCAGCCGAGCTAAAAGGGCCTAGATAAAATATCTAAAGGCCCCAAATTAGCTGGGAGGTAATTTTCCTGTGAAGAAAAGAAAATAAGGAAAATTTAGGCACCTATTTTATTGTTTTAGGATTTTTAATTGATTTACTGTAATTTTTATAAGATTTTGAATGTTTTCAATTTTTAGTGGTTTTCAGTAATGAAAAATAGCCAAACTTGGCTAGAAAATCAAACACATCAAAATAGGCAGTAGACAATGTTTTTGTAATTTTTTGACACTATTTAATATTTTTTTGTGATTTTTAAAGTTAGACCGTGAAGAAAATAGAGGTTTTTGATTTTTTAAAAATATCAAATGAAAACAAAAATGTCCTAAAAAAATCCTCGAAAATTTTACACCATGGCAGGAGCCATGTGTCCAATTTTCGTTGGATTTGGAGGTAATTTGCTATTTTATTCAAAAATAAAGAAGGGGCACAGTGCACAGGGACCAAAGTGCAAATACCCGAGAGTCTGGGGGTCTGGTGCAATTAACCCAGCAGAACACGCGCTACGCGCGTGCCTGGGGCACTCAGGGACCCAAATGCAAGAAAAATAAGTTCCAAGGACTTATTGGCAACAGGTACCAAAAGTCCAGGGACCTATTCGCAAAATACCCAAAATATCACGCACATGTTTAAATACCATACGCACAGGGGTATAAATGCAAATAAACTAAAAGTTTCATTCAGCTGTTAACATCCAGAACAACAGGGGCATACAATGCAATTATCCCAACGAAACCACATGACGAAGCACGTGTCAGACCATGTACAGGGGTATAACAGCAAATAAAGGCAAGCACACGGGTCTCTATGCAAAAGTACCAAAACTTAAACAATTACGCTAAATATTTACAAGACTAAAAATGAAATAAAATAACTAAGAGGGCCTAAGGGTAAATTACCCTTTATTACTCGGACCGCTGGATGCGCGCCACGTGGAGTATCCGCCGGCGTAGAAGTGTGGTAGCACGTGAACCAACGACTGCGATCGACTCTCCTCTGATCTGACGGTGAAGGCAGCTCCAGGGATGAACGGCCCAGATGACACCTGGAGCGGGAGGACTGATCGAACGGAGGAGGAGAATCCTCGAAGAACAGATGACCGGCGAAGTTCGCCGGCCCGGTGGCTTCGCTCCGGGGCTCCTCTGCTGCGCCTGAAGGTCGGAGAAGCTCCGCAAGGGTGTCCCGCAGCTGGTGGTGGGCTCCGATGATCCAACCGAGCTCTGAGGAGCTCGGGCAAGGTCGGCGGAGCTGTGCCTCCTGGCTGAATGGCGAAGGACCTCAGATGGGCCTTAGTTCGACCTGCAAAGCAATCCAGAAGACTTGCGGGTCGAGGGCAAACTGCCTCGACCCGGTCAGGTGGGGTGACGGTGGTCTGTGGGTCGATATGGAGGGCCTCTGGCGAAGGGGGTAGATGGAGGAGCTCGACTCCTAGCTCCTGTGCGAGCTGGGTTGGATGGAGGGGTGAAGAAGGTGCGCGGGAAGTCGGCGAAGGCTATGGCGATGCCCGATGATCGGATGGTGGTCGGAAGCGGGAGGAATCGACGATGGATGGCGGCGGAGCGATTTGGGTGTAACTAGAATTTACGGAAAAAGAAAGACTATCAGAGCTACCTGGGTGGACGAGGAGACTGGGGAGGAGCTACGGAAGCTCTTGGTCTTCGCCTCGAGGAGCGTCTCCCTCTGAGGCTCGGTGCTCCTGCTGGTGGCGGAGCAACGGCGGTTGAGCTCGCCGGATCGATGGACACGCCTCCTCTCCTCGCTTCGACGGCGCCGGACGCGAGCTGTCACTCTCACGAGTACGCTGGAGCTCACATGAGGTGGATTCGAATGACCAAAGATGCAGGATTAGGGTGGCGGAGCAACGACTTAATATGGGTGCCGGTCCGGCTAGACGAGGTCGGGTAGGGCGTGTAGGTGCGCGGATCCCGATGTGGATACCCCGGCGAGGGTGTCGGATGTGGCATTAAGGAGTCGGACCCGGGGTTTAGGTGGTAGGCGATCGGGTTTAGCGGGGAAAAATCCGAGAAGTTGGGGACCCGCTAAGGACCCGTGTGGAGTGGTCCTGGGGGGGGGTAGTTAACCGGGCGGTCAACATCCCCCAGAGCCAACAGGAATAGGCCACGTGGCAGAATTTTAGAAGTGAAAATTAGGGTAGCTAGGGCCGATTTAGCAAAAACTTAAAACATAAAATATTTTTATTTTTTTTTTCTATTTTTTAGTGATTTTTAATAATTTTTTCGAAATAAAAATAAGGTATATACATAATATGTAATACATAGGTATATGTACACTATATAGGGTTTTTAATTTTGATTTTTAATTTGTTATTTTTATACAATTTTATTCCCATTTTATATTTTATTTATTTTCATTATAAAATAAGAAATAAAAAGGTATTTTTATTTTATTTTTATTATTTATATACATAGGTAAAATAAATACATATATACATTTATATACATGGTATATTTACAATATGTTTTTGTATTTTTAATTTTATTATTTTTATTTTGTTTTTGTTTTAATTGTTTTTATTTAATTTATTTACATTATATAACATATAATATTTACAAAAATTTTGGAAATTAATTTTATTTATTTATAAGGTTAAATAAATATATAAGAGTGGTTTATGTACATGATGAAAGTGGTGTTTTTGTTCTTTTTGATTTTTACCCTTTTTCTTTTGTTTTTATACTTATAAATATGTACAAGTATTTACAAGCATATTTTGGGCTATTTTTGTGAGGAAAAATATTTTTATTTATTTACATAAATATTTACACATGAGCCCCTATCTCCCTCTACTTTGGCTTTTATGCGGTCAGGCCCATGCTGAGCCCTCCCTTGGGTTAGGTTGCTCAATATTTATTCTAAATATTTCCCTCTTTTTCTTTTTAATCTTTATTCTTTTATTTTTGCACAAAAACATGCTAATTATAGGTTTTTACACAATGCATGCTTTTGGTAATTATTTGTATTTACACATATCTACATGCATTTGCAAAGGTTTTTGTAGCTAAAATATAAGAATAAAGAGTGATGAATGGGTATTCATCAAGCTGTTGTTCCTCTTCGACTCGACCTGCAGATGATGTTCTTATGCGCTTTCCCTATACAGAGGAACCACAGGTTCGAGGGCAAAGTGCCTCGGCCTGTTAAAATGAGAAATGGATGTCTGGGGGAGCATGGCATAGTTCTCTGACGAAGCGACGACGAAGGAGAGCTGGGTGCTTGTTCTTGGGAAGAATGAGGTGAATGGATGGGCGTAGAAGGTGGGGAGAAGGCTGGTGAAGGTGGTTGGGTCGTCAGAGTGGCAAGATGATGCTCCGGCCTCAGTGACTGGAGCTTTGCTCTAAAATGGAAACTCAAATCAAATGCTGAAAAGGCCAAACACCAGGCTACCTGATGGACGAGGTCGTATGTGCTGGATGTTAGGGACCTCCAAGGGTCATTTCCTTGATGGGTCAATGGGCCCAAAGGCTGGACTCGCCTCACGACGGAGCACGGTGGAGTATACACCGTATTTAAGGCTACATGACTCGAATCCTCACTGCGACGCTCTCCCTCACATGCTGTCACTCATGGAAGAAGGCAGAGGTCACCGGAGATGAGGACAACAACCAAAAGCCCCTGAAGAAGATGGACTCCAAGGATACAATATAGTAAGCAGGGTCCGAGAAAGATGGGGTATGAGCATGCGAACTGAGGGACGGATCCCTAGATATTTCATCAGGCGTGGATCTAGAATCGCTCCTCAGTAATCGGAGCTGCAAAAGGAAGGAAATGGCGATCGGATCGGGTCGAGGGAATTCGGCAAATAGTGAGCGAAATTGGATCTGAGCGAAAAACGTCTAGAGGGGGTAATAGACCGGAGTTAACAATCCTCCCTAGACCAATCAGGAGCGACGGTGAAAAAGACAAAAGAGACTACATGACAAAATACCAAGAAAAATAAAAATAAATAGATTAAAAATAATAAATGAATTTAAATTAAAAAATGAATAAAATGAAAATGTTTGTTATTTTTCAAGGGATTTTTTTGTGATTTTAATTTATTTTTTTGAAAAATAATTTACTCTATACATAGTATATTATATTATATATATGTATAATATACCTATGTATTTTGTACAATTTTTTATTTTATTATTTTTACAAGAATAACCCAATTTTATATTTTATTTATTTGCAACATAATTTTTGGAGTACAAATTTTTTTATTTTTATTATTTATTTAGATGTATATAATAAATGGGGAAAAGCATATATACATGTATTATGTATGAAGGAGAGAGAATTTTATTATTTTTATTTTTATTTTTCTAATTTTTATTTTATTTTTAGAATTATATACAAGGAGGTAAAAATATAATTTTATTTTTATTTTGAAAAAAGTAATTTATTTATACATATGATATGTACAACACAATGTAGGCCCTATCTCTCTCTACTTATTTATTTGGCGATCAGGACAATGCTTGGCCCTCTCGTGGGGTTTGGGTCACTCTGTATTTATTCTAAATACCTCCTTCCTTTTTATTTTCTTTTATTCTTTTATTTTTGCACAAATACATGCTAATTGTGTAATATTAACACATGCATGCATAATGCTAAGTTATTGTATTTACACCTATTTACATGATGCTTTGCCAAGATAATTAGCTAAAATAAAAGAATAAAGAGTGATGAACAGGGATTCATCACCCCCCTATACTTTATTTTTGCTAGTCCCTTAGCAAACACTTATTTGAAAAAGAAGTGAAAAGAGAAAAGAAAAGAAAAAGAAGGAGAATCAATGTTAATTATTAAACATGTCTTCATTAAATTGGAGTATGGAGCTCAGTCAGACCTTTAGATTATTAGTTTATTGGAACCTTATTTGGACCTAAGGTTAAAACTCAATAGCCTCTAAGTTCCATCAATCTATGGCCAAGACTCATCAATACTCCAAATCAGAACAAGTCTACATACACAAACTCTAATGACCATGAATCTTTTCTTGTACTGTGTAAGTGATAGGTAGCTCCCCACAACAAGGTAACTCTAATACCCTAGTCCAGCAACTCTTTCCTCGAGGAGAGGGGTATTCCCGTCTAAGTTCAAGTTCAATCGGCTCAAGAAGAGGAGGAAGAAGAGAATGGACCATGACCAGTGTAGTCATGTATCCTTGGGAGCCCAACCAGTGTAGTTAAGTCTCCCACTGCAAGCTTCATGAGATGAGAATGTGTAACATAATCTTTGCTTTATTTGGCTATATACAATCCGATGGGTGTTTCATTTTCTATCAGACCCACCACTTTTTTGAGTTTTTCTTTCTTTTGCACTTTTTTTTTCGATGTGTATATGTACAATATATCTACATGGTGCAACATATATACATAAGGACTTTTTCCTCTTGAGCCAGTAGACTATCCCTCTTTTGAAGCATTATTACAACCCACAACTCCTGTCTTTAGACCTCAACACCACCATACCAAGTTGAGACGCACTTCCTTCACTAGAAGAAGATGAGAGGTTCTGCCTAGAAGTACTACCCTCGTATGCTACCCCATGCCAAAGGAAACTGCCTCCTCACCACCTCATCCGTAGAGAGCTATGTGTAAAGTGCTGGTGCAAGTAAAGCCATTGTCTGAGAGAGTCATGTGTGCGTTGTTAAATACTCTACTTAGGCTCATCAAGATGACATGTGATCATAGCTTAGTGGACTCGAAGAATTAAGTTCCAAATGGACCTGAAGAGTCTCAACCCTAAATCCTATAAGGTTCCTCCTAGAATTAGGTGGATTAAGGTCTTAACCAAGCTCCATTTTCCAATTTAATTCCATACTAGTTTAAATGGCAACTATGATTCAGAAGAGTGTACAAGTATATGCAAAAATCTTTCTATGCAAAAGTTTTTAAAAATATGCAGAATTTTTGGAAAATGTTTGATTGTATGCATGAATGCAGAAGTTTTGCAAAGTATTTACACATATTTACACAAGGATTTTTGCAAACTTTTATTATTCAAACAATTTTCAAATTTTTTTACTATATGCATAGTTTTGATATCAAAATATTCACGAACTTTTTACAATAAAAAAGTTTTTACAATTATTTGTACACAAATAATATGTAGAAATAGCTATGTATGTGCAGGAAAGAATTTTATGTACAATAATTTTTTTAAAATTTTAACGATTTTTAGATAAAGGATTTTATCCATTTTATTTATTAACACACTCACACAAAGTACGAGTTGTGGCTAAAGTATATATGAAATATATACGACACTCCCTATACTTAGCTCGAACGATGTCCTCAGAGTGGATCAAGAGCAATGAAGAAGATATAACTCGTGCTTAGTATAGGGAAGTGAAAAGGAAAGCTATACTACAATGACGAATCAAAGAATAGAATAAAGAGGGCTCGGTGTTTTCCCCTATACGTAGGATCAGGTAATCCTAAGTATATCAGACTGTACATAAAGGGAAATCCGAGTGATAGAATGTACAAGGTAAGAAATGACTCAACTTGTCCTCCCTTATACTTAGGGTAAAAGATCCCTAAGTATAGAAAGATATATGAATAGTGTGGAGGACAAGCGAGGGAATAACTAAAATGAGACAAATATATACAAGAGGAAAGGAATGACATAACCTTCTATATTTAAGGTGAAGGGTCCTTAAGTACAAGCAACAACATGAGAAATGAAATAGAACAAGAATGAAAAAATCGGTGTTTACACCCCCTATACTCAGGATAAGGTACATCCTAAGTATAGCAAAAATAATCCTAATGGAGACCTGAGGTGTAAAACAAAAATGGAAGAAGCAAGGAACAAGTCAAGACGAAACACATATATACAAAGTGGACAATGTTGAGGTGCCTCTCAACAAGCACTAGATTTTACGCCCCTAGCTGGGCTCAAAGGCTAGGATAATGCAGTATCAAGGTTCAGGACGACATCTGTAAGGTGAATGCTGTACTGTCGTGGTCTTGGTAGAAGAACAACAACGAGGTCAACAATGTAAGCAATGACACCCAAGTAGACAATCAGGCAAGTGTCTGCTACCGAGCATGGATATGGGAAGATGACATCGTACTCCGGTAGCACAAAAGAAGTCATCGACTCAAGATCAGATTTGAGTGGAATGGTAGAGCTGAAGAAGTCGAACGTGGAGAAAGAAGGACCGGTCATGGAATCCTCCATGTTAATCACTGTCTCAAAAAGGTATGTAAGATCATGATCAAGAGACTCACTCAAAGAACCAATATTCGACGCATAACATGGAGAAATATCAACAAGACCATCGAATATCTCAAAGATCTGCTCATCCACGTGAGGGTTGTCGAGGAGAAATAACTCAGACTCAGAAAGATCAGAAATATCAGAAGACTCGGTCTCGTGATCTGACAGATCGGATATACTCTCTGAAAGTGAAACCGAGGACGTAGCATATGTGGCATTCTCCCGCAGATAACCCTCAAGGAGTAATGCTAGATCATTAGTGAGAATGGGAGGATCAGAATCTAAATAGGAATCTGCGCCACTGTCAAGCACCCACTCCTCACACCAAAATATCTCATCAACTAAAATGTGCCTCTGAATAATCTGGAAACAGGATATGGTACTGGTCAACAACGCGGAAGTTGTCGAAGTGTATGAAACAGATCCTCGAGCTGCGACAGTGCTGGATATCATCTGGTCCTCATGAAATTATCTATCTCATCAAACTGGAGGACAAAAAGGCTCAAATATGGGACTGTCTAATTCTGACATTTCAACGTAATGTCCCTCATCGAGCTCTGGCTGCTGGGCTGAATCAAGATGTCCATCTGAGTCAGAGAAGTACCTCTGCATAGTAGAAGGTGAGTAAGCTAGGAATGGAAATTGAAAAGGCTGAACTGATGACTGTATGAGCGTGGGCTCCTCTATCTCCTGGTATATCATAAGATCTGATATCCTAGATTCCTGAACTGAAAAGTATGGTACTGACTTGAACTCTAGATAGGAGAACAACGGGAACTCGATCAATCTCTAGGCCTGAATTTCCACGATGGCAGTCATCTCATCTGTCGTCTATACTGCAGCTGAATCCACGTCCTCGATTTGGTGTGTAGTAGTTGTGTGCTCATGAAATGTGGCACACATCTCTCTCCTGGTTGATTGGCGGAGGAGAGATATGAACAAAATCTGGTGGTCTAGACTCATTTCTCTCATGCTCTCATAGTTTTTGGCTTTGATAGGATCATCCCTTACTACAACAAAATTTAGCTATAGTGACATTTTTACAAAATCCATCCTAAGTTACCCATTGTTAAATATATAATGACGATACTATTCGTTGCGAAATGAGTTTTAGTACTCAAAATTTGCAATGAATATCATATTTGTCATTATATCATTAGCAACGGTACACATTAATATGCTTATCCATTGCTATTTTTCAAAATATCAACTAATCTTCACTTTTTTTTAGTTTAAAATTTAGCGATGATTAATTAGAAGGTTGAAAAATAGCAACAAATAAGCATCGTTATGTGGACCGTTGCTAATGATATAATGACATATATGATATTCGTAGCTAATTTTGAGTACGAAAAATCATTTCGCAATGAATAATATCATCGGTATATATTTAACAACGGCTAATTTAGTGATGGATTTTGAAGAAACCATCACCATAGCTCAATTTTTTGTAGTGCCTATATATAGGAAAAAGTGGTGCTGCCCCTTGGAAACAGCTAACATGGATGCCCCTCGCAACATTTTTCCACAAATTTTTTTTTTGAAAAATATGACCATGTATATTCATCTAAATGGATGCCCCTCCAATATGTCATTTGAATTTCGTCATAAAAAGAGACAATTATGCTCTCCATCTAGAACAGGTAATTTCAACGGATTAAACACTGTTGTAATCGACATGTTCTAGATAGAGGGCATAGGACTCTTCTTTTCTGACAAAATATGAATGACATATTGGAGGGATATTGAAAAATGACAAGATAGGAGTCGCTAAGTAATGGCCTCACAATTTAGGCTCACTGTCGCTGAGGCAACTACTCTAATCCTCTCATTATTCAAAAATTAACCCACACAAGTAATTAAGCATTTAAAAGCAAGAGTTAAAATTTATTATACCCTACTAAGATTGTATAATGGCAAGCAAGTATGGGTCGAACACAGGAAGCAAAGGAGTAGAGCATGCAAGATAGAAATCAAAGTACCAAATATCTCTCAAAGACTTAGCCAAGTTACACTTTCATGTGGGTTATTTTAATTATATTTTTCCATTTTATTTTATATCTTAAATTTTTATTTTTTTATTTATAATTTTCTGATATTGTACGTTCTTTTTTATATTTATATTTTTTATATGTTCTTTTTCTTTTAAAATAGATATAAGGCTATATAATATACATATATATATTACTATTTTTGAGATTTTTCCAAAATTTTTGTTAATTTGTATATAATTTTTAAAGTAAAGAATACTCAAAACAGGGAATGAAATAAATACCCAAAATTAAATGGAGATGAAAAATATAAAACAATGTCAAAAATTCTCTAAATTGATTTTTATATATAGATAATAATATACAGAAAAAATATGCAACAGAAAATACAATTTTTGGATTTTTTGATATTATTTATATGTTTATAAAGGTTGTAGGAGTTTTTCAATACATATGAGTTTTCTTTTATATTTTTTAATGATTTTTTTCTGAAGTTGTAAAATAACTAAATAAATATAAAAAAAATATTTTTTTTGGAATTTTTCAAAATGATTTTGTATCTTTTATGGGTTTTATAATGCAAATAGGGATGAAAATGACATTTTTTGTTTTTTAAATAATAAAAGACTGAAAATGAAAAATAAAAATATGTACGTGAAAGAGTGTTGCAACATGAACTCAAGTTTATTTTTGGATTTTTTTGAATTTTATAGATGCATAAAATAAATAGAGACAACAAAGAGAAAATGCAATACTAGCAGGGGTAATTTTTCTAAATATATAAAAGTGCAAGTTCCTGAGTGCAAATTTTACATAAATATATTATGCTGGAAAAATGTTATAGGGCCTAATATAAATAAATGAAACTCTGAGGGCCCTCTTGCAAATACACCAAAATCACGTGTGTGAACACGTGCTCCACTAGCGGGGACCTGTTCGTAATACCAAAAATCCAAGGGCTTGTCCACAAATTTTCCAAAAAATGTATAACTACATAAAATAGTTCTGGAACTAAGTACAAATAACTAATAGCCTAGGGGCCCAGGCGCAAAATTCCCTCTCACGTGAAAGGTCACATGAGGTGATGTGGCCTAGACTAAAATATAAATCCAGAAAGAACGAGGGCCATTTTGCAAATTTTGCGGAACTATTTAACATCAGATGAAAGATTGAGTTCTAAAACTTTAAATACAAAACTTGCGGGGGCAAAGGTGCAAAATACCCAAATACAACACACGTGGCACATTCTGAGTACACGATGATGGTTCACGAGCTACAGCTGGGATTAGATGGTTGATGAAGATAGGATGGCCGACACGCGTTGAGATTGGACGACAGCTGCAGCCCTCTAAGAACCGATCATCATCCGACGATGATGAAGTCGGGAGGAAGAACTGTGATGAAGTTGCACCGCAACGAGCTTCTCTGAGCACGCTCCACCTCCCCTGAAGTTCCTTTACTGCAAAATAATTCCCCCGCCATTCCTGGAGGGATCCTAGACCTGACAGCGGTGCTAAAATGGCTTAACGAGCTCTGAAGCGCCTCCGCAAGGTCAAGAGTCAAGGAGGGCTCCAGATACCAAAGACCAGCAAAAATCGACCCCTTGGGGGTCCTTTGGCGCCCCAGCACCTACAAAAGGAAAAAGTGACGCAAAACAAAGGGGTTATGGGTCTTATATGGGTGATATGGAGCAAAGAATAGCACGAGTGGAGCTCTTCGGCATATGGCGGTGGAGGGAGAGCGAGGGTCTTGCTCTTTGCGAGACCAAGGTGATCCGAGTTGTGTCAGGTGATAAGAATGCAAAAAAGGAGGATGTGAGGGTATTTGGCAAGGCAGAGGGCGTCGGGTACGACCAGAATCAACTGGTGGAGCAAGAAGCTCCGTCGGATGAACTTCTTGAGATTCCCGTGATGCAGAACGAAATCAAGTGGAATAGCATGCGGATTATGATTACTGGGAAACTAAGAAATAAAATGAACTCGAAGAAAGGGAGGAAAGCTCACTAGAGTTTTTCGGGAGCGAGCTCTGATGATGTAGCTCTGGCGAGCTGGATCAGCTCGATTCGACACCCACGACGACCCCTCGAAGGCTGGGATCGATTCCTGTTGTCACCAGGAGGATCCTTGGATGCCTAGGATTAGGGTTTGAAGGAGGAAGAGTGATCAAAGAATAAATGGATGGTTGGAGATGATTTTTATATACATTGGCAACTGGGCTTCAAAATCGACGAAGATTGAGCGAATCGGCGATGCTATCCCCGAAGAAAAGCATGGGTGTGAAACATAGATAATCGGCGAGAAAAAGTCAAGAAGGATTCGTCACGAAAGAGAGCAAAGGCCGGCCACGATAAATCCGTGAAGTAGGACAAAAACTCGGTTCTAACGCAGTGTAGACCTCGATCAGAGAGTTGATGGAGGTCAACCAACAAGGAGATCTAGTTGGTCCACGTGGACCAACCAGAAAAATCCCTGGAAAAATATTTATAAAATCGATTTAAAATAATAAAAGATTTTATTAAAGTCATAATTATTAACAAAAATGCAAAAGTACAAGTTATGGCTAAAGTATATCTAGAGTATATATGACCCCCTATACTTAGCTTGAGCTATGTCCTCATAGATCAGAGAGAAAGAGAAGACATAACTCGTACTGAGTATAGAAAAATCTAAAGAATAATGAACGAAGGAAGAAATGAACGAATGAGAAGTTGACCGTGCCCCCCGTGCTTAGGATCAAATTATCCTAAGTATAGCATACTGTACACAAAGCAGGGAAGGTCAAGGGTGGGAATGAACATATCATACTCAGACTGTCTCCCCTTATACTTAGGGTAAGATATCCCTAAGTATAGACAAGAAGATGATACAATGGAGAGCATCGAAGAATGGAAGAAATCTGGTGCACACCCCCTAATACTTAGGACAAACATAAGTATAGAAGACCGACAAAAAGGAGCGACAACTTTTTTGATAGGAAAAGAAGAAAATAAGAAAAGAAGAAAAGAACTAGAAGAGGGAATATGAACACGCGGGGTGCACACTGATGAATCCATGTTCATCACTCTTTATTCTTTTATTTTAGCTAATTATCTTAGCAAAGCATCATGTAAATAGGTGTAAATTTAAAACTTAGCATTATGCATGCATATGTTAATATTACATAAAAATGAATTGATTGGATCGAATGGGAGAATGCAAAGGATAGATGTTATACCTGAAGGTTTAGAGGGACTCCTAAACTTCAGGACAAGATGGACGTCGGGGTAATGGCCTCAACCACATTGTGGCGGATGGGGAGGCTTCTCGCGACGGAGTTCCAGCCACGAAGCTCAAGCTGCGTCTCTGCTACACCAAACCGAGCTCCAAAGGGCGCTCCAAGTAGCTACAGTCAGCTAGAGGTGACTAAAGGTCGAAATGGGGTCAAGAAACGAGCTACCGCTCAGTGAAGACAGAAAAAGATGTTAAATAGGGTTCACAGGGATCTGGAATGATTGAGCGAGAGCGCGCAACCCTAGGAAGATCCTTGCTTTCTTAGGGATCCGCAAAGGTCACAGATCCTAGGAGGAGGCTCGGGCGAAGAATCAGAGCCAGAGGTGATCGAAGTCGGGCAGGTTAATTGGAAGAAATTAGTCCGACGATAAGGTGGGTGACCCGACCCAACCTAGAAGGAAGCATTGACTGGAGTCAACAAAGTCCCTAGACCAATCAAAAAATCAGAATATACAAAATAATAAAAAATTCAATAAAAATAACAAATTAATTCAAAATAAAAAGTATATAAAATAAAAAATATGTATTACTTTTCAAACTATTTTTACGTGATTTTTAATTATTTTTATTAAAAATAAATTAATTTATATACAATATATAGTATAATAAACATGTATAATATACCTACGTAATATGTATAAGTATTTTATTTTATTATTTTTACATAAATACCCTTATTTTGTATTTATTTTTTTATAACATAATTTTAGAAGTATAAATTAACTTTTATTTTATTTTTACAAATCAATAAGGGTATATAATAAATAATAAGTGTGATATGTGCATGTGTTTTTTATACAGGGGTACGAGGTTTTTATTTTTATTTTCTTGATTTTTATTCTATTTTTATATTATTTCTATAACAATATACAAGGGTTTACAAATGATACTTTAATTTATTTTGTCAAAAATAAATATATAAATAATATGTACACTATATAGTGAGCCATATCTCTATCTAATTATTTTATTTTGCGTTCTGATCAAGGCTTAACCTTCTCTTGGGGCTGGGTCACTCTGTATTTATCTAAATACATCATTCTTTTTCTTTTTCTTTACTCTTATTTTTGCCAAAAATACATGCTAAATATGTAATGTTAACATAAAAATGCAATTTGTTAAGTTATTCTATTTACAAGTATTCACATGATGTTTTGCCAAGAAAAATAGCTAAAATAAAAGAATAAAGAGTGAGAATCAGGGATTGATCACCCTCCTATACTTTACCTTTGCTAGTCCCTCAACAAACACTTATTTGAAAAAAAAAGTGAAAAAGAGAAGAACTAGAAAAGAAAAAGAATCAAGGTTGATTATTAAACTTATCTTCATTAAATTGAAGTATGGAGCTCACTCAGACCTTTGGATTATTAGTTTGTCAGAACCTTATTGAGAAATAGGTTTAGGACTCGACCTCTAAGCTCCACCATTCTATGGTTAAGACTCCTCAATAAACCAGATCAGAACAAGTCTACACATGCAAACTCTAATGACTATGTATCCTTCCTTGTACTGTGTAAGTGATGTGTAGCTCTCACCTCAGAAATGACAAAAGAACAACCTCTCTCCACAAGGTAATTCTAATTCCCTAGTCTAGCAGCTCTTTTCTCGAGGAGCAGGGTATTCCCTTCTAAGTTCAAGTTCAACCAGCTCAAGAAGAGGGAGAAAGAAGAGAATGGACCGTGACCAGTGTAACCACGTATCCCTTGGAGCTCAACCAGTGTAGCTAAGTCTCTCGATACAAGCTTCATGAGATGAGAAGGTGTAATCCATAAG
Source organism: Ottelia alismoides (assembly GCA_037367405.1). Taxonomy (NCBI): domain Eukaryota; kingdom Viridiplantae; phylum Streptophyta; class Magnoliopsida; order Alismatales; family Hydrocharitaceae; genus Ottelia; species Ottelia alismoides. The sequence goes on from JAZKJV010011012.1 coordinate 391,327, forward strand.
CTTTGCTTTATTTGACTATACACACTACGATGCATTTTTTTTTCAATCAGGCATGTACACTTTTTTGGGGTTTTTCTTGATTTTGCACTTTTTTTGATGTGCACATGTACAACATATATACATGGTGTAGCATATACATAAGAAGTTTTTCTTGAGCCAGTAGACAATCCCACTTTTGAAGCATTGTTGCAACCCACAACTTTTATCTTTAGACCTCAACACCGTCAGATCAAGTTGAGGTGCACATCCCTCCCTAAAGGAAGAGAAGAGGTTCTGCCTAGAAGTACTACCCTCATATGCTACCCCAAGCTAACTCCTCACCACCTCATCCGTGTGGATCTATGCATAAGGTGTTGGTCCAAGTAAAGCCATTGTCTCTGAGAGTCATGCATGCATTTTAAGTGTTCTACTTAGGCTCATCAAGATGACATGTGAACACAGCCTAGTGGACTCAAAGAATTAAGTCACTAATGGACCTAAAAATTCTTAACCCCAAATCCATAAGGTTCCTCTGAAGTTAGGTAGATTAAGGTCTTAACCAAGCTCCATTTTCCAATTTAATTCCAGACTAGTTTAAATGTCAACTATGATTTAGAAGAATATAGAAAAATATGTACAAAATTCTTTTTATGCAATGCAAAATTTTATGAAAAATGTTTGAATGCAAGAGGAAGGTTTTCTAAATGATTTACAAACATTTACAACTAGGTTTTTGCGAAAATTTTATTTTTCAAACTTTTTTCAAAAATTTTATACTCTATACATAATTTTGATACATAAAGTATTTACAGGAATTTGACAATAAAAATATTTTTACAAACATTTTTATAAAAATAGTTTTCACAAATGGTTTTTACAAGCATGTATGCACAAGAAATAATTTTATATGCATAAAATTTTTTATTTTTTTGTGATTTTTCATTTGTGATTTTTAGCCATATTATTTATTAACACACTCACATAAAGTACGAGTTATGGCTAAAGTATATATACAATATATACAATACCCTCTATACTTAGCTCGAACGATGTCCTAAGAGTGATAAAGAGCGATGAAAGGAAAATATAACTTGTGTTGAGTATTGAGAAGTCAAAAGAAAGGCTATACTACGATGACGAATAAAAGAATGTAATGAATAGAGGCTGGTGATCCCCCTATACTTAGGATCAAGTGATCCTAAGTATAACGGTTTGTACACAAGGGGAAAACTGAGGGTTAGAATGTACGTGGTCTACCTCCCCTATACGTAGGGTGAAATATCCCTAAGTATAGGCAGTAAAACATAGGTAAAAAAATCAATCAGATAATAAAAAATCTGACACCCCCTATACTTAAGGAAAGTATACCCTAAGTATAACATAATCAACAGATGAAGATGGGGTATTAGACAAAAGAATGAATGATATGGACAACTCGATCTATATAGTTGCGGAAGAGAAGTTATAATCAGGCATGAGATATAAATGATATGAGTCAAAGACCACATCTCATACAGAATGAATAAGGGCAATGTCAACGATCAGCAGATCATGATCTAGATATGTCTTCAAGCGCTGACCGTTAACTCGAAAGGCGGATTTAGAAGACAACTCGGATATATCAATGCTTCCGTTGTCGCTCACCTTTCGAACCAAGTATAGTCCCTTCCATTTTCTATGTAACTTCCCTAGAAATAATCTCAACCTAGTATCAGATAACCATATTCTCTGGTTTGGCTCAAACTGTTTATGGATGATATGAGAATCATGCCATATCTTCACTCTCTCCTTATACTGTAGGCTACTCGAAAAGTTGTGTTCCTAAGCTCCTCCAGGGCTACCAACTCTTCTTTCCTTTGGTCTCCTATTCTCTTCGGATCCAATAATAACTCAGTGACTGCCCGTAGTGACTTATGCTTGATCTCCATAGGTAAATGGCATGGCTTGCCATAAATGAGATGAAAGGGAGACGTACCCGAAGGTGTCTTGAAGGAAGTTTGATAGGCCCACAAGAACGAGTCCAAAAATCATGATCAATCCTTTCAGTCTGGGTGAATGACCTTCTGCAAAATAGTCTTGATCTCCCTGTTCGATACTTGAGCAAGACTATTGGTCTGAGGGTGATATGGAGTGGAAACTCGATGGTCAATGCTGAACTCGTTAGCAATGGCCCTTATCTTGTCGTTGATAAAGTGAGCCTCCCCCATCAGATATCAAAACTCTAGGAACCCCGAACCGTGAAGTGATATTCTTCCTCAAAAATCAGCAAACAGTCTTTACATCTGCGGTTCGGGTGGGGATGGCCTCAACCCAATGACTCATATAATCCACAGCAAGCAGAATGTATACTCAAATCCCTGAATCTTAGGGAATGGACCCATGAACCCGATGACTCACATAATCCACAGCAAGCAGAATGTACTCAAATTCCTAACTCTTAGGGAATGGACCCATGAAATGAATGTCCATGCGTCGAAAACCTCACAAAAGTGAATGGGTTGCATCATCATCATGTCACGATGTCCACAAGTGTCCATCCTCTGACAGTCAGCAACCCTTCTTGAATTCATCTAAATCATTGAAGAAGGTAGGCCTGAAGGATATGGAAAAAATCCTCAAGCACATCACAGAAGCGTGATGATTGCATCGAATGCGATCGGGAGTGCCTAGTCTCACTAGTCGCTCCGGGCAGCGAAAACTAAAATATTCTATGTGACAAAACCACATGTGATCCAAGAACACTTCTCGGATCATTTCGTCCAAACCACAAATAAGTAATATGATTACCTCTTGAAGCATGGTTGCGATCGAGTCTCTAAACGAAGAGACCTCCTATCTCAAGTCCGATCCATCGGAGGAGATGCTTGCGAGCGTGTTGATGAGATACGTGCTTCTCACAATTCATGTTGAAGATCCAAGCCATGGATCTTCTGATCTCGACAAACGAGATACAACGTCTTCTTCATGAGCGAGGCACGCCGAAGTAGACGGAGATCCACTAGTAAATGATCGGGCAACATAACGACAACGCTGCGTCGATGACGATTCTCACAATGGCTCCATGGTGGACGGTCATTATAAGAGAGAGAGAGGCTTTGGCGTGTGGAGAAAAGAGAGAGAGAGAGCATTCATTATTATCTTGTATCATGAAGAGCAATGGATGCCTCTTCTTATATAGGGTTTTGGGAGTCCATGGATCCCAATCCATGTACAACACACAATCAATGGTTGAGATTGATTTATGTGTCTTTCAATGGCTATGATATTGTTGTAAAAACACAACAACAATTAATTTACAACAACAACAACAAAGCCTTTTCCCACAATTAAGTAGGGTCGGCACAACAACAATTAATTTAATTTAATTTAATATATATCGATAAATCAATATATTTAAATTCAAATCAAATCAATTAATTATCCTTGGAGATAATGAGGAGATAAACCATAACCCCTAAAAAGGGGGGATGGCTACCAACATCTCATGAGATCTCATTATCTCATAAGATCTCAATATCTCATGAGATACATTATCTCTTGATATCTCCAGGATTTACAACAACAATTGTTGTAAATTATTTCACAAAAATAATTCATAATTATCTTGTCAAATATTGCAATCATGCTATTGGAAAAATGTGAATCACATTCACATCCCAAAACAAAGTGTAAATTATATTTTAATTAATCATCCAATGTGAATCCAATTCACATCAATAATTAATCAACAAATATAAATCACAAATAGCTCTCTCTTATATATTATAAATCACATTTATAATATATATGATTAATATGGATAGTGCTATCCATATTATTCATATCTGGGATAATTAAATCGTATTTAATCATCTTTGATCTCTATTCTCATGTGCAAAATAATATGATTCACATTCACATTATTCACATCTTTGATAACTAAATCACATTTATTTATCTCAGATAACTCTCCTTATAATATGAATCAAATTCATATTATTCATGATAATTAAATCACATTTAATTATCAATTTTCTTGATGCCCGGATACATATATCAACAATGAAATTATCCATGAACTCTTTCAAGGATAACGTGCTTTCTCCGCGGATACTTGGAGATAAGGACAGGGCGATTGTATTGTTCCACGTATAGTGACTTGGATATTGAGATCACATCTCAAATAGATCTTGGGCCTCCCATAGATGCTTGATTAAATCAAGACCGTAAATCTAATCTTCTCATTGCATCTGAATCACATTCAGATCAATGTCCAACATTTGGACCAAGATCAGATTACTTCTCTACTGAGAGGAGTCACTAAAATCCAGAACAGTTTCATCACTCCCTAGGAATGGAAGCATCATGGTTATACAATCGTTTATGATCACATCACCCTTAGGTATTCCCAATACATGTACATCCTACATACTGGAAGACTCAGAATAAACCCAAAGTATTAGATCAACTTTATACTATCTACTTCAGGGTTTTTATCAGTAAGTTTCTCATTTGATCATCAGGAGTTGGTATCGATCATATACTTTCCAAAAGCATATATCATACATAGGTCTTGATCATATTCTTTCCAAAAGAATATATCAAACTTACAAATTCAGTCAAGCTTCCAAAGCGAGATGACCGTGCACGGATTTGATTCTTCCCAATATCTCATGAGTGAGCTCATGTCTTCCGGTTCAGTAGTGAACTTGTATGATCCATTTGAGAGACCGTATTACTCATATGCCCTTATATGCACACCAGCACACCGGTGTATAGACCTTGGTTAGGTCATCAACCTATTGGTTTGCCAAATGTACATACTCAGACATATAATAACACATTTGTCTCCGGTCAAAGGATGCGTGCCTAGATCGGGATAGCATACGAAATAGGACTTTGGTTATCTCGATCTCGTTAAGTCAACTCTTTGACCTAACTAATCTGAAATCTCCGAATCTCTATTCCTATGCAAAGGACTTTCATCAAGTGGTCAGTCAGATATCAGCCTATGTGAGAAAGGATTGCCATGTCCTACTTAGGATGAAGATCATCTCTTAACAATCATTTGACGGCGCTTGATGAGTCCTCAATCTAACCCTTTAGATATTCATCCAAGCACCAGCTTCTATGATTCAATTATTGAATCAACAGTTGTATGATTATTAAGATGGCCATGGTACATAACCCTAATTGTACCAAGGGACATATTATGCAAATTAGTTATTCTTCATTTCAAATCAGAGGATGATATTTGCAATAACATTTATAGCATAATGGCTCGTCGTGGGCTCGCATGTCCAACAATCTCCTACTAGCCCAAAGAGCCATTAATGTGCTAATCATTTAAACCCACACTCATGTGACAATCATAGGCTATTTAGAAAATAGCTAGGTAAGCTGATCTGTCACTCTATTCCCAAAAGACTATGCCAAGTCCTTTTACGACACATGCATATCTCTTAGTGACAGTGCTCGCATCCAATGCGAATGTTGCATCTTATGCAACCAATACTCAATCTTGATAAAGCAATTATAGTGTCCTTGACACTATTGCTCAGTAATCATTATAACAAGTTTTTCCATAATCCTTATTAGAATACCTTTATTCTCGGAGATCACTATCTCCTAAGGCATCTACAGTTAAGACCCTTATAGATACTATCTACAAGGTCTTAAACTTTTGAAGATAAGACTTTGAAATTACTACTCTAAGTCTCGTCACCTTTTAAGATTTTGTTATTACTGCAATCAAGTGTTTTATCTCCATAGTAGGATTAGCAACACTTTACTACTCCCACTGCATGGCAGATATATGGCTTTTGTACACATCTAGCATACTCTCGGCTTCTCGTAACTGATGAACAAGGGCAACCAATTTTAGCATTCACTTCCTCAACCTTTTGAGGTGCTATCCCTTTAGATGGGTCAGTACCATATCTTAAGGGAAGGAAGCCTTCCTTGGGATTTTCCTAGAATGGAACTTGTCCAAGGTGTACTACAAATGTGACTGTCCCAATAGCTTCTTCTCTTTGCTTCTGAACACCTTTAGAACTAAGATCCAAGAGGCATCTTTTTGAGATCATATCTCAAGTTATGGACCATATAATAAAACACTTATTATTATCCTTATATCATTTTGAATGATTAGGATATTATCTACATTTAGCATGATGAACACAATGGCACTCCCACTAAACTTCACATGGTACACCAAGATTCTATCTGAAATCATAACATTTATAATTTCATCAAATCTGATGTTCCAACTACAAAAGCTTATTTTGAGTCCATAGATTGAATTCTTTAGCTTGCACACCTTGCTTTCCTCAACCATGAAGCCCTGGGGCTACTTCATGTGAATATCCTAAGAGAGGTATTCATAGAGGAATGCAATCTTGACTTCCATCTCGAAGATGTCAAAGATAATTTGTGTAGCTACAATTAGCAATAATCTGACGGGTTTAAGCGTGGTTACTGAATAGCAAGTCTCATCGTAAGCAATGTCTACTCTTCAAACGTGTAGCTCATGGCTACGAGCCGTGCTTTGAAGATCTCTACCTTCTCATCAGGTTCCCTTTCTCTTGAAGATCCATTTACACCTTTATGGGTCTTACCCATATAGGTGGATCCTCGAGGGTCCATATACAACACTTGTATATGAAGTCTACTTTAGACTTTATTCCTAACATCCATCTTTCCATGTCATGATCCTCAGGAGCTTCATCACATGATGTCCTATCATTGTCATACTTAATTGACACATGGAATTGAAGGATATGGAGAATTCCTCAAGCGCATCACGAAAGCGTGATCGTCATATCGAATACGACGAAGAACGACTAGTCGTACTAGTTGTTCGGTGCATCGGAATTTAAAATTTTTTAAACCGATGAAACCACATGATCCGAGAACCATTCTCAAATCGTTTCATCTATAACCACAGCAAGTATAATGCAATACCTCTTGAAGCGTGGTTGATCAAGTCTCTACGAAAAGAGACCTCCTGTCTCAAGTCCGATCGTCGGAGTAACGGCTTGCGAGCGCGGAGATGAGTCGCGGTGTTCTCGCAATCCAAGTTGATCCAAGCGCGGTTGCTCCTGATCTCGTCACACGAGATCAAATGTCTCCTTCGTGAGTGAAGCACTCCAAGAAGACGAAGAACCACAGAGAGTCGAAGCGGCAGCACGATGGCGCAGTCGTCAACGATACCCTCAACCAAGGTGGATGGCCACCAAGAAGAGAGGGAGAGAGAGGGCTGTCGAGTATGAGAAAGAGAGAGAGAGAGAGAGTTTGTGCTACAATAGCATGTGTAAAGAGAGAGTCAAGTATGCCTCTCTATTTATAGGGTTTTGGGATCCATGGATCTCAATCCTTGGGACACATAAAATCAATGGGTGAGATTGATTTATGTCTATCCAATGGCTAAGATTGTTGTTGACAAACACAACAAATTTAGGTTAAAATATATTTGACAAAATCAAATATAATTCATTCCTAAATCAACCCAACAAATAAGGAGAGAAGACACATGGAGATTTCATCTCCATGTGCCTTCCAAGTGGGCGGCCACACATTCCATATTGGAATGGTGTGCCGCCCATGGGGATTGCAATCTCATGGAAATCCATGAGATTGCATATCTCCTTGCAATCTCTCTTATTTATTATGCAACAAATTTATTGGGTTTTATTCTTCAAAAATAATTCACAATTATCTTTGAGAATATTGCATTCTTGCCATGGAAAAATTGTGAATCATATTCACAACCCAAAACAACATATGATTCATATTGTTAATTAATTACACAATGTGTATCTAATACACATAATAATTAATCAACACATATAAATTATAATTAACTCTCTCTAATACATTATAAATCATATTTATAATATATTATGAATAATTGGATATTTCTATCCACATTATTCTTATCCAAAATAATTAAATCACATTTAATCATATTGGACAACTTCTCATACATCATGATAATTAAATCACATTTAATTACCAATTTCTCTTTGCTTAGATATTATGGAATTGTTCTCAAACCATTTAAGAACAATGCTATTTCTCCTCAGATACTTGGAGATAAGGACAGGGCGATTGTATTGTTCCACGTATAGTGACTTGGATGTTGAGATCATATCTCAAATCCAGATCCTATGGACCTCCCACTGATGCTTGATCAAATCAAGACCGTAGACTTAATCTTCTCATTGCATCTGAATCTCATTCAGATCAATGTCCAGTTCATGGACTAAGATTAGGTCACTTCTCTAATGAGAGGAGTCACTAAAATCCAAACCTGTTTCATCACTCCCTCGGAATGGAAGCGTCATGGTTATACAATCGTATATGATCAAATCACCCTTCAGACATTCCCAATACCTGCACATCCTACATACTGGAAGACTCATGATCATTCTGAAGATAAAGATCACTTTTGCACTGTCATCTTCAGAGTTAGATCATTTAAGTTTCTCAATCTTGGTCATTGGGATTTGGTATAGATGATATGCTTTCACAAAGCATATATCTTACCTTCAAATTCATGTCATGCTTCCAAAGCACGACGACCATGCATGGAATTTGTTCAGTCCCAATACCTCATGAGTGAGCTCATGTCTCCCGGTTCACAAGTGAACCTGTATGATCCCTTTGAGACATTACTCATATGTCCTTACATGCACACCAGCTCGCCGGTATATAGACCTTGATTAGGTCATCAACCTATTGGTCTGCCAAATGTACATACTCAGACACATAGCAATACATCTGTCTCTAGTCAGAGGATGCATGCCTATGTTGTGACAGTATTCAATGTAGGTCTTTGGTTATCTCGATCTCGTCAAGTCAACCCATTGACTTAACTAACCTGACACCTCTGAATCATTATTCCCATGCAGAGGACCTGCATCAAGAGGTCAGTCAGATATCAGTCATATGAGATAGGATTGCCATCTCCTACTCAGACTGGAGATCATCACTTAATGATCATTTGATGATGCTTGATGAGTCCTCTATCTAACTCCTTAGATATTCATCCAAGCATCAGCCTCTATGATCCATCCAATGAATCAACAGCTGTATGATCATCAAGTTGGCCATGGTACATAACCCTTATTGTACAGAGGGACCCTATAGTGCATTCATTCATTAATCTCAGAAAGGGAGTGAAAAATAATCAATAACTTTCATTGATAATTTATTCATTACAATAACATTTATTGTAGAAATGGTTCGCCCGGGCTCACATTGCCAACAATCTCTCACTACCCCTCAGAACCATTCAGGTACAATCTTTAAACCCATACTCATTACATGCTGGTCGAAAACCTTCTGTATCAGTGGTTTGGTAAGAGGATCAGCAATGTTGTCGGCAGAGGCCTCCTTGATGATGATGATGTCACCACGCTTTTGTATCTCCCGAATGATGTGGTATTTCCTTTCCACGTGCTTGCTCTTTTGATGCCATCTGGGTTCCTTTGCCTAGGCAATGGCTCCCGTGTTATCGCAGAGTAACGGGATGGGAGTATCAGAGGAAACTACGCCAAGCTCCAGCACGAACTTGCGCAACCACACCGCCTCCTTTGCAGCATCCTATGCGGCAATGTATTCGGCTTCTGTTGTTGAATCTGCAGTAGTGTCCTGCTTCTTGCTTCTCCAGCTCACTGCACCACCATTCAACAAGAACACGAACCCCGATGTCGACTTTCGATCATCTACATCCGATTGGAAGTCAGAATCTGTATATCCCAAGACTTAGAGATCACCATCTCCATAGACCAAGATGTAATCTTGCGTCCGTCTTAGATATTTGAATATGTTCTTTACTGCATTCTAGTGTTGTTCTCCATAGCAGGATTGGTAACGACTTACCACTCCCACTGCATGGTAGATATCTGGCCTAGTACACATCATGGCATACATTAAGCTTCCTACGGCTGATGCATAAGGACATCCAGCCATGTCTTTCTTTTCCTCAACTGTTTGAGGAGCCATTCCTTTAGACAGGTGGATACCATGTATTAAGGGTAGGAATCCTTTCTTTCGTTCAAGAATCTTCTTAATGTATCCATGTTGTGACAATCCCAAAATCCTCTTTTCTCGGTTTTTGAACAGCTTCAGGCCTAAGATATAAGAGGCTTCTCCAAGATCTTTCATCTCAAAGGTATGGGACAGCCAAATCTTTACACTGGTCATCATCCCTGTATCATTCCCAATGATAAGGATGTCATCTACATAAAACACGATGAACACAATGGCGCTCCCACTAAGCTTCTTGTATACACAAGGTTCATCAGGATTCTGCACAAAATCATAACTCTTTATGGTTTCGTCAAATCTGATGTTCCAACTACGAGAAGCTTGCTTGAGCCCATAGATGGATTTCTTTAGCTTGCATACTTTACCATCCTCTGTCATGAAGCCCTGGGGCTGCTCCATGTAGATATCCTCCTCGAGGTATCCATTGAGGAAAGCCGTCTTGACGTCCATCTGCCAGATGTCGTAGTCAAGATATGCAGCTATAGCTAGCAATGTCCGGATGGATTTAAGCATAGCCACAGGAGAGAATGTCTCATCATAATCGATGCCTTCTCTCTGTGTGTAGCCCTTGGCTACGAGCCGTGCCTTGAAAGTCTCTACTTTCCCATCAGGTCCCCTCTTTCTCTTGAAGATCCATTTATACCCAATGGGTTTTACCCCTTTAGGTGGATCCTCTAGGGTCCATACACCATTCTTATGCATGGAGTCAATTTCTGACTTCATTGCTAGCATCCATCTATCCATGTCTTGATCCGCGAGTGCTTCATCAAATGAAGTAGGATCAATGTCAGTTTCACCTGACACATGGAATCCATACCTTTCAGGTGGTGCAATCACCCTCGAACTCCTTCGAAGAGGTATGGGTGTTTCATCTGTATTTATCTCTTCTGTTTCTGGTCTAGGAAGTCCAGAATCCTCAAGGGATTCAAAGAATTCCTCTACTTCATTATTGTCTTGACCTTTAACGAAATCATTCTCCAGAAACTTCACATCTCTAGAAACAAAAACCTTTTGGGTCTCAGGGTCATAAAGTTGGTATCCAATACCATCTTTAACATACCCAATGAAGTAACACTCACGAGAGCGAGATTCTAGCTTACTTGCATCCACGTTCTTCGCATAGACCAAGCAACCCCAAACCCTCAAGTGATTAACACTAGGTTTGGTTCCTTACCATAGCTCATGAGGAGTCTTAGGCACGGATTTGCTAGGAATCTTATTCAGGATATATATTGCAATCTCTACTGCATATCCCCAGAAACTAAGAGGTAAATTTGCTTTATTCATCATTGAACGGACCATGTCCATGATGGTCCTGTTGCGTCTTTTAGCAACACCATTTAGTTGGGGGGTTCCAGGAGGAGTGAGATTGGAAACAATTCCATTCTCCTTAAGGTATTCCTTGAATTCATCTGACAGGTACTCGCCACCTCGATCAGATCGAATCCGTTTAATCTTCCTATCGGTTTGGTTCTCAACCAAAGCCTTGAATTCCTTGAACTTTTCAAAGGTTTCGGACTTATGACGTAGTAGGAAGATAAACCCGTATCGCGAATGGTCATCGATAAACGTCAAATAATATCGGTATCCATTTCGAGCCGCGGTACTGAAGGGACCACAAACATCGGTATGTATTAGGTCAATAATACCTTCGCATCTTGTAACCTTGTTACGGAAAGGCGTCCTAGTCATTTTACCCTGTATGCAATGTTTGCAAGTGGGCAAAGGTTGAACCTGTAGAAAATCTAGAGGTCCATCCTTTATCAATCTGTTGATCCTATCAACAGATAAATGACCAAGCCTTTGATGCCATATCTCATTTGAGATATTTTTATCCTCTCTGGATCTTTTAGGGTTTTTATTAGTGGTTGTCACATTCATAATACATTTATCAATGCACAATTCATAGAGTCCACCAGAAGTCAAAACACCATCCGCAATATATTTATCATAACGACTTATGACTAATTTATTACAGAAAAGGAAAGAATATCCGCTTCTAACAAGCTTAGATACAGATATTAAGTTCCTTCTGACTTCGGGTACATGATGAATACCCATTCATCACTCTTTATTCTTCGATTTTAGCTACAAAAACCTTTGCAAATACATGTAGATATGTGTAAATACAAATAATTACCAAAAGCATGCATTGTGTAAAAACCTATAATTAGCATGTTTTTGTGCAAAAATAAAAAGAATAAAGAGCAAAAAGAAAAAGAGGGAAATATTTAGAATAAATATTGAGCAAACTAACCCAAGGGAGGGCTCAGCATGGGCCTGACCGCATAAAAGCCAAAGTAGAGGGAGATAGGAGCTCATGTGTGTATACTTCTGTAAATAAATAAAACTATATATTTTCCTCACCCAAAAATATGTTGTAAATATTTGTACATATTGTGTGTATATTTTATTAAAAACAAAATAAAAATTTAAAATTCAAAAATTCAAAAATGCCCTTTCACCATGTGCATAGACCATCACCCATGTATTTATCTAACCCTATAGATAAATGTATTTATTTTCAAAACTTGTTGTGAATATTCTATGGCATATTTTGTAAATACATAAAATAACAAGAAACAAAATAAAAATCAAATAAAAATTACAAAATTAAAAATACAAAAATACATTGTATAAATACCATGTGTATAAATGTATATAACTATTCATTTCACCCTTGTGTATAAATAATTAAAATAAAATAAAATACCATTTTATTCCATATTTTATGATGTAAATAAATAAAATACAAAATGAGCATAAAAATACATAAAAATAACAAATAAAAAAATCAAAAATAAAAATCCATATAGTGTACATATACCTATATACATAGCTACCCTATTTTTATTTCCAAAAATTAATTAAAAATCACCAAAAAATAGAAAAAAATAAAAGAAAAATATTTCATGTTTTGAGTTTTCTTTAATTCGGCCTATTTCTACCCTAAAATAAATAAACAAAAATTGGATACACGTGGCAGCCTCTGACTGGTCCACGGGGGATTGTTGACCCCGGTCAACTCCCCCGCGGACTCCTTCCTTTTCTGGAAGACGCGCGCCGCCCCGCCTTCTCCGATTTTCCCACGCGTCTCCAGGCTGTCACCCACGCGAACCCCATGCCCGGATTCTTCGTTGATCATCCGTCATCCTCGCCCGATACTCCGCCGAGAGATCCACGCCTTCCTTAGCTGTCGCACCTCAACCCTAATCGCCCCTGACGCTTTATATATTCTCACCTCCGCCGCCTCCGCGCCTCATCTTTGGATCGCCATCCTTATTCCCGTGACCTCCAGAGCAAAGCCCGAGGTGACAGCTCGCGTTTGACCCTGTTGCAGTGAGGTGAGGGTGTCCCGACCATCGATCCGGCGTTCTTCGCCGCCGCTGCTCCGCCACCAGCGTCGAGCATCGAGCCTCAGGCCTTGACGCCCTTCGAGGCTACGACCAGGAGTTAGCCACGCTCCAGCACAGTCTTCCGCTCCACCCAGGTAGTCGATTAGCTCTTTCATTTCTTCCAATTTCCGATTTCGCCCAATTCGTATCTCCGACGCATTTCCCTGATTCCGGCCATCTCGCGTAATATCTCGACCATCCGAACCGACCATCATCTTCGCCATTCCCTCACGCACCTTCTACGCCTTTTCACTCAACCCAGATCGCACAGGATCTGGGAATCGAGCTCCACCGTCCTCCGCTCGCCGGAGCTCTTCCGCCCCACCGCACAGACCACCTTCACCCCGCTTCCTTGGGTCGAGGCATTTTGCCCTCGACCCGCGAAGCTTCTTGTCTACTTTGCAGGTCCAAAGGGGGTGTCTGAGCCTCCTTTACAGTTCAGACCGGAGCTTCGCGCCGCTAGGCCTCGCCGGAGCCCCTCCAGGACTCGGTTGGGCCATCGGCCATCACCATCAGCTGCGGGCAGTCACCAGGAACGTGTTCGGATCATTTGCAGCAGCTGAGGAGGACCGGAGCGCACGCAGGACGTCGGCGAAGTTCGCCGGCGTCGAGTTCTTCCTCCATCTTCCAGAACCGTCCGATGCACCCTCTGCTCCAGTTCTAATCCTAGCCGTTCATCTGTGGAGGAGCAGCGTCCATTCGATCATCCAGAGGAGCTATCTGGACCGTCCGAGCAGAGAGAGAGGGACTCCATTCACCGGAGACGTCAGATCATCCACGTGGACCTCCCTCCGCCGTCGATCGAGCCGAAGAGGAGAAGAGAGGAGTAGCGCCCGCACATCCAGACCGTTCGATCAACACGTGGCGCACATCCGACCGTCGGCTAATAAAGGGGTAAATATCGTAGGTCCCCCTCGTAGTTTGTTATTTTCTTTTCAGTCCTGTAAATATTTTTAGAAACTTTTTCACGTAGGGTTAATTGCAATCTGGACCTTGTGCTTTATTTTAATTGCATGTATGCCCCTGTGTGTGAGTGACCACGTGCTTCGTCACGTGTGTATCTGGGCTTTTTACATATATTGTCCTATAGATCTGAAGTGTTAATGAATGCATGAATCTTTTTGTGTAATTGCAATTATACCCCTGTGAGCCTTGTTTATGCGCATGTGCGGATTTTAGTGGTGTTTTTGCATCCATGTCCCTGGGCTTTTGATACGAGTTATCAAAAGCCCCTGAGACTTGGTTTTTATTACAAATTGGTCCCTGTGCGCCTCAGCCACGCGCCACGCGCGTGACTTGCTGGGCATTTTGCACCAGAGACCCCAGATCTTCGGGTATTTGCACATTGGTCCTTGTGCATAGTGCCCTCTTCTTCATTTTTAAATAAATATCAAACCACCTCCAAATCTAATGAAATTTCGACACATGGCTCCTGCCATGGTGTAGTAATTTCTGTGATTTTTGAGGACATTTTTGATTTCATTTATTATTTTTAAAAATTCAAAAACCTCCTTTTTAGTCACTGTTTGACTTTAAAAATACCAAAAAAGTATAAAATCACCCCCAAAAATTCTAAAAAAATTAGATATTGTTGCTTGCTTGTTGTTTGATTTTCTAGCCAATTTTGGCTATTTTTCATCACTTAAAAACCCTAAAAATTGAAAAACCCCTAAAAACTCATAAAAATTATAATAAATAAATTAAAAATCCAAAAACAATAATTAGGGTGCCTAAATTTTCCTTATTCTTCATAGTTTACAGGAAAATTACCTCCAGGGTTGATTGAAACTCTTAAATATTTTATTTTTGAGTTTCTAACCTTGCTGGACAGTACCTCTTCTTTGTTGCATTGTTTGATTTTTAGTAAATAATTTATCCATTAGAAAAATTCCAAAAATTCACCAAAAACAGTAAAAAACTTAAAGAACTTAAAAACAATTTTTCCTTAATTTTTGCATCATTTTTGGTGTGTTTAATAAATTGTTGAAGTTCCCTTGTATTTACTTTCTTTTATTTTCTCTATCATTTAAAAAATCTAAAAAATATAAAAACAAATAAAAACCACTAAAAAAAGATTCCCTTGGATTTCTGACTACATCGTAGGCCGCAAGGCCAATCTGTGCTCCTTGAGTTCGACCCTGGGAGCTATACCAGGTTAATCCTATAGCAGGACCACTTCTCTGTGTTTCATTGATTTATTTTCATTTGTGGTTCATTTTCTTGATTGACACGTTCTGAGTGACTGAGGTCGCAACGACCTATATTTTCTGTACCTTTACCTCTGTCATTCGGGCGCTCGTCAGAATGGCGCCGTTGCCAGGGAGCACGACTTTGTAGTCATTTTTCCATATTGTCTCTCTAAATTATAACTGTTTTCTGACACTCTCTCTTTCTAATTGTTGTGCGAGGTACTGCGTGGAGAACTTGGAGTACACTTTTTGAGGACCCGCACGGGAAGAAGAGCAGGGAGAAGAAGAAGAATGTCATTTACTTGAGAGAACAATATTTTTGTAATAATTTAGGACTTGGACATTTGTGGACACTTGTAATTTAGCGGGTCTGTTTCGCCGAGCACCGGTGTGCTCGGGGGACCCATCTGGATTTTCGCGGCTTTTATCGTGGTTTTGATAGTTAGCTGCCTTTTCCGGTGTTTACGCGGTTTTTCTCGAGCCCCTAGATTTAGGAATTTCTCTTGCTTGTGACGTAAATTTCTAAGGCCCAACACCTAATAGAATATTTGTTCCTATAGAACGTAATTGGACCTTAATAAAATTCACTGAAAAAGTTAGTTTAATTGGATTTGAGACCACGTGCCGTGAGGAGTCACATACAGCGCTGGCAGGACCCGTTGTGGCGGGCACCGAGTGACTCCCAAGATCGGACTCCGGACTCGATTCGGTTAGCTAACTATTGTGCTTCACGATCAATAGAAGTTGCTTGTCTAAGGCCGGTTTTTCCCGTTGCACCATTTAGGTAATTTTATTTCTGTCTTTAAATTCTGCGCGGATCACTTGCATGTAGAGTGCTGGAGACAAGGTACGCATTTCTTTCTCTGCATGCATCATTGATTTCTTCACGCATCGGCTTTTTCGTCTTCTCCCTCTATTTTTGGCTTAATCATCAGGAGAATCGGAAAAACTGTTAGGCCGCTTGTATTGATTTTGAAAAAAAAAAAAATTAAAAGAAAAACAAAAAAAAAATTGGGACTGGATAACATTATTGACCCTAAAAGACACTCACATTCAAAATTTGTCTTGGGGAGAGCAACCCCCTCATTGTATGGTTTGGATGCGCGAGAGAGTGACCCGCGCCCTAGGTAGAACCCTCCGGTGTTATTTCTAGCTGACTACCGACTCTTCCGTGCGGGCCAGTCGGTTGGAGTAGCATCGGGTATCCTAACAGGTCACGTAAGCGCTCTGATATTTTGTGTGTTCACCAAATAAAATTGACAAGATAAATTGACCGAGCTTTCACGGTCTTCAGATTGTGTTGCGTTGGTGAACCGGGGGTTTGCTTTGCGATCATATTTTCTCCAGATCCCATCCGCCCAACTCGCCAAGATCACGATGATGGGTAGACGATCTCTTAGGCAGCCTCTGGCTGCACCGCTTTCAGGCGCGTCTACTCCATCATCTAGGTTGGCCCGTGAGAGTCAAGACCAGCCCTCCGGGCCCGAGTACGTTTCCACCCTGTTCCCCCTCGACCCCCTTTCTTTTGCCACTGAGAGACATGAGCCCGAGGAAAGACGAATTGATTTGACAGAACCTGAGTTGGGCTCATCTGATTTTGCAGACGTCGGTATGGCCGCCAGATCAGAGGATTACCCCGGAGGTCAGCAGGGAGAGCAGCATGTCGTATTTGACCAGGGGGCGATCAACTCCACCCTGATCGCATCATTAGAGACAGTTCAGCAGCAGTTACGCGATCAGGGGGCTTTTATGATCGAGATGAGAAGGGAGATGGAGCGACTCCGAAGAGAGCGAGACGAACCGAGCGAGCCTGAGGACATTCCTGACGCTGATGCAGAGGCAGCAGCCGCAGCAGCAGCGGCTGCCGCAGCAGCAGCCGCAGCCGGAGCAGGACCACCGAGACCGATGCGGGAGTTACACAACCCCGGATCTACTCTGATGCACCATTGGGTGGTGGTACCGGCCATCGTGGGGGATTTCAAGTTCCCTCCGAACACCCTGCAGATGCTTCCTCATTTTCACGGGCTTGCCACTGAGGAGCCCCATCTCCATCTCCAGGAGTTTTTGATGATCTGCAGCACTGTCCACGACCGTCATGTGGACCAAGATACGATTCGGATGATGGCCTTCCCTTTTTCACTGGCAGATAGAGCAGCCGCCTGGCTGAAACATCTAGGGAAGTTTGTTTACACCTGGGAGCAGCTCCGCACCGAGTACTTAAACAAGTACTATCCACTCGGGCGGACGAATGCAGCGAGGGCCCTGATCAACAACTTCTCCATGCTCCCTAACGAGCAATTTCATGAAGCATGGGAGAGGTTCAGAGAGCTTCTGGATAGATGCCCACATCACGACATCTCGAAGCCGAACCTAGTTCAGAGCTTCTTTAGTGGGATGACACCAGAGCTTCAGGGTCTGGTGAATGCTTCTTGCGGCGGGTCCTACTTTGCCAAGGACCACAACCAAGTCTGGGCCATCTACGAAGAGATGGCAGAAAATTACATGGTGATGTCCCAGACTCGGTTGTACACACAGAGATCTCAGCAGCCGCCAGGACCCGTGCAGTATCAGCGGATAGCACGGGTTGATGCAGGTCCGTCCAGTTCGTCCACAGTTGCAGCCGCACAGGCAGAGTCGGCCGCTGCGGACATGGGAATTATCAGCGAGAAGTTGGACCGCATGGAAATCATAGAGAAGAAGTAGTGCCAGGGCATAACTCAGATGGAGCAAATGGCACAAACTCTGAGCGACATGAAGACCCAGCTCTTGTGTCTTCAGGAGGCACAGACGGCTCCTCAGCCCCGTCTTCTGTCGCGCGGCGATTCCGGCGGCAGCCGCAGCTCGTCCCAGCGCTCCAGCTCCTTGCAGCAGCCTAGACAAGTTCACCTTGTACAGGCGGAGCCGTACCAGCAGCAGCAGCCCTCTTACCAGTCACCACCATCTCCAGACTTACAGATGGTGGTATATCAGCCGGATCAGCCTCTGGCAGCACTGCCGCCAGACTCCTTCGATGCTGAGCCGTTGATGGATGTCAACGGGATTTGGTATGACCGTCCTCAACCTGGAATCCGACGAGACCATCCCGGATTCAGGTGGGGGAATGGGGGTAACCAATCCCAACAACAGCCAGCCGGTCAGGGAGGGCAGTACTCCCAGCAGAGAGATCACCAGCAGCCCCCAGCATACCAACCACACCAGCCATCATCCTTCGTATCTCGTCCCTACCAGCAGCAGGGACAGAATTGGAGACGTGAGCAGCAGGCTCACCAGCAGCAGCATCCTTCCTCTTACCCCTCTCAGCAGCAGCAGCACCAGGTCCAGCAGCCTCATTTCCAGAGAGGCAACCCGTCGGGCTCCCATGAGAGCCCCGCCTTGGATGATCTAGCCCGCCTCTTCACAGAGCAGCAGGCTACATTTAGACGGGAGATGGACGAGTTCCGCCAGGAGATGCGGGACCTGATGAGAGGGAAGGCCGCTATCCCTGCACAGATCGAGCCTAATCCGAATAGCTTGAAGAGGAAATCTGAGCAGGTAGTTCCCACTGAGCCTACCACTCCTAGTAACTCATTTGATGATATGTCATCGAATATATTTGATGCTGACTTTGTTACACTTAGGAGCGGTAGAATACCAGCAGGCGGCGCCTCATCTGAGCGACAACGCGAGGATCCATCTAGAGCGCCAGATGAGGAAGAGGAGAGCGGTACTGAAGCCGCACATGATGATGACGGTGGTACTGATGCCACCAGAGATGTTGATTCCACCGGCGGTACTGAGGCCGCCGTTTCACCACATCGAGGAGGTGGTACTGACGCCACCAGCAGAGCCAAGCCAGACTGCGGTACTGAGGCCGCAAGACGTCTAGTTGTAGAGCCAGCTAGAGGTGGTACTGAGGCCACCAATATTCATTCTGATAGAAATGTTGTCTTTCCTCGCATGAATGTATCTCAGAATGCTAATTTGAATAAAGGAAAAGGTTTAGTTTCTTCTGATCCCACTGTGGTGAATGATGTTTGTGAGGATCCGGTCATCGAACCGTCTAGGCCTATTCCTAGTCCTTCATCTGAGAAGGACCCTGTAATCCCCTTTCCTAGAGCCCTTGAGTTGGGGAAGGGGAAGAAAAAAGAAAAAGATCCAAAAAAGAGAGAGCAGGAGGAGTTCAGCCAGGGCATGATTGACCGATTTCACATTCAGCTGACCCTCAATGAGGCTTTGCAGCACATTCCTCTTCTTCAGCGATCCCTAAGAGATAGGACCACAATCAGGAGAAAGAAGAGGAACAAGACCGCAGAAATTCATGTGTTAACAAAAGCCACGTGTTACGCGATCCAGAACCATCTGCCGACTAAGAGGCCAGATTTAGGGGCCCCGTATGTCAGATGTCAGATTAATGAGCAGAGGTTCGACCGTACTCTCTTAGATAGCGGATCGTCGATCAACCTTCTACCGGCAGCCCTTCTCGACCACTTAGAGTTGGGCACTCTTAGACAGAGCAGGACATACCTTCAGTTTGCGGATCGATCTGTCAAGAGACCAAAGGGGTTGTTGCGAGACGTTGTCGTCACGATTCAGGGTTTGCAATTCCCCGTGGATTTCGTCGTGCTGGACATGGAGACCCCTGACTCGTTGACCGATTCCCCCATCATCCTCGGTCGCCCGTTCTTGGCCACAGCCAAGGCAGTGACTGACCATGACAGTGGGAAGGTATTCTTTCGCGTCCAGGGCGAGAGTATACAAATAGAGACGGTTAAGGACCACAGAGCCAGAGATAGATCCCGCTCACATGGCAGTACAGATTCAGAGCAGCTGACAGACACAGAGCCAGATATCCACCAGGACTGTAATTTTGTGATCACAGATGATGAGGCAATTTGGGCAGATCCTGCAGCACAGACCATCCTCTCATATTCAGATACAGCTGATGCAGATATGATAGCAGAGGATAGTCTGGAGAGCACAACCCTGGTTCAGGAGACTATTGAGTCAGCAGAGTCGGACCTTGATCGCGACACGATTTCCAGTGATGGTGGTACTGAGGCCACCCTGCTCTACGGTGGTACTGATGCCACCGCAATTGATACAGATCCCTCGGATTCAGAATCTGATTGGGCAGATTGTGATGATCAGATGCCAGATCTGGATCCACCTGAGCCTATAGATGAGGAGGAGGTAGAGGCAGAACAGATCAGAGACAATGTAGAGGACCCGCCTTCTCCAGATCCAGTTTGTGAGAGTTCGTTATCATTCTCGCAGGCAGATTTGGCAGAATTATCCGCATACACACATCTCCTTCAGAAGCCAGATTTGCCAGCACCCAGCTGCCCAGAGCTAAAGCAGCTCCCTACTTCGTTGAAGTATAGATTCCTTGCGGGAGAGTCTGAGATGTACCCAGTCATCATCTCTGCCGATCTGACTGGAGAACAAGAATCCCGTCTGATGGAGGTTCTTGAAAGGAACCGCAAGGCAATTGGATGGAGCGTAGCAGATCTCCATGGGATTAGTCCCTCGTTGTGCTCCCACCATATCTATCTCGAGGAAGGGGCAAAGCCGTCGCGTGAGTTCCAGCGGCGACTGAACCCCAACCTAAGAGAGGTTGTTATGAAGGAAATATCAAAATGGTGGAGTGCAGATTTTATTTATCCCATTTCTGACTCCAAGTGGGTTAGCCCCTTGCATGTGGTGCCCAAGAAGACGGGCATCACGACTGTGATCAGTGAGTCGGGAGAGGAGATTGCTACACGAGTACCCACCTCTTGGCGGGTCTGTGTTGACTACAGAAAACTCAACCAGGCCACCAAGAAGGACCATTTCCCCCTGCCTTTTATTGATCAGATCATAGAGAGACTGGCAGGAAAGAGCCATTACTGCTTCCTGGATGGGTACTCGGGCTACAACCAGGTGGCCATCGCTCCTGAGGATCAGGAGAAGACCACCTTTACCTGTCCCTTCGGTACATACGCTTTTCGACGCATGCCATTTGGGTTATGTAACGCCCCTGCGACTTTTCAGAGATGCATGCTGTCGATATTTTCGGACATGGTAGGGGAGTGTTTGGAGGTCTTCATGGACGACTTCTCGGTTTACGGCGACGGATTCGATTCCTGTCTTGACTGCCTAGACCGAGTGCTCCAGCGATGTATTGCTACCCGCTTGGTTCTGTCTTGGGAGAAGAGTCACTTCATGGTGACTCAAGGGACGGTGCTTGGCCACATCATCTCCAACAGAGGCATGGAGGTTGATCCGGCCAAGGTCGATGTCATTAGGAAACTCACACCGCCGTCCAATCTGAAGCAGTTACGGTCATTTCTGGGGCACGTTGGTTTTTATAGGAGATTCATTCATGATTTCAGCAAGATTGCCCGACCGTTGACTGACCTCTTGACGAAAGACACCGAGTTCCTTGTCGATGACAAGTGTCTTTCGTCCTTTGAAACTCTCCAGCAATGTGTTATTGAGGCTCCTGTCCTTCAGCCGCCTGATTGGTCTCTCCCATTCGAGATCATGACGGACGCCTCTGATTTTGCCGTAGGGGCAGTGCTAGGACAGAGGAGGGATGGAGTACCATTTGCGATACACTATGCTAGCCGCACATTGGATTCCGCCCAGCGGAATTATACAGTCACAGAGAAGGAGATGCTAGCAGTAGTGTTTGCCCTAGATAAATTCAGATCGTATATCATTGGATCTAGAGTGACTTTGTATACTGACCACACCGCCATCAGGTACCTTATGTCAAAGAAGGATGCCAAGGCCAGACTGACTAGATGGATCCTTCTACTCCAGGAGTTCGACATTGAGATCAAGGATAAGCCTGGAGTCAAGAATGTGGTGGCGGACCATTTATCCCGATTAGAGCAGCCTGAGGAGACAGAGCAGATTGATCCGATCAGAGATACCTTCCCAGATGAGGCGATCCTTGCTATCGCCTCACTCCCATGGTACGCCGATATTGTGAACTTTCTCGTTGTTGGGAAAGTCCCACAAGATTGGCCCAGGCAGAGGCTTGAGACCTTCCTTGCGAAGGCCAAGTCCTACCACTGGGAGGATCCCATCCTTTATCACGAAGGAGGGGATAGCATCTGGCGTCGGTGTATTCCTCAGGAAGAGCATCATAGTGTCCTCACTTACTGCCACAAGCTTGAGGCAGGAGGACATCATTCTGGGAGGAGAACGGCACAGAAAGTGCTCCAATCCGGCTTGTGGTGGCCTACCCTCTTCAAGGACTCAGATGAGTTCGTGAAGAGGTGTACTGACTGTCAGAGGATGGGCACTTGTGGGCAGCGTGATATGATGCCGATGCAGCCCATTCACTTCTGTGAGGTTTTTGACGCATGGGGCATCGATTTCATGGGTCCATTCCCTAAGAGTCAGGGATTCGAGTACATTCTGTTGGCCGTAGATTACGTTAGTCGTTGGGTTGAGGCTATCCCCGCCCGAGCCGCTGATGCTAGGACAGTTTGCAGATTTTTGAAGAAGCACATCATCATGCGGTTCGGGGTTCCACGAGTTCTGATTTCTGATGGGGGGTCTCATTTCATCAACGACCAGGTGAAGGCCCTTGCCAACGAATTCAGCATAGACCATCGTGTTGCCACACCATACCATCCACAGACAAATGGTCTAGCTGAGGTGTCGAATAGGGAGATCAAGAATATTTTGCAGAAAGTCGTCCGCCCTGACCGAAAGAATTGGTCACAGCTTTTGGACTCGGTCTTGTGGGCATATCGGACGTCTTTCAAGACTCCATTGGGTACATCTCCCTTTCGCCTCGTTTATGGCAAGCCGTGCCATCTACCAGTTGAGCTGAGGCACAAGTCACTTTGGGCAGTCACAAATATTCTTATGGATCCAGATGGTATAGGAGACCAGAGGAGGGCAGAGTTAGCAGCCTTGGAAGAGCTTAGAGATACAGCTTTCTCAAGCAGCCTACATTATAAGGAGAAAATCAAAGAGTGGCATGATTCTCATATCAGCCACAAGCATTTTGAGATTGGACAGAAAGTATGGCTGTTTGATGCGAGGCTTAGATTATTTCCAGGGAAGCTACAGAGCAAATGGAAAGGACCCTATTTGGTCAGAAAGGTACACGATAACGGTAGCATTGATATATCTGAGTTATCTTCTGAGAGTACCTTCCGAGTGAACGGCCAGCGGCTCAAACCATTTCTAGATCATGAGCCGCGGGACGTTATTATTGCCGCTATTCATTTTGCGTGAGATGTGGTCTTTTGACTCACATCTTTTACATCTCACGCCTGATTTTCACAGTTCCTCCGCCTGTATAGATCCAGTTGTCCATATCATTCTATTCTTTAGTCCCACATCCCGTCTCACATCTTATGATTATGCTATACTTAGGGTGTACTTTACCCTAAGTATAGGGGGGATGTCGGACCTGTGAGTATTCTTTTCATTCTTTCTGCTCTTGTTTTTGCTGCCTATACTTAGGGATATTTTACCCTAAGTATAGGGGGGGCAGATTCTGTATATTCTTCACTCGGCTTTCCCTTCATGTACAGCTTTCTATACTTAGGATTAGTTAATCCTAAGTATAGGGGGAGACCACCGAGTTCCTCTCATTTTATTCATTTATTCGTTCCTGTACTTAGCCATTCCTTTTCACTTCCCTTTTACTAAGCACGAGTTATGTCTTCTTCATCGCTCTTGATCACTCTGAGGACATCGTTCGAGCTAAGTATAGGGGGGGTGTGTATATATTTCATATATACTTTAGCCATAACTCGTACTTTGTGTGAGTGTATTAATAAATAAAATGGCTAAAAATCACAAAATTTAAAAAATTTTATTTTCATGTACATAAACCTCTTTTATTCCTGCACAGACATAGCTAGTGTATAAAGTATTTTTGTAAAAATGATTTCAAAAATCTTTTGTGTAAAGCTTGTGTAAATATTTTGTATCAAAATTATGTATATAGTACAAATTTTTTCCAAAATGTTTTGAAAATCAAAAGTTTGCAAAAATCTTGTGTAAAAGATTGTGAATATCAGTTTGCAAAACTTGCACCTCATGCATCATTCATGATTACAAAACATTTTTCAAAAAAAATTTTTGCATGATTGTAAAATATTTGTAAATAGCATCTTGTGTACATATATGTATATAGTTTTTCCTGGATGAGAGTTGACATTTAAACTAAGCCTGGAATTAAATTGAGAAATGGAGCTTGAATAAGATCTTAATCCACTTAACTTCAAGAGGAACCTTGTAGGACTTAGGGTTAAGGCTTTTCAGGTCCATAAGGACTTAATTCTTTGAGTCCACTAGGCTATGAGCATATGTCATCTTGATGAGCCTAAGTAGAGCACTTAACAACACACGCATGACTCTCAGAGACAATGGCTTCACTTGCACCTGCACTTTACACATGGCTCTCCACGGATGAGGTGGTGAGGAGGCAGTTTCCTTTGGCTTGGGGTAGCATATGAGGGTAGTACTTCTAGGCGGAACCTCTCTTCTTCTTATAGTGAAGGAAGTGCACCTCAACTTGGTCTAGTGGTGATGAAGGCTAAAGACAGAAGCCATGGGTTGCAATAAAGCTTCAAAAGAGGGATAGTCTACTGGCTCAAGAGGAAAATTTCTTATATGCTGCACCATGTAGATATGTTGTACAGAAGTTCTTGAAAAAAAAATGCAAAAATACAAAAAGAACTCCAAAAAAGTGGTGGGTCGGATTGAAAATTTAATAACCCCACCGGAGTATAAAGCAAAAGCTTATGGTATCCATGTTACATCTCATGAAGCTTGCAGCGGGAGACTTAGCTACACTGGCTAAGCTTCCAAAACTCTATACTTCTACCCCCTCTCCTTGAGCCGGTTGCACTTGAACTTAGAAGGGAATACCCCGTTTCTCGAGGAAAGAGTTGCTAGACTGAGGCATTAGAGTTACCAGGTTGAGGGAGGTTGTTTCTTTGTTACTTCTGAGGTAGGGAGCCACATATCACCTACACCGCAAGGAAAAGATTCATGGTCATTAGAGTTTGTGTATGTAGACTTGTTCTGATCTGGTTTATTGAGGAGTCTTGCCCATAGATTGGTGGAACTTGGAGGCTGTTGAGTTTTAGGCTTAAGTCCAAATAAGGTTCCGACACATTAATAATCCAAAGATCTGATCGAGCTCCATATTTCAATTTAATGAAGGAAAATTTAATAAGTCAACCTTGATCCATGTACCTCCTCTTTTTTCTTTTTCTTTTTCTTTCTCTTTTTCACTTCTTTTTCAAATAAGTGTTTGCTAAGGGACTAGCAAAGTTAAGCATAGGGGGGTGATGAATACCCATTCATCACTCTTTATTCTTCGATTTTAGCTACAAAAACCTTTGCAAATACATGTAGATATGTGTAAATACAAATAATTACCAAAAGCATGCATTGTGTAAAAACCTATAATTAGCATGTTTTTGTGCAAAAATAAAAAGAATAAAGAGCAAAAAGAAAAAGAGGGAAATATTTAGAATAAATATTGAGCAAACTAACCCAAGGGAGGGCTCAGCATGGGCCTGACCGCATAAAAGCCAAAGTAGAGGGAGATAGGAGCTCATGTGTGTATACTTCTGTAAATAAATAAAACTATATATTTTCCTCACCCAAAAATATGTTGTAAATATTTGTACATATTGTGTGTATATTTTATTAAAAACAAAATAAAAATTTAAAATTCAAAAATTCAAAAATGCCCTTTCACCATGTGCATAGACCATCACCCATGTATTTATCTAACCCTATAGATAAATGTATTTATTTTCAAAACTTGTTGTGAATATTCTATGGCATATTTTGTAAATACATAAAATAACAAGAAACAAAATAAAAATCAAATAAAAATTACAAAATTAAAAATACAAAAATACATTGTATAAATACCATGTGTATAAATGTATATAACTATTCATTTCACCCTTGTGTATAAATAATTAAAATAAAATAAAATACCATTTTATTCCATATTTTATGATGTAAATAAATAAAATACAAAATGAGCATAAAAATACATAAAAATAACAAATAAAAAAATCAAAAATAAAAATCCATATAGTGTACATATACCTATATACATAGCTACCCTATTTTTATTTCCAAAAATTAATTAAAAATCACCAAAAAATAGAAAAAAATAAAAGAAAAATATTTCATGTTTTGAGTTTTCTTTAATTCGGCCTATTTCTACCCTAAAATAAATAAACAAAAATTGGATACACGTGGCAGCCTCTGACTGGTCCACGGAGGATTGTTGACCCCGGTCAACTCCCCCGCGGACTCCTTCCTTTTCTGGAAGACGCGCGCCGCCCCGCCTTCTCCGATTTTCCCACGCGTCTCCAGGCTGTCACCCACGCGAACCCCATGCCCGGATTCTTCGTTGATCATCCGTCATCCTCGCCCGATACTCCGCCGAGAGATCCACGCCTTCCTTAGCTGTCGCACCTCAACCCTAATCGCCCCTGACGCTTTATATATTCTCACCTCCGCCGCCTCCGCGCCTCATCTTTGGATCGCCATCCTTATTCCCGTGACCTCCAGAGCAAAGCCCGAGGTGACAGCTCGCGTTTGACCCTGTTGCAGTGAGGTGAGGGTGTCCCGACCATCGATCCGGCGTTCTTCGCCGCCGCTGCTCCGCCACCAGCGTCGAGCATCGAGCCTCAGGCCTTGACGCCCTTCGAGGCTACGACCAGGAGTTAGCCACGCTCCAGCACAGTCTTCCGCTCCACCCAGGTAGTCGATTAGCTCTTTCATTTCTTCCAATTTCCGATTTCGCCCAATTCGTATCTCCGACGCATTTCCCTGATTCCGGCCATCTCGCGTAATATCTCGACCATCCGAACCGACCATCATCTTCGCCATTCCCTCACGCACCTTCTACGCCTTTTCACTCAACCCAGATCGCACAGGATCTGGGAATCGAGCTCCACCGTCCTCCGCTCGCCGGAGCTCTTCCGCCCCACCGCACAGACCACCTTCACCCCGCTTCCTTGGGTCGAGGCATTTTGCCCTCGACCCGCGAAGCTTCTTGTCTACTTTGCAGGTCCAAAGGGGGTGTCTGAGCCTCCTTTACAGTTCAGACCGGAGCTTCGCACCGCTAGGCCTCGCCGGAGCCCCTCCAGGACTCGGTTGGGCCATCGGCCATCACCATCAGCTGCGGGCAGTCACCAGGAACGTGTTCGGATCATTTGCAGCAGCTGAGGAGGACCGGAGCGCACGCAGGACGTCGGCGAAGTTCGCCGGCGTCGAGTTCTTCCTCCATCTTCCAGAACCGTCCGATGCACCCTCTGCTCCAGTTCTAATCCTAGCCGTTCATCTGTGGAGGAGCAGCGTCCATTCGATCATCCAGAGGAGCTATCTGGACCGTCCGAGCAGAGAGAGAGGGACTCCATTCACCGGAGACGTCAGATCATCCACGTGGACCTCCCTCCGCCGTCGATCGAGCCGAAGAGGAGAAGAGAGGAGTAGCGCCCGCACATCCAGACCGTTCGATCAACACGTGGCGCACATCCGACCGTCGGCTAATAAAGGGGTAAATATCGTAGGTCCCCCTCGTAGTTTGTTATTTTCTTTTCAGTCCTGTAAATATTTTTAGAAACTTTTTCACGTAGGGTTAATTGCAATCTGGACCTTGTGCTTTATTTTAATTGCATGTATGCCCCTGTGTGTGAGTGACCACGTGCTTCGTCACGTGTGTATCTGGGCTTTTTACATATATTGTCCTGTAGATCTGAAGTGTTAATGAATGCATGAATCTTTTTGTGTAATTGCAATTATACCCCTGTGAGCCTTGTTTATGCGCATGTGCGGATTTTAGTGGTGTTTTTGCATCCATGTCCCTGGGCTTTTGATACGAGTTATCAAAAGCCCCTGAGACTTGGTTTTTATTACAAATTGGTCCCTGTGCGCCTCAGCCACGCGCCACGCGCGTGACTTGCTGGGCATTTTGCACCAGAGACCCCAGATCTTCGGGTATTTGCACATTGGTCCTTGTGCATAGTGCCCTCTTCTTCATTTTTAAATAAATATCAAACCACCTCCAAATCTAATGAAATTTCGACACATGGCTCCTGCCATGGTGTAGTAATTTCTGTGATTTTTGAGGACATTTTTGATTTCATTTATTATTTTTAAAAATTCAAAAACCTCCTTTTTAGTCACTGTTTGACTTTAAAAATACCAAAAAAGTATAAAATCACCCCCAAAAATTCTAAAAAAATTAGATATTGTCGCTTGCTTGTTGTTTGATTTTCTAGCCAATTTTGGCTATTTTTCATCACTTAAAAACCCTAAAAATTGAAAAACCCCTAAAAACTCATAAAAATTATAATAAATAAATTAAAAATCCAAAAACAATAATTAGGGTGCCTAAATTTTCCTTATTCTTCATAGTTTACAGGAAAATTACCTCCAGGGTTGATTGAAACTCTTAAATATTTTATTTTTGAGTTTCTAACCTTGCTGGACAGTACCTCTTCTTTGTTGCATTGTTTGATTTTTAGTAAATAATTTATCCATTAGAAAAATTCCAAAAATTCACCAAAAACAGTAAAAAACTTAAAGAACTTAAAAACAATTTTTCCTTAATTTTTGCATCATTTTTGGTGTGTTTAATAAATTGTTGAAGTTCCCTTGTATTTACTTTCTTTTATTTTCTCTATCATTTAAAAAATCTAAAAAATATAAAAACAAATAAAAACCACTAAAAAAAGATTCCCTTGGATTTCTGACTACATCGTAGGCCGCAAGGCCAATCTGTGCTCCTTGAGTTCGACCCTGGGAGCTATACCAGGTTAATCCTATAGCAGGACCACTTCTCTGTGTTTCATTGATTTATTTTCATTTGTGGTTCATTTTCTTGATTGACACGTTCTGAGTGACTGAGGTCGCAACGACCTATATTTTCTGTACCTTTACCTCTGTCATTCGGGCGCTCGTCAGTACATAAAGACATTCTTTAAGTATAAGGACTCTTCCACTAGATAATGATAGTCTGCAAGTCCCGACGGCTACTGCTGCAACACTTGCATCAGATCCCATCTGGATGACTATCTCCCCTTCCTCAAGATTCCTAGTTTCCTGAAACAAATGCAACAAATTGCATACATGAACAGAAGCACCAGAATCTACAACCCAACTTCCTTCTCATCCGACGAGAAAGCTAGTTTCAATGATGAAAGTAGATTTCATACCTGCTGGGGCTTTACCTTTGTCTGTGGACTTCAGGTAATCTGGGCAGTTACGCTTCCAGTGCCCCGGCTTCTTGCAGTGGTGACGGACATCGGTTTTCTTCGACGCCATGAGAGTGGATGCACTGGAAGAAGAGCCAACACTTTGTCCCTTCTTCTTTCTCTTCTGGGCCGGGCCCTTCCGAGAGCCATGCTTCCGACCGCGCTTCCCTTTGACCTGTGCAACCATTGCACTGCCAGTGGGACCATCCTTCTTCATTACGTCTTCTGCAGACTTTAATGCAGCAAGGAGAGCAGCACTTGTCAATTCCAGCTTGTTCATGTGGAATGACACTACAAAGTTATTAAAAGACTTGGGCAATGACAGCAGAATGAAATCAGCTTGCATCTCTGCATCCATCGTTGTCCCAAGAGTCTCCAGCTCCGACAAGTACCCAAACATTTTGAGTACATGTTCACGGGCCGAAGTCCCTTCCTGCATTCTACAGCGAATGAGGTCTTTCATAACATTGTACCGCTGAGTGCGGTTAATGTCACCAAACATATCCTTAAGATTCTGCATTATTTCCTGACAGGTACTCATCTCCACATGTTGCTTCTGCAGAACATTGGAGAGAGAACCTAGGATATAGCACCTAGCCAAGACTATCTTCATCATACTTGTCATTAAATGCTTTTTCTTCCTTTGACTTAGGGTTCTCATGCTTGTCCTCGGATAGCACATAACTTATGCGCTCAGCAGAGAGAACAAGCTCCAAATTTCGGATCCAATCCGAGTAATTTGGGCCGGTCAATTGGTTGACCTCTAGAAGCCTACTAAGTGGGTTCAAAGACATCATTTTTGGAAATTAAGAATGCACTATATTAGAATATAGAAATA
This sequence comes from Ottelia alismoides, assembly GCA_037367405.1. Classification (NCBI taxonomy): domain Eukaryota; kingdom Viridiplantae; phylum Streptophyta; class Magnoliopsida; order Alismatales; family Hydrocharitaceae; genus Ottelia; species Ottelia alismoides. The sequence goes on from JAZKJV010011012.1 coordinate 421,988, forward strand.
TATATTCAAATTTATGACATTTGATTAAGGTATTTTAAATCAAATTATTCTTGCATTGTCGACTTTGAAAGTTCATTTCCTTAATCACTTTCAAAGTAAGAGATATACTTACCGCTATATCTCTAGCAAGAATTGGGATCTCCTCTTTATCATTGTCACATCCCAATAATATGAGAATCTGTGACTCCAATAAAGAAAAGCAGGAACACATTCCAATTTGCAAGTCCAACTTGCAATTTCCCAATTCGGTCTTTAACACCCGAGCCCACCACCCCTAAGGCGATGTTGACCCGTTGTTAATTGAACCAACCGTCAACAGGAATAGTACTCGCTATGCGCAATCCAATATCGCCCCAATAATATGAGGATCCGATATTGGGGTCACTACGCATACGGCCTTACTCTTTCGAGAAGCAAAGAGACCGATCCAGATGCGCTTGCACACAGGAGCTGTCACTTCGGACATGCGTCTCCCACATGCAATCCCTGGCGACGAAACTCTTCGCCTTGACGGGAGACCATGGATGTCACTTATGTGATCCTCCACCTCATATTCAAATTTTAATTAATTATCGTGAATCACATTCACATAATTAATTCTTCCAAGGGAATTATTAACTCTAATCATATTAGAGTATTTCAATTGGATATAATCAATTTAATCATATTAAATTAATTGTCAATCCAATTCAATCAATCAAACTTTATTATTTTACTTGAATACATATATGGTAATATCTCAAAATACATATTAATTCGAATTTTAATAATTAGAAAAAATACATCTTAATCCCTCGGACATTATCCCAGCCCTACCCGCTGTCATGGCCAGTACCGACGAGAGTGGGACGGATCACATACGTTGCAACCCGCAACCCCAATGCTCTCCGACTAGGCACCACATCCGCCTCGGGAAAGGATAATGCCAAATTGATTAATTTGTACTTGAGATGATCATCGGTTTTTCAACCGAAATTGTACCATATAGTAATAATCAAAACATTTTTGATTATAAGGAAATTTGCTAGACAAATTCCCAAATCCTATTCAAGCATCAAGTTTGAAAGATTGTGGTATCCAATTATGATTTAGATCACATCTTAATCAATCAAAGATTGGGTCCAAGTCAATTAGGCAAATAATCATGTTTCAATATTTCACAAATATTTTCAAGATTATTTAATGAAATTAACAATTTAATTTCACTAATTGACAATCACTTGGTTCTAGATTAGGAATGCAATTTCAGTAATGACCCCTATTCACTAAAATTGACATATCTCAATCAATTTAAATCCAAATTAAGCAAACTCAATTTTCATAGATTGCTAACTTGATTTAGAACAGAACCTAAGTGGAGTTGCATGCATTTCGAGGCAGATGATAACTGTAATTAACTCTTTAATCATGTTAAAATCTACCGTTCCCGCAACAGTGCATACATGTTCATAACTAGAGCATACGAAATCCGATTTACGCAAACTCAGTTCCTATGGTTTCCTTATTTAATGGGGAACAAAATCCAAGTATTAAATTCGTGTTTAAACAATTTAAACAGTGCCGAATTTATTTACTAAACAGATCTGCGAAATCAAATGCGATGAAAACTTTCGCGACCTAAACGAACCCAAGTCGTCCTCGGTTTTTCGAATCATATTAGAAACCGTCGACCTAAGGCTCTGATACCACTTGAAGGATATGGAGAAATCCTCAAGCGCATCACGGAAGCGTGATCGTCGTATCGAATACGACGAAGAACGACTAGTCGTACTAGTTGTTCGGTGCAGCGGAATTTAAAATTTTATAAACCGATGAAACCACATGATCCGAGAACCATTCTCAAATCGTTTCATCTATAACCACAGCAAGTATAATGCAATACCTCTTGAAGCGTGGTTGATCAAGTCTCTACGAAAAGAGACCTCCTGTCTCAAGTCCGATCGTCGGAGTAACGACTTGCGAGCGCGGAGATGAGTCGCTGTGTCCTCGCAATCCAAGTTGATCCAAGCGCGGTTGCTCCTGATCTCGTCACACGAGATCAAATGTCTCCTTCGTGAGTGAAGCACTCCAAGAAGATGAAGAACCGCAGAGAGTCGAAGCGGCAGCACGATGGCGCAGTCGTCGACGATTTCCTCAACCAAGGTGGACGGCCACCAAGAAGAGAGGGAGAGAGAGGGCTGTCGAGTATGAGAAAGAGAGAGAGAGAGAGTTTGTGCTACAATAGCATGTGTAAAGAGAGAGTCAAGTATGCCTCTCTATTTATAGGGTTTAGGGATCCATGGATCTCAATCCATGGGACACATAAAATCAATGGGTGAGATTGATTTATGTCTATCCAATGGCTAAGATTGTTGTTCACAAACACAACAAATTTAGGTTAAAATATATTTGACAAAATCAAATATAATTCATTCCTAAATCAACTCAACAAATAAGGAGAGAAGACACATGGAGATTTCATCTCCATGTGCCTTCCAAGTGGGCGGCCACACATTCCATATTGGAATGGTGTGCCGCCCATGGGGATTGCATGGGGATTGCAATCTCATGGAAATCCATGAGATTGCATATCTCCTTGCAATCTCTCTTATTTATTATGCAACAAATTTATTGGGTTTTATTCTTCAAAAATAATTCACAATTATCTTTGAGAATATTGCATTCTTGCCATGGAAAAATTGTGAATCATATTCACAACCCAAAACAACATATGATTCATATTGTTAATTAATTACACAATGTGTATCCAATACACATAATAATTAATCAACACATATAAATTATAATTAACTCTCTCTAATACATTATAAATCACATTTATAATATATTATGAATAATTGGATATTTCTATCCACATTATTCTTATCCAAAATAATTAAATCACATTTAATCATATTGGACAACTTCTCATACATCATGATAATTAAATCACATTTAATTACCAATTTCTCTTTGCTTAGATATTATGGAATTGTTCTCAAACCATTTAAGAACAATGCTATTTCTCCTCAGATACTTGGAGATAAGGACAGGGCGATTGTATTGTTCCACGTATAGTGACTTGGATGTTGAGATCATATCTCAAATCCAGATCCTATGGACCTCCCACTGATGCTTGATCAAATCAAGACCGTAGACTTAATCTTCTCATTGCATCTGAATCTCATTCAGATCAATGTCCAGTTCATGGACTAAGATTAGGTCACTTCTCTAATGAGAGGAGTCACTAAAATCCAAACCTGTTTCATCACTCCCTCGGAATGGAAGCGTCATGGTTATACAATCGTATATGATCAAATCACCCTTCAGGCATTCCCAATACCTGCACATCCTACATACTGGAAGACTCATGATCATTCTGAAGATAAAGATCACTTTTGCACTGTCATCTTCAGAGTTAGATCATTTAAGTTTCTCAATATTGGTCATTGGGATTTGGTATAGATGATATGCTTTCACAAAGCATATATCTTACCTTCAAATTCATGTCATGCTTCCAAAGCACGACGACCATGTATGGAATTTGTTCAGTCCCAATACCTCATGAGTGAGCTCATGTCTCCTGGTTCACAAGTGAACCTGTATGATCCCTTTGAGACATTACTCATATGTCCTTACATGCACACCAGCTCGCCGGTATATAGACCTTGATTAGGTCATCAACCTATTGGTCTGCCAAATGTACATACTCAGACATATAGCAATACATCTGTCTCTAGTCAGAGGATGCATGCCTATGTTGTGACAGTATTCAACGTAGGTCTTTGGTTATCTCGATCTCGTCAAGTCAACCCATTGACTTAACTAACCTGACACCTCTGAATCATTATTCCCATGCAGAGGACCTGCATCAAGAGGTCAGTCAGATATCAGTCATATGAGATAGGATTGCCATCTCCTACTCAGACTGGAGATCATCACTTAATGATCATTTGATGATGCTTGATGAGTCCTCTATCTAACTCCTTAGATATTCATCCAAGCATCAGCCTCTATGATCCATCCAATGAATCAACAGCTGTATGATCATCAACTTGGCCATGGTACATAACCCTTATTGTACAGAGGGACCCTATAGTGCATTCATTCATTAATCTCAGAAAGGGAGTGAAAAATAATCAATAACTTTCATTGATAATTTATTCATTACAATAACATTTATTGTATAAATGGTTCGCCCGGGGCTCACATTGCCAACAGGAATACATCCTCAAACTCATTTGAAGAGGTATTAGTGTATTTCATCTTTAATTGTCCTTTTAGCTCCTGATTTCAGGAGCTTCATTATCTTCTCAAGATTAAATGAGTTCCTGTACTTCATTTTCATCTTGATTCTCAAGAGTCTCAACCTCTAAGAATCACATTCTCAGAGAAGGGATATTTTAAGAATCTCATGGTCATAAAGTAGGTATCCAATACCATTCTTTATTTTCGTAATGAAGTAGCACTCTCTGGTGCTAGATTCCAGCTTACTTGCATAGAACCTTATTAAGGATATATAATGTAGTCTCTACTACATATATACCTGGAAACTAACAAGTAATTATGCTAAAAATTCATCATTGATCAAATCATGTCACACATGATCCAATTGTATCTCCCTACAACTCTATTGAGTTTAGGTTTATCAGGAGGAGTGAGATAGAAATGATATTCATATCTCCATAAGGTATTCTTTGAGTTTATCTAACATGTACAAGCTACCTAGGTTAGATCAAATTCATTTCATCTTTCTTCAAACTTTGGTTTGAAACCAAAATTGTGAAATCTTTGAACACTTCAAAGGTTTCTTAGGTGAAGAGAAGAAATCTCATATCATACATAATCATCAATAGATATCACATATCCATAATGTTTACTATGATATAGATGATCCTCATATATCAATATGTATGAGATCTTGAATACCTCGACATCTAACACCATTCCCAGAGAAGGGTGTATTGGACATTTTACTTTGAATACAATATTCATAAGTATGAAAGTTTTGAAATTTTAGACATTCTAAAGTTTCATCTCTTACAAGTCTATTCCAAATCAACAGATAAATGTCCAAGGTTTGATGCCAGATCATTGTTAAATGTTCTTCATCCTTATATTGATCTTTTAAAGGTTTAATTTTCAGTTTTAGAAATCTTAATGAACCATTCATTAATTTTCTAATTTTGCGGAGTCCACTAGATGTTAGATTGTTATCTGAAATATATCCATCATAATTCTTTATGATAATTCTATCTCAGAATTTATGTTTATTTCCAACATTTAGAAACAAACGATGAGTGTATTCTAATATCTAGGTCATAGAGACATTCTCTAAGACTAAGGCTCTCCCACTGAAACTTAGAAGTCTATCAATCCAATAGAGATTGTTGCAACAATTGCATCAATATCCATGTGGATAACTATAAACCTTCAGATCAAATTTTCCGGTCTTCTGAAACATTTGCAACCCATTGCAAGTGTTGTTAGAAGATTGAGTTACAATTATAAGACTTTATCTTATTCAATAAGCAAGTCAATATCAATGATTTATGTAGATTATTATGATGCTCTATCCAAGTCCTTGTCTAATGATTCTGGAGAAACTTGATAGTCAAACTATCAACACACCTACTTATCGCAGTATTGGCATTCATCCAACTCTTAGGATGTCATATGGAAGTCATAGAAGTACGGTCAACTCTTTGACTATCCTTCTCATCTTGGGTCTGACCCATGCTTCCACTGCGCTCCCTTTATCTATAAACAACCATTGATTAAGACCAAGGATCTCTTATGTTAAATTCAAAAGAATTCAATGTAATAACATTTCAACATTTATACATGCTTCATTAAATTCATACAATATGAATATTATGAAGCTTCATGAATGACTAGAGTATAGATAGTAATACATCATCTCCTATAGAGCTACCATTCTGCATGATGCAGTGAACCATGTCATTCATAATAAATGTTAAGAGCACATATGTATGCCAGAATATCTTCTTAAATTTTATAATGATTAATTGACAATTACGATCATCATCGACATGTCACTTCCAAAGTAAATTCAATGATATCAAGACTATAGAGACATACAAACCCTAGGACTATAGTCCTATTATCTATTTAATTGTCATTCCTCATTATTATGAGGAAACTTGCACTTTGCAACCACAATCATTATGTGTCCAATTGCAAGTACAATATCTGGAACATGAATCCAATCCATGGTATTTTACTGGTTATTATTGAGTATACCATTGAGTGGGTTTTATGAAGGATTATCTGAAATAAGAAAATTGTATAAGTGTATATACATTATATATACATATTTTACTTTGATTTAGAAATTTTTATATCAAAGTTGTCTTGCCTTGTCAACACTGAAAGTTCATTCCCTTAATCACTTTCAATGTAAGAGATATACTTACCATTATATCTCAAGCAAGATATGGGATCTCCTTCCTTATCTTTGTTACATTCCAATAATATGAGAACCTGTACGCGGATAAAAAGAAGAGGGAACACATTCCTCCTTGCAAGTACAACTTGCATCTCCCAACTCGGTCTTTAATACCCGGGCCCACCATCCCTAAGGTGATGTTGACCCGTCATTAATTGAACCAACCGTCAACATGCTTAATACTCGCTATACACAATCCAATATCTCCCCAATAATATGAGGACCTGATATTGGGTTCACTACGTATACGGCCTTACTATTTCGTGAAGCGAAGAGTCCGATCCAAATGGATTGTATGCAGGAGCTAGCACTTCAGACATGCGTCTCTTTACATACAATATATGGCGACGGAACCGTTCGCCTTGACGAGAGACCATGGATGTCATTTATGTAATCCTCCATATCATATTTAAATTCTAATTAATCATCATGAATCACATTCATTATGATCAATTCTTCCAAGGGAAATAACACATCTATTTATAATAGAGTGCCTTAATTTTTAATTGGATTTCAATTAATCTAATCATATTAAATTAATGATCCAATTAATATCCAACAAACATTCTTAGTTGTTACTTAAATTATGGTATTATCTCAAATATGTATTATTTCGAATTTTAATCATTAGAAATAAATCATGATTTCTTAAGCATTATACCAACCCTACCTGTTGTCATGGTCAGTACCGATGGGAGTGGGACAGACCACAGAGGGTGCAACCTGCTACCCCAACGCCCCCTGACTAGGCACCATATACGCCTCGGGAAAGGATAATGCAAAATAGATCACTTTGTTCTTGAGATGATCATCGGTTTTTCAACCAAAATTATACCATATAATAATAATAAAAACAATTTTGATTGGTATTATAATGAGATTTGCTAAACAAATCCCAAATCCTATTCGAGCAACATATTTGTTGGAATGTAGATCATGTAGATCATGTAACCAATTTGTGATCTAGATCACATCTAATCAATAATTGGTTAGGTCAATGTAATTTATGGAAATAATTATCATAAAATATTTCACAAATATTTATGCACAATTATTCCAGGAAATTAAACAATTTAATTTGACTAATTTCTTAAATGACAATCACTAGGTTCTTGATTAGGAAAGTAATTTCAGCAGTGACCCTCACTTACTAAAATTACCATATCTCAATTAAATTAAATCCAAATTAAGCAAAATAAGTTCCTAAAGTTTTCTAATTTGATTTACAATAGAACCTAAATGATTTGCATATATTTCAAGGCGTTTCAAATCCATAATTAACATCTTAATTACGCTATGATCCGCAGTCCCTGAAACAGTGGATATATGGTTATTAAAATGATCATATCTTGAGTTATCGGATTCCAAATCATGCAAACTTAAATCCCACTGTTTCTTTAATTAATGGGGAACATTATACAATTTAAAATTTTGTGTTTAAAAATTTAAACAGGGCCGAAATTTTATCACAAGACAGGCTGCGAAAATTGAAATGCTAGAATTTTCACAAACCCTATCGAGCCCAAATCTTCATAGGTTCATGGATCTCATCCAAAACCTTTGACAACCTGACTCTGGTACCACTTGAAGGATATGGGAAAAATCCTCAAGCATATCACGGAAGCATGATGATCGCATCGAATGCGATAGGGAGCGAGTAATCGCATTAGTCGCTCCAGGCAGCGGAAATTAAAATTTTCTATGTGACGAAACCACATGATCCAAGAACACTTCTCAGATCATTTCATCCAAACCACAAACAAGTAATAGGATTATCTCTTGAAGCGTGGTTGTGATCGAGTCTCTAAACGAAGAGACCTCCTGTCTCAAGTCCGATCCGTCGGAGGAGACACTTGCGAGCATGTTTATGAGACACGTGCTTCTCACAATTCATGTTGAAGATCCAAGCCACGGATCTCCTGATCTCGACAAATCAGATATGATGTCTTCTTCACGAGCAAGGCACGCTGAAGTAGACGAAGATTCATGAGCAAATGATCGGGCAACATAACGACGACGCTGCATCGATGACGATTCTCACAATGAATGATACCAATTCCCAATGACCAAATGAGAATCTTAATGGTAAAACCATAGAGGTGACAGTTCAAAAGAGATGTAAAACTTTGGGTTTATTCTAGGTCTTCCAGTATGTAGGATGTACATGTATTAGGAATACCTGAGGGTGATGTAATCATAACCGATTGTATAACCATGACGCTTCCAAACCAAGGGAGTAATGAAATAGGTATGGATTTTAGCGACTCCTCTCAATTGAGAAGTAATCTAATCTTAGTCCAAATGTTGGACATTGATTTGAATGTGATTCAGATGCAATTAGGAGATTATATCTATGGCTTTAATTTAATCAAATATTTGTGGGAGGTCCTTAAGATCTGGACTTAACATATGATCTCAACATCCAAGTCCCTATACATAGATCGTATAATCACACTGTCCTTATCTCCAAGTATCAACGGAGAAAGCGTGTTACTCTTGAAGGAGTTCAAGAATAATTCCATTGTTAATATATCGAATCACTGAGAAATGGATGATTAAATGTGATGTAATTATCATAAATAATATGGAGAAGATTCATATTATTTGAATGCATGAGAATAGAGATCTTAGATAATTAAATGTGATTTAATTATCAATGATATGGATAATGTAGATAGTACTATCCGTATTATTTATATATTTTATTGTGATTTATAATATATTAAAAAAGATTCAATTCTAATTTATATTTGTTAATTAAGTATTGATGTGAAGTGGATTCACATTGGACAATTACTTGAAAATGTAATTTATATTTTATTTTGGATTGTGAATACGATTCACAGTTTTCCAATGACATGATTGCGTTATTCACAAAATAATTATGAATTATTTGTGTGAATAAATTGCAACAAATAGTTGTTGTAGATTAATTGGAGATAAAACGTCACCTTAGTGGGAGGAGGTGGAAGGCCACTGAGTCTCATTTAAAAAGAGATTTATCTCTTTTAAATTATATTCACGTAAAATTGATTTAGTTGAAATTAAATTGTATTGATGATTCAATATATATTATAAATTAATTTTTGCTGTATTTTTGCAACAAAATCATGACCATTGAAACAAACACAAACTAATCTAATCCATCGGATTTGTGGAGTCCATGGATTGAGATCCATCGACTCTCAAAATACTATATAAGAAGATGCACCCTTGCCCTTCTAAGAATATGTTCTTGAAGAACAAATTTCCCTCTCTCTTTCTCATTCTCATATCACACGCCAACATTCTCTCTCTCCCTCTTGAGTGCCATTCACTCTAACCTTAGAGAGAAGGTTGCTTTCGTCGTCGCACCACCATTATGTCATTGCCTCGACCATTCGTTGAATTTTGTCTCTGTCCGTTTGTCACATTCGTGTAGAAGACATTTGATCTCGTGCGACAAGATTAGGAAATCTATAGCTTGTATCAATAACTCGGATTGCAAGAAGCACACGATTCATCTCCACACTTGCAAGCGTCGGGTTGGACTTGAGATATGAGGACTCTTTTCTTAAAGAATCGATTACACCCATGCTACAAAAGGTATTCCTTTACCTAATATGTATTTTAAGTGAAATGATCTGTGAATAGATCATGGATCGTGTGGTTTCATAATTAAGTTTTTAAATTCCGTTGCACCGAGCTACTAGTTCCAGTAGTCGCTCATAATTGCATACGATGCGATCCCTACGCTTCTGTAATGTGCTTGAGGATTTTTCCGTAATCCTTCAAATCCCTTTCCTCTTTATATATTGGGTTTGATGGGGCTACCTCACCGACATGTCTCCTTGTCATCTTTTCGCAAATTCTTTTTGTAAAATATCATCATGTATATTCAACTATATATCCCTCCAACATGTCATTCAAATTTCATCAGAAACGGAAACTCTTATGCCCTCATCTAGAACAGGCCGATTACAACAATGTTTAGAATATTAAAGTTACATGTTTTAGATGGAGGGCATAGGAGTATTTATTTCAGATGAAATTCAAATAACATATTCGAGGGATATATAGATGAATATTCATGGTGATATTTTGCAAAAAAATAAAAAATATGGAAAAAACGTCTGTGGAGATTGTATGTGTCTTTGTTTCGCATGAAACTTGAATGACATAATATAGAGATATAGTGATGAACCTATAAAGATTATTTTTTCAAAAAAAATATAAAATGGGGAAAATGGGACAGAGGGAACCAAGTTAACTCTCATAGAGGATATACCTATTTTACCCATATATATATATATACATATATGTGTGTGTGTGTGTGTATGTGTGTGTTTGTGTGTGCGCGTGTGTGTGCACGCGTGTGTGTAGCAAAAAATTGTGTGATGAAAAAGATGGGTTCTCTTCATTGGTAAATACAATATGATTCATCGTGATTAAGAAATAGTTCAGGTTTTAGCAAGCGGCCTAGTTATTTTTCTCTCCCTTTTTTTATTCTCCATATGGATCCATGATTTGTCACAACAATAATAAAATTGGCTCGTGACCACATCCAGACAATTTTATTTTTTAACCTTATCTTTCAATATTAAATTTATAAAAAAATAAATATTATCTATTATGGAATTATTTGTTGTTCCTATAATTCGCAACAGATAATTCTTATAATGCACAACAAATATTATAGTCATTGCTAACAATTGATATAATATGATTATGTGTCGATTTTTCTATTATTTTATTGAGAAATCTAATAGATACTGCCAAATATGGTATTAACTACAAAAAATTCAAAAACTTAAATATAATTTCACAAGAATAATGAATAATATTTTTTGTTTTAAATTTAACATGGGAAAATATAACACAAAATTACTAAATTACTCATTGAAAACCATCATAACATATAATACACTACAAAATAAGCCTCTCGTGACTATGCAACATCAAGATTTTGGCAATGCAATTTCCATCACTACAAGTTGTATAAATGTTTTGGTAATGATTTTTTTTCTAAATAAGTTGGATATACATTGAATTACTTTAATAGTTCCATCTATAACAATATTATTAGCCTATATATAGGAAGTCATGAAGACGTTAATGATAAAATTATATATAATTTTAAAAACATGTAGCGATGGTATGTTTTTCCCCTGAGCTCTTACCCCCTTTTAGTAATCAATCCCATTTAACCTTGTCCTAAGAGGTTTTTCTTGACTACTTTGATACTTTGATCCTATGTGATTTTAAAGATGACACACACACATGATTATATCGTAGTCTCTCGTATATTCTTTGTGATTACGGGACTACACATGTGGATCTCAGCTCAGCACGACTATTTAAAGTCGTCGCTCTGAAACAGAAGCATAAGCTCAACTTTGTTGTTTCTTGTTCAAAAGATTTGTAATGGTTTATTTTTATTAGATTTGCAAAAGTTATAACAGCAATAATTTTCAACCAAAAGTTTTCCTTTTCATAAATACCAAGTTTTAATGAAATTATCGATTATAGTTTGACATTGATCAGTCACACCTTATCGATCATATGTTGTTCATTGAATGATCACTCCTTGACGATCATACATTTAGAAATTATCAATTGTTATTTGAATGCCATTCAAACATTCATCAATTGATTGATCATAGCTATTTAACTAATCGATCATTTGCATTCAATCATTACAATTGATCGATTGTACTTGTTAACCCAATCGATCACATCAGAAAATCATCTTTGATTTCATATCATTTGTGTTTCAAATGACCACTTTTCTTGAGCTCCTATATAAGGGACCATATACCTATTGTTGGAACACACACCATTCAAGTAATACTCTTACTTTCTCTAGAAAAGTAAAAAGCACTCTATTTTCTCTATATTCTTTCTCATGTTCTTCAATTTCTTCGATACTTCAAGAATAATATTCTTGGTTGAAAATATGTGAAATAAGTTGTTCAGTTCAACAGTGTTTGATTTTCTATCCTCTCTATAAGTTATTCTGATAATAGTTAGAATGCTTTTGATATCCTCTTCTCAAAATTGTCATATTTACTATCTTGTTTGATATTGCTTATCCATCTCTGATACTCAGTACAATTGCTTGTACTAGTCTCTATGAATTATCTGTGCAATTATATTATCATTCTTTATCTCAAAATATCATCTTTTTATTGGAGAATTATTCTTGATATCTATGAAGATAATTCATTATAGGGATACTATTGTTGTTATATCTGTTGTTTCCAATCTCTTTTTGCAGGATCTTAGGTATTCGATCCTAAGTGTGCAAAGAAACTCTTAGGCATAAGACCTCCAAGGAGGCGTGAAGAAAATCGAAAGCTTGCATGTTCTTTTACTTGTGCTAAAACGTCTGATCTATAGTGTTGATATTCGTGTTTGATCCAACATTGTGAAGCAAAGCCTTTGTAAATGGTTGAGATATTTGTGTAACCATTTCAAGCTTTAGTGAAGCAGTCTCAGCTAATCAGGAGATCCCACGTCAAGAAGACTCAGGTCGTGGTTTTTACCTAGGTGGATTTCCATGTATACATACTATGCAAGTGCGCTAATTGATTTGCTTGATCATTGTTTCTGTGCTTACTAATTACTCCGTGAAGATTTTAGAAGTTGTCTCAAACCAATATTCCCCTTTGTTGTTGTGATCTTGTAACTCTCATGACATAGATTTAATATGAATAGAAAAATGACGAACCAGAATTTTACCCTCAACTAATTTCATGGAATTAAGATTATATGTTTGTTGGAGGAGGGGAATCACAGATCAATCAAAATCCGCTTAAATTAATTTTCCAATTAAAAGCAGACGGTCAAATTTAAGGTCGGACTCAACGAGGCCATTGTCTCCTTAGGTTAATTTTTTTAGATGATGAAGATATTAGATTTTCGAGGTGTTTTTTTGGTAATTTTTGAATGCAAATATTAATGATGTGCAAATGCAAGATGTTAATTTCAAGGTCAAATTAGCCAAAGATAGAAATTCAAAAAATAATATGCTAACTAACACAAAAATCCAGATAGCCAATTTTTCTTAATTATTTATGCCTTGGTGAAATCAGAATTTTTTGTATTTTAGAACATAAAATATGTGCATGAAGAATGGAAAGTTTTTACAGAATTTTATGTATTTTTCATGCAAATGGCATGCAAAATTATGAAGGTTGTGAAGTGGTTAATTAAGGTGAAGTAACCTACTATGAATTTTTTGGAATTTTTATGAAGTAAAATGAATTTTCTAAATCAAATATGCAGACAGTTTGATTTTAAGCAATTTATTTTTAATATATTAAAAGTTATTATTTTTTAAACTAAATTTATCCTTAAAATGTTAAGTTATGAATGAATAAAAAATTATATGCTTAGATCACAAAATCACTTATTTTAGACTAACTAAATGAGATGAATTTTTGGGCACGATATAGAGCACAACTAATTCTATCTAATGTGAATATTTGAAAATTTTTAGAGCAACTAATGATTAAGTATGAATTTCTAAAGCAAGAAGGGTAAAATATGACAATTTTCTCCATAATAAATATTAATAAATCAAGCAATGCCCCATTAATCATACACAATAACTAAAAATTAATGGTTCTACAATGTGCAATTTTCAAAATAAAAATATGATGATAAATGATGGTTCAAATGAACATGCAAGTACATGGGTATGAATGCAGTACAGGAAATAAAAAATGAATTAAGGAAATATGCTGATAGGAACTAAAAGGAAATTAATGATACCCAAAGGGGTATCTGTACAATTTGTCAAGGCACGTGCTTCGCATGTGCTTCCTAAAGGCTGGTGCTTGAATGTAATTTTGGTGGACGACAGGAGCTATAGTGCAACTTGCTAGGTACCATGTGTGGTTCACGTGCATCGGGGGCTGCAACGCCTAAGCTCAGCTTCGGTGCCAAGAGTTGCATGTGATGGGCTGAGGGAGGCTCAGACCACCCAAACCTTGAGGTATGGGTCGAGGATCAGGAAGTGATGTGGAGACGTAATGGTTGTTGGATAGAGGATAGGTGCCTGATCCAACGGGAGCTGACGATGGCGATGAAGGTGGTACACCGGGCCCAACTGCGGTAGCACAAGGCAACATGATAAAGTCGAGAGACTGCTGATGAAGCGGGTCGGCTAGAGTTCTAGGAGGGCGAGCTCGGTGAGGCGAGGTTGAGGTGCAACTTCGAGGGCGGAGATGCTGCGGTTGGTGAGGCTGTGGATTCGAAGGAGAAGTTGGCTCTATGATGGTTGACAGTGTGGAGATCGAGGGTAAAGCGGGGAAGAGGTGATCGAGGTAGCCAATGGGGCGCTAGGGTCTAGGAGGCGAAGAGATGGAGGAGTGGAAGGTGGAGCATCAGTGCATCGATAAAGTAGGCAGCTAGTGGTCATGTTGTGGCGCACGAACGACAAATAGGGGATGGTGGAGAGTAGGTCGAGGAGGGGTTGGTGGCTGAGCTACGAATCCGTTAAGATCAAGATTACGAGAGTCGATCGATGGAGGAGAAGGACACTACAGGGATGTATAGAACAAACGGTGGTCGTCTTCCATTCCCTTTGAGAGGATGATCGCCCCCTTTGATCAACTAGGACGGTCGCATGACCGTCTCTACATGATACATCCCATTTGCCATAGGGGATTATATTTACCAACGTCCCCTATAATTACACTCCGGAGACGGTCGCGACCGTCCCTTCTACTACATCTAAAGGGGATGGTGGCGACTGTCACCTACAATATTCAAGTAAGAGGAGATGGTTGCGACCGTCTCCTGCGAAGGACAATGGAGACGGTTGTGATCGTCTCTGATACTTCACCGGACAGTCCCTTATGATTCTCAATGATATGGTAATTGTGCCTTAGGGGATGATAAAGACCGTCCCCATTGATTCTTGCTACCAAACAAATTGGTTACCCACTGATATAACCTTCATTTTACCCTGTATCAACTAACATTGAACATTCACTACATGTATCAATATAAACTCTTCATCATAAAGAGAATGATCAAGAACAAAAATAAATTCATTCCACCTACAAAATTACAAGAAATGTTTTGAAAAAAGTAATGCTAAGAAATTCAAATTAAACTACTCTACCTTAAATTGTTCAAAGCAGTTAAACGTCAAACTAAACTATTCTACATTATATTGTACAAACTAATTATACAATAATTAAACTATTCATTCACTTCTTTCCTTGATGGATGATGCTCTTCCCCTTTTCGTTCCTTTTGGCTTTGCCTCTTCTTTCTACTCTCTCTGCCTCAACATCCCTCCTGTGGATGATGACTTCATGATGAATAGACTACTATGTCGAGACACTAGATTTCTCCCCATCTTCATTTTTGTCATCGTCCTCATCACTTTGATCAATTTTCTCATATTTAACCATAATCATCAAGACATTTTTGGAATCCAACATCTCTTCTATATATGATTTTCCATCTTCTCACAGATGATTGAGGTATAAATCAAAGTAAGGATCCTTATGATCACCATCGTCTTTGGGTATTCCCTTATTAAGCTTCATATATGCACAAGTCTGAAATTTAGAAACGTCACAGACAAGATAATTAATACAAAACAAACAGAATACAATTTTAAGATAAAAAATGAAAAAAACCCATACATAGTGCACCATACAATCTACCATGGATTCCAAAACATTTCACCATACAATGCCACATCCTACCACACATGAGACCAAAGAAGGTCTAAAATCTTAAAAGATTACAAAATTTTAATAACATACAATATAGAGGCTCATGATATATATATATATATATATCATAACTTTCAATCAGTACTACTTGTATCTTAAAAGTCTGCACCTTAAAAGATTAAATTCTTAAGTATTTTAGAAAAATGATCTTCCACATTGAATACCTAATCTAGGTTTTCTATCACCTTTTCCTTGTGTCCCATTAGCAAGATATGATGAATGTGAATTAGCAACCTAAGATGTGCCCTGAGGCCATTAATGTGATGCCATAGAAAGTGCACAACTAATATGTCATAGACCTTATTGAGCAACTACCTTCTTACTAGTGTAACGGTAATTGGGCTATATGATTACCTTTTAAAATTACTTACCTTTCAATGTAGTCATTTTATAGAAAGATAGCCTGACTAATTACTTTCTTAAGTATTACATAGCACAAACAATCAACTAGGAGAACTCCTCATCACTTATCTCAAATATGATCATAGCTGCCTTTTTGTTTAGTCGTTCACTTTTCTAAAATAACCACATATCCAAAATGTCACCGAAAGAGCAACTTATTTCAATATTCCCTTTAATCTCCATACTCCAACAAATATTTCATCAAGGGTTTTCTTCTTAAGACTTCCAATGTAGTCATAAGTGTTTTCTTCTTATATACCACAATCCATATCACAAATAGACATACCACGATCCATTCCACAATGTAAAAACAACTTATACAACACAATCAATACATTAATACCAAATAATTTAATAAAACAAGTTAATATATCTCTAAATAACTATGACATCAAAGGGAATACCTCGAGTAGGGATAAGTGATACATTACACAAGGAATACAATGTATAAACAAGTTATATGCCACAATCCATAGCAAAATGTATTACATTATGATAGGAATACAATGTATAAACAAGTTATGTGCCACAAGTAAATATTGAAACATGTAATAAAACTCTAAAAATAAGTAGCTCAAAATAGAAACCTCACAAAGCAAACAAATGACAACGGAGATAAAGGAACGTCGACAATCACCACTTAAACGAAAGGGAATGTTCGTCGACCACAGGAGGCTCGATAACAGTGAGGGGCAATGAGTGATGGCGAGGGCGGAATACTGGGATTTGGGGAAGAATGAAAGGAAATGAAGTTCGCTGGAGTCTTTTTGACCTGGCCATTGGGGACGGTCGTTATGGTCATCCTCGATGATTACTTTAAGTGAAAATATCTCCGCTACACCATAGGGGACGGTTGTGACCATCCCCTAAAGTTCTTGACGAATGTTTGCACGTGACCATCACCTATATATGGCTATGGGATGATTATTAAGGCCCCTATCCTCATAAGTGACGATGGTAGAAGTGTATTGGGGATGATCGAAACCGTCCCCTTCGGCATCCCAAGTGCCAAAATTTTGCCAGTGAGGGGGGTAAGGTCAGAGGAGACATTCCCCGGTAAACGTTCCCTCAGGTCCTAGCCTATAAGAGATGCTGACAAAAGCATATTGGGAATGATCGGAACGATCCCTTAGGCCTCCATAGTGAGTGAAATTTCTCCAGCAAGGGGGTGAGGGCAAATGGGATGGTCTTTAGCGTCCGTATCTTATGCTTCATGGCTGAATGAGACATTGACTCATGGTCCAATATCTAGAATGCATGTATGGACTTTTAGTAAGTAAAGGGTACGGTCGTATCTTGACCTTCGCATATTCTCATCCCGAAAGGCCCCATTCGTTGTAGTGGGAGGAGCAATAAGAAAGAGGAGAACATAGGTGGGTTTGGATGTGATGAGGCAATAATAAGAAGTTGAAAAAAAACAAAAGGAAGAAGAGAGAAGGAGGAGAAGAGGTTCTACCTGTATGGTTTGGTGGATGGAATGACAGAAATGTGACACGGAAGGGTGAATGATGGGTGGCGGAGCTGGGGTTGTTCATTGTTGCTCGACAACGTAGATGCCCGGAGGTCTTTATGTGATTCTCAGAATGTGCATGGGTACGAATGCAAAATTTTCTATAATGCACGTGCGACACACGTGATATATGAGGCTTTGGAGCACCTTTGTGTCAGTGCTCCGCGTGGTGAACTCTGGATGTTTCAGGTCCATCATGAGGAAAAGGCTTGGGTACCAGGCTTTGGAAGGTTCGAGGCCTTCCGATGACGCTATGATCTAACGACAACAAATTAGGTGTGCTTAAACAATTGTGATCATGCATGTTATTGATCTCGTGGTGGATGGAGTCCCAAACTGGGCCTTCATCTTCATTATTCAAAGCTCGACTCTTGGGATGGCAATGCTGATGGGTGAGGAAGAGGGAATGCTCTGGTGTTGAGGTGAGGTGGGGAAGCTCCTTGCTCGTCAACACATGACAAAGCAGGAGCCACAATAGGGAGTGATTTGATTTTCCTTCTTCATCTGAAAGTGGATGTGGATCGCACTGCTACTTGAGCGAAGCTTGATCGGAAATGAATTTACGATCGGGGCTCCCACTGGTGCTGGAGTGGAATGAAGTCGTAGCAGCATCTAGACCGCCACCGAATGGGGGAAGGATCTAGAATGTAAATGAGGGTCTAGAGAATGCTTGAGAAGGTAGTGGACTCGATCGAGCTTGGTCCTTTGTGAGGACTGAGATGATCAGTGCGTGCTAAGGGGTGTGATGGAGAGGAGAAGGTGATGTCGATGGTTGAAAGAGTGAGGGTGGGCATTGTCGACTCGTGGATGCGAGTGGATGAAGAGGAGATGATGAGGAGGTGGTCGTTGTCGAAGTCGGAGGGGAGGAGAGAGGTCGCGCACCGTCGTAGAATGTAAAGGATAGTGTGGTTGTTGCGCAGGAGGTGGAGGGATCGACGGTGGAGAGGAGGAAGAATGGGGGCCATGTGACGCGTTGAGGAGCCACCATATAGCAGGGAAAGAAATTAAATTAATAATAATAATTAAAATAAATAAAAACTAAATAAAATAAATAAAATAAAAATGAAGTAATAGGGGTAAAGGGGGTGACATGAGAAGGCTCCAGATACTACTACGTGTCACTCCATAAAATTCGAAAAAGAAAATAAAAGAAAATTCGATAAAAAAATAAAAAACAAGGTCAAATAAAAAAGTATCTTCATGAAAGTTGATCGCTTCGATGATATCTACAACTTTCAAGAAGGGGCCAAAATAAAAAAAACAATCTATACAAAACATATTTTTGGTGGTACTTTATAAATATAAAATACTATACTTTGTATTTTGAAATTTTTTATCTTTTTAAATACGATAAAATAAAAATAAAATCAGATAAAATGTAAAATAATTATCTATAACTTTATAATTTTTTGATATTTTTAATCATTTTAAAATAAAAAAATAAAATAAAAGGGACATATACACAGACTCTATATACATAGAGTGATTTATTTTCTTTGATTTTTGATTGAATTTTATTTAAATTTTTTACATTTCATTTAAACATAAAATAAAGAGAATAAATTAAAAATAAAGAAAAAAGAGTTATTTTTTACATAAAATAATAGGGTCAAAATAGCCAATATGTACAATATATAATGAGGTCCCAAAACTCAAGTTTCACATATGAACTCTGATTCTTTTGAATTTGGTCTTGTTTTATAGATAATTAAATGTACATTAATTTAAACTTGACCAAAGGTCTATAGAAGACTGTACGAGGGATATATTCACATTTACTACTTTTATATCCAAACTAGGGTTTGGGTTTTATTGGGCAAATTTACAAGTTGGCATTTTTTAGTATTTTTTCTTTGTTAATGTTAATAATATCTACATGAAATAGAACTAATTTTATTTTATTTTGATTTAATAAAAAATTAAAAATTTTCGGAATTAGGATAATATACAAGTGATAATGTACACGAATTTTGGCTTCTTATTTAATGAAATTATGCATGATAAAGTATGGATCTTATTTACATATGCATGAATGATAGTAATGCAATATAGATGAATAAATGTAGAGAATTACTTGGGAACAACGCTCTGTTTTCATCCTTTAGAGTGGTGAATTACATATTCATCAGAAAGCCATTAACTACTTTTGTCTATCCTGCAAATGAGAATGATGGTCGGATAAGAATTGCTAGAGTAACCTTTTTAATACTAGCGGAATTCAGCTTATAGGGAGAGAGAACCATTGGCTGGGAAGCTAAGCATCAAACTGATATTAGTCTCTCTTCTACCTCGTCTAGGTTACCAGCCTACTAACTCTCCTAAAGCGGTCCATTCCATTTTCGATGGTCTTTAGTGGTAAGACTGACTATAAAGAGACCTATGATCTACCTTCTCTCTATATCATCATATTTTGTAACTGTGGAAGAAAAAATTGTGACTTGTGATGATTATACAAAATTCAACCTGCTGCTAAAAGTAAGGTAGCTAAAGAATTATACTAATAATGTGTTCATTGTCACTACTACAACAATGGAAAATTTGTTGTATGTAATGCCTAATCAATCTATAGATAAAATACCTCTTTTACTTCATGGCAATAAAAAGTTCATTACAAAATAAACATTTAATATTTACATTTTTTAGCTATAATTCATATCTACCATTGTAATTTGTTTTAATGCGAGTTACATGAATTAGTTTTTCATAAATTACTTTTTCTTAATAATATTTTTTATGTATTAAATAAATAAATAAATATCTACACACGGGACTATAATGTGTTCTTAAGATATACAGAATACCATCTAGGGGTTCTCTTTTAAAGAGGAAAATATTTTACATTATTCACTCTTCAGTCCTTTTCTATTTATTTTTTAATTAAAAAATGATTTAAATTTAGATTTTAGCCCCCATAGTTTACTCATTTCTGATCATTTTTGAGTGGTTTTAATTTTATTGTCTTCTATTAAATAAACTAAGCTCCTATATTAAGTTCATAATTTTTTAACTTCACATGAATTATCTAGAACTTTTTGTAAAAATTGCAATTTTTGATCCAAAAACCAGTTTGAGCTATTTTTGTTAGAATTAAAAGTTGGAAATATTCACAATAGTGGATACACACTTATTACAAAATTATGTTGTGTAGTACAAATTAAAAATCAATTATATTTTACTTCCTTAATTTTTATTAATAACCTTAAGTAATATTATCCAAGAACTTTTGCCCCAATGATCTCCTATATATTCTCTAGTCAATGTAATTTCCTTTTAGAAAATATTACTATTAGCTATTTTCTAAAAATAAAAAACAAAAACCTTGATCATAAATGCATTTTCTTACCCAAAAATTCTTAACATTTCATGGAGCATGTCTCTATTAATAGGGGTGCTAATCGAATCGAATACATTCATTCACTCAGGTTTCCATTTGACTCATTTTAAATTTTAGAATCCAAACTCAAATCGAAATTTAAATGAATTTGCAAACTTGAATTCAAATTCGATTCTTTTTTAGTTTTGAATAATATTTGATTCATTTATTTTGAATTTGAAATGTTACACTTATATAGATTATTTACATAAAGAATATTACAATTTTAAAAATTTTATTTTATAATTCTATTTTCTAATATTAAATTATTAATATAAGTAAAAACTATAAAATAAAGCAAGATATGCAAAAAATAATATATATTGTGTAAAACACATGTACAAGACTTTTACATGGATAGAAGGACAAGTGATTCAAAATTAAGAACCTGAGAAGCCTACGCACGAGTGATTAGTTCCCATATGGCTATTCTCTTATTCATTTCCACACCTTAAACTAGGGCACTGTATACCCTATTCCTAAGGGTAATCAGATCATTGGTTCACTGGTCAGTCATCAGCTACTTTCATCCGATGTAGCTCAATTGATGCCATTGTATGTTGAGGCAATGTAAACTAAGATACTATATTAAATTATGGATTTTTACCCCCCACAAATCCTATAAACTTTGTAAATTACCTTCTTGACCTTTGAAATGTCTATATTCTTCCCTCGACCCCGTAAACTTGCTCCGTCTTACCCCACGACCCATGTCGTTAATATGACTCATATTGAATCATCTTGCTTGGGTTTAAGTCGAGTTAATCAAACCACATCAAAATCAATGGTGGATTTTATGGTAATATCTCTCCTTCCCTCTCTTCCCCTTATGCACAAGTTGACCTGATGACGTGCAGGGCCAGATGGGGAGGAGCAAGGTGAGGGGAGGAGGTCACAGAGGGGGGAAGAGGTGGAGGAGCACTGGGAGGAAGAGGAGGCCACTGGGTGTAGAGAAAGGGGAGGAGATGGCTAGGGGCGATGCAAGGTGAGGGGAGTAGGAGGTGGATGGGGAAAGAGGTGAAGGAGTAAGGGGTGGAGGAGGCTGGGGTAGAGTAAGATGAGGGGAGGAGGTGGTGGAGGAGGCGGAGATGGATAAGTGATGAATCCCCATTCATCACTCTTTATTCTTTTATTTTAGCTAAATATCTTGGCAAAACATCATGTATATAGTTGTAAATACAATAAATTACCAATAAGCATGCATTTGTTAATATTCCATAATTAGCATGTATTTGTGCAAAAATAAAAGAATAAAGAATAAAAGAAAAAGAGAGAAATATTTAGAATAAATGTTGAGTGACCTAAACCCAAGAGAGGGTCCAAAATGGACCTGATCGTCAAATAAAATAAATAGAGAGAGATAGGGCCACTCTACATTGTACATACCACTTCCTATATATATATATATGTGTGTGTGTGTGTGTGTGTGTATATATATATTATTTTTTAAAAAATAGAAATAAAAAGGTATTTTTATCCCCTTGTATATATTCCTAAAAATAAAATACAAATTTAAAAAATAAAATTAAAGATCAATTTCTCTCTCTATCTCCTTGTACAAAATACATGTATATAAGTATCATATCTATTTATTTTATACTTGTAATTAACTAATAAAAATAAAATAAAAATTATTTCATACTCCAAATAATATGGTGTAAATAAATAAAATAGAAAATTTGGGTATTTATATAAAAATAAGAAAATAAAAACAAAAATAAAAAATACATAAGTATTTTATACCAATATATAATATGATATATTATATATACTATAATTTATTTTTGATAAAAATAATTAAAAATCACAAAAAAATAGTTTGAAAAATAATAAATATTTTTTATTTTGAACATTTTTTAATTTAAAATCGTTTTCTATTTTAATTTATTTTCCAATTCTTTTTGACCAAGCTTTTTTCTGAATGGTCCAGGAGGGATGTTGACCTCGATCAACTACCCCTCCCGGACCGTCTCCTTCACGGATCCAGCTCACGCCCCAATGTCTCCGAATTCTTTTGAGCGGATCTTGCATCCTCCTGCCTTAATTCTTCCGCCCGCTTCTCCCTAGTGGATCAGCAATCCTCGCGGATCGTTAGGGAATGGCAAATTATTCTTGGATTGCGCACATGCCCCGATTCTCTCCAACCACATGGGATGACGTATAAAACCTTCACTCGACTCTCCAGGTCCATATTTCATGCTGCACACTCTCTTGACACCCTCGAACCCTTCCCCTTGGTGACAACAATCGGAGGAGACCCTTGGTGATCGAGAGGACCGCTGCAGTCGACGCTCAACATTCGTGGCCGGAGCACCGCTGTGAGAAACCTCCCTAGCCCTCCACAGCTCGGTCGAGGCCATAACCCCTTCGACGTCATCCCCTGGAGCTCAGGATTGATTTAGGACCTTCAGGTACCCCTCACATAGTCTTTGGCTCCGAATCTTTCATTTTCCATCTTCCACCGCTCCGCCTGCTATGACCCGCTAGTCGGAGCCTCATCAGCCACCTTTATCCGCTCCAATCGACACCCCATCTCATCGTCACCCTCCGTACGCAACCTATTCATCCTAGGCTTGGTTTGGATTGTCAGGAGTAGGCCATCGGTTTCCTCCATCACTCGCCGGAAACCCCCACCTCCATCCACCGATGCTTCTCTTTGGTTTCAGTCAAATAACATCGACCGGAGTACTCCTCCGAGTTAGAGCTTTACCCTGCAGGTCTTTACGCGCGTGGATACGCACCATATCTTCTTCACCTCTCTTCGTCGGAGCTCGCCCAAGTCACAATCACCCTCCAGGAGATCTGACCGTCCGCGAGTCCATCGAACCCATCCACTCGACGCGGAGGAGCCCTACGAGTTGACTGCCATCGTTCATCGGAGACACCGATCTCCTTCGGTGCTCCAGTGAACTTCGCTCAGGCGGAGTTCTTCCAGACCTTCCCTCGGTCGTTGGATCTCGCTCCTATGTCAGACGCCAGAGAAGACATCCGATTACAGCAGATGTCGGGCTGTTAGATCTGACATCTAACGGCCCCCGTACGCCCATGTTTGCATCTCTTCGCCCACCGTTGGATCTGCCAGCTGCCAGTAAAAAAGCTGCACGCCTCGCATCCACTCAGAGCATGCCACCTGTCCACCCCCACGTGCGACGCACGAGCTGCTTGGGTAATCTACTCCGCTACCCTTGCATTTACTTCATTTTGTCTTTTAGTATGTTAAATAAATAGTATACAGAGGACCTTTTTGCATCTGTGCCCCTACAACTTTCTTTATGTGCATTTTAGTCCTTTCTGTGTGGTTACGCGTGCATTGTCATGTGTATTTGTGGGTTAATTGCATGTATTGTCCTGGATTTACTCTATGTTATGCTTTGAAGTTATAGTTCTAATATTTACAGTTATACCCCTGTGCGTACTATTTTGGGACATGTGCTAGAATTCGTGGATAAATTGCAGATAGGACCCTACACTTTTTATGTGTGTTATTTATTGGACCAAAAATATGTTTTCATTGCATTTTGGTCCATGTGTGTTGTGCCTTTGATTTTTTATTTAATAAATAGCAAATATTGTCCAAAATTCATGAAATTTCGACACATGGCTCCTGCCATGGTGTAAGAATTCCTGTGAATTTTTGGTTTTATGTGGTTATTGTTTATTATTTAAAAAAATTCAAAAACCACAAAAACAACTTCTGTTTGTTTTTAAAAATCCATTAAAAATATAAAAAATCTTGAAAAATTCCCCAAAAAATCACAGTAGCTTGTCTTATCGTGTTTTCACTCCAGTACAAGTTTCATCGCATTTCCACTTACAAAAACCATAAAAATTGAAAAAGACTAAAAATCTTAGAAAAATAATTAAAAATTCATAAAAAATAAAAAATGTGTTTTCACTTGTTGTAGTTAGGTTTTTATTTCTAGTTTGTCATAAAATTACCGCTTGAATTTTATAGGCTTTTAAAGCCATTTAAAGTGCCTTTAGATTCTAGTTGTACACTGTTTAGCAATTTTAGCCTTCTTTCATTTTTAGAAAATTAATTAAAAATCAAAAATTCAAGAAAATTAACAAAAACATTTAAATATTTTAAAAATTATTTATTTGAATTTTCTAAGTATTTTTGATGCCTTGAATAATTACTTGATTGTGGGATTTTGAGTTCTCTTACACCTTTTCCTAATATAAAAAAATTACAAAAAAAATGAAAAATTAAAAACCACCAATGTTTCTGATTTTTGGATTCTTGACTACTTCGTAGCATTCGCATTTCGTACTCCTTGTGTCCGACCCTGGTAACTATACCAGATTAAAATAAATAGCAAGACCGCGTGCCGCATACATTGCTTGTTTGATCTTTAGTTTGGTGGTATGTTTTTCTCGTTAAGCCCGATCCGAGTGGTTGAGGTCGCAACGACCTTTGATACCATTTTTACCTTAGTCGCTCGTGTTGCTCATCAAGGAGCAAGGGGAGGAGGAGGCCGTTAGGGGTGGAGGAAGAGGAGGAGAAGGCTAGGGGTAGTGTAAGGTGAGGGGAGGTGGAGGGGTCAGAGGTGGAGGAACAAGGGGATGAGGTGGTGTTTGGGGCAGAGCAAGTGAGGGGAGGAGGTGGTGGAGGGGATGGAGGCAGAGGAGCAAGGGGTGGTGCAAGAAAAATATTTTCCTACCAAAAATAGATTAAAAGAGGTTTGTAAATATTTGTATATATTTAAATATAAAAATAAGATAAAAATAGAAAAATTAAAAAGAAAACAAAAACATCACTCATATATATAGTCACCTTGTATATAGTCCACTCCTCCCTATTTATTTAGCTTTATAAATAAATAAAATTTATTTCCAAAAATTTTGTAAATATTCTATACGATATGGTGTAAATAAATAAAATAAAAACAATTAAAACAAAAACAAAATAAAAATAACAAAAATTAAAAATCCAAAAATACTTTGTAAATATACCATGTATATAAATGTACATATCTATTTATTTCACCTATGTATATAAATAATAAAAATAAAAATATCGTTCTATTCCTAATTTTATGATATAAATAAATAAAATATAAAATAGGAATAAAATTGTGTAAAAATAATAAATTAAAAATCAAAATAAAAAATCTTTATATTATATATATACCTATATAGACCTACTATGTAAATACACTATTTTTATTTTGAAAAATTAATTAAAAATCACTAAAAAATAGAAATTGTTAAAACAAAAATATTTCATGTTTTGACTTTTTAATAATTCTGCCATTTAATATTTATAATTTATTTTTCAAATCTTTTATACGTGGTAGCTTCTCATTGGTCCACAGAGATGTTGACCTCCGGTCAACTCCCTCCGCGGACCTTCTTCTCCAGCGGACCTCGCGCCCGACCCGACTTCTCCTCTTTTTCCGCGCTCGATCCGCTCGCCATCTCCCTAAACCCCGGGTCCTAATCCATCTTTGCAGATCTGAGACCACCGCCCGGGGTGGATCTTAGGGGTCCGTGCCTCGACGTTCGCACCGACTCCCATTTAGCCGGACCCCTAACCACTCAAATACCCAGCTCGGCTGCACGATTTCTCCATCTTTGGCTCATTCACTCCACCCCCAGTGACCTCCAGTGCGTGAGTGAGAGTGACAGCTCGCTCCAGGTGTCGTCGCAGCGAGGAGAGGGGCAGTGGCCCACTGATCCGGCGAGATACACCGCCGTGCTCCGCCCAGAGCCGGAGCTCGAGCCTCGGAGACCGACGCTCCTTGAGGCAAGGACCAGGAGCTGCGCAAGCTCGCCCACAGTCGATTCCTCCACCCAGGTAGACCCATCTCCCTTTCTTTTTAGCCAATTTCAGTTTACCCCCATTTCACGCCGCCGTCGTCTCTAACTGATTCCGACCATCCCACTTCTCCGTTCGATCATCGGAATCCACCTTCGCCTCCGCCTTCCTCCCGCGCACGTTCTGCACCCATCCACTCAACCTATCTCGCACAGGAGCTGGGGTTCGAGCTCCTCCATCCACACCTTCGCCGGAGCTCGCCCATATCGACCCCCCGACCACCTTCACCTCGCCTAACGGGGCCGCGAGCCTTCTGGTCTGCTTTGCAGGTTCATCCAAGCCCATCTGAGGGCTTGGACCATTCGGTCCAGGAGCTCTACCTCCGCCGACCTTGCCGGAGCCCTCCAGGGCTCGGTTGGGTCATCAGAGGCCACCATCAGCTGCGGAGCTTCCCGGCGGAGTTTTTCCGATCTTCAGAGGCAGCAGGGGAGGATCTCAGCGTGTGTATCGGGCCGGCGAACCTCGCCGGCCAAATGTTCTTTCAGCATCTCCCCCGACCGTTCGATCAGTCTCCCGCTCCAGATTCGATCTGAGCCCTTCATTCAAGGAGCAGCAGCCGCCGCACGATCCTTAGGAGGATTGATCCCAGCCGTCGATCCAGCGAGGCTTAGCCGCGACGCACAGTCACCGTCAGATCTACACGTGGCGAGGCCCTGATCGTTGGATTCGCCCGAGAAGCTCAGCGTTGGAGTGCCACCCGATCCAGACCATTCGATTCCCCACGTGGCAACCATCCAGCGTCTCCATTAATAAAGGGTAATTTACCCTTAGGCCCTCTCTTTTCTGTTATTTAGCATTAGTCCTGTAAATACGTTATCCAGTTGTTTAGTTTTTGGTACATTTGCATTGTGGACCCTGCTCTTTACTTTCCTTGCTTATATTCCCCTGTGTATGGTGTAGCACGTGCTTCGACATGTGGTTTTCTGGGCTTTTTGCATTTTATACCTTGTGGTTCTGAGATGTTCTGAGTTGAATGAAAAGTTTTGGATTATTGCATTTATACCCCTGTGCGTAATTTTATAGTGCATGTGCGTTAATTTTTGGGTTATTTGCAAGACTAGCCCTCGGACTTTTGGTACCTGTTACCAAAAGGTCCTAGGACTTAGCTTTTATCACATTTAGGTCCCTGAGTGCCTCAGGCACGCGCCACGCGCGTGATCTCCTGGGTATTTTGCACCGGACTCCCCAGGACTCTTGGTATTTGCACTTAGGTCCCTGTGCACAATACCTCCTCTTTATTTTTGAATAAAATAGCAAACCTACTCCAAATCCAATGAAAATTGAATACATGGCTCCTGCCATTGTGTAAAATTTTCTGGGATTTTTGGAGACATTTTTGTTTTGCTTTGATTTTTTTAAAAATTCAAAAACATGTATTTTTTTACTGTCTCATTTGAAAAATCACAGAAAATAGTAAAACTTATCTAAAAATTACAAAAAATTAGCTACTGTTTGTTTTGGCTTGCTTGATTTTCTAGCCAATTTTGGCTGCTTTTTATCATAGAAAAATCATAAAAATTGAAAAACACCTGAAAACTCATAAAAATTCTAATAATTAAACTGAAAATCCAAAAATAATAATTAAGGTGCTCAAATTTTCCTTGTTTCTTTCTCTATACAGGAAAATTACCTCCAGGCTTATAGGGGATTTCTAGATATTTTATTTAGGTCCCTTATGCTCGGCTGGACAACCCCTTTATTTTCTTGCACTGTTTGATTTTTAGAAAATAAAATAAAAATCAGAAAAATCCCAAAAATTCCCCAAAAACAGTAAAAAACATAAAACACACAAAAATATTTTTATTAGAATTTTTGATTGATTTTTGATGCATTAAATAAATTGTTGAATTGCCTTGCTTATTAGTTTTCTTTAGTTTCTTAATTAATTAAAAATCCAAAAAAATATAAAAACCTTAAAAACCACCAAAAATACTCTTCTCTTCTCTTCTATTTTTGACTACTTCGTAGGCCGCAAGGCCATTACGTGCTCCTTGAGTTCGACCCTGGTCGCTATACCAGGTTAATAAAATAGCAAGACCGCTATTGATTTTTGAGTTGATTTTTTTATACTGGTGGTCTATTTTTCTTGATTGATCGAGCCTGATCGCTTGGGTCGCAACGACCATTTAGCACTTTATACCCTAGTGGTCAGGAGAGGTCATCAGAATGGCGCCGTTGCCGGGGACTTTCTGCTTGATTGTGACGTAATTAATAGGATCCAAACCCCCTAATATAATTGCCTGTTCCTATAGTGCGGTAATTGGACCTATAATAAAAAAATAATAAAATAGCCGTTCCATCACCTCCGAGCCTACGCGCCGCGAGCCCGCCCCGTCAAGCGCTACTCCTGAACTCGACCTGTCGAGAAGAGGAGGGGTGGGTCTAGACCGGACTCTTTGGATTGGAGGCTGGTGGTCGGCTAGCCGTTCTTTCGAGTAGCACTGCTGTTTAGGGACTCAGTTTTCCGCTTGCACCATTTAGGTAGTTTATTTCTTGTCTTTTAAATTCTCGCGGATCATATTGCATGTAGAGTGCTGAAGCCAGGTACGCATTTCTATCTCTGCATGCATCATTGATTTATCGCGCATCGGCTTTTTCGTCTTCTCCCCCCTGTTTTGGACTAAATAACCAGAGAACCGAAAAATTCGTTAGGCCTTTGTTTTTACTGAAAAATATTAAAAAGAAAAAAAACCATAAAATTGGGATTTTTTAAGCTATTGACCCTAAAAGACACTTGACTGAAAAATTTGTCTTGGGGAGAGCAACCCCCTCATTGTTTGGTTTGGTTGCGCGAGAGAGTGACCCGTTCACTAGGTAGAGCCCTCCGGTGCTATTCCTGACTGACTATCGACTCTTCTGTGCGGGCCAGTCGGTTGGGGTAGCATCGGGAATCCCAACAGGTCAAGTAAGCGCTCTGATAGATTGTTTGTTCACCTAATAAAATTTGACAAGATAATTTGACCGAGCCTTTACGGTCTTCAGCTCGCGTTGCATTGGTGAACTGGGGGTTTGCTTTCGATCATAGTTTTTCCAGATCTCATCCGCCTTACTCGCCAGATCACGATGATAGGCAGGAGGTCTCTTAGGCAGCCTCTGGCTGCACCGCTTTTCAGCACTCCTGACCATGCATCTAGGTCGGTTCGTGGGAGCTCAGACCCGTTCTCCGAACCCGAGTATGACTCCACCCTGTTCCCCCTCGACCACCCTTCTTCTTCTAACTCAGAGATACCGGTGCCAGAGGAGAGACAGACAAATGAGTTATCGGCACCTGAGTTCGGTTGTTTTGATTTTTCAGAGACGATGGCCGGCAGTTCTGATGATCGCACCAGAGGTCCACAGGGAGAGCAACATTTCGTTCTGGACCAGGGTTCGATCAACTCCTCCCTGATCGTCTCCCTCGAGTCAGTGCAACAGCAGTTGAGGGATCAGGGGGCATTCATGATGGACATGAGGAGAGAGCTCGAGCAGTTGAGAGCCAACCGCGAGAACCGTGGAGGAGGAGCAGGAGGAGGACCCGACGATGCGGTAGCTGCCGCCGCAGCCGCAGCCGCGGCAGCAGCCGCAGCAGCAGCAGCAGCAGAAGCACCACCACCACTTAGATCGATGCGGGAGAACCACAATCACGGGTCGACCTTGACACACCGCTGGGTGGTACTTCCAGCCATCGTGGGGGACTTCAAGTTCCCCCCGAACACTTTGCAGCTTCTTCCTCGATTCCACGGTTTGGCCACAGAGGAGCCTCATCTCCACCTGCAGGAGTTTGAGATGATATGCAGCACTGTCCACGATCGTCAGGTGGACCAGGATACTATCAGGATGATTGCCTTCCCCTTTTCCTTAGCAGACAGAGCAGCCACCTGGCTGAAGCACCTGGGGAAGTTTGTCTACACTTGGGAGCAGCTCCGCACCGAGTACTTGAACAAGTACTATCCACTCGGGCGGACCAATGCAGCGAGAGCCCTCATCAGCAACTTCTCCATGCTCCCCAACGAGCAATTCCATGAGGCATGGGAGAGGTTTCGTGAGCTGACTGACCGATGCCCGTACCATGATATTTCGAAGCCCAACCTTGTGCAGAGCTTCTTCAGCGGGCTGACACCAGAGCTCCAGGGCTTGGTGAATGCTTCTTGTGGCGGGTCTTACTTCGCCAACGATCACGACCAGGTCTGGGCTATCTACGAGGAGATGGCCGAGAATTACATGGTAATGTCCCAGACCAGGTTGTACACTCAGGGCAGACCCCAGCAGCAGCCTGGACCCGTGCAGTACTAGAGGATAGCACGGGTTGATGCCGGTCCATCCAGTTCATCCGCAGTAGCAGCAGCACAGGCAGAGTCATCCGCTGCGGATATGGGTATCATCAGTGAGAAGTTGGATCGGATGGAGCTGATCGAGAAGAAGCAGTGCCAGGGCATCACTCAGATGGAGCAGATGGCACAGACTCTGAGCGACATGAAGACCCAGCTCATATGTCTCCAGGAGGCACAGACGGCTCCACAACCCCGTCTTCAGTTGCGAGGCGATACCTGCGGCAGCAGCAGCTCGTTCCAGCGCTCCACCTCACACCAGCAGCCTAGACAGGTTCACCTTGTACAGGCGGAGCCGTACCAGCAGCAGCAACCCTCCTACCAGTCACCACCATCTCTATACATGCAGATGGTGGTATACCAGCCGGATCAGCCTCTAGCAGTGCTCCCGCCAGCCCAGTACGATGCAGAGCCGTTGATGGATGTCAACGGGATTTGGTATGACCGTCCTCGGCCTGGGATCCGACGAGACCATCCCGGATTCAGGTGGGGGAGTGGAGGTACCTAGCCCCAGCAGCAGCCATCTGGCCAGGGAGGCCAGTACAGCCAGCAAAGGGATCACCAGCAGCAGCAGCCCCCAGTTTACCAGTCACAGCAGCAGTCATCCTTCGGTCCTCATCCCTATCAGCAGGGACAGTCTTGGAGGTGAGAGCAGCCTCACCAGCCACACCAGCAGCAGCACCCCCTACCTACCCCTCTCAGCAGCAGCAGCACCAGTTCCAGCAGTCTCATTACCAGAGAGGCTACCCGTCGGGCTCTCATGGTCCACCATACGAGAGCCCCGCCTTGGACGACATAGCCCGCCTCCTCACAGACGAACATGCTACTTTCAGACGGGAGAAGGACGAGTTCCGCCAGGAGATGCAGGACATCGTGAGAGGGAAGGCTGCCATCCCTGCCCAGATAGAGCCGAATCTCAACAGCCTGAAGCGGAAATCTGAGCAGGTAGTTTGTACTGAGTATACCACTCCTAGTGATACATTTGGTGATATGACTGGATATCTGTTTGATACTGATTTTGTCACACTTAGGAGCGGTAGGATGCCAGCAGGCGGCGCCTCGTCTGAGCTACATCATGAGGATCCACCTAGAGCGCCCGACGAGGAGGATGATGACGGTGGTACTGATGCCACCAAGGATGCTGATTCCACCGGCGGTACTGAGGTCGCCGTTTCACCAGTTCGAGGAGGTAGTACTGAAGCCACTCCTGATGCCGAGCCAGAGCACGGTACTGAGGCCGCAAGTCTTCCAGCTGAGCCAACCGATGGTGGTACTGAGGCCACCAGAGTTCATGTAGAGAGATCTGTTGTTTTTACTTCTCCTGATGTATCTCTGAACAGTTCTGTTAATAAAGGAAAGGGTTTATTTTCTTCTGGTCCCACTGTGGTGCATGATGTATGTGTGGATCCGGTCGTCGAACCGCCTAGACCCTTTTCTAGTCCTTCATCTGAGAAGGACCCTGTGATCCCCTTCCCTAGAGCCCTTCAGATGGGGAAGGGGAAGAAAAAAGAAAAAGATCCAAAAAAGAGAGAGCAGGAGGAGTTCATCCAGAGCATGATCGACAGATTCCATATACAGCTGACCCTTCAGGAGGCTTTGCAGCACATCCCCCTTCTTTAGCGATCGTTGAGAGATAGGACCACAATCAGGAGGAGGAGGAGGAACCACCATTCAGAGATTCATGTGCTGACGAAAGCTACGTGCTTCGCGATCCAGAACCGTCTGCCGGCCAAGAGGCCAGATTCTGGAGCCCCATATGTCAGATGTCATATCAGAGAGCAGAGGTTCGACCAGACTCTATTGGATAGCGGATCGTCTATCAACCTCCTTCCGGCAGCCCTTCTTGACGGCTTCGAGTTGGGCACTCTTAGACAGAGCAGGACAGTCCTTCAGTTTGCTGATCGATCTGTCAAGAGGTCGAAGGGGTTGTTGCGAGACGTCATCGTCACTATTCAGGGCCTGCAATTCCTCGTGGACTTCGTAGTGTTGGACATGGAGATCCCTGATTCAGTGGCCGATACCCCCATCATTCTCGGTCGTCCATTCTCGGCCACAGCCAAGGCGGTGACTGATCATGATAGCGGGAAGGTATACTTTCGCGTCGAGGGCGAGAGTGTACAAATAGAGACGGTCGAGGACTACAGAGCCAGAGACAGAGCATGCTCAGAGACCAGCACAGAGACAGAGCATCTGACAGATGCCGGGTTAGACATCCACCAGGACTGTGATTTTGTAATCACAGACGACGAGGCAGCATGGGCAGACCCTGCAGCACAGGCCATCCTCTCATTTTCAGACACAGCTGATGCCGAAATGACAACAGAGGAGAGCTTGGAGAGCACAACCCTGGTTCGGGATACTTTAGAGGCAGCAGAGCAGGTTCTTGACCGCGACAAGGATTTTTGTGATACTGGTGGTACTGATGCCACCTTGTGTGATGCAGATCCCTCGGAGTCAGAGTCTGAGTGGGTAGATTCTGATGATTATATGCCAGACCTGATTTCCACTGAGCCTATAGTTAAGGAGGAGGTAGATGCCGAGCAGATCAGAGACAGTTCAGTTGAGCAGCCTTCTTCAGACCCAGTTTGCGAGAGTACGCTTTCAGTCTCTCGGACAGATGTGGCAGCATACATGCATCTTCTTTCGAAACCAGATTTGCCAGCACCCAATTTTGACTGGAGAGCAGGAATGCCGTCTGATGGGGGTTCTTGAAAAGAACCGCAAGGCAATAGGATGGAGCGTAGCAGATCTCCATGGGATTGGTCCAGCCCTGTGCTCCCACCATATCTATCTCGAGGATGAGGCGAAGCCGTCGCGTGAGTTCCAGCGGCGGTTGAACCCAAATCTGAGAGAGGTTGTCATGAAGGAAATTTCGAAATGGTGGAGCGCCGATTTTATCTATCCCATCTCCGACTCCAAGTGGGTCAGCCCTTTGCATGTGGTGCCCAAGAAGACGGGCATCACTACAGTGATTAGCGAGTCTGGAGAGGAGATTGCTACACGAGTACCCACTTCTTGGCAGGTTTGTGTTGACTACAGGAGACTCAACCAGGCCACCAAGAAGGATCATTTCCCCCTACCCTTTATTGATCAGATTATTGAGAGACTGGCAGGGAAGAGCCATTATTGTTTTCTGGATGGGTACTCGGGCTACAACCAGGTGGCCATCGCTCCTGAGGATCAGGAGAAGACCACCTTTACCTGTCCCTTTGGCACATACACCTTCCGACGCATGCCATTTGGGCTATGCAATGCCCCTGCGACTTTTCAGAGATGCATGCTGTCGATCTTTTCGGACATGGTAGGGAAGTGCTTAGAGGTCTTCAAGGATGATTTCTCGGTTTACGACGACGGATTCGACTCTTGTCTTGACTGCCTAGACCGAGTACTTCAGCGATGTATTGAGGTCCGCTTGGTTCTTTCTTGGGAGAAGAGTCACTTTATGGTGACTCAAGGGACGATGCTTGGCCACATCATCTCCAACAGGGGCATGGAGGTTGATCCGGCCAAGGTTGATGTCATTAGAAAACTCACACCACCGTCCAATTTGCGGCAGTTACGGTCTTTCCTGGGGCACGTCGGTTTCTATCGGCGGTTCATCCGTGATTTCAGTAGAGTTGCCCGACCGTTGACTGACCTGCTGACGAAAGACACCGAGTTCCTTGTCGATGATAAGTATCTTTCGTCCTTTGATACTCTCAAGCAGTGTATTGTTGAGGCTCCTGTCCTCTAGCCACCAGATTGGTCTCTCCCATTCGAGATCATGACGGACGCCTCCGATTTTGCCGTGGGGGCTGTGCTGGGATAGAGGAGGGATAGAGTTCCATTTGCTATCCACTATGGTAGCCGCACCTTGGATTCCGCCCAACGGAATTACACAGTCACAGAGAAAGAGATGCTAGCAGTAGTGTTCGCCCTAGATAAGTTCAGATTGTACATCATTGGATCTAGAGTGACTTTGTACACATATCATACCGCCATCCGATACCTCATGGCAAAGAAGGATGCCAAGGCCAGACTGACTAGATGGATCCTTCTACTCCAGGAGTTCGACATTGAGATCAAGGATAAGCCTGGAGTCAAGAATGTAGTGGCGGATCATCTCTCCCGTTTAGAGCAGCTTGAGGAGTCTGAGCAAATTGATCCCATTTGTGAGACCTTCCCAGATGAGGCGATCCTTGCTATCGCCTCACTCCCGTGGTATGCCGATATTGCGAACTTTCTTGTTGATAAGAAAGTCCCACAAGGTTGGCCCAGACAAAGGCTTGAGACCTTCCTCGCGAAGGCCAAGTCTTACCACTGGGAGGATCCCATCCTTTACCACGAAGGAGGGGATAGTGTCTGGCGTAGGTGCATCCCTCAAGATGAGCACCATAGCGTCCTCACTTACTGCCACAAGCTTGAGGCAGGAGGACATCACTCTGGGAGGAGAACGACACAGAAAGTGCTCCAATCCGGCTTGTGGTGGCCTACCCTCTTCAAGGACTCTGATGAGTTCATGAAGAGGTGTACTGACTGTCAGAGGATGGGCACTTGTGGACAGCGTGATATGATGCCGATGCAGCCCATTCACTTCTGTGAGGTTTTTGACGCATGGGGCATCGATTTCATGGGTCCATTCCCTAAGAGTCAGGGATTTGAGTACATTCTGTTGGCCGTTGACTATGTTAGTCGTTGGGTTGAGGCTATCCCCGCCCGAGCCGCTGATGCCAGGACTGTTTGCAGATTTTTGAGGAAGCACATCATCACGCGGTTCGGGGTACCTCGAGTATTGATTTCAGATGGGGGGTCTCATTTCATCAACGACCAGGTGAAGGCACTTGCTAGTGAGTTCGGCATAGACCATCGAGTTGCCACTCTATACCATCCACAGACGAATGGTCTAGCCGAGGTCTCGAACAGGGAGATCAAGACTATTTTGCAGAAAGTCATCCGCCCTGACCGAAAGGATTGGTCACAGCTTTTGGACTCAGTCTTGTGGGTATATACGACGTCTTTCAAGACACCATTAGGCACATCTCCCTTTCGCCTAGTTTATGGCAAGCCGTGCCATTTACCTGTTGAGTTGAGGCACAAGTCACTTTGGGCAGTCACGGATATTCTTTTAGATCCAGATAGTGTAGGAGACCAGAGGAGGGCAGAGTTAGCAACCTTGGAGGAGCTTAGAGATACAGCCTTCTCAAACAACCTACAGTATAAGGAGAGAGTGAAAGAGTGGCATGATTCTCATATCAGCCACAAGCATTTTGAGCCTGGATAGAGAGTATGGTTGTTTGATGCTAGGCTTCGTCTATTTCCAGGGAAACTACAGAGCAAATGGAAGGGACCTTATCTTGTGAGAAAGGTACACGACAACGGTAGCATTGATATATCTGAGTTGTCTTCTGAGAGTACCTTTCGAGTGAACGGTCAACGGCTCAAGCCATTTCTAGATCATGAGCCGCGGGTCGTTGATGTTGCCCCTATTCACTTTGCGTGAGATGTGGTCGCTTGATTCACATCTATTGCATCTCACGCCTTATTATCACCGTTCTTCCGACTTTTATAGATCCAGTTGTCTACATCACTCTATTCTTTAGTCCCACATCCCTTTTCTCATCTTATGATTATGCTATACTTAGGGTGTACTTTACCCAAAGTATAGGGGGGATGTAGGACCTGCGAGTATTCTTTTCATTCTTTCTGCCCCTGTTTTGCTGCCTATACTTAGGGATATTTTACCCTAAGTATAGGGGCGGGGGCAGACTCTGTACATTCTTCACTCGGATTTCCCTTCGTGTACAGCTTGCTATACTTAGGATTAGTTAATCCTAAGTATAGGGGGAACCACCGAGTTCTTCTCATTCTATTCATTTATTCATTTCTGTACCTAGCCATTCCTTTTCACTTCCCTTTTACTAAGCACGAGTTATGTCTTCTTCATCGCTCTTGATCACTCTGAGGACATCGTTCGAGCTAAGTATAGGGGGGTGTGTATATATTTCATATATACTTTAGCCATAACTCGTACTTTGTGTGAGTGTGTTAATAAATAAAATGGCTAAAAACCATAAAAATCACAAAAAAATAAAAATTTTTTCCTGTAAATAATCATTCTTTTATTGCACATACATAGCTAGTGTACAAAATTATTTTTGTAAAAATGTTTTCAAAAAGTTTTTATGTAAAGTTTGTGTAAATATTTTCTTATCAAAATTATGTATATAGTACAAAATTTTTCCAAAATGTTTTGAAAATCAAAAG
The DNA here is from genome assembly GCA_037367405.1 of Ottelia alismoides. Classification (NCBI taxonomy): domain Eukaryota; kingdom Viridiplantae; phylum Streptophyta; class Magnoliopsida; order Alismatales; family Hydrocharitaceae; genus Ottelia; species Ottelia alismoides. Next base: position 459,829 of record JAZKJV010011012.1, read on the forward strand.
TTTGCAAAAAATCTTGTGTAAATGTTTGTAAATACTTTTGCAAAACTTGCACTTCATGCATTCATCCATTCATGATTTCAAAACATTTTTCAAAAATTTTGCACGATTGTAAATATTTGTAAATAGCATCTTTTTGTATATATGTATATAGTTTTTCCTGGATGAAAGTTGGCATTTAAACTAAGCCTGAAATTAAATTGGGAAATGGAGCTTGATTAAGATCTTAATCCACCTAATTCTAAGAGGAACCTTATAGGGCTTAGGGTTAAGGCTTTTCAGGTCCATAAGGACTTAATTCTGTGAGTCCACTAGGCTATGAGCATATGTCATCTTGATGAGCCAAAGTAGAGCACTTAACAACACATGCATGACTCTTAGAGACAATGGCTTGACTTGCACCAACACCTTACACATGGCTCTCCACGGATGAGGTGGTGAGGAGGCAGTTTCCTTTGGCTTGGGGTAGCATATGAGGGTAGTACTTCTAGGCGGAACCTCTCTTCTTCTTCTAGTGAAGGAAGTGCGTCTCAACTTGGTCTAGTGGTGATGAAGGCTAAAGACAGAAGCCGTGGGTTGCAATAAAGCTTCAAAAGAGGGATAGTCTACTGGCTCAAGAGGAAAATTTCTTGTATATATGCTGCACCATGTAGATATGTTATACAGAGGCATTTGAAAAAAAAATGCAAAAAGAACTCCAAAAAAGTGGTGGGTCGGAATGAAAATTTAATAACCCCACCGGAGTGTATATAGTCAAATAAAGCAAAAGCTTATGGTATCCATGTTACATCTCATGAAGCTTGCAGCGGGAGACTTAGCTACACTGGCTGAGCTCCCAAAAGTCTATACTTCTTCCCCCTCTTCTTGAGCCGGTTGCACTTGAACTTAGAAGGGAATACCCTGCTTCTCGAGGAGAGAGTTGCTAGACCAAGGCATTAGAGTTACCAGGTTGGGGGAGATTGTTTCTTTGTTACTTCTGAGGTGGGGAGCTACTATCACTTACACTGCATGGAAAGATTCATAGTCATTAGAGTTTGTGTATGTAGACTTGTTCTGATCTGGTTTATTGAGGAGTCTTGTCCATAGATTGGTGGAACTTAGAGGCTGTTGAGTTTTAAGCTTAAGTCCAAATAAGGTTCCGACACATTAATAATCCAAAGATCTGATTGAGCTCCATAATTCAATTTAATGAAGGAAAGTTTAATATTCAACCTTGATCCATGTATATTCCTCTCTTTTTCTTTTTCTTTCTTTCTTTTTCACTTCTTTTTCAAATAAGTGTTTGCTAAGGGACTAGGAAAAGTTAAGTATAGGGGGGTGATGAATACCCATTCATCACTCTTTATTCTTATATTTTAGCTACAAAAACCTTTGCAAATGCATGTATATTCATGTAAATATAAATAATTATCAAAAGCATGCATTGTATAAAGTTTAATAATTAGCATGTTTTTGAGCAAAAATAAAAGAATAAAGAGTAAAAAGAAAAAGAGGGAAATATTTAGAATAAATATTGAGCAACCTAACCCAAGGGAGGGCTTAGCATGGGCCTGACCGCATAAAAACCAAAGTAGAGGGAGATAGGGACTCATGTGTGTAGATATTTATGTAAACAAAATAAAAATATTTTCCTCCCAAAAATAGATTAAAAGAGGTTTGTAAATATTTGTATATATTTAAATATAGAAACAAGATAAAAATAGAAAATTAAAAAGAAAACAAAAACATCACTCATGTACATAGTCACCTTGTATATAGTCCACTCCTCCCTATTTATTTAGCTTTATAAATAAATAAAATTTATTTCCAAAAATTTTGTAAATATTCTATACGATATGGTGTAAATAAATAAAATAAAAACAATTAAAACAAAAACAAAATAAAAATAACAAAAATTAAAAATCCAAAAATACTTTGTAAATATACCATGTATATAAATGTACATATCTATTTATTTCACCTATGTATATAAATAATAAAAATAAAAATATCTTTTTATTCCTAATTTTATGATATAAATAAATAAAATATAAAATGGGAATAAAATTGTGTAAAAATAATAAATTAAAAATCAAACTTAAAAATCTATATATTGTATATAACCTATATATAGACCTACTATGTAAATACACTATTTTTATTTTGAAAAATTAATTAAAAATCACTAAAAAATAGAAAATAATAAAACAAAAATATTTCATGTTTTGACTTTTTAATAATTCTGCCATTTACTATTTATAATTGATTTTTCAAATCTTTTATACGTGGCAGCTTCTCATTGGTCCACGGAGATGTTGACCTCCGGTCAACTCCCTCCGCGGACCTTCTTCTCCAGCGGACCTCGCGCCCGACCCGATTTCTCCTCTTTTTCCGCGCTCGATCTGCTCGCCATCTCCCTAAACCCTGGGTCCTAATCCTTCTTTGCAGATCCGAGACCACCGCCCGGGGTGGATCTTAGGGATCCGTGCCTCGACGTTCGCACCCGACTCCCATTTAGCCGGACCCCTAGCCACTTAAATACCCAGCTCCGCCGCATGATTTCTCCATCTTTGGCTCATTCGCTCCACCCCCAGTGACCTCCAGTGCGTGAGTGAGAGTGACAGCTCGCTCCAGGTGCTGTCGCAGCGAGGAGAGGGGCAGTGGTCCACTGATCTGGCGAGATACACCGCCGTACTCCGCCCAGAGCCGGAGCTCAAGCCTCGGAGACCGACGCTCCTTGAGGCAAGGACCAGGAGCTGCGCAAGCTCGCCCACAGTCGATTCCTCCACCCAGGTAGACCCATCTCCCTTTTTTTTTCACCAATTTCAGTTTACCCCCATTTCGCGCCGCCGTCGTCTCTAGCTGATTCCGACCATCCCACTTCTCCGTTCGATCATGGAATCCACCTTCACCTCCGCCTTCCTCCCGCGCACGTCCTGCACCCATCCACTCAACCCAGCTCGCACAGGAGCTGGGGTTCGAGCTCCTCCGTCCACACCTTCGCCAGAGCTCGCCCATATCGACCCCCTGACCACCTTCACCTCGCCTAACGGGGTTGAGGCAGTTTACCCTCGACCTGCGAGCCTTCTGGTCTGCTTTGCAGGTTCATCCAAGCCCATCTGAGGGCTTGGACCATTCGGTCCAAGAGCTCTACCTCCGCCGACCTCGCCGGAGCCCTCCAGGGCTCGGTTGGGTCATCGGAGGCCACCATCAGCTGCGGAGCTTCCCGGCGGAGTTTTTCCGATCTTCAGAAGCAGCAGGGGAGGATCTCAGCGCGTGTATCGGGCCGGCGAACCTCGCCGGCCAACTGTTCTTTCAGCATATCCCTCGACCGTTCGATCAGCCTCCCGCTCCAGATTCGATCCGAGCCCTTCATTCAAGGAGCAGCAGCCGCCGCACGATCCTTAGGAGGACTGATCCCAGCCGTCGATCCAGCGAGGCTTAGCCGTGACGCACAGTCACCGTCAGATCTACACGTGGTGAGGCCCTGATCGTTGGATTCGCCCAAGAAGCTCAGCGTTGGAGTGCCACCCGATCCAGACCATTCGATTCCCCACGTGGCAACCATCCAACGGCTCCATTAATAAAGGGTAATTTACCCTTAGGCCCTCTCTTTTTTGTTATTTAGCATTAGTCCTGTAAATACGTTATCCAGTTGTTTAGTTTTTGGTACATTTGCATTGTGGACCCTGCACTTTACTTTCCTTGCTTATATGCCCCTGTGTATGGTGTAGCACGTGCTTCGACACGTGTTTTCTGGGCTTTTTGCATTTTATACCTTGTGGTTCTAAGATGTTTCAAGTTGAATGAAAAGTTTTGGATTATTGCATTTATCCCCCTGTGCGTAATTTTATAGTGCATGTGCGTTAATTTTTGGGTTATTTGCAAGACTAGCCCTCGGACTTTTGGTACCTATTACCAAAAGGTCCTAAGACTTAGCTTTTATCACATTTAGGCCCCTTAGTGCCTCAGCACGCGTCACGCGCGTGCGAAATGGGGGATTCCTTTGACACCGCTGGCAAATTCTAAACTGAAATTGACGAAAAAGAAAGGGAGATGGGTCTACCTGGGTGGAGGAATCGACTGTGGGCGATCTTGCGCAGCTCCTGGTCCTTGCCTCAAGGAGCGTCGGTCTCCGAGGCTCGAGCTCCGGCTCTGGGCGGAGCACGGCGGTGTATCTCGCCGGATCAGTGGGCCACTGCCCCTCTCCTCGCTGCGACAGCACCTGGAGCGAGTTGTCACTCTCACTCACGCACTAGAGGTCATTGGGGTTGGAGCGAATGAGCCAAAGATGGAGAAATCGTGCGGCGGAGCTGGGTATTTTAGTGGCTAGGGGTCCGGCTAAATGGGAGTCGGGTGCGAACGTCGAGGCACAGACCCCTAAGATCCACCCCGGGCGGTGGTCTCGGATCTGCAAAGAAGGATTAGGACCCGGGGTTTAGGGAGATGGCGAGCGGATCGAGCGCAGAAAAAGAGGAGAAGTCGGGTCGGGCACGAGGTCCGCTGGAGAAGAAGGTTCGCGGAGGGAGTTGACCGGAGGTCAACATCTCCGTGGACCAATGAGAAGCTGTCACGTATAAAAGATTTGAAAAATCAATTATAAATAGTAAATGGAAGAATTATTAAAAAGTCAAAACATGAAATATTTTTGGTTTTATTATTTTCTATTTTAGTGATTTTTAATTAAATTTTCAAAATAAAAATAGTGTATTTACGTAGTAGGTCTATATATAGGTATATATACAATATATAGATTTTTAATTTTGATTTTTAATTTATTATTTTTACACAATTTTATTCCAATTTTATATTTTATTTATTTATATCATAAAATTAGGAATAAAAAGATATTTTTATTTTTATTATTTATATACATAGGTGAAATAAATAGATATGTACATTTATATACATGGTATATTTACAAAGTATTTTTGGATTTTTAATTTTGTTATTTTTTTGTTTTTGTTTTAATTGTTTTTATTTTATTTATTTACACCATATCGTATAGAATATTTACAAAATTTTTGGAAATAAATTTTATTTATTTATAAAGCTAAATAAATAGGGAGGAGTGGACTATATGCAAGGTGACTATGTACATGAGTGATGGTTTTTGTTTTCTTTTTAATTTTTCTATTTTTATCTTGTTTTTATATTTAAATATATACAAATATTTACAAACCTATTTTAATCTATTTTTGGGAGGAAAATATTTTTATTTTATTTACATAAATATCTACCACACATGAGTCCCTATCTCCCTCTACTTTGGTTTTTATGCGGTCAGCCCATGTTGAGCCCTCCCTTGGGTTAGGTTGCTCAATATTTATTCTAAATATTTCCCTCTTTTTCTTTTTACTCTTTATTCTTTTATTTTTGCTCAAAAACATGCTAATTATTAAACTTTATACAATGCATGCTTTTGATAATTATTTATATTTACATGAATATACATGCATTTGCAAAGGTTTTTGTAGCTAAAATATAAGAATAAAAAGTGATGAATGGGTATTCATCACCCCCTATACTTAACTTTTGCTAGTCCCTTAGCAAACACTTATTTGAAAAAGAAGTGAAAAAGAAAGAAAGAAAAAGAAAAAGAGAGGAATATACATGGATCAAGGTTGAATATTAAACTTTCCTTCATTAAATTTGAATTATGGAGCTCGATCAGATCTTTGGATTATTAATGTGTCGGAACCTTATTTGGACTTAAGCTTAAAACTCAACAGCCCTCTAAGTTCCACCAAATCTATGGACAAGACTCCTCAATAAACCAGATCAGAACAAGTCTACATACACAAACTCTAATGACTATGAATCTTTCCATGCAGTATAAGTGATAGTAGCTCCCCACCTCAGAAGTAACAAAGAAACAACCTCCCCCAACCTGGTAACTCTAATGCCTCGGTCTAGCAACTCTCTCCTCGAGAAGCAGGGTATTCCCTTCTAAGTTCAAGTGCAACCGGCTCAAGAAGAGGGGGAAGAAGTATAGACTTTTGGGAGCTCAGCCAGTGTAGCTAAGTCTCCCGCTGCAAGCTTCATGAGATGTAACATGGATACCATAAGCTTTTGCTTTATTTGACTATATACACTCCGGTGGGGTTATTAAATTTTCAATCCGACCCACCACTTTTTTGGAGTTCTTTTTGCATTTTTTTTCAAATGCCTCTGTACAACATATCTACATGGTGCAACATATATACAAGAAATTTTCCTCTTGAGCCAGTAGACTATCCCTCTTTTGAAGCTTTATTGCAACCCACGGATTCTGTCTTTAGCCTTCATCACCACTAGAACAAGTTGAGATGCACTTCCTTCACTAGAAGAAGAAGAGAGGTTCCGCCTAGAAGTACTACCCTCATATGCTACCCCAAGCCAAAGGAAACTGCCTCCTCACCACCTCATCCGTGGAGAGCCATGTGTAAGGTGTTGGTGCAAGTCAAGCCATTGTCTCTAAGAGTCATGCGTGTGTTGTTAAGTGCTCTACTTAGGCTCATCAAGATGACATATGCTCATAGCCTAGTGGACTCACAGAATTAAGTCCTTATGGACCTGAAAAGCCTTAACCCTAAGCCCTATAAGGTTCCTCTTAGAATTAGGTGGATTAAGATCTTAATCAAGCTCCATTTCCCAATTTAATTTCAGGCTTAGTTTAAATGTCAACTTTCATCCAGGAAAAACTATATACATATATACAAAAAGATGCTATTTACAAATATTTACAATCGTGCAAAATTTTTGAAAAATGTTTTGAAATCATGAATGGATGAATGCATGAAGTGCAAGTTTTGCAAAAGTATTTACAAACATTTACACAAGATTTTTGCAAACTTTTGATTTTCAAAACATTTAGGAAAAATTTTGTACTATATACATAATTTTGATAAGAAAATATTTACACAAACTTTACACAAAAACTTTTTGAAAACATTTTTACAAAAATAATTTTGTACACTAGCTATGTATGTGCAATAAAAGAATGATTATTTACAGGAAAAATTTTTTATTTTTTTGTGATTTTTACGGTTTTTAGCCATTTGATTTATTAACACACTCACACAAAGTACGAGTTATGGCTAAAGTATATATGAAATATATACACCCCCCCTATACTTAGCTCGAACGATGTCCTCAGAGTGATCAAGAGCGATGAAGAAGACATAACTCGTGCTTAGTAAAAGGGAAGTGAAAAGGAATGGCTAGGTACAGAAATGAATAAATGAATAGAATGAGAAGAACTCGGTGGTTCCACCTATACTTAGGATTAACTAATCCTAAGTATAGCAAGCTGTACATGAAGGGAAATCCGAGTGAAGAATGTACAGAGTCTGCCCCCCTATACTTAGGGTAAAATATCCCTATGTATAGGCAGCAAAACAGGGGAAGAAAGAATGAAAAAGAATACCCGCAGGTCCTACATCCCCCCTATACTTAGGGTAAAGTACACCCTAAGTATAGAATAATCATAAGATGAGAAAAGGGATGCGGGACTAAAGAATAGAGTGATGTAGACAACTGGATCTATACAAGTCGGAAGAATGGTGATAATCAGGCGTGAGATGCAATAGATGTGAATCAAGCGACCACATCTCACGCAAAGTGAATAGGGGCAACATCAACGACCCGCGGCTCATGATCTAGAAATGGCTTGAGCTGCTGACCGTTCACTCGAAAGGTACTCTCAGAAGACAACTCGGATATATCAATGCTACCATTGTCGTGTACCTTTCTCACAAGATAAGGTCCCTTCCATTTGCTCTGTAGCTTCCCTGGAAATAGACGAAGCCTAGCATCAAACAACCATACTTTCTGTCCAGGCTCAAAATGCTTGTGGCTGATATGAAAATCATGCCACTCTTTCACTCTCTCCTTATACTGTAGGCTGTTTGAGAAGGCTGTATCTCTAAGCTCCTCCAAGGCTGCTAACTCTGCCCTCCTCTGGTCTCCTACACTATCTGGATCTAAAAGAATATCCGTGACTGCCCAAAGTGACTTGTGCCTCAACTCAACAGGTAAATGGCACGGCTTGCCATAAACTAGGCGAAAGGGAGATGTGCCTAATGGTGTCTTGAAAGACATCCTATATGCCCACAAGACCGAGTCCAAAAGCTGTGACCAATCCTTTCGGTTAGGGCGGACGACTTTCTGCAAAATTCTTGATCTCCCTGTTCGAGACCTCGGCTAGACCATTCGTCTGTGGATGGTATGGAGTGGCAACTCGATGGTCTATGCCGAACTCACTAGCAAGTGCCTTCACCTGGTCGTTGATGAAATGAGACCCCCATCTGAAATCAATACTCGAGGTACCCCGAACCGCGTGATGATGTGCTTCCTCAAAAATCTGCAAACAGTCCTGGCATCAGCGGCTCGGGCGGGGATAGCCTCAACCCAACGACTAACATAGTCAACGGCCAACAGAATGTACTCAAATCCCTGACTCTTAGGGAATGGACCCATGAAATCGATGCCCCATGCGTCAAAAACCTCACAGAAGTGAATGGGCTGCATCGGCATCATATCACGCTGTCCACAAGTGCCCATCCTCTGACAGTCAGTACACCTCTTCACGAACTCATCAGAGTCCTTGAAGAGGGTAGGCCACCACAAGCCGGATTGGAGCACTTTCTGTGCCGTTCTCCTCCCAGAGTGATGTCCTCCTGCCTCAAGCTTGTGGCAGTAAGTGAGGACGCTATGGTGCTCATCTTGAGGGATCCACCTACGCCAGACACTATCCCCTCCTTCGTGGTAAAGGATGGGATCCTCCCAGTTGTAAGACTTGGCCTTCGCGAGGAAGGTCTCAAGCCTCTGTCTGGGCCAACCTTGTGGGACTTTCTTAGCAACAAGAAAGTTCACAATATCGGCATACCACGGGAGTGAGGCGATAGCAAGGATCGCCTCATCTGGGAAGGTCTCACAAATGGGATCAATCTGCTCAGACTCCTCAGGCTGCTCTAAATGGGAGAGATGATCCGCCACCACATTCTTGACTCCAGGCTTAACCTTGATCTCAATGTCGAACTCCTGGAGTAGAAGGATCCATCTAGTCAGTCTGGCCTTGGCATCCTTCTTTGCCATGAGGTATCGGATGGCGGTATGATCTGTGTACAAAGTCACTCTAGATCCAATGATATACGATCTGAACTTATCTAGGGCGAACACTACTGCTAGCATCTCTTTCTCTGTGACTGTGTAATTCCGCTGGGAGGAATCCAAGGTGCGGCTACCATAGTGGATAGCAAATGGAACTCCATCCCTCCTCTATCCCAGCACATCCCCCACGACAAAATCGGAGGCGTCCGTCATGATCTCGAATGGGAGAGACCAATCTGGTGGCTGGAGGACAGGAGCCTAAACAATACACTGCTTGAGAGTATCAAAGGATGAAAGATACTTGTCATCGACAAGGAACTCGGTGTCTTTCGTCAGCAGGTCAGTCAACGGTCAGGCAACTCTACTGAAATCACGGATGAACCGCCGATAGAAACCGACGTGCCCCAGGAAAGACCGTAACTGCCGCAAAATTGGACGGTGGTATGAGTTTTCTAATGACATCAACCTTGGCCGGATCAACCTCCATGCCCCTTTTGGAGATGATGTGACCAAGCACCGTCCCTTGAGTCACCATAAAGTGACTCTTCTCCCAAGAAAGAACCAAGCGGACCTCAATACATCGCTGAAGTACTCGGTCTAGGCAGTCAAGACAAGAGTCGAATCCGTCGCTGTAAACCGAGAAATCATCCATGAAGACCTCTAAGCACTCCCCTACCATGTCCGAAAAGATCGACAGCATGCATCTCTGAAAAGTAGCAGGGGCATTGCATAGCCCAAATGGCATGCGTCGGAAGGTGGTATGTGCAAAGGGACAGGTAAAGGTGGTCTTCTCCTGATCCTCAGGAGCGATGGCCACCTGGTTGTAGCCCGAGTACCCATCCAGAAAACAATAATGGCTCTTCCCTGCCAGTCTCTCAATAATCTGATCAATAAAGGGCAGGGGGAAATGATCCTTCTTGGTGGCCAGGTTGAGTCTCCTGTAGTCAACACAAACCCGCCAAGAAGTGGGTACTCGTGTAGCAATCTCCTCTCCAGACTCGCTAATCACTATAGTGATGCCCGTCTTCTTGGGCACCACATGCAAAGGGCTGACCCACTTGGAGTGGAGATGGGATAGATAAAATCGGCGCTCCACCATTTCGAAATTTCCTTCATGACAACCTCTCTCAGATTTAGGTTCAACCGCCGCTGGAACTCAAGCGACGGCTTTGCCTCATCCTCGAGATAGATATGATGGGAGCACAGGGCTGGACTAATCCCATGGAGATCTGCTACGCTCCATCCTATTGCCTTACGTTCTTTTCAAGAACCCCCATCAGACGGGATTCCTGCTCTCCAGTCAAATCGGCTGAGATAATGACTGGGTACATCTCATGCTCACCCGCAAGGAATCTATACTTCAACGACGAAGGAAGTGGCTTCAGCTCTGGACAACTGGGTTCTGGCAAATCTGGCTTCGAAAGAAGACGCGTGTATGCTGCCACATCTGTTCAGGAGACTGAAAGCATACTCTCGCAAACTGGGTCTGAAGAAGGCTGCTCAATTGAACTGTCTCTGATCTGCTCGGCATCTACCTCCTCCTTAACTGTAGGCTCAGTGGAAATCAGGTCTGGCATATAATCATCACAATCTACCCACTCAGACTCTGACTCCGAGGGATCTGCATCACACAAGGTGGCATCAATGCCACCAATATCACAAAAATCCGTGTCGCGGTCAAGAACCTGCTCTGCTGCCTCTAAAGTATCCTGAAACAGGGTTGTGCTCTCCAAGCTCTCCTCTGCTGTCATTTCGGCATCAGCTGTGTCTGAAAATGAGAGGATGGCCTATGCTGCAGGGTCTGCCCATGCTGCCTCGTCGTCTGTGATTACAAAATCATAGTCCTGGTGGATGTCTAACCCGGCATCTGTCAGCTGCTCTGTCTCTGTGCTGGTCTCTGAGCATGCTCTGTCTCTGGCTCTGTAGTCCTCGACCGTCTCTATTGTACACTCTCGCCCTCGACGCAAAAGTATACCTTCCCGCTATCATGATCAGTCACCGCCTTGGCTGTGGCCAAGAACGGACGACCGAGAATGATGGGGGTACCGGCCACTGAATCAGGGATCTCCATGTCCAACACTACGAAGTCCACGGGGAATTGCAGGCCCTGAATAGTGACGATGACGTCTCGCAACAACCCCTTCGGCCTCTTGACTGATCGATCAGCAAACTGAAGGACTGTCCTGCTCTGTCTAAGAGTGCCCAACTCGAAGCGGTCGAGAAGGGCTGCCGGAAGGACGTTGATAGACGATCCTCTATCCAATAGAGTCCGGTCGAACCTCTGCTCTCTGATATGACATCTGACATATGGGGCTCCTGAATCTGGCCTCTTGGCCGGCAGACGGTTCTGGATCGAGAAGCACGTGGCTTTCGTCAGCACATGAATCTCTGAATGGTGGTTCCTCCTCCTCCTCCTGACTGTGGTCCTATCTCTCAACGATCGCTAAAGAAGGGGGATGTGCTGCAAAGCCTCTTGAAGGGTCAGCTGTATATGGAATCTGTCGATCATGCTCTGGCTGAACTCCTCCTGCTCTCTCTTTTTTGGATCTTTTTCTTTTTTTCTTCCCCTTCCCCATCTGAAGGGCTCTAGGGAAGGGGATCACAGGGTCCTTCTCAGATGAAGGACTAGAAAAGGGTCTAAGCGGTTCGACAACCGGATCCACACATACATCATGCACCACAGTGGGACCAGAAGAAAATAAACCCTTTCCTTTATTCACAGAACTGTTCAGAGATACATCAGGTGAAGTAAAAACAACAGATCTCTCTACATGAACTCTGGTGGCCTCAGTACCACCATCGGTTGGCTCAGCTGGAAGACTTGCAGCCTCAGTACCGCGCTCTGGCTCGGCATCAGGAGTGGCTTCAGTACCACCTCCTCGAACTGGTGAAACGGTGACCTCAGTACCGCCGGTGGAATCAGCATCCTTGGTGGCATCAGTGCCACCGTCATCATCCTCCTTGTCGGGCGCTCTAGGTGGATCCTCATGATGTAGCTCAGACGAGGCGCCGCCTGCTGGCATCCTACCGCTCCTAAGTGTGACAAAATCAGTATCAAACAGATATCCAGTCATATCACCAAATATATCACTAGGAGTGGTATACTCAGTACAAACTACCTGCTCAGATTTCCGCTTCAGGTTGTTGGGATTCGGCTCTATCTGGGCAGGGATGGCGGCCTTCCCTCTCACGATGTCCCGCATGTCCTAGCGGAACTCGTCCATCTCCCTTCTGAAAGTAGCCTGCTGGTCCGTGAGGAGGCGGGCTATGTCATACAAGGCGGGGCTCTCGTATGGTGGACCATGAGAGCCCGACGGGTAGCCTCTCTGGTAATGAGACTGCTTGAACTGGTGCTGCTGCTGCTGAGAGGGGTAGGTAGGGGGTGCTGCTGCTGGTGTGGCTGGTGAGGCTGCTCTCGCCTCCAAGACTGTCCCTGCTGATAGGGACGAGGAATGAAGGATGACTGCTACTGTGACTGGTAAACTAGGGGATGCTGCTGCTGGTGATCCCTCTGCTGGCTGTACTGGCCTCCCTGGCCAGATGGCTGCTGCTGGGGCTGGGTACCTCCACTCCCCCACCTGAATCCGGGATGGTCTCGTCGGATCCCAGGCTGAGGACGGTCATACCAAATCCCGTTGACATCCATCAACGGCTCTGCATCGTACTGGGCTGGCGGGAGCACTGCCCGAGGCTGATCCGGCTGGTATACCACCATCTGCATGTCTGGAGATGGTGGTGACTGGTAGGAGGGCTGCTGCTGCTGGTACGGCTCCGCCTGTACAAGGTGAACCTGTCTAGGTTGCTGGTGTGAGCTGGAGCGCTGGAACGAGCTGCTGCTGCCGCCGGTATCGCCTAGCAACTGAAGACGGGGCTGTGGAGCCGTCTGTGCCTCCTGGAGACACATGAGCTGGGTCTTCATGTCGCTCAGAGTCTGTGCCATCTGCTCCATCTGAGTGATGCCCTGGCACTGCTTCTTCTCGATCAGCTCCATCCGATCCAACTTCTCACTGATGATACCCATATCCGCAGCGGATGACTCTGCCTGTGCTGCTGCTACTGCGGATGAACTGGATGGACCGGCATCGACCCGTGCTATCCTCTGGTACTGCACGGGTCCAGGCTGCTGCTGGGGTCTGCCCTGAGTGTACAACCTGGTCTGGGACATCACCATGTAGTTCTCGGCCATCTCCTCGTAGACGGCCCAGACCTGGTCGTGATCCTTGGCGAAGTAAGACCCGCCACAAGAAGCATTCACCAAGCCCTGGAGCTCTGGTGTCAGCCCGCTGAAGAAGCTCTGCACAAGGTTGGGCTTCGAAATATCATGGTGCGGGCATCGGTCAGTCAACTCACAAAACCTCTCCCATGCCTCATGGAAATGCTCGTTGGGGAGCATGGAGAAGTTGCTGATGAGGGCTCTCGCTGCATTGGTCCGCCCGAGTGGATAGTACTTGTTCAAGTACTCGGTGCGGAGCTGCTCCCAAGTGTAGACAAACTTCCCCAGGTGCTTCAGCCAGGTGGCTGCTCTGTCTGCTAAGGAAAAGGGGAAGGCAATCATCCTGATAGTATCCTGGTCCACCTGACGATCGTGGACAGTGCTGCATATCATCTCAAACTCCTGCAGGTGGAGATGAGGCTCCTCTGTGGCCAAACCGTGGAATCGGGGAAGAAGCTGCAAAGTGTTCGGGGGGAACTTGAAGTCCCCCACGATGGCTGGAAGTACCACCCAGCGGTGTGTCAAGGTCGACCTGGGATTGTGGTTCTCCCGCATCGATCTAAGTGGTGGTGGTGCTCCTCCTCCTGCTGCTGCTGCTGCGGCTGCTGCCGCGGCTGCGGCTGCGGCGGCAGCGGCCGCATCGTCGGGTCCTCCTCCTACTCCTCCTCCGCGGTTCTCGCGGTTGGTTCTCAACTGCTCGAGCTCTCTCCTCATGTCCATCATGAATGCCCCCTGATCCCTCAACTGCTGCTGCACTTACTCGAGGGAGGCGATCAGGGTGGAGTTGATCGAACCTAGTCCAGAACGAAATGCTGCTCTCCCTGTGGACCTCTGGTGCGATCATCAGAACTGCCGGCCATCGTCTCTGAAAAATCAAAACAACCGAACTCAGGTGCCGATAAATCATCTGTCTGTCTCTCCTTTGGCACTGGTATCTCTGAATCAGAAGAAGAAGGGTGGTCGAGGGGGAACAGGGTGGAGTCATACTCGGGTTCGGAGAGCGGGTCTGAGCTCCCACGAACCGACCTAGATGCATGGTCAGGAGTGCTGAAAAGCGGTACAGCCAGAGGCTGCCTAAGAGACCTCATGCCCATCATCGTGATCTGACGAGTAAGGCGGATGAGATCTGGAAAAACTATGATCGAAAGCAAACCCCCAGTTCACCAACGCAACGCGAGCTGAAGACCGTAAAGTCTCGGTCAAATTATCTTGTCAAATTTTATTAGGTGAACAAACAATCTATCAGAGCGCTTACGTGACCTGTTGGGATTCCCGATGCTACCCCAACCGACTGGCCCGCACGGAAGAGTCGGTAGTCAGTCAGGAATAGCACCGGAGGGCTCTACCTAGTGAACGGGTCACTCTCTCGCGCAACCAAACCAAACAATGAGGGGGTTGCTCTCCCCAAGACAAAATTTTTCAGTCAAGTGTCTTTTAGGGTCAATAGCTTAAATAGTCCCAATTTTATGATTTTTTTCTTTTTAATATTTTTCAGTAAAAACAAAGGCCTAACAAATTTTTCGGTTCTCCTAGTTATTTAGTCCAAAACAGGGGGAGAAAATGAAAAAGCCGATGCGCGATAAATCAATGATGCATGCAGAGATAGAAATGCGTACCTAGCTCCAACACTCTACATGCAATATGATCCGTGCAGAATTTAAAAGACAAGAAATAAACTACCTAAATGGTGCAAGCGGAAAACCGAGTCCCTAAACATCAGTGCAACTCGAAAGAACGGCTAGCCGACCACCAGCCTCCAATCCAAAGAGTCCAGTCTACACCCACCCCTCCTCTTCTCGACAGGTCGAGTTCAGGAGTAGCGCTTGACGGGGCGGGCTCGCGGCGCGTAGGCTCGGAGGTGATGGAATGACTATTTTATTATTTTTTTATTATAGGTCCAATTACCGCACTATAGGAACAGGCAATTATATTAGGGTGTTTGGATCCTATTAGTTACGTCACAATCAAGCAGAAAGTCCCCGGCAACGGTGCCATCCTGATGACCTCTCCTGAACACTAGGGTATAAGGTGCTAAATGGTCGTTGCGACCCAAGCGATCAGGCTCGATCAATCAAGAAAAATAGACCACCAGTATAAAAAAATCAACTCAAAAATCAATAACGGTCTTGCTATTTTATTAACCTGGTATAGCGACCAGGGTCGAACTCAAGGAGCACGTAATGGCCTTGCAACCTACGAAGTAGTCAAAAATCGAAGAGAAGAGAAGAGTATTTTTGTGTTTTTTAAGGTTTTTATATTTTTTGGATTTTTAATTAATTAAGAAACTAAAGAAAACTAATAAGTAAGGCAATTCAACAATTTATTTAATGCATCAAAAATCAATCAAAAATTCTAATAAAAATATTTTTGTGTGTTTTATGTTTTTTACTATTTTTGGGGAATTTTTGGGATTTTTCTGATTTTTATTTTATTTTCTAAAAATCAAACAGTGCAAGAAGATAAAGGGACTGTCCAGCCGAGTTTAAGGGACCTAAATAAAATATCTAGAAATCCCCTATAAGCCTGGAGGTAATTTTCCTTTATAAAGAAAGAAACAAGGAAAATTTGAGCACCTTAATTATTGTTTTTGGATTTTTAGTTTAATTATTAGAATTTTTATGAGTTTTCAGGTGTTTTTCAATTTTTATGAGTTTTATATGATAAAAAGTAGCCAAAATTGGCTAGAAAATCATGCAAGCCAAAACAAGCAGTAGCTAATTTTTTGTAATTTTTAGATAAGTTTTACTATTTTTTGTGATTTTTCAAATGAGACAGTAAAGAAAATACATGTCTTTGAATTTTTAAAAAAAATGAAAGCAAAAAAAAATGTCTCCAAAAATCCCAGAAAATTTTACACAATGGCAGGAGCCATGTGTCCAATTTTCATTGGATTTGAGTAGGTTCGCTATTTTATTCAAAAATAAAGAGGAGGTACTGTGCACAGGGACCTAAGTGCAAATACCAAGAGTCCTGGGGGGTCCGGTGCAAAATACCCAGGAGATCACGCGTGTGGCGCGTGCCTGAGGCACTCAGGGACCTAAATGTGATAAAAGCTAAGTCCTAGGACCTTTTGGTAACAGGTACCAAAAGTCCGAGGGCTAGTCTTGCAAATAACCCAAAAATTAACGCACATGCACTATAAAATTACGCACAGGGGTATAAATGCAATAATCCAAAACTTTTCATTCAACTCTATACATCTCATAGCCACAAGGTATAAAATGCAAAAAGCCCAGAAAACCACGTGTCGAAGCACGTGCTACACCATACACAGGGGCATATAAGCAAGGAAAGTAAAGTGCAGGGTCCACAATGCAAATGTACCAAAAACTAAACAACTGGATAACGTATTTACAGGACTAATGCTAAATAACAGAAAAGAGAGGGCCTAAGGGTAAATTACCCTTTATTAATGGAGCCGCTGGATGGTTGCCACGTGGGGAATTGAATGGTCTGGATCGGGTGGCACTCCAAAGCTGAGCTTCTCGGGCGAATCCAACGATCAGGGCCTCGCCACGTGTAGATCTGACGGTGACTGTGCATCGCAGCTAAGCCTCGCTGGATCGACGGCTGGGATCTGTCCTCTTAAGGATCGTGCGGCAGCTGCTGCTCCTTGAATGAAGGGCTCGGATCAAATCTGGAGCGGGAGGCTGATCGAACGGTCGGGGGAGATGCTGAAAGAACAGTTGGCCGGCGAGGTTCGCCGGCCCGATACACGCGCTGAGATCCTCCCCTGCTGCTTCTGAAGATCGGAAAAACTCCGCCAGGAAGCTCCACAGCTGATGGTGGCCTCCGATGACCCAACCGAGCCCTGGAGGGCTCCGGCGAGGTCGGCGGAGGTAGAGCTCCTGGACCAAATGGTCCAAGCCCTCAGATGGGCTTGGATGAACCTGCAAAGCAGACCAGAAGGCTCGCGGGTCGAGGGCAAACTGCCTCGACCCCGTTAGGCGAGGTGAAGGTGGTTGGGGGGTCAATATGGTCGAGCTCCGGCGAAGGTGTGGACGGAGGAGCTCGAACCCCAGCTCCTGTGCGAGCTAGGTTGAGTGGATGGGTGCAGAACGTGCGCGGGAGGAGGGCGGAGGCGAAGGTGGATTCCGATGATCGAACGGAGAAGTGGGATGGTTGGAATCAGCTAGAGACGACGGCGGCGCGAAATGGGGGTAAACTGAAATTGGCGAAAAAGAAAGGGAGATGGGTCTACCTGGGTGGAGGAATCGACCGTGGGCGAGCTTGCGCAGCTCCTGGTCCTTGCCTCAAGGAGCGTCAGTCTCCGAGGCTCGAGCTCCGGCTCTGGGCGGAATACGGCGGTGTATCTCGCCGGATCAGTGGGCCACTGCCCCTCTCCTCGCTGCGACAGCACCTGGAGCGAGCTGTCACTCTCACTCACGCATTGGAGGTCACTGGGGGTGGAGCGAATGAGCCAAAGATGGAGAAATCGTGCAGTGGAGCTAGGTATTTAAGTGGCTAGGGGTCCGGCTAAATGGGAGTCGGGTGCGAACGTCGAGGCACGGACCCCTAAGATCCACCCCGGGCGGTGGTCTCGGATCTGCAAAGAAGGATTAGGACCCGGGGTTTAGGGAGATGGCGAGCGGATCGAGCGCGGAAAAAGAGGAGAAGTCGGGTCGGGCACGAGGTCCGCTGGAGAAGAAGGTCCGCGGAGGGAGTTGACCGGAGGTCAACATCTCCGTGGACCAATGAGAAGCTGCCACGTATAAAAGATTTGAAAAATCAATTATATAGCAAATGGTAGAATTATTAAAAAGTCAAAACATGAAATATTTTTGTTTTAATATTTTCTATTTTTTAGTGATTTTTAATTAATTTTTCAAAATAAAAATAGTGTATTTACATAGTAGGTCTATATATAGGTATATATACAATATATAGATTTTTATTTTGATTTTTAATTTATTATTTTTACATAATTTTATTCCCATTTTATATTTTATTTATTTATATCATAAAAATAGGAATAAAAAGATATTTTTATATTATTTTTATTATTTATATACATAGGTGAAATAAATGGATATGTACATTTATATACATGGTATATTTACAAAGTATTTTTGGATTTTTAATTTTTGTTATTTTTATTTTGTTTTTGTTTTAATTGTTTTTATTTTATTTATTTACACCATATTGTATAGAATATTTACAAAATTTTTGGAAATAAATTTTATTTATTTATAAAGCTAAATAAATAGGGAGGAGTGGACTATATACAAGGTGACTATGTACATGAGTGATGTTTTTGTTTTCTTTTTAATTTTTCTATTTTTATCTTGTTTTTATATTTAAATATATACAAATATTTACAAACCTCTTTTAATCTATTTTTGGGAGGAAAATATTTTTATTTTGTTTACATAAATATCTACACACATGAGTCCCTATCTCCCTCTACTTTGGTTTTTATGCGGTCAGGCCCATGCTGAGCCCTCCCTTGGGTTAGGTTGCTCAATATTTATTCTAAATATTTTCCTCTTTTTCTTTTTACTCTTTATTCTTTTATTTTTGCACAAAAAATTGCTAATTATTAAACTTTATACAATGCATGCTTTTGATAATTATTTATATTTACATGAATATACATGCATTTGCAAAGGTTTTTGTAGCTAAAATATAAGAATAAAAGAGTGATGAATGGGTATTCATCAGCGGCGGGCTGGGGGCAGAGCAAGGTGAGGGGAGGAGGAGGTGGAGGGGGTAGAGGTGGATGAGCAGGGGGAGGAGGTGGCTAGAGCAGTGCAAGGTGAGGGGAGGAGGTGGAGGAGGAGGCGAGTGGGGAAGAGTAAGGTGAGGGGAGGAGGTGGGGGAAGGGGCATAGGTGGAGGAGCAAGGGGAGGAGGAGGCTACAGGTTGCGTGGCAAGGGAGGGATGGGAGGTCGAGGGTGACATGGGGGAAGTTGGCAACAGTTCAGGGAGGGTTGGGAGGTCAAGGACAGCACAGGGGAGGGTGGAAGGTAGATGGCGACATAATGGAGGTCGACGACAACGTAGAGAGGGCTGGGAGGTCGAGGGCAACAAGTGGGATGTCAGGGCAAACACAAGGGAGGTGGAGGGGAAGGGAATGTAAGGAGGAGGGTTAGGAAAGAAGAGGGATGTCATTGTTTGTAAATTTGCTAAATAAAGAGGGTAATGTGCACCTCTTTTTAATGGAATCTAGTTAAATTTAATGGGTAAATGAATGGGTATTAATCACATGGTTCGTAGGGTAAGGGTTAGAAAGTTTACAGGGGTCAATGGAGGAATATTGATGTTTCAAAGGTCGAGAAGGTAATTTACAAAATTTATAGGGTGCGTGGTGTAAAATTCCCATAAAATTAATACAAATCGATCCTATTGTTTGAAACAATGATAATAGAAGCGACCGACTTAACAAGATAAATAACTTCATGCATCATGATAATCATTGATATACTAAAACTAAATTCATGAATAATAATGGATTTTCAACATACGAAATAAAAACCAACATGATGATGTAAAGAAAATTAGGTGGTGATAAATGTCGTATTGACAATTATAATCATTATCACGTATTATCTTGCAATGATAACTAATAAAAAATAAAGTGAACGAGGAATACTGACGTAATGTGTTACCGTTTGCACATGCAAGAAGAGGGAGCATCGTTGTCTACCTTAAGAGATGGATCTTTGATAAAGAATGAAGAGGAGAAGAGAAAAGATAGGCACGGGCTATAGAAACATGGATATGAGTGTAAGACAAGGAACTTAGATAAAAATTTTAAATATATTTTCTTTCCTACCGGACATTGTGCCTACTATTTTCTACTCTATATTTATAATGTTGGATATTTAGTCATTAACTGGAATAGTTATACGTGCACACACACATGCATGCACTAGACCAAATGTGACCTAAGGCAATGAATATTTTATTCGTTATCATAGCATCCGTAGTTAAATATATTACAACATATATTTTTTGTTACTTCATTCTTTAAATTTCAACAAATATCCTATTTGTTGTTATATTCCTAGCAATGAAAAATATAGAAATAATTATCTAATGACTTTTTCTTCTAATCATTGTTATATTTATCAATGATTAATACAGAATTTTAATGTATAAGTGAACGAATAAATTGTTGCTATATTATCCGTTAGCAATGAATATGACATAATTTTCTAATTTTAAGAAGCAACGTTTATTTTACAATGAATAATATTCGTGGGTATATATTTAACATCAGACGACATGGCAAGAAATATTCAAATTATTTGTTATCTTAGGTCAATTTTCTTATAGTGACGCATGCATACATTCGTGCATACATGTATAATGTATATTGATGCATGTATATATCTATGTATATTACATGCATGCATGCATACCTACATACATGTGTACGTACGCAAGTAAATACATACATCCATACTCATATAGATTCTGTCTCTACGTATGCATATGTATATGTATATGTATATAATTATTGAATCAAATCGAATTATTATCAAATTAATTCAGGATAATTCAATTTAGACTCGTTAGAGAATCGAATGCACAAGTTAATTTCATATTCTATTCATTTTTTTTTGAGTCAAACTTTTTTTTGAATTTTATTGAACAAATCTCAATTGAACTCGAATAATTCAGTTGAACTACCATCCCTTGTCTCCAATAATACATAAGCCGTCCAAAAAGATTTTCCAAACTCCCCATTTTTTGTATAATCTAAAATCGTGAAAATCTTTCCCATTTTCTATAAAAAGTCCTTATACTTCAAAAACACAAAACAAAAACCATTTGAGCCTCTTTATTTCCTCTATTTCTTAAAAATACCCTAGATAATTGTAAGGACATTTCCTTTTTATTAACCTATTTTCTTCTCTCTAATTTACTTAAATTTTTAATTTTATAAAGTACCTGAAAAATATAAGAACTTCATCTGAAAACACATTTTCAATAAAACAACAAAAATATTTTCTCTTGATTTTAAAAAACCTAAAAAGCTCAAATTTAAAAATTATTTCTTAACATCTAAAACATTTAAAATCTATTAAAAAGCAAAAAATATAACTATAAATTCAAATATAAAAAATCACATAAAGATAAAAATACTTAAAAATCTTAAAATTACCTATAACGTGGATACTTGTTGGCACATTAATAAATCACTATATCACTATCCTCTAAAGTGACCAAATTGTAGTGTGAGAAAATAATGTCTTATTCATAACCACACTTGAATTATATCAGTGAAAAGAATGTGATAAATTTATACCTTGGTAAGTCCAGGGTCGAACTTAAAGGACATGAGCTACTAGGTCATTTAATATAGGTTAACTACCTACTTAATTGAATTTGATGCAATTAGAATCAAGATGTAAATGCAATGCATATTTTTTTCATCTTTTTATATGAGCAAAGGGTAATGCTACAGAATGGATTGTAATATCTCACACAAATTACACACACAAAAAGGTTCCCAAATTAATTTCACAAACATCATTAAAATTAGAGTTAATTCTATGATTGATGCATAATTTAGATGCTAATTGAGTAGTGCATTAGATTATGAACTAAGCATTTATGTCCCTAAACACATGAACATTAATTCCTATTTAATGATAGCTAGAAATTATTTAGAATTATTTAAAACTCATCTAAACACGATGTATATTCAACAAGGATTAATTTGCTTATTTTTGTCCTAATGAATAAGCTAGAACGAATTAATGATGTAGTGAATAATATTAAACAAACGTGGACTTTGATGTATAAATTAATAATTATTGATATATTAAATCAAAACAATCGAGCACCATTAGATAGAGCATGAAAATAAGATTCAAACAAGATCAATTTCATTAAAGTTAGAGTTCATATACAAAGGTTGTTCAGCAAGAAATTTGGGATATTTTTGCAATAAAAACATATATATATATATATAAAATAAATTAAAAACTTATTAAATAAAGTGAACATGGGCATATATGCAATTATTTAATGCCACAAGGGCTTTTCTATAAAGATCCCACGCGCATCAAGGTATTCGGGCAACTATAGTAAGTTAGAATGGCTTTGTTTCAATTAACCTAGGGTGAAACATGTAGGGCGCATGAGGAATGATATGAAAATAGCCAGAATTGTGGCATGGATGCTGCAATCAGCATAGTCACGTGCACGCTGCACTTGGTGACTAGCTTCGGACTGAGGCTTGGGTGTCTATGTGTCTTGGACTATGTGGAGGCTACATATGCTTCGACTGAGATTTAGGACCTCTGAAGACCAAAGCCGATTAGGCATGATTCAATGGTTCATGTATGTCTTCCAAGAGATGCTCCATCTTAAAAGGTGGTGCACTAAGAGAGCTCTGATATGGCCTAAGTTGCTCCTCATTCGTTCTTCGACTTTATTGAAGATTGAGGGAGCTTGTTGATGCTCAGGCGATGGCTATGGAGGGTAAGAGATTGAGATGGAGTGGATGGATCTTTGTATCGGTGAAGCTACATTGGAGATGAAGCTGGAGATTAGAGAAATATTGAGCTTCGTATTAGTGAAAAAACATGTTACATATGGCATAGCTGAAGCACAAGGGAATGCTATGAAGTAGAAGAGAGGATTGGTAGGAGTGCCCTATTGGGTTATTCACTGGTGCAAGGTGAAGAAAGGGTTGAGGTTGAGGGAGATCTAGACTAGAGGAAAGGGTTCCCTAAGGGGCTAACAAAGATCATGGATATGAGGTGGGTGTGTTGGTGTTCCTTGGAATCAAGTGAAGGTGCATTGAATAAAATCAAAGACATGAGACTGCGGAGATTGGGGATACCTGGAGACAAAGAAGAAAGATGGAGGGGGATGATCAGAGTGTCTGGGATGGAGTTGCAGTGCGTCGGGTCTTCTCTCAACATGCATTTATAGGTGTGGAGCTCGAGCAACACCGAATTAGAGGATGTGACACGATGCAAGTCACTGTGGATCTCGTCGAAGTCATTCTCTTTCGTTGCTTGATCTAACCACCTCTCTCTGTCACAAAGGGATGCAAGGGGGCTTAGAGAAGGCTCGTGTACAGGCAGATTCCTGCAACTAACGCCTGATGAATCTCCATTTCATCACCTTTATTCTATCATTTTATCATTAAAAATTCTAGTAAATGCATGTAAATACCTCTAATTTGCATAAATTAACATTCATGCATTGTTAAATAAATATTGTATAAAATATTATCTTTAATGCTAATATTATATAATAAAGAAAAAAGAAAAGGAATAAATTATCGAAGATATTTTATGGCCCTATACCCCGAGACCTAGGCATCTCAATGACTATGTCGACCAAGAATAAAGTAGGGGAAGATAAGGGCCATTAATACAATAAAAATACCTTTTATTTATTTATTTAGTATTCATTTTTATAACTATTTTATTTTCTACTTTTTATACATCAAATAAAGAATCTTTGTACATGAAAATTGTAGATAATAAAATATAGAAAAATGCAAAATTGATTTCATAAAAAAATAATGTATAAGATAAAAGTTACAATCTAAATAAAGATCCAAAATCCCAACTTCCTAGATCCATATCTCAAAAATAAAAATTCAAAATATATCAAACTCACTTTAATATTATATAACTTTTAATAAGCTATTTAATGATGATTTCATATTTTTTTGATTTAAGGTGTGAAAGTTAGGTTTTTGACCCTTATTGTATAATATACTCGATTAAAATAATCATTTTATTTATTCTTTATTATTTCTACAATTTTATATTTTTATAATTTTGTAAATATTATTTGTAATATGTGTACATATTAAAACTAAAATAAAACCATAAAGAAATCCCTAAGTAAAATATGTATACAAAATATATAGATAAAATACCGATAACTATACTTATATAATTAATAAACCTATTTATTTGAGTGTATATCTTACACAAAAAAGATAATAAAAATATATTTAAATATATAAAAATAAGTTTTAAATATATAAAATAATGAACTAAAATAATAAAATCAAATATACAAAATAAAAATAAAAGACACAAAAACAGAGATGAATGTACCTATAATTAACCCCTAAAAAGTAACTTTATTTAATAAATAAAAAACATAATAAAATTATTTAGAAAATAATAAACATTTTTATTCTATAACTTTATTTAATAAAATCTTTTATTATTTTTTATTGAATTTACAAATAATTTCTGAGTCGACTTTTCCTAATTGGTCCACGTGGACCAACCAAGTCTCGATACCAGTTGACCTTGATAAACTCTCTGACCGAAGCGCTGCACCTTGTAAGACCTATGTTTTGACCCATCTTCTCACTTTTTTCCTAGTCGATCCAAGCATCAACTTGGTTTCATCTCTGCTACGCTTTTGAACTTTGTTTGTTGGTGATTCATGAGCAGGTGATTCCTCAGCAAGTGGATCACTACTGCACCTGGCACGCCGCTCTCTTGAACCCTTCGCCACCATATGTATAAAATCACACCTCTGTCCAAACTTCTCCTTTTGATCCCTCTTCCACCATTGAACACTAAACCTAGGCTTCGAATCTTCTTCCTGGTAACAACAGGAGTTGGCTCAGCCCTTCAGCGGTCCAATCGTGCGTAGAATCGAGATGGTCCTGTTTGCTGGAGTTCCTCCACCCGGAGATTGCTTCAGACATATCCTCGGAGAGCTTCTTTCATCTTATCGTTTGAATTCCCTAGAGTAGCAGTAGCATAGAGTAGTCTCTTATTGTGTCTAAGTTCATTTCTTTGTTTGAAAAATAGAAACATTCCCCTCATCAGAACTTCAGCTCCAACCACGGATTTCGATCACTTCTGACATCTTATGCTTCACCAACCACCCTAATCTCATGTCCTTCTTCTAACTAAACACCCCAAGCACCTCCATACACCTGAATCTCACCCAGACTCGGAGATCATGTCTCTTCCTCCACCACTCACTGGAGACACTCGCCCACCGCAATTCCCATCCATCTCGACCATCGAGGCTCGTTAGAGATTTGTATTTTTGTTGCGCATCTTTCTTTACAGGGTATGAAAAAAAGGGCTCTCCCTAGAGGTCCACGAAGTAGGAACCTCAGCTACAGGAAGAGGAGTTCCATCAGATGACATCGAGACCCCTCGCACCTTTTTGAGACCCTCCTTCGATGCGGGAGGATCACAAGAGCATGTAGAGGCCATCTGAGCATCACGAGGAGGCTGGAGGAGCGTTATAGGCTCGATTGAAACTCGCCCCTTAGTGAGTTCATCCAAGTGTCACCCTAGTCATCAATCTTGCCTTCATTCTTCCAGCGCAGCAGTCTTCGTTTGATTAAGCTGCATCTCCACCGTTAGATTATCGTTGATGATCTAATCGTAGCTGATAATCGTCAAAGCATCCTCGGGCAACTAGATGTCGACGCGTGTCTAAGTGAACAAGATCCTACCGTCGATCTGTGACACACTGGGTATTTTCCATCTTTAGCCCCAACCAGTTTTATATTTAACATTTAGTCTTTAAACTTTCATTAGTCTTTAAAATATTTTGTAATATTTGCATCCAAGCCCCAAACTTCTCTTATATACATCCAGGTCCTCGGCCCCTCACCTCACGTGCCTGTGTGTGTGATGTGGAGGCATTTTGCAAGGGACCCCTCGTATGTTTGGATATTTGTATCTAGTCCATTAAATTTTTATTTATATTAAAAATTCTTTTGAAATTTGCAAACTTACCCCTGTACTTTATTCTATTTTATAAAAAGGCCCTTGCTAGTAATGTAGTTTCTCTTTGTTGCCTTTATTTATTTCAAATAGTTATTTTGCTCCACTAAATTAATTCCCAAATAATTAGTGAATATTTCAATCATGCCAATGAAAATATGTGAATCATATTCACAACCCAAACTAAATTGTAAATTGCATTTTCAATTAATTGCTTAATGTGAATCTAATTCACATTAACAATTAACAAATGTTATTTACAAAGGCGCTCTCTCTCTCTAATATATTATAAATCACATTTATAATATATATACACAGATATCATGGATAGCACTATCCATAATCTGTAATCTTTGATAATCAAATCCCATTTACTTATCTTGGATAATCATTCTCGTAATATGAATCCCATTCATATTATTCTTGATAATTAAATCTCATTTAATTATCATCATCTTGTTGCTTGGATGCATAATTCATCAAATGAATTATTCTTGAACTCCTTCAAGAATAATGTGCTTTCTCCGCAGATACTTGGAGATAAGGACATGGCGATTGTATTTTTCCATGTATAGTGACCTGGATGTTGAGATCTCATCTCAAATCCAGATCTTAGGTACCTCCCACATATGCTTGATTAAATCAAGACTGCAAATCTAATCTTCTCATTGCATCTGAATCTCATTCAGATCAATGTCCAACACTTGGACCAAGATCAGATTGCTTCTCTACTGAGAGAAGTCACTAAAATCCAGACCTGTTTCATCACTCCCTCGGAATGGAAGCATCATGGTTATACAATCCTTTATGATCACATCACCCTCAGGTATTACCAATACCTGTACATCCTGCATACTGGAAGACCTATGATCAACCTGAAGATCAAGATCAATTTTACATTGTCTTCTTCAGGGTTTGATCACCAAGTTTCTCAATCTTGGTCATTGGGAATCGGTATCGATCTTATGCTTTCCCAAAGCATATATCGTACCTTAAAATTCTTGTCATGCTTCCAAAGCACGACGACCATGCATGGAATTTGATCGGTCCCAATACCTCATGAGTGAGCTCGTGTCTTTCGGTTCATAAGTGAACATGTATGATCCCTTTGAGAGATCGTATTACTCATATGCCGTTACATGCACAGCAGCGCGCCAGTGTATAGACCTTGGTTAGGTCATCAACCTATTGGTCTGCCAAATGTACACACTCAGACATATAGTAACACATCTATCTCCGGTTAGAGGATCTTTTCCAATGCTGTGACAACATTCAGCATAGGACTTAGGTTATCTCAATCTCGTTAAGTCAACCCATTGACCTAACTAATCTGACACCTCCGAATCTCTATTCCTATGTAGAGGACCTGCATCAAGAGGTTGATCAGATATCAGCCTATGTGAGAAAGGATTGCCATCTCCTACTCAGGCTGGATATCATCTCTTAACAATCATTTGATGGTGCTTGATGAGTCCTCAATCTATCCTTTTAGATATTCATCCAAGCACCAGCCTCTCTGAGTCAATTATTGAATCAACAGCTATATGATTATTAAGATGGCCATGGTACATAACCCTAATTGCACAGAGGTACCTATTATGAAAATTATTTATTCTTCATTTCAGATCAGGGAATGATATGTGCAATAACATCTATTGCATAATGGCTCGCCGTGGGCTCGCATGTCCAATAATCTCCCACTAGCCCAAAGAGCCATTATTGGGCTAATCATTTATACCCACACTCATGTGACAATCATAGGCTATTTAGAGAATAGCCAGGTAAGCTGATCAGTCACTCTGTTCCCGCGAGACTATGCCAAGTCCTTTTACGACACTTGCATATCCCCAGTAACAATGCTCGCATCTAATGCAAATGTTGCATCTGATGCAACCAATACTCTATCTTGTCAGTCATAGTGTCCTTGACACTACAACTCAAAAAAAATTACTATAACCAATATGTAATTTCTATTATCCTTATCAGAATACCCTTATTCCTGAAGATCTCTATCTCCTAAGGTATTCGCAGTTAAGACCTTTTAGATCTCCATCTATAAAGTCTTAATTTCTTGAAGATAAGACTTATAGATCACTGTCTCTAAAGTCTTGTCATCTTTGAAGATGTTGTTATTACTGCAATCAAGTGTTCTATCTCCATAGTAGGGATAGTAACAGTTTACTACTCCCACTACATGGCAGACATCTGGCTTTTGTACACATCTAGCATAATTTCAGCTTCTCGTAACTGATGCACAAAAGGGCAACCAGTTTTAGCATTCACTTCTTCAACTCTTTGAGGTGCTATCCCTTTAGATAGGTCAGTACCAAATCATAAGGTAAGAAAGCCTTTCTTGGAATTTCCAGAAAATGGAACATGTCCAAGGTGTACTACAAATGTGATAGTCCCAATACCCTCTTTTCTTTGCTTCTGAACACCTTCAGAACTAAGATCCAAGAGGCATCTTTGAGATCATATCTCAAGATATGGAATAGCCAGATCATAAAACACTTATTATTATCCTTATATCATTCCAAATGATTAGGATATTATCTACATTCAGCATGATGAACACAATGGCACTCCCACTAAGCTTCACATGGTGCTTCAAGATTCTATCTGAAATCATAACATTTATAATTTCATCAAATCTTATGTTCCAAAAACAAGAAGCTTATTTGAGTCTGTAGATGGATTTCTTTAGCTTTCACACCTCACTTTCCCCAATCATGAAGCCCTAGGGCTACTTCATGTGAATATCCTCAGAGAGGTATTATTCTAGGAATGCAATCTTGACTTACATATTGAAGATGCAATAGTCAAGTTGTGTAGCTAATGTTAGCAATATTCTGATGATTTTAAGCATGGTCATCGAAGAGAAAGTCTCATTGCAAGCAATGTCTTCTCTTCCGGTGTGTAGCTCATGGATATGAACCGTGCTTTGAAGGTCTCTACCTTCTCATCAGGTTCCTTCTTCTCTTGAAGATCCATTTGCACCTTAACGGGTCTTACCCTTATAGGTGGATCCTCGAGGGTCCATATACAACATTTGTATATGAAGTCTAATTTAGAAGTTATTGCTAATATCCATCTTTCAATGTCATGATCCTCAGGAGCTTCATCACATGAAGTCCGATCATTGTCAGACTTAATCGACACATGGAATACATCCTCAAACTCATTTGAAGAAGTATTAGTGTTTCATCTTCAATTATCCTTTTAGTTCCCAATTTCAGGAGCCTCATTATCTTCTCAAGATTAAATGAGTTCCTACACTTCATTTTCATCTTGATTCTCAAGAGAGTCATCCTATAAGGATCACATTCTCAGAGATGAGATCTTTTAAGAATCTCAGGGTTATAAAGTAGGCATCCAATACCATTCTTTATTTTCCTAATGAATCAACACTCTCCAGTGCTCGATTCCAGCTTACATGCATGGAACTTTATTAAGGATATATATTGTAGTCCCTACTACACATATATACCTGGAAACTAAGGGATAATTATGCTAAAATTCATCATTGATCAAATCATGTCACACATGATCCAATTGTATCTCCCTACAACTCCATTGAGTTTAGGTGTGTTAGGATGATTGAGATAGGAATGATATTCATATCTTCATAAGGTATTCTTTGAATTCATCTAATAGGTACTTGCTACCTTGGTTAGATCAAATTCATTTAATCTTCCTTCAAACTTTGGTTCTAAACCAAAATTGTGAAATCTTTGAATATTTCAAAGGTTTCTCAAGTAAAGAGAAGAAATCTCATATCATACATAATCATCAATAGATATCACATATCCATAATGTTCACTATGATATAGATGATCCACATACATCAATATGTATGAGATCCAGAATACCTCAACATGTAACACCATTGCTAGAGAATGGTGTATTGGACATTTTACTTTGAATACAATATTCACAAGTATGTAAGATTGAAATTTTAGACATTCTAAAGTTTCATATCTTACTAGTCTATCAACAGACATATGTCCAAAACTTGATGCCAAATCATTGTCAAATGATCTTCATCCTTCTACTGATCTTATAAAGGTTTTAATTTTCAGTATTAGAATTCTTAATCAACCATTCATTAATTTTCCAATTTTGTAGAGTCCAGTAGATATTAGATTACTATATGAAATATATCCATCATAACTGTTTATGATAGTTCTATCTCAAAATTCATGTTCATTTTCAACATTTAGAAACAAACAATGAGTGTATTCTAATATCTAGGTCATAGAGACATTCTCTAAGACTAAGGGCTCTCCCACTGAGAATATGAAGTCTATCTATCCAACAGAGATTGATGCAACAATTACATCAATATCCATGTAGATGACTATTAAACCTTAAGATCAAATTTTTAATCTCCTAATATATATATATATATATATATATATATATGCAACCAATTTCAAATGTCATTGAAGATTGGGATACAATTATCAGACATTATCTTATGAAATAAGTAAGTCAAAGTCAATGATTATGTGTATATTATTCTGATGATCTATCTGAGTCCTTCACTAAGGATTTTAGACAGACTTGATAGTCATACTATAAACAGATCAACTTATTGCAGTATTGGCATTCATCCAACTCATTGGATGTCATATGGAAGTCACAGAAGTACAATCAACTCTTTGACTTTCCTTCTCACATGGGTCCAACCCACGCTTCCACTGTGCTCTCTTCATCTATAAATAACCATTGTTCAAGACAAAGAATCTCTTATGTTGAATTCAAAAGATTTCAATACAAGAGCACTTCAACATGTATACATGCTTCATTAAATTCATACAAAATGATTATTATGAAGCTTCATGAATGACTTGAGTATAGATAGTAGAATGATGACACTCATCATATCTACATACATCTTAACTCTTAGAGACTTAGGTTCAGGTAGGTATTCAAACATTTTGAATACATCATCTCTTTCGAGCCACCATTCTGCATAATGCAGAGAATCATGTCAATCATGATTAAATGTCTAGAGCACATATGTATGCCAGAACATCTTCTTAGATTTTATAAGGATTATTTATCAATTGCGATCATCATCGACATGTCACTTCCAAAGTACACTCGATGAAAAAACAAGACTATAGAGACATACAAACCCTAAGGTGATGTCTTATTGTCTTATTTAATTATCATTCCTCATTTTGTTGAGGAAACTTGCACATTGCAACCACATACATTATGTGTCCAATTGCAAGTACAATATCTGAATCATGAGTTCAATCCATGATATTTTATTGGTTATTATTGAGTATAACATTGAGTGGGTTTAATGAAGGATTATCTGAAATAAGAAATTTGTATAAGGATATATATATAATATAATATATATACATATTTTTCTTTGATTTAGGAATTTTTATATCAAAGTTGTCTTGCCTAGTCAACAATGAAAGTTCATTCCCTTAATCACTTTCAATGTAAGAGATATTCTTACCATTATATCTCTAGCAAGATCTGGGATATCCTTTCCTATCTTCATCACATCCCAATAATATGAGAACCTGCGACTCCGATAAAAAGAAGCGGGAACACATTCCGCCTTGCAAGTCCAACTTGTATTTCCCAATTCATTCTTTAACACCCGGGCCCACCACCCCCAAGATGATGTTGACCCGTCATTAATTGAACCAACCGTCAACATGCTTAATACTCGTTGTACGCAGTCCAATATCGCCCCAATAATATGAGGACCCGATATTGGGGTCACTACGTATACGACCTTACTCTTTTGAGAATCAAAGAACCCGATCCAAATAAATCATATACATAATCTGTCACTTCAGACAGACGTCTCCTATATACAACATCTGGTGACGGAATCCTTTGCCTTGACAAGAGACTATGGATGTCACTTATGCGATCCTCCACCTCATATTCAAATTGTAATAATTAATTATCGTGAATCATATTCACATAATTAATTCTTCCAAGGGAAATACACATCTATTCATAATAGAGTGCTTTTAATTAGATATAATCAATTTAATCACACTAAATTGATTATCAATCCAATTATCATTCAACAAACTTGATTATTACTTGAATAATAGGTATAATCTCAAAGTACGTATTATTCGAATTTTAATAATTAGAAAAATACACTTTGACTTCTCCGGCATTATCGAGTCCCTACTTGCTATCATGGCCAGTACCGACGGGAGTGGGACCGACCACATCCGGTGCAACTCACTACCCCAACGCTCCCCGACTAGACACCATATCCACCTCAGGAAAGGCAATTGTTAGATAGATCACTATGTGCTTTGAGATGCTCATCGATTTTTCAACCGAAATTATACCATATAATATTGATAAAAATCATTTTGATAATATTATAAGGAGATTTGCTAAACAAATCCCCAATTCTATTTAAGAAAGAGGGTTTTGCACGTAAAATTTGTCGTACAACTATTGTAGGATAAACTAAGGTTTTTCATGAAAACAATGTTTGTTGACAATTTCATATCAACCAAATAATGATCAAGATCAACTACCCTATCATCTTGGTTAGTGAAATGTCATTCAATGAAATAATTATATCTATTTCAGAAAATTAACAATTAATTTATATCAACTTATTTGAATGACTATCACGTGGTTCATGATCAAATTCGTCAATTTTCAGCAGTGACCCTTACTCACTAAAATCAACATATCTTGATCAATTTAAATCCAAATTACATAAAATCAGTTTCCTAAGATTGCTAATTTGATTTATGACAGAACTCAAGTGATATTTCACGCATTTCAAGGCACATCAAAACAGTAATTAACTCATTAATCATGTTTAGATTCGCAGTACCCACAATAGTGAATACATGTTTATTCAAAGTGCCATATCTTGAGAAAATTAAATCCAAATTACATAAACTCAGATCCTATAGTTTTATTATTTAATGGGGAAAGAATTCCAATTGAAAATTTTGTGTTTAAACAATTTAAACAGTGCCGAAAAATTCAATTAAACAAAGGTGCGAAAATTGAAATGCAATAAATATTTTCGCAACACTTTCAAACCCAAGTCATCTTAGGTTTACAGATCGTATCCAAAACCTATTCCAACCTAAGGCTCTGATACCACTTGAAGGATACGAGGAATCCTCAAGCGCATCACAGAAGCATGTTGATCGCATCTCATGCGATCGGGGCGACTAATCGCACTAGTCTCTAGATGCAGCGGAATTTAAATTTTTTTAAATTAAGTGATGAAACCACATGATCACAAGAGAATTTCTTGGATCGTTTCATCAAATCACAAAGTATTAGAAATACCTCTTAAAGCATGGTTGCGATCACGAGATCTCTAAAGCAAGAGATCCTCCTGACTGAAGTCCGATCTACGAAGATGACACTTGCGGGCGCGATGATGAGACACGTTCCTCCCGCAATCCTCGATGAAGATCCAAGCCTTGAATCTCCTGATTTCGTCCAACGAAAACCGTAGATGGAGATCCACGAGCAATCGAAGCGACAATGAACTGGCGTGGAGACGATTGCTTCTTCCCTCAAAGCACAAGGTGGACAACCACTTTAGAGAAAGAGAGGGTGAGAATGAGAGAGAAAGAGAGAAAGAGGAAGAGTAGGTGTGTACTCTTGTGTCTTGTATTGTAACTTGAAGAGGCTAGGGTTGCCCTCTTTATATACTAGGTTGGAAGTCCATGGATCACAATCCATGGTATATACAAAATCAATTAGTAGATTGATATGTATATTAAATCAAGGGTCATGATCATTGTAGTTCAAAAAAACAACATATTAATTTATTTTAAATTAAATATATGTTGCATTATCATCAACGTAATTTAATTCAATAAATAAATCAATAATCACAAGATAATGATATGCTAATTAAAAAAGATAATTACCCACCTAAATCACGTGGGATGTCACCCATGAGATTTGGTGGATTATCTCCTCCTTTTAATTCATATCATTATATCTTGT
The DNA here is from genome assembly GCA_037367405.1 of Ottelia alismoides. NCBI lineage: Eukaryota > Viridiplantae > Streptophyta > Magnoliopsida > Alismatales > Hydrocharitaceae > Ottelia > Ottelia alismoides. Next base: position 493,789 of record JAZKJV010011012.1, read on the forward strand.
TTATCTTACAACATTATCCACTAAATTAATTCTAAATTAATTTGTGTATATCTATTGCAAAATTATCCATTAAATTATTTCCCAATTAATTAGTGAATATTTCAATCACGTCAATGAAAATATGTGAATCATATTCACAATCCAAACTAAATTGTAAATTGCATTTCCAATAATTGCTTAATGTGAATCCAATTCACAATAACAATTAAAAAAATTTATTTACAAAGGTTCTCTCTCTAATATATTATAAATCACATTTATAATATATATATATATACACACACAGATATCACGGATAGCACTATCCATAATATGTAATCCTTGATAATCAAATCCCATTTACTTATCTTGGATAACCATTCTCATAATATGAATCCCATTCACATTATTCATGATAATTAAATCTCATTTAATTATCATCATCTTGTTGCTTGGATACATAATTCATCAAATGAATTATTCTGGAGCTCCTTCAAGAATAATGTGCTTTCTCCGTAGATACTTGGAGATAAGGACAGAGTGATTGTATTGTTCCACGTATAGCGACTTAGATGTTGAGATCTCATCTCAAATCCAGATCTTACGTACCTCCCACAGATGCTTGATTAAATCAAGACCGCAAATCTAATCTTCTCATTGCATCTGAATCTCATTCAGACTAATGTCCAACACTTGGACCAAGATCAGATTGCTTCTCTACTGAGAGGAGTCACTAAAATCCAGACCTGTTTCATCACTCCCTCGGAATGGAAGCGTCGTGGTTATACAATCGTTTATGATCACATCACCCTCAGGTATTCCCAATACCTGTACAACCTGCATACTGGAAGACCTATGATCAACCTAAAGATCAAGATCAATTTTACACTATCTTCTTCAGGGTTTGATCACCAAGTTTCTCAATCTTGGTCATTGGGAATCGGTATCGATCATATGCTTTCCCAAAGCATATATCATACCTTCAAATTCTTGTCATGCTTCCAAAGCACGACGACCATGCATGGAATTTGATCGGTCCCAATACCTCATGAGTGAGCTCATGTATTCCGGTTCATAAGTAAACCTGTATGATCCCTTTGAGAGATCGTATTACTCATATGCCCTTACATGCACACCAGCGCGTCGGTGTATAGACCTTGGTTAGGTCATCAACCTATTGGTCTGCCAAATGTACACACTCTGACATATAGTAACACATTTGTCTCTGGTCAGAGGATGTGTGCCTATCCTGTGACATCATTCAACGTAGGACTTTGGTTATCTCAATCTTGTTAAGTCAACCCATTGACCTAACTAATCTAACACCTCCGAATCTCTATTCCTATGCAGAGGACCTACATCAATAGCTCGGTCAGATATCAACCTATGTGAGAAAGGATTGCCATCTCCTACTCATGCTGGAGATCATCTCTTAACAATCATTTGATGGTGCTTGATAAGTCCTCAATCTAACCCTTTAGATATTCATCCAAGCACCAGCCTCTATTATTCAATTATTGAATCAACAGCTGTATGATTATAAAGATGGTCATGGTACATAACCCTAATTGCACAGAGGGACCTATTATACAAGTTATTTATTCTTCATTTCAGATCAGAGAATGATATGTGCAATAACATTTATTGCATAATGGCTCGCCGTGGGCTCGCATGTCCAACAAGGGAGTAGGCCATTTGCTGAATCGGTGGTAGATGATCTGCCCACCTCTTGATATACACGAGGGGAATGTGGCTTATCACAAGCCCTGTAAGTGGCTTCGGTGCGCCTAATCTCTGCCATCTACTCAAAGATTGTCCAAACTGTATTGGTTCCTCTATTCAAATAGTTGCCTCTATAGGCAACACTCACTAGACCTTGAATGTCAGAAGTCAAGCCACCATACAAGTTCTAGACCAAGATCGATATCATGGCGTGGATAATTCTGAATGAGATCTTTGAACCTCTCCCATGCCTCGGGGAAAGGCTCATGAGACATCTGTCTGATGCTAGATATCTACAACCTCATTTTATTAGTTCTACTTAGGGCGTAGAACTTTTTGAGAAACATGACCTTCAATGAGGCCGACCCACATGATGAAAACCTTTCCTAAATTCTTAAATGCGATTTTATTTGCTACGACAAATGGGAAGGTCCTAAGGTGGATGTAGTCTTGAAAAATACTATGTCGTCCTAGGTTATCAAAAACTAGCCGGAAATCCTACAGGAACATGCATGGTTCCTCTATTAAATTACCATAGAATTTTGGCAGGAGTGTCAGAAAATGATTTTTCCATTCCCTAGGATTGGGTGGTGCAACTGGATTAAGGCAATTCTCATTTTGTGTGGATTTGGGATTGTAAGAATCCATCATTACTCCCCCTCATATCTATTTTCTCCCACATTTCTCAACTGACCAAAATCATATCTAAACTATTCACTGTGTTTATCGGCACATCCCAGTCTCACTAAGATATCCTTCAATGCACCATTGTCTCCCTCTTCATCAATGTTTCTCTTACGAAGCATCTTGCTCACTGGTTCATCTTCTTCATCTTTAGAATAAATAGGATTCAAATTATTAGAGTTAATGTGATCTTAAAACATCAAGGTGAGGGTCTTCCTTGATGTGGTGAAAGAAGAGAGATTTGGTCTGTGTTTGACCACCCTTGAGAGTGAAGAGTGACTTATTTACCTTGGTCCCATGGGAAGAGTTGCCATGAAACCGAGGGGATTTGGAGAGTGAGTGTCCTAAAGCCTGTGAGGACGGTTGGTTTGGAGTGTTCAGTAAGAGGCTCGTAAAGTCTGAGAAAAAAACACCCCAATCCGTTATTCTCTATGTTAAGAGATGTGATGTAAGAGCACGATATCAAACAAGGAGGGATCAGAAAGGCGCTAAGAGTGCGGTATTTGAATGCACACCCTTGAATGCAAACACAAGGATTTTTAAAACGTCAAGTTCACTAACTACAAATAGTAAATGCCACAAAGGTCTGGCAAATTATATTTTCAATTTTAGTTAGATGATAAAACAATATTGTATGCCCTTTACACACAATGGAGTCGTCTTATGCCCATCGATGCTCCTGATAGCTCCCAATCAAAGGGGTGATCTTCCCAGGTTGTTGGGTTTTAGTATCACACCTCTAAGAGACTACCATGCCTACAAAACGGAAGCACATTTATAAGGTCGAAGGCAAGCACTTGTAGCCCCCAAATACGTAAGAGTCAGAAATGGAGACTTAGGGGGCAAGTCCAGCGATTTGGACTCTAACCTTAGTGGTTGCGTCCTCATTTACTCTATTTGGGGATAAGTACATGTGTCCAAGGATGGAATTTCGCTCTTAAAAATAATTTCCATTTTATGCAATTTTTGGTCAAATTTGTATTAACATTCTCAGTTTTAAGTTGGTTACCACTTTTAATTAATCCACCACTTGGCATGCCTATCGACAGTCCCAATTCCTTTAATTTTCACAAGTTATAAAATAGAGAAGATTGAAAAAGCTAATGCAAAAAAATCAAATATAATGATGAATGCAAAAAATCAAATATAATGATGAATGCTAAGTTAGGAGACTTATAGTGCTTCCTATCTTTCTACGTGTGGGATGCAATATAAATTTGAAATTTAGCACTATATGTAAATGTGCACGAGGAAGCAAAACTAGTAGATTGGACAATGAAATGCACAAAAATGATGTTCTTCTTTTCTATATGTTATTTTTGTATGGGTTTTATATTTTATACTTTTTATTACTTTATTTTTGTTTTCTAATTTTATGTTTTATTTTTTAAAAATTTTATATTTTATATTTAAATTTTACATTTTTTAGTTTCTTTTTCTTTTAAATGGGTAATGTAGGTTATATAAGTCTATATATACAATATAGAGTAATATAATTATGAATACAACTAAAATAGTCAAAATACATAAAATAAAATATTTTTAGGTTTTAAAATTTTTATTATGTTTATTATTTTTAATGAATTTTGTCATTTTTATATATTTTTAAAATAAAGAATACCCCAAATTAGGGATTTAATACATACCTAAAATTGAAATGAAGATTAAGAATAACAAAACAGCTCCAAAATTCTTACAAAATAGTAGGTAAATAAAAATAAAATTAAAATTAAAGAATGGAAAATTATATTTTTGTGATTTTTAGGAATTTTTAATCATTTTATAATAGATTTTGGAGCTTTTTATTTTTTTGTATATTATTTGTCTATTTTTAGGGTTTTTAGCTTCTGTAGTATAAAATAAATAAACACAACAAATACTTTTTCGAAAATTTTCAAAAGCTTTTTATATTTTTTGGTATTTTCTAAGTCAAACAGGGGATAAATGTTCTCTAAATGTTTTTTTATAAATATTAAAAAGTCCTAAATGACACAAGCAGGTGTGTGCAATCAAGAACCTACATCTGTTTTTTAATGATTTTTGGAGCACAAAGATACATTAAATAAATACAACAAACACATAAAAATCGATGTCCTACAAGGGCATATATGTAAATAAAATAAAGTACGGGGGCTAGTTCGCAATTTATCCAAAAATAATATCACTATGATTTTAAGTTCTTAGACGAAATTAAAACAAAAGAAGTTACATGGGCCTTCCTACAAAATGCCTACCTCATGTAGGACCGCATATGAGGTGAGCTGGCATGGACTTGATAGCAAATAGGAAAAGTTCGGGGGTCTTTTCGCAATATTTACAAAAATAAATAAAGGTAGATGATATATTCTTGACTAATTATTAAATACAAAAGTTAGATGGGTAAGGAATGCAAAATACCCAACTAAAGGTGTGGATGGACGGTGATGGTTCTGTCACTTATACACATGTCCTCCACTGGTGAGTTTGGATCTGGTGTTGCACTCTCCTCCATCCATCTACAAACTCTTTGGACTGCCCTTAAATGCTCCTGCAGCTACTGGGAAGCTAACTAAGCCTCCAGATGGGTCCAAAGCTTACTGAAGGAGCTCTGAAGGTCAAACCCTCCGGCGAGGATCCTAGGGAACGTTCATGTAATAAAATGCAAAGGTCCTAGGGGAAAGCGACGATGAAATGGGTGGCAAGTGGGTCAGATGGGCATCTCTAGTGAGATGGCGATGGTAGAGATGCTAATCTCCAAATCCAATGAAGATATGGGTGGACGTAGTGGTGTGGGGCGAAAACAAAATGAAGTGAAGAGACATGAGGGCGGTAAGGTGTGTCGGAGTACAAGTGTAATACAATGGAGGGTTCGTCGGAGCAGAGCTCTGATGAACTATGAAGTAATTAACCTACACTGAATCACTAAATAAAAGCATAAAATAAATGCATTCAAGGAAATCTAAGACTGAAATTGCCCTAAAAAGTGAATGAAAGAGGTACCTCAAGTGGCCGTAAACCACGAGATAACCTCACGGTGATGCTCCGCCAGAGGTGGGTGGAGATCGCCTAAGGGCACGCCTGACCTCGCTACTAGTGTCTGGAGAAGCCCCTGTCACAGGATTCAATCAGGAGCACAAATGAGGGAATTCAAATAATGGCCAAAGAGATTCAAAATCAAAAGGAACTCGGATGACAGTTTATGTACAACGAGGTGGAGCGATTGGAAGATCGAGATGAGAAAAGTGAGGCCCATTGGCCAAGAAATCATACCCACGGGGATGTATAGTAATCAAGGAAGAGAAACTCAAAAGGAAACAAACTGAGCCGATGAATTCATCAATCAGGAAAAAAGGTAGAAAGTCAGGTCAAACATAGGTGTGTTTGAACCTAGGACGAGGGGCAGACGATTGACCAGAGTCAACTAACGCCTCACCTTGGTTTGTCGACGTGGACCAATCAGGAAAATCATCTTAAAATTATTTAGAAAATTAATACTAAATAATAAATGATTTTATTAAAAAAGATATAAAATAAAATTGTTTCTTATTTTCTATTCTATTTTGTTATGATTTTTATTTATTTTTTAGACTTTTTATTTACAAGCTAATTTTTAGGGTTTCGTCATAGGTATATTTCTCTATATTTTGTACATTTTATTTTTATTTTGTATTTTTGATTTTATTACTTTATTTTATTATTTCACATATTTATAACTTATTTCTGTATACTTAAATATATTTTTATTATATTTCTATGATATAATATATTCACTTATAAATATATGTATTTATTCTATAGTTATAAGTATAGGTGCATCACCTATGCGTTTTATATACTTATTTTATTTTAATGTTTTGTTAATAGTTTTATTTTAGTTTTAATATTCACATATGTTAGAAATAATATTTATAAAATTCTTAAATAATAAAATAATAAATAAAATGATTATTTTATTTAGGTATATGGTACAATAGGTGTTCGAAACCCAACTTTCACATACGAACTCCAAAAAATATGAAATCACCTTCATTAAATAACTTATTAAAAGTTATATGCAATTAAATGTGATTTTGATACAATTTGAATATTTATTTAAGATATATGGATTTGGGAATTTAGGATTTTGTCTTTTTATTTAGATTATAAAAAGTACGTTGTATATTTTTTTATGAAATAAATTTTGTATTTTTTTTATATATTCATGTAAAAAGTTTCTTTATTTGATATATAGAAATTGAAAATTAAAATAGATTCTAATGATGTAATGATGAATAAATGAGATTTTTATTATATTATTGATCCTTATATCCATCTACTTTACTTCTTGTCGACCTAGTCATCAAGATGCCTAAGTCTTGGGATTTAGGAAAATAAATACCTTTGTATTTATTATTTTTCCTTTTCTTTTCTTTATTATACAATTTTGACTACAACAAACTGTGAATGCTAATTTGTACAAATTAATGGTATTGACATGCATTAGGTAGGGGTTTTAAGGCCAAAATGATAGAATAAAGGTGATGAAATGGAAATTCATCACTATGTCAAGGAGGCGTGAAGAAGGGGTAGAGCATAAAAGATGGAACTCGATTGTTGCTATGCGAGAAGATCGAAAGGAAGAGGACGATGTCCTGGGCTGTTCGATCGACCGAGATGGAACGATCACAGACGTGCCATGCAGTAGAAATAAAAGAAAATAAAAGAAATAAAAAAATAAAATATAAAAATACAAAAAAATAAAAATATTTGGGCCACTGGTTGAAGGGTTTTTCATCCAACAACCCAAAATGCGTACGGATGGAGAGTAAGTGGGAATGCCATGTTGCAGCTCTAGGACCTGCCACATATCGCTCTCACAAAAATATGTAATAAATTCAAATAAATAAAATATTAAATGATTTTAAATAAAAAGTGATCTTCATAAAAGTTGTTCATCTCGACAAGATCTACAACTTTCTTGAACAAATCAAAATCAAAAGAAATTATATGTACAAAGTGTATTTTTGGTGGTACTCTTTGTACATAGAATACCTCATTTTTAGGTTTTGCAATTTTTGTGATTTTTAAATTAGAAAAATTCAAGATAAAATCAAATAAAATATAAAATAAATATTTATGCATTAATATAATTTTTGGCATTTTTAATAATCAAGAAAATAAAGAGCTAAAAGAAAAGAGACTTATCAATAGACTATATATACTGACTCGGAGTATTTTATTTTCTTTGTGTTTTGATTTAGATATTTACATACTTTTTTAAAACATAAATAAAAGAAAATAAATAAAAAATAATTCTATTAAAAAGAGTTATTTTTTTACATAAAATAATAAGGCCAAAAGCAGACAATATATATAATATACAATAAGGGTTCCAAAATCCAAGTTCCACATATGAACTCGATTCGTTTGAATTCAATCTTGTTTTGTAGATAATCGAATGTATATTAATTCAAAAGTGAGTAAGGTTCATAGGTATACTATATGTGAGGGTTATTTGACTTTATACCTTTTTATCTCCAAACTAGGGCTTCTATTGATTTGACAATTATACAAGTTAATATTTTTTTGATATTTCCCTTTCTTAATGTTAGTAATATGCAAACAATAAAGTTGATTTTATTTTAATCTAAGTTAGTGAAAAATGATTAAAAATAGGAAAAGTTATGATATTATACAGATCTTTATTTACACGGAATTTATGGCTTCCTATAAATGCAAATATGAATACTAAAATTTGGATATTATATACACATGCATGAATGCTAATAATGCAAATTCAATGGATAAATGCAATTAATTACTTGAAAATCGAGCTCTATTTTCATCTTTTAGAGTGATGGATCACATATTCATCAAGGAGCTCAAGTGTGGAAGAGGAGGTGCAGGGGCGAGAGGAGGAGCTTGGGGAAGAGGGAGGCGTTCGGGGTGGAGGGCGAGGAGCGGGTATAATAGGAGGAGCTTTGGGGCGGAGGGGGAGGCATGGGGACGGAGCAGAGGGAGGGGTTGGGGGTGGGAAGGAGGAGATAGTGGAGGAGCAGGAGGTTGGGAAGAGGATGAGGGGGGAGTGGAAGAGGATGATGGAGGAGGAAGAAGAAGGGGATGCACATTTCAATCTATTTTAAGTTAATATCCATTGTGTCCATAAAGTAAGCGTCTATTTGCATTGAGGATGGACAACGAATAACCCAAGGGGCTCACGTGATAGAACAATAATAAGCTGGGGCACAACTATTATTCTCAAAAAAGGAAGGACATAACTAGTATTGCAATCTATCGGAGGGGGCAACTGATAAAAATCCATGATTTTTTGCCTCTCTTTTTTTTAAACTTATTAAATAGGGACTCTATATTTTTGTGGATAAAAGTTCATATTTAGCTAATGTTGGCCTACAGATCATGCAAACGGAGAAAATTAAAGGTTAAAATAATCACTTGCAAATGCATGGCTTACGATAAGGTATCATACATTAATGATACAAATAGTCAAAACTTCATGATACATCTCCAGTAAGTATCCTAATATCCGATGCATATATTTAGGTATCTTGTCTCAAATCGAGTTTGTATACAGTTCTTACTGTGGATATATTAATATTCATATGTTTAACCCTCCTAATCTGATGCATACACTTCCATATCTTATCTCGAATCAAGTCATTACTTATATGCATTATCCTATGAACCACCGATACATACTCAAGTCTGATTTGTGCACCTCCAAGGCACCGTCTCATGCCAACGACTCTTGCCACATCGTTAGTCTCCTCGCTCCCTCCATGTGTTATCGTCTCCCTTGAGGAAGAATAACATTCATGTATCCTCTTTCCCTCTCAAAAACTCTTAATCTTTTTCTCTCGAAGGCACAAGGGAATGGGAAAAGGAGGGTGGCGGGAATTTATAATTGTTATGACTTTTTATAACCATAATTAAGTAAGAGTAATGTCTAATAAATCCTCTTAAATTGAGAATTCACTATGATAGTCATTAGTTATTGAAAAAAATGTGATTGTATCTTAGAAGTCCCAACAGTTACAATCTTCCTTCGGAAGTGGCTTGACATGCCCGTGTTCCATCATGTTGCCGAGGAGACGAATGCCAAGGAGCTGTGGGACAAGTTGTCCGAGCTCTATGACCAGAAGATCGCTACCAACAAGGCTTTCTTGATTAGAAAGCTTGTGAACCTGAAGTACAAGGATGGAACCAAGGTGGCGGAGCACTTAAACGATTACCAAAGCATTATCAACCAGTTGACTTCCATGGGTTTGACACTTGATGACGAGTTGCAGGCACTTCTCCTATTGGGTTCTTTGCCAGACAGTTGGGAGACCTTAGTTGTCACCGTGAGCAACTCTACGAAGGATAGCAAGTTGACCATGGCTATGGTCAAGGGCAGTCTCCTCAATGAGGAGATTAGACGTCGCTCTTCGGGAGAAGCATCCTCCTCTTCACATGTGTATGCAGTTGAGAGAAGAGGAAGATCCAGCAGCAGAGGAGGGTCACAGGAGAGGCAGAAATCCAGGGACAAGTCCAAGGGCAGAGGAAAGTGTCACCATTGCTAAAAACCCGGTCATTGGAAGAGAGATTGCAGGCTTTGGAAGAGAGAACAAGATGAAGCCAAGAAAGATCAGAAAAAGTAAGATGGGAATGTAGCAGCAGTCATGGCAGATGAAAGTGCAGATGAGGTGATTCTCACCATCCAGGACCAGTGCTTGCATGCAGGGAGTGATTTGGAGTGGGTCATTGACACGGCCGCCTCCTATCATGTGACTCCACACAAGGAGTTCTTCAGCACCTACACCTGTGGTGATTATGGAAGAGTCCTGATGGGTAACGAAAGTTACTCAAAGATCATTGGTATGGGCACCATCTCGATTCAGATGGATGTTGGGTGCTCAATGACACTCCAAAATGTGAGGCATGTTCCTGATGTACGGCTTAGCCTTATATCTGGCTCACAGCTAGATAGTGAAGGCTACCATCTGAAGTTTGGCGACAGCAAATGCAAGATTAGCAAGGATTCTCTCATCATGGCGAGAGGCAAGTTGTGTCACACGCTTTACATGACTAGAGTGAAGGTCATGGATGGTAGTTTGCATGCGAGTGAAGCAGATAACTCAGATTTGTGGCACTGTCGCCTTGGGCACATGAGCCAGAAGGGCTTGCAGCTTCTTAGCAAGAAACAATTGATCCCCTACCACAATGACATCACTCTATCTCCTTGTGATGCATGTGAGGTTGGGAAGAGCAAGAGTGCGCCATACAGAGCCAGATCCAAGGTGAAGGGAGACCTTCTATAGTTGGTCCATTCTAACGTTTGTGGTCCTATGGATACGACCTCTTTGGGAGGCAACATGTATTTTGTCACCTTCATTGATGATGCATCTAGGAAGGTGTGGGTGTATAGCTGAGATCGAAGGATCATTTGTTTGATTGCTTCAAGAAGTTTCATGCCATGGTTGAGCGTGAGACAGGAAAATTGTTGAAGTGTCTATGCACGGACAATGGGCGAGAATACACCTCCCATAGCTTTCAGGGCTATTGTGCAGAGCTCGGCATCAGGCATGAGAGGACAGAGCCAGGTACACCCCAGCACAATGGTCTAGCTGAGAGGATGAACACGACCATTGCTGAGAGAGTTCGCTGCATGCTGAAGACAACAAAGTTGCCCAAGACCTTTTGGGCTGAGGCGGTTCGCACCGCATGCTACTTGATCAACAGATCTCCATCGGTTCCTTTGGGATTCAAGATTCCAGAGTGTGTTTGGACAGGGAAGGACCCCTCATATGCTCATTTGAGGGTGTTTGGATGCAAGGCTTATGCGTTGGTACCTAAGGAGCAGTGGAAGAAGTTAGATGATAAGGCAGTGCCTTGTATTTTTCTTGGCTATGGAGATCAGGAGTTTGGATACCGTCTTTGGGATCCAAGGAAGAAGACAGTCACCAGGCATAGGGATGTGATCTTTTATGAGAATCAGACGTTGGCTGAGGACACCACTGAGAGTGGTGATGCAAACGAGTTTTCCATGGATGATGACAGTAATGAGGACACAGAGCCCTCTCCAGTACATGGTATAGGTGGAGAGGATGGGCAGCTAGAGCAGCACGAGCCAGATGCAGACCCCGTTGATGCATGTCCAGGGGATCTAGGGCAGGGGGAGCAGCCTCATCCACATGCAGATGCAACAGAGCCTCAGGTCAGGAGATTTGAGAAGACAAGCCAGCCATCATCCCGTTACCCCACTTCCAGGTATGTGATGCTCACAGATGCAGGTGAGCCATACACCTTTGAGGCAGCACAAATGCACAAGGACAAGGGTCATTGGCAGAATGCAATGAATGAAGAGATGCTATCTCTCATAAAGAACAAAACTTATGATCTTGTTGAGTTCCTAAAGGGAAGAGAGCCTTGAAGAACAAGTGGATTTACAAACTGAAGTCAGATGACAGTGGCAAGCAGGTGAAGTACAAGGCCAGATTGGTAGTGAAAGGATTCAGCCAGAAGGAAGGAGTGGACTATGATGAGATCTTCTCCCCAGTGGTGAAGATGAATTCAGTGAGAATGGGGCTAGGACTTGTTGCTAGCATGAACCTTGAGCTAGAGCAGATGGATGTGAAGACGGCGTTTCTTCATGGTGATTTGAGGGAAGAGATCTACATGGAGCAGCCACAAGGTTTTCAAGAGAAAGGGAAAGAGCATATGGTTTGCAGGTTGAGGAAGAGTCTCTATGGCTTGAAGCAAGCCCCGAGACAATGGTACTTGAAGTTTGATGCTTTCATGGGAAATCAGGGCTTCAAGAGGACAACAGCCGATCCATGTGTATATGTTCGTCATCTTCCCAATGGCAGGTTCGTCATTCTTTTGATATATGTGGATGACATGTTGATTGTAGGTCATGATTCCAATCTCATTGCGAAGCTCAAGAGGGAACTCTCCAAAGAGTTTGAGATGAAAGATTTGGGCAAGGCAAGTCACATCCTTGGGATGCAGATTACAATGGACAGGAAGAAGCACATGTTGTGGTTGTCACAAGAAAGCTATGTTGAATGTGTGTTGGAGCGATTCAGCATGAAGAATGCCAAGCCTGTCAGCACGCCCTTAGCCTCTCATTTCAAGCTAACCAAAGAGTCGTGTCCTTCTACTTCTGAGGAGAAGACAGAGATGGCCAAGATCCCATACCAGTCAGCAGTTGGGAGCCTTATGTATGCAATGGTTTGTACTAGACCCGACATTGCCCATGCAGTGGGCGTGGTGAGCAGATTCATGTCCAATCCGGACAAGGACCATTGGGAGGCAGTGAAGTGGATCTTGAGATACTTGAGAGGGACCTCAAGTATGTGTCTTGTTTTTGGGAGGTCAGATCCCAAACTATGTGGCTACACTGATGCAGATATGACAGGAGACATGGATCAGAGAAAGTTTACCTCAGGCTACATTTTCACTTTTGCAGGGAGATCCATATCATGGCAATCCAAGCTACAGAAATGTGCTCTCTCGACTACAGAGGCAGAATACATTGCAGCAGTAGAGGCTGGGAAAGAAGTGTTGTGGCTACAACGCTTTCTTGGTGAGTTTGGATTGGATGACAGTGAGCCTGTTGTGTTTTGTGATAGCCAGAGCGCTATAGATTTGAGCAAGAGTACCATGCACCATGCTCGGACAAAGCACATTGATGTGAGATACCGTTGGGTGAGGGATGCAATTGAACAAAAGCAGCTCATGTTGAAGAAGATTCACACCGATGAGAACCCCTCAGACATGTTGACCAAGGCAGTCACTCGTGACAAGCTTCAGCTCTGTAGAGAGCTGAGCGGTGTCACTTCTTCTTGATCTCCATTATTGGACAACACCTCCCCGTTGGGGCTGGAAGGGGAGGTTGTTGGGCATATTGCAGTCCAGCCCCAACTTGGGGGTCTACACCTTGGCCATTCTTGCAGGGGTCTTTTGTGCAAAATGGCCAAATTTTATGTCCCATTCTAGGGACGACAGGAGACCATCCGTGCCCATTCGTTCCAGCCGATTCCAGAGAGGAATAGCCCCATTTTTCTTCCCATTCCAGGAGCAGCAGCATCGAGGGTTTTGGAACCCATCCTCTCCGTCTTCCTCCACGCGAGCGGGAGAGCGAGAGGCCGTGCTCGAGGGCAACAACAGCTCGAGCTTTGGCACAGCAGCTAGGGTTTGGAGTCGGGTGTGGGAGCATCATTTGGGCATGCTCGAGAGGAGCAACCACTTGGAGGTCGTTGCGGACGACCTCAAGGAGCCGAAACCAAGTTTGGATCTCCATCCGGGAGCCCAAAAGGGAAGATACTCCATCTCCTTGTTTTAGAGCACAATATTGGTATTGTTAGATACCTAGGGTAGTTAATTACTTGGTGAAAAACTACCCATTGTGCTCGTGGTTTGTACCTCGGTTTTGTGGGCAACAAAACTGGGAAGAACATTTGGCTCCATTTTGACCGTAGTGAAATCGTTGTCGGTCTTGCCCCGTGGTTTTTCCCTTGCTCACATTGAGTAAGGGTTTCCACGTAAAAATCTTTGTCTCTTGTGGTTGCTTGTGTGCTTGATTGTGTTTGTTGCCATTGAGTTCCCGTGTGTGGAACATATATATTGTGTTGTGCCATCTTTGCTGCAGGACAGAATTAGGGGATATATCCTGTGTTGATTGCCCCATTATCCCCAACAGAATTATCCTATCTTTCTCGCTTAAATACATTGAAATGAATACTATTTACTTGGTTGATTTTTTAAATTCACTACGAATACCCATATTCGTTGCAATAAATCGTATAATATTTGTCCCACTGAAAAAATTGACTTACCACAACGAATAATTTAGCTTTTGCTGCATGTAATTAACTGTATAACGAGGAACAAAATTACTTTCTTGATTATTTATACTCAGAATCATTATTGTATTTGTTATTATATTATATAATAATAATTGTCCGTTCACTTTTACTTCTATCATTTGTTAAGTTTAACAATGATTAATACTATTTTTAATAAATAAGCTAATGGATAAATCATCGTTATATGAACTTTTAACAATGAATATAGCATTCATCGCTAATTACAAGAATAAAAGTCAATTATGTAATGAATAATTTCATCGTTATATATTTAACATTGGAAGATATCTCAACTAATAATCAAATTATTCATCGTCAATTTTCTTGTAATAACCATTGACTTCTTCTTGTAATCATAGTAAACAAAAGAGTTACCGATACGACATTATTATATATGAAACTTTAGCAACGAAAATTAAAATAACATTCATTTCCACTTAACGAAGTAAAAAATAATTTTACAAATAATATTCGTTGTTATCGGAAGATATAGTTACGAATGCTCAAGCTGTTTATTTTATAATCTAATTATGCTGTCGTTTGTAGCGTAAAAAGCAACAATAAAATATTATTTGTTGTTCCAAGATATTTTGTTATTGTGTTTGACTCATTCAATAACCAATATAGCACCTAAAATTGCAGCTAGAAAAAAAAATTCGAGATCGATATTATGATACGATTTGACATGATGTGACGTGAAGTGATGCAAAACATCATGCATGATGAGGTATATGATCAGCAACCATAGTCCCCACAGGCCCCTCGTTTTTATGTGGGCGACACAGAAAGGAGTAATCCATAGAGCATAAACAACCCATCTCTGTGATCTTGAGCAACAGAGAGAGAAAGAATCAAAGGTATGGCCCTCTTATTTTCTATGACTATATTCTCATCTTATCCTTCTTTCCTATAAACATACCTGGTTTATCAAGAATCTGAGACGTGGGTTTCTCTTGATCTTTTATGTGTTCTTGATATTTGCATACAGCACCCAGCAGTTAATCAGCTTCCATCTCCTTGCTGTTTGCACTGCAGGTGCAACTAATTTCCTTTTAGGTTAAATAACATTGATTATGAACTGTTTGTTTTGGTTTTCTTTTCTTCTCTGATTGATTGATGAGCAGTTAGTCTCATCTGATGCAGCTTTGAGGAAATTGGTGAGTACTACTGGTTGTTATTATGGAGGAGGCTTACAGGCATTTCAATGACCTTCTCCAAGCACACCAGAGAAAAGCCGTCAAGTGAGGGCTCTCTCTCTCTCCCTCCCTTCCTCTCTCTCTTGCCATTCATTTGCAGTAGAAAGAGGTTAGTTATTGATTTTCTTCACAAAATTATATTTACATGATTTTTATCATCAAGTGAGGGCTCCCTGTTTTTGTTTCAGTGGTAGTATTAATTCGGGTAAAAGATAATGGATAAGGAGTGATAAGTGAAGTTTATCATCTATTCTTGTTCAATAGATTTGAAAGATGACGAATGGATAAATATACAGAATATGTAATTACAATGTAACCACCTTAGTCTTGTAAAACGGGAATTGATCCTGCATCTAAAATAATATGGGATAAGGAGATTCAATGTGGCAAAGGGATATAATGTAAGAATTCTAAGTAATTTCTAAAAAAATGCTGGAGGAAGGATATTTAGGCGTTTTCAAAAATTAAATGAATAATGACTTTAATTAGATGTGACGAGGAAGATATTAGTTAAGAGTAACTTTAGAATAATTCATAATTTGATTTTAAAATACTGCAAAATGATCAATTAAATAATTGATACAATTCGATTACTCAATTTGTAATACCTTTAAAGTTCACTCCTTCCTCGTACTAAGAGTGAAATGGAAAATGTAAATACTACCATTAAAGCATCTCAAGCAAGACTTAATATATCGATGTAAATTATGTCTCCTATCTTTTTTATGAAATGAAGTAATTATTCAATTATTGATCACCAATCATAGTAGAATCAATGGTGCAGAGTCAAAATAGAATCTTGACTTAAAACTATTATGGATGAAACAATCGTATGAACTCGCTTGTAGCAAATTCCTATATTTGTAGTATTCATATCTATAGTATAGTTAATCTGCTAGAACTGGAAAGCATTAATACAAATACAATACACATTTTTAATAAATTTCAGTGTAATACCCTTACCTACAACTAATTAGATGTGATGAGGAAAATATTAATTAAGAGCACTTTCCCTTCTAACCGTTTATTTCGTTAATTAAGCTTCATCAGCTACAGAATATTTCGACCTCTTCACGTATACTATCATTTTCCCAGATATGAAAATCGCATCTACCAAATGTCTTTTTTGCTGTCATTCTTAGTAAATAGAAAAACATTAGCACATAAATAATATCCACTATACAATATATTTGATTTCAGCTTTTAGAATAGCCAAATTATTCCCGTTATTTTCGTAGCTTAACTCTATGTCGCTTCTTAAACGCCAATTGTCACATCATTAGTTAACCTTCATTACTCTTTACCTACAACATTATTCCATATTTCCAAGTTCCACCATCGAGGAATTGATTAGTGTACATTCCCTCTATATTTAATGATATGTTTGGTTGGTAAGGTGAACAATGGTTTCATAAAGTTAAGCACAAACACATTATTCTGGACCTGTCCAATACCATCATATTCAGAAACAGTCGAGTAGCTAGATAATACAATACAGTGTGTTTGAATGATAAGTGAGAGTGGAAATAATGAATTTTTGCACAAAATTATTTGGCCACATTGGTAAGGTTTAGCTAGCTAGTTGCACTCTAACCTTAGTGATCGAATTCATAACCCAAGGTGTAGCTAGTAGCTCCCTTTTATAGTGTCCCCATTTATCTACATTAAATGCGACCACTTCTACTAGGTGCGGAACACATTATCGAATACATTTTTTTCTACATGCACCATATCCAGATTATGCCTCACAAGAAAATTAGACCATTAGACAACTCCCAAAAAATACGCATCTTTGTCTAATTATGATCTACGCCAAAGCTGTGAAGCGGATCATCATCATGTATCTTCAATTGTAATAATCGAGCTTGTATTTATGCTCCTGGCAATTTAGGTGCGGGAGATGACACTAGTGTATTCTTTTTTAATGCCATTTTCTATCTTCTGTATAGGTGACCAATCGACAAGAATCGTCTATGACAAACAAAAAAACAAGGCTTTCTCATGTGCTCAAGATGAAACGATTTTGTCTTCTCCATATAGTATGGACAAGTCCTTAATTCGTGACCATATGTCGAGAAATCACTTACAGTCCACAGAAGCCCGAATCTCATATACAAATTTCTTTATTCACTGCATCACAAGTCTCCCTACCGTTTTCCCAGAGATCTTTCAATTCATCTACTAAAGGACATATATAGACATCCAGATATCTTTCATGATGTCTCAGACCATGAACTAATAGAGAAACATGTAGGGTCATTTGTTACACATCCACATTGGCATATTAAATGATGTTATAATTACATCCTCTATTGTTCTATGTGATAAGAAAATTCCTTTGAAAATCAAAGGAAAGTTTTACAAAGCAACCTTGAGACATGTTATGCTCTATGGATCTGAATGTTGGCATGTGAATCATAGACATGTGTAGAGAATGGTAGTTGCAGCAATGAAAATGATGAGGTGGATGTGTAGAAATACTTGAAGCGATCGGATTCAGAATGATACAATCAGAAGGAAAGTGGGTGTAGCTCCAATCGAGGATAAGATGCGACAAACCTCTTAAGGTGGCTTGGCCATTTGCAAAGGAGGCTAGAATGTTGAGTTGGCTAAGAGAGGGCGAAGAAGGCCCAAAAAGTGTTGGAATGAGACTATCTGAAGGGATCTTAGTTTTTTTGGATCTAAGCCTGAAAATAACCGAAGATAGGTCTTAATAGAGGTAAAAAATCTATGTAGTCGACCCTACTTAATGTGGAAAAAATCTTTGTTGTTATCGTTATGTTGCAATTACCAGCCATCAAGAATAATCCTTTCCACTTCCAAATGAATTAAACCCATAGGTTGACAATCCGATTAACACATTTATCCTCAATGCAATAAATCTAAGTGACGAACCCGTCTACGTTCGCCAATATTATGAATGGGAAAGGATGGTCAATAGTCTTATTATATCTATGATATGCATGCCATGCCATCTCCTTTACGATATCCCTACAAAAAAATCTTTGTAGACATGGAGCCAAGGGAAAGTAACAAAGTATTTTTTTAAGGAACATTCGATTTCATATCCACCTTGTAGCAAGCCTCATCAAAAACTTGACAATCTATCGCATCCTTATGTTTTCCGTAGTACAACAAGTGGTGATTAAGACAAGCATAAATTTGCACATCCGATAGAGCGAACTTGCTCATCATTATCTTGATCTTATAGAAACTATCTAGTTCATTTTTCTCTGTCAAGATTCGCTTTGTTAACTTGATCATAATGTCGAAAAAAATATGTGTCATATTGCATTGATTTTTCATTGACAACACCTAATTAATAATTGATAGCTGTGAAAAAAGCGTTACAGCTCGGACACAATGGATCCTTTGCCTTACATAACAGTTCGCCTTACATAACAGTTCATGAAATTGTTGATTTCCTACATCTTGCCATCCGAATCAAACGTCTGACTGAAATGGGGTCCAACAACATCTCTAACAATTTTGGCAAACCTTTTCATGGGCCTATCATATGGCTCGATATTATAATGCCTCTTCTCTCCATGTTCATACCATGTTGTATATCTGTTGAGGAATCCCTATATATGCAAGTGCTCTGCAACAAAGTTCCACGAAGCCTTTTCATAAGATCACACTTCTTGTATTGAAAAATAACATTCCCGTCTCAGTCAACTAACCCTAATCCATGAGCATAAGAAAATGTAAGAAGTCCTTCCACACCATGTAGGAATATCCCTCTCATTGAACCATCAACATCCAAACGATCATACATCTAGGCACATGTAACATCCATTTCTAGATATACGCCATCAAAGAATTTGAGCTTACATGTATTTTACCTACAAACACATATTCATACTTATACCCTTACATACATACCTACATTCCTACATACATAGACAACCACCTATATATACCACCATACAGTGTTACATACCCACATACATGCCATATACATACATGCATGTATGCATACATATATACATACATACATTCATACTTACATATCATGCCACGTCATATTATACCCACATACTTGCATTCTTATTTACAGTCAACATACTTACATTCATACTTACAATCATACCCATATACGCATCCACATACTTGCATATTTACACACCTACATTCCACAAGCCTATATATACCTCCATACACTATTACATACCCATATACATGCCATATAACTGCATACATAGATTCATACTTACATACCATGACACATCAATTCGTATTCACATTGCATACATGTATACTTCCATACATGCCCACACACCCACATACAAGCCCACAGACCCACACCACGCTTACATACATGCCTACATCAATGTAAATAGTTACATAGCTACTAAAAACACACTCTTCACCACTCTTAATTGGAAGTATTTGTCATTTGCGATAGGTAATAAAGAGAGAGAGTTATCAAAATCACAGGAAAATAATTATTAAATTAATTCAATGTGATAATTTATTTATTTTACTTGGAAGAGTTACATGGACAAATTCAACGAGGGTCTAGAATCAATTTTTAAGTAATTTAAGGTAGTTTTCTAGAGATTAATTTTTTAGGCTTATAGAATTTTACAATTTTTTATGGATTTTTGAATAAAAGATGTAATGAAGTTAAACAAAAAAGATCAATGATTTTTTGTAATTTTTTGTATGAAAAAAATATGGTATGCAAACATGAGAGAATAAATGAGAAATAGAATTAATTTCCAAGAGTAAATGGCTCAAATATCTTCATCTGATTATTGATGTCCAAAAACACCTCAAAATATGTAATTAAATAGTTTAGGTGATAGGCAACCAAATAAGCTTCAAAACAACACCAAAACCACAAAATATGATCCCCAAATGCACAAATATGGATAAAATAGCTCTAAGGGTATAAAGGTAATAAATATAATAAAAATTGTCTCAACAGAGACCTTTAGAGGGGCTTAACTGAAATAATTGAAAGGCAATGGGGTTATATTGTAATTTACCGAGAGTGGGGGTGTTCGCACGAATTCCTGGAGATGGGGTGCACCTGTGCAAAATGTCCACCGCATGTGGTGTGCTCATGTGTGACTAGGGTTGAGTGGTTGAGATGGCTTGGGTACACGAGCTCCATGTTGTTGCTCCGGCATACTACAGATTTCACTCGAGGTTGGGAGGCTCAGGTGGCGAGATAGATATTGAAATGATGGTAATCTGATGGATCAAGTGCTCCAAGTTACGGATGGTTGGGATGATATCCCCTTGGATCGGAAGGCACTTGTAGCTCAGGGATCCCTTGTTTCGACTCGACCCTTGATAATGTGAAGGAGATCCACCTCACCTTATATCGATGTTGCTGACATGGATAGTCCATTCTCTGATGATGTTAGAATCCTCTGATGAGTGTCCAGATGACCTGCAAGTATAGTCTAGCTCAAGCATTTATGGCTTGGCCTTGATGTGACAACTCAATAGGAAGGGGGATGGGTGTGGCTCCTACTGCAAATGAGGGAAGACGAGCTTGATATTTTGGTAGCATACACATTGGAGATGGTTGGTTGCGCAAAACTGAAAGAAGTTGAGTGGATTTGAAGGTGGGGGCAAAAGTTGGTGTTTGATTTGGAATTGATCGAAGAAGGTGAAGATGAATGGGTGTGCAGAGGTTACGACAAAGATTCAATGGAGAAAATAAAGAGACAAGAATAAGAAGAAGGAGAAGGAGAAGAAGAAGAAGAAGAAGAAGAAGAAGAAGATGATGATGATGATGATGATGATGATGAAGAAGAAGAAGAATTGAGATGATGAGGAAGAGGAGGAGGAAGAGTAGGGCTAGAAATGAGTACCTAGACTCCATGTTGTCTAAAGGGGGAGAGAAGATGTCCCTCTCATGATTCTCCTTGTTAGTCGTGGGCTGGTCACAGTAAGGCTCTGTTATATTTTTTTGAAGAAGAAGCAACACAACTGTTGGAGCCGTAAGTCATGCCTAGAGTAGGGGTCTTCACCGGAGAAGCATGGTTGCTGTCATGAACCAAACTTTTGGCTCTCTCTTTCTCTCTCGATCTCATTAAATACAACAGATAAGAATGGCCGGAGGATGGCTGATGGCTTTTAGAGGGAAAGGAGATATTGAGGGTTCTGTTAGTGGAGAAGGAGGTGTGAGGGGTCGAGTTTGTTCAGGACATTAGGATAGAGAGAGGAGGAGATTGTAGGTGCTAGGGATGAGCTGGGAGTCATTTCAAGTGATAATATTGGGTTTGTCCATTGGAGGTTAGGGACAACTGGGGATGAAGGAGAGGATAATAGAGAAGGTAGGTTAGAAGTCGTCGGCTACATGATTAGGTTGGTTGGAGGATCGACGATATGATAAGGAGTTGGTTTCAGTTTGGGAAATCAAAGGAGGGAGAGGATAGTGAAGGGGGTAGTCGACCTTGAGGTCAACAAAGGCTAGAAGAGGAGGTTTTGTTGATGGGAGAAGACTTGGAGGTGGGTTCCAAACGTTGGGGAAGTCGACGTTAGTGGGAGGAAGAAGATGATGTATGAGAAGTAGGATCATAAACGATCAAACAACACTTGATGAATGCGTGAGGGAGAGTTGGGAAGAGAATGGTCGTTGCAACAAGTTTGATCCAACAGCTAGAATCGGATGCACTAAAAGACAAGGATCTTTGACCTGGGGATGAGGTGGGTTTGATCATGGTTTAGGTGGAAGAATGGGAAGAAGACATATGTCATGTTGACAACTGATCATGCTAAAAATACAAAGAAAAGTGCATAATAAATAGAAAATTATCTCAAATGCAAAAATGCCCAAAATGGAAAAAGTTAATCTAAGTGCATTTTACAACTTTCACGAAGAGCACAAATCATATGAAATATGCAATTTATGTATTTTTTGATGATATTCTATGAATATAAAATACCATTTTTATTTTATAATTTTTATTTGGTTTTATGTGGTTTAATAAATGCATAAAAAGTCAAATATGATGTAAAATAATAAAATGGACACAAATATAATTTTTTGTTTTTTTCGAATGAGAGATAAGTAGAAAGTGTGTTATATGTAGATGATATGGTTAGTAAGCTCAAGTCAAAATTTGTCCTTTTCTTATTTTCTGATTTTTTATTTCTATATAATTAGTTCAAATATGTTATGAAATAAATAAATGAAAAATAAATCAAAAAGATATAAATATATGCGTGAAATAACAAATTCAAATCAATAAATATATACGATATACTGTATAGTCCCAAAACCCAAGTTTCACAAATGAACTTCGATTCTTTTGAATTTGGTCTTGATTTGTATATAATTAAGTGCTCATTAATTCAATAGGGTACCTGAAATTGAACATTTTATGTGAGAGATGCCAGCTTTTATGGATTTCTGTCATGGAATTTGGTTTCCGTTTATTTCATATATATACAAGTTGGTATTCTTTTAAGGATTTTTGAGTTATTAATATCAGTGATATGTACACAATGGAATTGATTTTATATCAATTGAAGTTAGTATGAATTAATTAAAATTACTGAAGTTAGGTGAATATTTACAAGTGAATATGAATGAAGTATGGAAATGCTAATTTATCCAAATTATTTACAAATGCATGAATGGAGATTATGAATCATAAACATAATAATTCATCTAATAACTCAGGATGAAGTTCTATTTTTTTGCTATTTAGAGTGATGAATCATAGATCCATCAACCTCCTATACTTAAATCTTGCTCGTGCTTGAGCAACTAAGGAATGGAGTAGTGAAATGACAACAAGTTCCATACCACGATCATAAAAAAAAGGTGAAAAATGATCTCGACCCGACCTTTGTATTAATATTTTGATGGAACTCCTATTAGAATTAGGACTTTAAAATCAACAACCTCTGAGTTCTACCAGCCATTGTACGGGTTCTGCTCAGAAGTCATCTTAGATCCACCTCCTCCCAAAGCATACTCCATGAACATTGAATAATTGTCTCTTTTGTGTGAATGGTGTTACTCTTCCAATTCAAAATGTTGACCTACCATGAAATACTCTCCTCCAGTAACTCGTCCTTAGGGATTTAGGTATTTCTTTCTAAGATCAAGTACTACTAGTATTAAAAAGGATAAAGAGGGAAGAAATTGGAGCTTAAATAGTTTAGCTAAGTCTCCTATTTGAAGCTTGGCCATAGTCGTCTTTTCTATACATACATTGAACCATTGTGGTCAAGAAAATGTGATTTGAAGTTCTTGCTTGGCTCTTAACTCTGTGATCTCTTTTTGAACTTTTGAAATTTGTTCAATTTACTTAAGATAGATATTTTTTGTAGTTTGGGGGTACAAGAGTGAAGAACCATGTGAGGTGGTTGCATTTCCCCCACCTTGGCTGAACAAATAAGTACCAACCGACTATTCCTCATTGGAAGCTTTATTTCAATTCATACTCTGGTCTTTAGATATCCACACTACTATAAAAGTAGCCACACAATCTTCCAGTACACTATTTCAGTTGAGTTAAGTGTGCAGTACAAGTCCAGATTAATTCTCCATTCAAGAGTCATACTCAGAATGAGGTAATAAATTTAGACACTAAGAGTCTAAGTCTGACCATTGCCCTGCAGAACTCATAGAATTAAATCTAAGACTCGAAGCTTCTAAAATCCTACTTCTTAGTGAAGTTTCTTTGAAAATTAAGTGGATTAAGGTCAAGTTAAGTCCTCTCTCAATTTCTGTTCATAATTAGGTTATCAACCCAATGACTTTTCACTAGTGTCTATGCATGGTATGTGGAATGCAATGCATATGCATGAGATGCATTTTTGTATGATTCTTTTTCTTTTGGGTATATTTTGTTTTTTATTTATTTTTATTTTATTTCGAAAAGTTTTTCATATTTTAAAAGGATTATACAAAGTTATAAGTATCTTACATATTGTACATATTCTGCAAATTTTACAAGTTTTTCAAGAATTACCTGCACCATATTAAGTAAGTATTATATACAAAAAATAAAATACAATATAATATAAATTGTCATACATAATATGTACGCAAATCCAACTCACCTCCCCTATACTTAGCGTGTGCTAAGTAGAAAAGGGTGAAAAAAGAAGAATGGAGTGGAGTAGAAGTCCCACCCATACATAAATTCTTGGTTAGTCTAAGTATAGAAGAGAGCAAAAACGGGACGTTTGAGGGTAAAAGAGATGATGAGTATATACAAGGCAAGCATCGGTCGCCCCTATACTTAGGCCTTTGCCTAAGTATATATGAAATACATGGGAAGTGATGGGATCAGGAAAAATGTACAGAGGATCAAGGAGATTTTCGGCATATCTTCTTGCAGGAGTGAGGTAGGAGGGAATGCACGAGGTGAGTGTTCACATTGGGATAAGGATCTAAATAGTGTGACAAAGATTCCCATCCATTATTAGAGCCATCCTCCAACAAAAGTGTTCGACAGAGGTTCTCCAACTAATTTTATTCTTCAGCTACTCACTCAAACTGAGCTCACTCACATAGGTATCAAATTCTTCTTCGAATGATAAATATTCAGGTGAAAAGGTGTTTGACTGGTTATATTAAATTACTCTTGTCAATTGAAACATGTATTCTATAGTTATATACTTAATCGGTTTGCTATAACCTGAAGCATGGAGAGGAAGAAGGTCAGATTGCTTCTCCCCTACATTAGCATCCCGACTAGAGTATGTGACTTCTCATTGGTGTTCTGGTTCAGAGGGTCCTTGCTGAGTTTATACAGTTAGATTTTGAGATTATGGCTCAGTTATCGGATCATAGTAATAATCAAGGAATTATGAAATGATTGTGTCTAGATTTGGTGAAATGGAAGTATGTAAGTCAAGATCCTTCACCTTGGTGGCAACATGAGTGGTGGTGGGGCAAAATATCAACAGAGTCACCTTAATCTATGTGGTGAAAAGTGAGATCTCCATAAGGAGATATGGACATTTTCGATTTGTAACATGTATTCCCCTTTTAACTGTGAAGATTTCTTAGTGATGTCAGCTTTGGTCTTTTTGACAATCTACATCTTAGGTATCTCTAATAGGGTCATGTTTTGAGTCAATGATTCATTTGGGAGAGATCTGATCATGTAAAGTAGAAGGGTTTGTTGTCTCCTCTTGGTCACGGATGTTGGTATCTTGTTTGGTTGACTCAAGGTTAGGCATGTCCTTGAGAGTTTAATCACGTTGGTCCGGGTTCGGAAATTTTATTTCTTGAGTCTCATAGTTGATAATTTCTCTAATAGTGGCTAAGAATGGATTTCCCAAAATGATGGGAGACTTGGTCAATTATGCTTTTTGTTATCTAGAACTCTAAAGTCAAGTCTATGTTTGACACCTTGGAAGTTCATGACGATAGAAACAATTCCTTTTGATCTTTTAATGGATCGATTAGGTAGTTGAATACTCAACCTAATCTTCTTGAGCGATCTAAATTTGAGTTGGTCAAACATGGACTTTGGGATGATGTTTAGCGTAGACTCATCATCTATCCAAACACGAGTATACTCACTATCCTTAATTTCGCAATTAACCTAATCAACAGCTTGGCTCTGCAACTTTTGGTCTTCTGAGTCATTGATCACCGCCCAAATGACAGAGGTAAAAGGTCTAAAGAAATAAATCACAATGTCGTTGCGACCTCAATCAAATGGACTAAGTGAATCAAGAAAAATAATCAACCACTCGAATAAGATAAAATCAAGCAAGCACAAGAAAGAGCGGTCTAGCTATTAGGTTTAACCTGGTATAGCTCCCAGGGTCGAACTCAAGGAGCACAGATTGGCCTTGCGGCCTACGATGTAGTCAGGAATCCAAAAAGTCTTTTTTAAGGTTTTTATTTGTTTTTATATTTTTTTAGATTTTTTTATGAGTGAGAAAATGAGAGAATGTAAATACAAGGGGACTTCAACAATTTATACAACACACAAAAATGATGCAAAAATTCCAGAAAATTGGTTTTTAGGTTTTTTAAGTTTTTTACTGTTTTTGGTGAATTTTTGGAATTTTTCTAATGGATAAAATAATTATTAAAAATCAAACAAGGCAAGAAACAATGGGTACTGTCCAGCAAGGTTAGAAACTCAAAAATAAAATATTTAAGAGCTTCAAACAACCCTGGAGGTAATTTTCCTATAATCTATGAAGAACAAGGAAAATTTAGGCACCCTAATTATTGTTTTTGGATTTTTAATTTATTTATTACAATTTTTATGGGTTTTTAGGTTTTTTTCAATTTTTAGGGTTTTTAAGTGATGAAAATTAGCCAAAATTGGCTAGAAAATCAAGCAAACAGTAAACAACAATGTCTAAATTTTTTGGAATTTTTGGTGAAGTTTTTATATTTTTTTGGTATTTTTAGAGTCAAACAGTAGCAAAAATAGGGGTTTTTGAATTTTTAAAAATAATAAATGAAATCAGAAATGTCCCCAAAAATCATAGAAATTCCTACACCATGGCAGGAGCCATGTGTCAAAATTTCATTGGATTTGGAGTTCGTTTGATATTTTATTCAAAAATAAAGGTGGGGCACTGTGCACAGGGACCTAAGTGCAAATACCCAAAAGTTCTGGGGTCCTGGTGCAAAATACCCAAGAAATCACGTGCCAAGCACGTGTCTGGGGCACACAGGGACCTAAATGTAATAAAAATAAGTTCCGAGGGCTTATTAGTAACAAGTACCAAAAGTCCAGGGGCTTATATGCAATTTACCCAAAATAATTCGCACATGTGCAAAAACAATGCTCACAGGGGCATAAATGCAAATAAACAAAACATTTCATTCAATTAATAACATCCAGAACTACAAGGGGTCGCATGCAAATAACCCAGAAATAACACGTGATGACGCACGTGGTTCACTACTGGCAGGGGTATAAGTGCAATTAAAATAAAGTCCGAGGTCCTTGATGCAAATTACCCAGAAAATAAACAACTGAAATTAGAAATTACAGGACTAAAACGAAATTCGACAAACAGAGGGGGCCCTATGATATTTACCCCTTTATTAATAGCCGACGGTTGGATGGTGACGCGTGGATGATCGGACGGTGGAGAACAAACGCGCCTTTAACTAAGGAAGCGCGGGCCTGATCTGACGGCTGGTATGTGTCCACGTGGATAATCGGACGGCTGATAGACGTCGTGGCTTAACCTCGCTGCTCAACGGCCCAGATGAGATCCTCTGATGTATCGACGGCTGCTGCTCCTCCTCAGATGAACGGACACGATCAGAACTGGAGCGAGGCTTTCATCGGACGGCTCTGGAAGGTGGAGGAAGAACTCGACGCCGGCGAACTTCGCCGACGTCCTGCGTGAACTCCGGTCCTCCTCAGCTGCGCCTGAAGGTCGGAGAAGCTCCGCTGGACGATCCCGCAGCTGCTGGTGGTGGCCAAGAGCTCAACCGAGCCCTGGAGGGGCTCCGGCGAGACCTGGCGGTTCGAAGCTCCTGGCTGAATGGCGAAGGGCCTCAGACGCCCTCGTTTCGACCTGCAAAGTAGACAAGGAGCTTCGCGGGTCGAGGGCAAAGTGCCTCGACCCAAGAAGGCGGGGTGAAGGTGGATGGTGCGGCGTGGCGGAGGAGCTCCGGCGAGGCGACGGCGGTGGAGCTCGACTCCCAGATCCTGTGCGATCTGGGTTGTGCGAATGGGTGAAGAAGGTGCGTGAGGGGAGCGCGAAGGTGATGGTCGGGTCGGGAGGTCGAGATGATAAGCGAGGTGGTCGGAATCGAAGAAGTGCGTCGGAGATGGAATTTGGGCGTAATCGAAAATTAGTCTAAACTAAAGGAAACTACGGCTACCTGATGGATGCTGGAGACTGTGGTGGAGATGGGCTATCTCCGGGTCGTAGCTTCGAAGGGCGTCAAGGCCTGAAGCTCGATGCTCGACGCGGCGGCGGAGCAAGGACGGCGAGGTTACGCCGGATCAGAGGATACGCCTTCTCGCCTCACTGCTACAAAGGCAACGGCTTGCTGTCACTCTTGCGAGGCCAATGGAGGTCACGGGGAAGAAGGAGAGGGTCCAAAGATGCGGCGCGAGGGCGGCGGAGGGGAAGGATATATAGCGTGACCGGGCGACTAGGGTTGAGGCTCGACGGCTAAGGAAAGC
The DNA here is from genome assembly GCA_037367405.1 of Ottelia alismoides. Taxonomy (NCBI): domain Eukaryota; kingdom Viridiplantae; phylum Streptophyta; class Magnoliopsida; order Alismatales; family Hydrocharitaceae; genus Ottelia; species Ottelia alismoides. Next base: position 522,301 of record JAZKJV010011012.1, read on the forward strand.
GTCGACTTGATGGCTGAAGATCCGGCGAGGGAGAGGGATGTGCGGCGAAGAATATGGGCGCGGGGGTTGAGTTGAAGACAGGCTGGACGCGCGTGGATAAATCGGGGAAGAAGGGCGCGGCGCGCGTTGGCCAGAAAAGGAAGGAGGCGCGGGGGAGTTGACTGGGGTCAACATTCCCCCGTGGCCCAGTCAGGAGCGGCCACGTGTGCCCGAACTTTGACCATTTATTTTAGGGCAAAAATAGGTCGAATTAAAGAAAACTTAAAACCTGAAATATTTTTCTTTTATTTTTTTCTATTTTTTGGTGATTTTTAATTAATTTTTGGGAATAAAAATAGGTTAGCTCTATATATAGGTATATGTACACTGCATGGATTTTTATTTTTGATTTTTTTTTATTTGTTATTTTTTTGTGTTTTTATGCTCATTTTGTATTTTATTTATTTACAAGATAAAATATGGAATAAAAGAATATTTTTATTTTATTTTTATCACATATATACAAGGGTGAAATAAATAAATGAATACATTTATATACATGGTATAAATACAATGTATATTTTGTATTTTTGATTTTTATTTGATTTTTGTTTTGTTTCTTTTTATTTATTTTATTTACAAAATGTAATATAGAATATTTACAAAAAGTTTGGAAAATAAATGAATTTATTTACAAGGTGAAATAAATACAATGGTGTGGTTTATACACAAGGTGAAGGAAGGGTATTTTTGGAATTTTTGATTTTTATCTTTTTATTTTGTTTTTAATAGAATATACACATAATATGGACAAACATGTTTTTGGGTGAGGAAAATATATAGTTTAATATATTTACAAATATATACACATGAGCTCCTATCTCCCTCTACTTTGGCTTTTATGCGGTCAGGCCCATGCTGAGCCCTCCCTTGGGTTAGGTTGCTCAATATTTATTCTAAATATTTCCCTCTTTTTCTTTTTGCTCTTTATTCTTTTATTTTGTGCACAAAAACATGCTAATTATAGGCTTTTACCCAATGCATGATTTTGGTATTTATTTATATTTACACATATCTACATGTATTTGCAAAGGGTTTTGTAGCTAAAATAGAAGAATAAAGAGTGATGAATGGGTATTCATCACCCCCCTATGCTTAACTTTGCTAGTCCCTTAGCAAACACTTATTTGAAAAAGAAGTGAAAAAGAAAGAAAAAGAAAAAGAAAAAGAGGATGTACATGGATCAAGGTTGATTTATTAAATTTTGCCTTCATTAACTTGAAATATGGAGCTCGATCAGATCTTTGGATTATTAATGTGTCGGAACCTTGTTTGGACTTAAGCTTAAAACTCAACAGCCTCCAAGTTCCACCAATCTATAGGCAAGACTCCTCAATAAACCAGATCAGAACAAGTCTTCATACACAAACTCTAATGACCATGAATCTTTTCCTTGCGGTGTAAGTGATATGTGGCTCCCCACCTCAGAAGTGACAAAGAAACAACCTCCCTCAACCTGGTAACTCTAATGCCTCGGTCTAGCAACTCTTTCCTCGAGAAGCGGGGTATTCCCTTCTAAGTTCAAGTGCAACCGGCTCAAGAAGAGGGGGTAGAAGTATAGAGTTTTGGAAGCTTAGCCAGTGTAGCTAAGTCTCCCGCTGCAAGCTTCATGAGATGTAACATGGATACCATAAGCTTTTGCTTCATACTCCGGTGGGGTTATTAAATTTTCAATCCGACCCACCACTTTTTTGGAGTTCTTTTTGCATTTTTGCATTTTTTTTCTTTTTTTTTTTTTTTCAACAACTTCTGTACAACATATCTACATGGTGCAGCATATATAAGAAATTTCTCCTTGAGCCAGTAGACTATCCCTCTTTTGAAGCTTTATTGCAACCCACAGCTTCTGTCTTTAGCTTTCAACACCACTAGACCAAGTTGAGGTGCACTTCCTTCACTATAAGAAGAAGAGAGGTTCCGCCTAGAAGTACTACCCTCATATGCTACCCCAAGCCAAAGGAAACTGCCTCCTCACCACCTCATCCATGGAGAGCCATGTGTAAAGTGCAGGTGCAAGTTAAGCCATTGTCTCTGAGAGTCATGCGTGTGTTGTTAAGTGCTCTTCTTAGGCTCATCAAGATGACATATGCTCATAGCCTAGTGGACTCAAAGAATTAAGTCCTTATGGACCTGAAAAGCCTTAACCCTAAGTCCTACAAGGTTCCTCTTGAAGTTAAGTGAATTAAGATCTTATTCAAGCTCCATTTCTCAATTTAATTCCAGGCTTAATTTAAATGTCAACTCTCATCCAGGAAAAACTATATACAGATATGTACAAAAGATGCTTTTTACAAATATTTTACAATCATGCAAAAAAAAAAAATTTTTGAAAAATGTTTTGAAATCATGAATGAATGATGCATGAAGTGCAAGTTTTGCAAAATGATATTTACACACATTTACACAAGATTTTTGCAAACTTTTGATTTTCAAAACATTTTGGAAAAAAAAAAAATTTGTACTATATACATAATTTTGATACAAAATATTTTACACAAGCTTTACACAAAAGATTTTTGAAATCATTTTTACAAAAATACTTTGTACACTAGCTATGTATGTGCAAGAATAAAAGAGGTTTATGTACATGAAAAATTTTAATTTTTGTGATTTTTGTGATTTTTAGCCATTTTATTTATTAACACACTCACACAAAGTACGAGTTATGGCTAAAGTATATATGAAATATATACACACCCCCCCTATACTTAGCTCGAACGATGTCCTCAGAGTGATCAAGAGCGATGAAGAAGACATAACTCGTGCTTAGTAAAAGGGAAGTGAAAAGGAATGACTAAGTACAGGAACGAATAAATGAATAGAATGAGAGGAACTCGGTGGTTTCCCCCTATACTTAGGATTAACTAATCCTAAGTATAGAAAGCTGTACATGAAGGGAAATCCGAGTGAAGAATATACAGAATCTGCTCCCCCTATACTTAGGGTAAAATATCCCTAAGTATAGGCAGCAAAAACAAGAGCAGAAAGAATGAAAAGAATACTCACAGGTCCGACATCCCCCCTATACTTAGGGTAAAGTACACCCTAAGTATAGCATAATCATAAGATGAGAGATGGGATGTGGGACTAAAGAATAGAATGATATGGACAACTGGATCTATACAGGCGGAGGAACAGTGAAAATCAGGCGTGAGATGTAAAAGATGTGAGTCAAAGGACCACATCTCACGCAAAATGAATAGCGGCAATAATTACGTCCCGCGGCTCATGATCTAGAAATGGTTTGAGCCGCTGGCCGTTCACTCGGAAGGTACTCTCAGAAGATAACTCAGATATATCAATGCTACCGTTATCGTGTACCTTTCTGACCAAATAGGGTCCTTTCCATTTGCTCTGTAGCTTCCCTGGAAATAATCTAAGCCTTGCATCAAACAGCCATACTTTCTGTCCAATCTCAAAATGCTTGTGGCTGATATGAGAATCATGCCACTCCTTGATTTTCTCCTTATAATGTAGGCTGTTTGAGAAAGCTGCATCTCTAAGCTCTTCCAAGGCGGCTAACTCTGCCCTCCTTTGGTCTCCTATACCATTTGGATCCATCAATATGTCTGTGACTGCCCAGAGTGACTTGTGCCTCAGCTCAACTGGCAGGTGACAGGGCTTGCCATACACGAGGCGAAAGGGAGATGTACCCAATGGAGTCTTGAAAGACGTCCGATATGCCCACAAGACCGAGTCCAAAAGCTGTGACCAATTCTTTCGGTCAGGGCGGACGACTTTCTGCAAAATGTTCTTGATCTCCCTATTCGACACTTCGGCTAGACCATTTGTCTGTGGATGATACGGTGTAGCAACACGATGATCTATGCCGAACTTGTTAGCAAGTGCCTTCACCTTGTCGTTGATGAAGTGAGATCCCCCATCTGAAATCAGAACTCGTGGAACCCCGAACCGCGTGATGATGTTCTTCCTCAAAAATCTGCAAACTGTCTTCGCATCTGCGGCTCGGGCGGGGATAGCCTCAACCCAACGACTAACATAATCTACGGCCAACAGAATGTACTCAAATCCCTGACTCTTAGGGAATGGACCCATGAAATCGATGCCCCATGCGTCAAAAACCTCACAGAAGTGAATGGGCTGCATCGGCATCATATCACGCTGTCCACAAGTGCCCATCCTCTGACAGTCAGTACACCTCTTCACGAATTCATCAGAGTCCTTGAAGAGGGTAGGCCACCACAAGCCGGATTGAAGCACTTTCTGTGCCGTTCTCCTCCCAGAATGATGTCCTCCTGCCTCAAGCTTGTGGCAGTAAGTGAGGACACTATGGTGTTCCTCCTGAGGAATACACCGACGCCAGATGCTATCCCCTCCTTCGTGGTAAAGGATGGGATCCTCCCAGTGGTAGGACTTGGCCTTCGCAAGGAAGGTCTCAATCTTCTGCTTGGGCCAATCTTGTGGGACTTTCCCAGCAACGAGAAAGTTCACAATATCGGCATACCACGGGAGTGAGGCGATAGCAAGGATCGCCTCATCTGGGAAGGTATCACAAATGGGATCAATCTGCTCAGTCTCCTCAGGCTGCTCTAATCGGGATAAATGATCCGCCACCACATTCTTGACTCCAGGCTTATCCTTGATCTCAATGTCGAACTCCTGGAGTAGAAGGATCCATCTAGTAAGTCTGGCCTTGGCATCCTTCTTTGCCATGAGGTACCTGATGGCGGTGTGATCTGTGTACAAGGTCACTCGAGATCCAATGATATATGATCTGAATTTATCTAGGGCAAACACTACTGCCAGCATCTCCTTCTCTGTGACTGTATAATTCCGCTGGGCGGAATCCAATGTGCGGCTAGCATAGTGTATCGCAAATGGTACCCCATCCCTCCTCTGTCCTAGCACGGCCCCTACGGCAAAATCAGAGGCGTCCGTCATGATCTCGAATGGGAGAGACCAATCGGGTGGCTGAAGGACAGGAGCCTCAATTACGCACTGTTGGAGAGTCTCAAAGGACGAAAGACACTTGTCATCGACAAGGAACTCGGTGTCTTTCGTCAATAGGTCAGTCAACGGTCGGGCAATCTTGCTGAAATCATGAATGAATCTCCTGTAAAAACCAACGTGCCCCAGAAATGACCGTAACTGCTTCAGATTGGACGGTGGTGTGAGTTTCCTAATGACATCGACCTTGGCCGGATCAACCTCCATGCCTCTGTTGGAGATGATGTGGCCAAGCACCGTCCCTTGAGTCACCATGAAGTGACTCTTCTCCCAAGACAGAACCAAGCGGGTATCAATACATCGCTGGAGCACTCGGTCTAGGCAATCAAGACAGGAATCGAAACCGTCGCCGTAAACCGAGAAGTCGTCCATGAAGACCTCCAAGCACTCCCCTACCATGTCCGAAAATATTGACAGCATGCATCTCTGAAAAGTCGCAGGGGCGTTACATAGCCCGAATGGCATGCGTCGAAAGGCATATGTACCGAAGGGACAGGTAAAGGTGGTCTTCTCCTGATCCTCAGGAGCGATGGCCACCTGGTTGTAGCCCGAGTACCCATCTAAGAAGCAATAATGGCTCTTCCCTGCCAGTCTCTCTATGATCTGATCAATAAAAGGCAGGGGGAAATGGTCCTTCTTGGTGGCCTGGTTGAGTCTCCTGTAGTCAACACAGACCCGCCAAGAGGTGGGTACTCGTGTAGCAATCTCCTCTCCCGACTCACTGATCACAGTCGTGATGCCCGTCTTCTTGGGCACCACATGCAAGGGGCTAACCCACTTGGAGTCGGAAATGGGATAAATAAAATCTGCGCTCCACCATTTTGATATTTCCTTCATAACAACCTCTCTTAGGTTGGGGTTCAGTCGCCGCTGGAACTCACGTGACGGCTTTGCCCCTTCCTCGAGATAGATATGGTGGGAGCACAACGAGGGACTAATCCCATGGAGATCTGCTACGCTCCATCCAATTGCCTTGCGGTTCTTTTCAAGAACCTCCATCAGACGGGATTCTTGTTCTCCAGTCAGATCTGCAGAGATGATGACTGGGTACATCTCAGACTCTCCCGCAAGGAATCGATACTTCAGCGAAGTAGGGAGCGGCTTTAGCTCTGGACAGCTAGGTGCTGGCAAATCTGGCTTCTGAAGAAGATGTGTGTATGCGGATAATTCTGCCAAATTTGCCTGGGAAAATGATAATGAACTCTCACAAACTGGATCTGGAGAAGGCGGGTCCTCTACATTGTCTCTGTTCTGCTCTGCCTCTACCTCCTCCTCATCTAAAGGCTCAGGTGGATCCAGATCTGGCATCTGATCATTACAATCTGCCCAATCAGACTCTGAATCCGAGGGATCCATATCAGACTCAGTGGCATCAGTACCACTGGAGAACAAGGTGGTATCAGCACCACCATAGAGCAGGGTGGCCTCAGTACCACCATCACTGAAAATCGTGTCGCGATCAAGATCCGACTCTGCTGACTCAATAGTATCCTGAACCAGGGCTGTGCTCTCCAGACTATCCTCTGCTATCATCTCTGCATCAGATGTATCTGAATATGAGAGGATAGTCTGTGCTGCAGGATTTGCCCAAGCTGCCTCATCATCTGTGATCACAAAATCACAGTCCTGGTGGATGTCTGGCTCTGCGTCTGTCAGCTGCTCTGAGTATGTACTCCCATGTGAGCGGGATCTAGATCTGGCTCTGTGGTCCTTAACCGTCTCTATTTGTATACTCTCGCCCTGGACGCGAAAGTATACCTTCCCACTGTCATGGTCAGTCACCGCCTTGGCTGTGTCCAAGAATGGGCGACCGAGGATGATGGGGGAATCGGTCAACGAGTCAGGGGTCTCCATGTCCAGCACTACGAAGTCCACGGGGAATTGCAAACCCTGAATCGTGACGACAACGTCTCGTAACAACCCCTTTGGCCTCTTGACAGACCGATCAGCAAACTGAAGGTATGTCCTGCTCTGTCTAAGAGTGCCCAACTCTAAGTGGTCGAGAAGGGCTGCCGGAAGAAGGTTGATAGACGATCCGCTATCTAATAGAGTGCGGTCGAACCTCTGCTCACTAATCTGACATCTGACATACGGGGCCCCTAAATCTGGCCTCTTAGTCGGCAGATGGTTCTGGATCGCGTAACACGTGGCTTTTGTTAGCACATGAATTTCTGCGGTCTTGTTCCTCTTCGTCCTCCTGACTGTGGTCCTATCTCTCAAGGATCGCTGAAGAAGAGGGATGTGCTGCAAAGCCTCATTGAGGGTCAGCTGGATGTGAAATCGGTCTATCATGCTATGGCTGAACTCCTCCTGCTCTCTCTTTTTTGGGTCTTTTTCTTTTTTCTTCCCTTTCCCTAACTCAAGGGCTCTAGGAAAGGGGATCACAGGGTCCTTCTCAGATGAAGGACTAGGAATAGGCCTAGATGAGTCGATGACTGGATCCTCACAAGCATCATTCATCACAGTGGGATCAGAAGAAACTAAACCTTTTCCTTTATTCAAATCAAAGTTCCGAGATACATTCACATGAGGAAAGACAACAGTTCTATCAGAATAAATGTTGGTGGCATCAGTACCACCTCTAGCTGGCTCTACCACTAGACGTCTTGCGGCCTCAGTACCGCTGGCTGGCTCGGCTCTGATGGTGGCGTCAGTACCACCTCCTCTATGTGGTGAAATGGCGGCCTCAGTACCGCCGGTGGAATCAGCATCTCGGGTGGCATCAGTACCACCGTCATCATGATGTGCGGCTTCAGTACCGCTCTCCTCTTCCTCATCTGGCGCTCTAGATGGATCCTCATGTTGTCGCTCAGATGAGGCGCCTCCTGCTGGTCTTCTACCGCTCCTAAGTGTGACAAAATCAGCATCAAATAAATCCGACGAGATAACATCAAATGAGTCACTAGAAGTGGTAGGCTCAGTGTGAACTACCTGCTCAGATTTCCTCTTCAAGTTATTCGGATTAGGCTCGATCTGTGCAGGGATGGCGGCCTTCCCTCTCATCAAGTCCCGCATCTCCTGGCGGAACTCGTCCATCTCCCGTCTAAATGTAGCCTGCTGCTCTGTGAAGAGACGGGCTAAATCATCCATGGCGGGGCTCTCATGGGAGCCCGACGGGTTGCCTCTCTGGTAATGAGGCTGCTGGGGCTGAGAGGGGTAAGAGGATGGATGCTGCTGCTGGTGAGCCTGCTGCTCACGTCTCCAACTCTGTCCCTGCTGCTGATAGGGACGAGATACGAATGATGATGGCTGGTGTGCTGGGTGCTGCTGGTGATCCCTCTGCTGGGAGTACTGCCCTCCCTGACCGGCTGGCTGCTGCTGGGGTTGGTTACCCCCATTCCCCCACCTGAATCCGGGATGGTCTCGTCGGATTCCAGGCTGGGGCCGGTCATACCAAATCCCGTTGACATCCATCAACGGCTCTGCATCGTATGGGGCGGGTGGGAGTACATCCAGAGGCTGATCCGGCTGATATACCACCATCTGTAAGTCTGGAGATGGTGGTGCCTGGTAAGAGGGCTGCTGCTGCTGGTACGGCTCCGCCTGTACAAGGTGAACTTGTCTAGGTTGCTGCAAGGAGCTGGAGCGCTGGGACGAGCTGCGGCTGCTGCCGGAATCGCCTCGCGACAGAAGACGGGGCTGAGGAGCCGTCTGTGCCTCCTGAAGACACAAGAGCTGGGTCTTCATGTCGCTCAGAGTTTGTGCCATTTGCTCCATCTGAGTTATGCCCTGGCACTGCTTCTTCTCTATGATTTCCATGCGGTCCAACTTCTCGCTGATAATCCCCATGTCCGCAGCGGCCGACTCTGCCTGTGCGGCTGCAACTGTGGACGAACTGGATGGACCTGCATCAACCCGTGCTATCCGCTGATACTGCACGGGTCCTGGCGGCTGCTGAGATCTCTGAGTGTACAACCGAGTCTGGGACATCACCATGTAATTTTCTGCCATCTCCTCGTAGATGGCCCAGACTTGGTTGTGGTCCTTGGCAAAGTAGGACCCGCCGCAAGAAGCATTCACCAGACCCTGAAGCTCTGGTGTCATCCCACTAAAGAAGCTCTGAACTAGGTTCGGCTTCGAGATGTCATGGTGTGGGCATCTATCCAGAAGCTCTCTGAACCTCTCCCATGCCTCGTGAAATTGCTCGTTAGGGAGCATGGAGAAGTTGTTGATCAGGGCCCTCGCTGCATTCGTCCGCCCGAGTGGATAGTACTTGTTCAAGTACTCGGTGCGGAGCTGATCCCAAGTGTACACAAACTTCCCTAGATGTTTCAGCCAGGCGGCTGCTCTATCTGCCAGTGAAAAAGGGAAGGCCATCATTCGAATCGTATCTTGGTCCACACGACGGTCGTGGACAGTGCTGCAGATCATCAGAAACTCCTGGAGATGGAGGTGGGGTTCCTCAGTGGCGAGTCCGTGAAAATGAGGAAGCATCTGCAGGGTGTTCGGAGGGAACTTGAAATCCCCTACGATAGCAGGAATCACCACCCATTGGTGCATCAGTGTAGATCCAGGGTTATGAAGCTCCCGCATCGGTCTCGCTGCTGCGGCGACTGCCGCTGCTGCGGCGGCTGCTGCTGCGGCTGCTGCCTCTGCATCAGCATCAGGAATGTCCTCCGGCTCGCTCGGCTCTTCTCGCTCTCTTCGGAGTCTCTCCAACTCCCTCCTCATCTCTATCATGAATGCCCCCTGATCGCGTAACTGGTTCTGAACCGTCTCTAATGATGCGATCAGGGTGGAGTTGATCGCCCCTTGGTCTAAAACAAAGTGTTCGGGCTGGCGATCGTCTGAACTTCCGGCTCCGGCCATATGGACGTCTGCAAAATCAGATGAGCCCAACTCAGGTTCGGTCATATTAATTCGTCTCTCCTCAGGCTCATGTCTCTCAGGAACAGAAGAAAGGGGATCGAGGGGGAACAGGGTGGATTCGAACTCGGGCCCGGAGAGCTGGTCTCGACTCTCACGGGCCAACCTAGATGATGGAGTAGACGCGCCTGAAAGCGGTGCAGCCAGAGGCTGCCTAAGAGATCGTCTGCCCATCATCTTGATCTTGGCGAGTTGGGCGGATGGGATCTGGAGAAAATATGATCGCAAGCAAACCCCTGGTTCACCAACGCAACACAATGTGAAGACCGTGAAAGATCGGTCAATTTATCTTGTCAATTTTATTTGGTGAACATCCAAGATATCAGAGCGATTACGTGACCTGCTGGGATACCCGATACTCTCTCAACCGACTGTCCCGCACAGAAGAGTCGGTAATCAGTCGAGATGAGCACCGGAGGGCTTTACCTAGTGTTCGGGTCACTCTCTCGCACAATCAAACCAAACAATGAGGGGGTTGCTCTCCCCAAGACAAATTTTTATGGTGAGTGTCTTTTAGGGTCAATAATGTTATCCAGTCCCAATTTTTTTTTGTTTTTCTTTTTTTTTTTAAATATTTTTTTCAAAATAAATACCGGCGGCCTAACGGTTTTTCCAATTCTCCTGATGATTAATAATCCAAACACGGAGGGAGAAGACGAAAAAGCCGATGCACGGAGAAATCAATGATGCATGCAGAGAAAGAAATGCGTACCTTGTCTCCAGCACTCTACATGCAAGTGATCCGCGCAGAATTTAAAGACAGAAATAAAACTACCTAAATGGTGCAGCGGGAAAAGCCGAGTCCTAGATGAGCAACTTCTATTGATCGTGAAGAACAATAGTTAGCTAATCGAATAGAGTCCGGGAGTCCGATCTTGGGAGTCACTCGGTGCCCGCCACAACGGGTCCTGCCAGCGCTGTATGTGACTCCTCACGGCACGTGGTCTCAAATCCAATTTCACTAACTTTTTCAATGAATTTTATTAAGGTCCAATTACGTTCTATAGGAACAGATATTCTATTAGGTGTTGGGCCTTAAAAATCTACGTCACAATCAACATAAATTCCTAAATCTAGGGGCTCGAGGAAAACTGCGTAAACACCGGAAAAGGCAGCTAGCTATGAAAACCACGATAAAAGCCGCGAAAATCAGATGGGTCCCCCGAGCACACCGGTGCTCGGCGAAACAGACCCGCTAAGTTACAAATGTCCAAAAGTGTCCAGAGTTTAAGTCCTAAATTATTACAACAAGAATAATGTTCTCTCTCTCTCTCTGAAATTAAAAATCTCTGCTCCTCTCTCTCTCTTCCTGCTCCTCTTCCCGTGCGGGTCCTCAAAATAGTAACTCCAAATTCTCCACGTAGTACCTCGCACAAAAATCAAAGAGAGAGAATGGTCAGAAAACAACAATAATATAGAGAGAGACAAAATGGAAAACTGACTACAAAGCCGTGCTCCCCGGCAACGGCGCCATTCTGATCACCGCCCAAATGACAGAGGTAAAAGGTCTAAAGAAATAAATCACAATGTCGTTGCGACCTCAATCAAATGGACTAAGTGAATCAAGAAAAATAATCAACCACTCGAATAAGATAAAATCAAGCAAGCACAAGAAAGAGCGGTCTAGCTATTAGGTTTAACCTGGTATAGCTCCCAGGGTCGAACTCAAGGAGCACAGATTGGCCTTGCGGCCTACGATGTAGTCAGGAATCCAAAAAGTCTTTTTTAAGGTTTTTATTTGTTTTTATATTTTTTTAGATTTTTTTATGAGTGAGAAAATGAGAGAATGTAAATACAAGGGGACTTCAACAATTTATACAACACACAAAAATGATGCAAAAATTCCAGAAAATTGGTTTTTAGGTTTTTTAAGTTTTTTACTGTTTTTGGTGAATTTTTGGAATTTTTCTAATGGATAAAATAATTATTAAAATCAAACAAGGCAAGAAACAATGGGTACTGTCCAGCAAGGTTAGAAACTCAAAAATAAAATATTTAAGAGCTTCAAACAACCCTGGAGGTAATTTTCCTATAATCTATGAAGAACAAGGAAAATTTAGGCACCCTAATTATTGTTTTTGGATTTTTAATTTATTTATTACAATTTTTATGGGTTTTTAGGTTTTTTTCAATTTTTAGGGTTTTTAAGTGATGAAAATTAGCCAAAATTGGCTAGAAAATCAAGCAAACAGTAAACAACAATGTCTAAATTTTTTGGAATTTTTGGTGAAGTTTTTATATTTTTTTGGTATTTTTAGAGTCAAACAGTAGCAAAAATAGGGTTTTTGAATTTTTAAAAATAATAAATGAAATCAGAAATGTCCCCAAAAATCATAGAAATTCCTACACCATGGCAGGAGCCATGTGTCAAAATTTCATTGGATTTGGAGTTCGTTTGATATTTTATTCAAAAATAAAGGTGGGGCACTGTGCACAGGGACCTAAGTGCAAATACCCAAAAGTTCTGGGGTCCTGGTGCAAAATACCCAAGAAATCACGTGCCAAGCACGTGTCCTGGGGCACACAGGGACCTAAATGTAATAAAAATAAGTTCCGAGGGCTTATTAGTAACAAGTACCAAAAGTCCAGGGGCTTATATGCAATTTACCCAAAATAATTCGCACATGTGCAAAAACAATGCTCACAGGGGCATAAATGCAAATAAACAAAACATTTCATTCAATTAATAACATCCAGAACTACAAGGGGTCGCATGCAAATAACCCAGAAATAACACGTGATGACGCACGTGGTTCACTACTGGCAGGGGTATAAGTGCAATTAAAATAAAGTCCGAGGTCCTTGATGCAAATTACCCAGAAAATAAACAACTGAAATTAGAAATTACAGGACTAAAACGAAATTCGACAAACAGAGGGGGCCCTATGATATTTACCCCTTTATTAATAGCCGACGGTTGGATGGTGACGCGTGGATGATCGGACGGTGGAGAACAAACGCGCCTTTAACTAAGGAAGCGCGGGCCTGATCTGACGGCTGGTATGCGTCCACGTGGATAATCGGACGGCTGATAGACGTCGTGGCTTAACCTCGCTGCTCAACGGCCCAGATGAGATCCTCTGATGTATCGACGGCTGCTCCTCCTCCTCAGATGAACGGACACGATCAGAACTGGAGCGAGGCTTTCATCGGACGGCTCTGGAAGGTGGAGGAAGAACTCGACGCCGGCGAACTTCGCCGACGTCCTGCGTGAACTCCGGTCCTCCTCAGCTGCGCCTGAAGGTCGGAGAAGCTCCGCTGGACGATCCCGCAGCTGCTGGTGGTGGCCAAGAGCTCAACCGAGCCTGGAGGGGCTCCGGCGAGACCTGGCGGTTCGAAGCTCCTGGCTGAATGGCGAAGGGCCTCAGACGCCCTCGTTTCGACCTGCAAAGTAGACAAGGAGCTTCGCGGGTCGAGGGCAAAGTGCCTCGACCCAAGAAGGCGGGGTGAAGGTGGATGGTGCGGCGTGGCGGAGGAGCTCCGGCGAGGCGACGGCGGTGGAGCTCGACTCCCAGATCCTGTGCGATCTGGGTTGTGCGAATGGGTGAAGAAGGTGCGTGAGGGGAGCGCGAAGGTGATGGTCGGGTCGGGAGGTCGAGATGATAAGCGAGGTGGTCGGAATCGAAGAAGTGCGTCGGAGATGGAATTTGGGCGTAATCGAAAATTAGTCTAAACTAAAGGAAACTACGGCTACCTGATGGATGCTGGAGACTGTGGTGGAGATGGGCTATCTCCGGGTCGTAGCTTCGAAGGGCGTCAAGGCCTGAAGCTCGATGCTCGACGCGGCGGCGGAGCAAGGACGGCGAGGTTACGCCGGATCAGAGGATACGCCTTCTCGCCTCACTGCTACAAAGGCAACGGCTTGCTGTCACTCTTGCGAGGCCAATGGAGGTCACGGGGAAGAAGGAGAGGGTCCAAAGATGCGGCGCGAGGGCGGCGGAGGGGAAGGATATATAGCGTGACCGGGCGACTAGGGTTGAGGCTCGACGGCTAAGGAAAGCGTCGACTTGATGGCTGAAGATCCGGCGAGGGAGAGGGATGTGCGGCGAAGAATATGGGCGCGGGGGTTGAGTTGAAGACAGGCTGGACGCGCGTGGATAAATCGGGGAAGAAGGGCGCGGCGCGCGTTGGCCAGAAAAGGAAGGAGGCGCGGGGGAGTTGACTGGGGTCAACATTCCCCCGTGGCCCAGTCAGGAGCGGCCACGTGTGCCCGAACTTTGACCATTTATTTTAGGGCAAAAATAGGTCGAATTAAAGAAAACTTAAAACATGAAATATTTTTCTTTTATTTTTTTCTATTTTTTGGTGATTTTTAATTAATTTTTGGAATAAAAATAGGTTAGCTCTATATATAGGTATATGTACACTGCATGGATTTTTATTTTTTGATTTTTTTTTATTTGTTATTTTTTTGTGTTTTTATGCTCATTTTGTATTTTATTTATTTACAAGATAAAATATGGAATAAAAGAATATTTTTATTTTATTTTTATCACATATATACAAGGGTGAAATAAATAAATGAATACATTTATATACATGGTATAAATACAATGTATTTTTGTATTTTCAATTTTGTAATTTTTATTTGATTTTTGTTTTGTTTCTTTTTATTTATTTTATTTACAAAATGTAATATAGAATATTTACAAAAAGTTTGGAAAATAAATGAATTTATTTACAAGGTGAAATAAATACAATGGTGTGGTTTATACACAAGGTGAAGGAAGGGTATTTTTGGAATTTTTGATTTTTATCTTTTTATTTTGTTTTTAATAGAATATACACATAATATGGACAAACATGTTTTTGGGTGAGGAAAATATATAGTTTAATATATTTACAAATATATACACATGAGCTCCTATCTCCCTCTACTTTGGCTTTTATGCGGTCAGGCCCATGCTGAGCCCTCCCTTGGGTTAGGTTGCTCAATATTTATTCTAAATATTTCCCTCTTTTTCTTTTTGCTCTTTATTCTTTTATTTTGTGCACAAAAACATGCTAATTATAGGCTTTTACCCAATGCATGATTTTGGTATTTATTTATATTTACACATATCTACATGTATTTGCAAAGGGTTTTGTAGCTAAAATAGAAGAATAAAGAGTGATGAATGGGTATTCATCAGTCATCACCAATGAGTTGGTCATAGTGATTAAATGAAATTCAGTTCTTGATCATTTATTGCCCATCTTCTTAGGTGATAATCGACTCTTTACAAATCTCTGAAGATCGAGCACATACTCTATGGTATTGATAAATAGAACCTCCAAGATCACTCAGTTGCAAAATTCTTCCATTTCATTGGTATCCAATATTTTTGATTTGTCTGATTTTTTTATTTTTTGGTGTTTTTGATATAGTCAGTGGATTGGTCAGTGGTCTTGGTGGTATGTGGTGTCTGATATGAGTGTCTTGCACATGATGTGTCTCAGGTTCCATCTCTGATTTCCTTACTCCTTCTTGGTTGTTGATCATTTCATTAACTAACTGGATGACACTATCAAGTTGATCGATTAAGGCTTTAACTCTCTGGTTAATTTGAGTAATATAATCCTTGAATATCTTTTTACTTTAATAAGAATAGTTGTACTTTTCATGTCGTGACTATGACATGTATTTCTGAGTTGAGTAATAGTCATTCCCCGTGGTCGTGATCTCAGTCTGGTCATGAGTCCAATTTCCTTGAATCTGAATCTCACGTGTATGGTCAAAGGAAAAGTGATCGTACTCTTGAAGATTCGTCCCAAGGAGGTGATGGCTTGAACAATGAATTGTATACTATAATCGGGAATCATGTTTCTCTTTCAAGTTTGGTTACACTCTTTTCCATCCTCGAATTTGCTCACACCATTATGTCCACATAATACTCATTAGATTCTAAGTTTACTAGTAGGTCATATATTGAGGTCTCAACCAAAGAAGAAGTGGGATAGTGGAGTGGAATGTGTGAGGTTGGCATCAATGACGAAGGGAATGATGGCTGGGAAAGAATTGTCTCAAATAGAAGGTTCTTCTGGAATGAAAATGATGATGAAGACAATTGGGATATGGTCGTGTGCAGGCTTGATCCACGGAGTCTAAGTATGAATACCAATATTCTGACATCTTCATAAATGAAGATAGAGAATGGTCACGAATCATAATAGGTTGTTTGCAACTACAAGGTCTTTTAACACACACAATACAATACGCAATGCAAATCCCAAGTTCACCGCTCACAGAACATCGGTTAGTAAGCAATTAACCCACAATAGAAGAACGAATGAATTAAGTCCAAAAAGTGTGAATTAATATTTATTACTCTACCACAAAATGTATAGTGAACAAGCATGTAGAGGTCGAACCATAGAGAGCAATACAAAAGTGCAATAGCCTAAGATGTGCATGTACCACAGAGTCATCCTTGTGTGAGTTCTATTTTTGTGGGTTTTATTTATTATTTATTTTTTTATGATATATATATATATATTTCAAATAGGAGAATATATGTATAAAGGGGGAAGAGTATTGAGACAACATTTATAGAGATATATAAAAACACTCAAAAATATAGAGAAAACATCTTTTTGGTATTTTCATATTTTTTACTGTTTTTGTGATTTTTAGGCATTTTTCAACAGATTTTTTTGTATTTTTAAATAGCAAAATAAGGGAAAACAGGGATTAAGCTACTGGCTGGGGATAAAATGGAAATTAAAAATATAAAACAGCCAAAAAAATTTTCCCAACTATTTTTAAAAGAAAGAGGATAAAATATAGAACCTACAGGAGTTGAAATTGCAATTTTTAGGGTTTTTTTAGAATTTTTTATATTTTTTAGAAGTTTTTGAGTCTTTTTGAATTTTTAAGGTTTTTCTTTTGATATTTTTAATGATTTTTAGACTGACACTAAAACATGACTAGATAGACCATCGGTAATTTTTTTGGAATTTTTCGAGGTGGTTTGATAATTTTTTGATATTTTGTAAGCTAGACAGTAAATAAAATGCATGTTTTTGATTTTTAATAAATGTAAAAATGAAACAAAATTAAAAACTAAAAATATGTCGTGCAAGAGTAAGCTAACAGGAGCCTATGTCCATTTTTGCAAAATTTTTCAAGTTAATACGAAGCATGAAATAAATGGACAAAGCATACAAAAAATACATGGCCTAGCAGGGGCATTTTTGCAATTAAAATATTTCTCAGGACTTCTGTGAAAAAATTACAACAGGAATAAACATTTATTTAAATTTTTGGGGCCATTTCACAATTAACAAAATCCGCTAGGGTTGAAATGCAAAATTCACGCACCTCACGTGGGACTGCACGTGAGGCGCGGAGGGACCAATATGCAAATATAAAAACTCCAGGGGGCGTACTGCAAATAATACAGTTTATTTACAATGTTGCATTTTATATTTGGCATTAAACTATTAATACAAAAAGGCGGGGGGTTATGTCTGAAATTTACCCCCAAAGGCATGCGATATAACGGCTTCGATCCTTTCACTTAGCCACGCGTCACGCATCTGACGGTGGACACCGGTTCGCTGATGAAGGGCGGAGATTAGATGCACCTCGCGGATCTGACGGTCGTTGCTGGGCTGCATCGGACGACTCTCGTTCAATCTGGGGCTCGCCTCTTGATCCGACGGCGCTGGACGTGTCTGGAAGAACAGGGAAGAAGCTCGCCCCCGGCGAGCTTCGATCGTGAAGCGTGGGCTCCTCCGGGAACCTCCCTCGCATCTGAGCTGATCTGCACGTAGCTGGAGGGCTCCCGCATCGACTTATGGTCTCGCCATGGCTCCTGGAGGTCCCAAGAGCTCGGGCGAGGTCGGTGAAGAACGGGACCTCCAGGAACCTCTTCCTGGTTTGAATCGAGCCCAGATGGGCTCCTTTCTTTGCTGGACCTGCATAGGAAGAACCGGGGGAGTGAGCGCTACCTCCTCGACCCTGGGTTTTGAATCTCTACAACAAGATGAGGTGTGGCGGAGGAGCTCCGGCGAAAGGCGGAGGTGGAGCTCCGATTCGCCAAGACCAGAGGTCCTCGGTTGAATGAAGATGTGCAATCGATGGAGAATATGATGGGGAATGAAATGGGAGGCAAAAGGCAGTCGGAGACGATTGATGGCACAATGAAGAAGTCGTTGGAGCTGAGCTCCGGCGAACTTCGATTTTTGGATTTTAAGCTACTCTGATTAACTAAACACTAAACTAATAACGAGAATCAAAAGCTAACATTAAAACCTAACTAGAATGCAATAAAAGAGCAGCTCTTATACCTGGGGGCCACCAGGGAGCAGGACGGACGCCGGAGCTCCGCCGCGTCAAAATTGTCCCTCCTCCGGCCGATTCGAGGTGTTGGAGCACTCCCCCTGTCACGAGGAACATCCCAGGATCGAAATCAAGGCATTTTGGGTGGATGAAATTGGCCAAATTTGAGGAAGGGAGTGGAGATTCTTATTTATAGACAATGGCCTGGAGCCTTATTGACCGGCAATTATTGCTTAATCCAATGAGTATCGGGTGGATCTAAGATAACGACGCGTATCAGTAATCATCAGAGATTATTTCTTGTGAAGAAAGCAAGCTTGATCGATGGAAGAGATGGCCGTAAAAAAAGGAAGAAATCCGGGGAAATGATAGTTCAGAGGCGCCAGGTCCCGGATGGGACAGTTGACCGGGCTGTCAACAAGGGCTGGCGCCCCATTGGTCCACGTCGGCAGCAAGAAGACAAAATAGGAAACTTTACTCAAAATTGATTTATTTAACCTAGTAGATGATTTTATTATTTTTTCCTTGTAAAATAAAAAATGTGTATTATTTCATGTAGTATTTATTTACGATTTTTATTGAATTTTTTGAAGTGTTTTATTATAGTTTTATTTTAATAATGTGTATATGTACGTATTTACATGTATTTTGTGTATTTTATTTTTATTTTGTTTATTTTATTTAATTATTTTATTGTATTATTTTATAAATTTATAATTTATTTTTGTGAGTGTGAGGGTATTTTTATTCAATTTTTATGAGTTTATTTTCATTTTTAAATAAATAGGGATATGTATATGTAGGTATACTTGTAGGTCTTTTACATGTATATTATATATACTTTATTTTTTAATGTATTTTGTTTGTTTTTATTCTGAAATTATATTTTTTAATAAGTTGTGTATAATATTTACATTATTATAAAAAAAATAAAGAATAAAGCAAAATAATTAAATCCCCTTTTATTTATGTACATACTTAGCATAGGTATTTTGCCTATGTATTACATAAGCTTATTTTATTTTACAAATTCTATTTGGTTTTCTTTTATTCTCAATATGTACATGTATTATACACATTATTTACAAAATTATAAAAATATAATTTGATAAGAATAAGGGACAATGAATAAATTGAATATTTTAATCAGGCAAGCTGCACAATGAGGGCCAAAAACCTAACTTTTGCATATGGACTCCAAAAATTATGAGACCAATTTTATTAAATAGTTCTTAGAAAGCTATATACAACTAAAGGTGAGTTTGGGTGATTTGGAGTTTTTATTTGCAAGATATGGGTTTGTGAAGTTGAGATTCTGGCTTTTTATTCTGTGTATAAGATGTACACTGAGTATTATTTTTACGCAAACTCAATTTTGTATTTTTACTCACATCATTATCTACAACTCCCGTGAACAAAATTTATTTATTTAATGAATGAATAATTATATACAAAATAGGTGTCAAAAATGCATAAATAAATGCATGGATGAATGAGGTATTTATTGTGCACTGGCCCTTATCTCCCCCTACTTTATTCCTTGTCGACCAATTCCATGCTGGCCTTGGTCTCTGGGTTTGGGTCATAAAATATTTACAATATTTTATTCATTTTTCTTTTCTCCCCTTTATTCTATAATTTTGGCATTGAAAACCTTATTTTATGTACAATGAATGCAATAAATAATATATGCTATTATGTACAAATTGATGCTATTTACATGCATTTGCTGGGGTTTTTGAGGCCAAAATGATAGAATAAAGGTGATGAAATGGAGGTTCATCAACCAACTTCACAAAACGAAGGTTGTAAAGGCCCGACCGATTATATGTAATCTTTGAATGAGTTACATACAAGTGCGTCTCCCTAACATCCACATATGGTTCTACTATACCTCAATCAAAGGATTGATCTGCTCGAGCTACTAGGTTATATCACACCCCTAAAGGAAATAGTATACTTGCATACCCAAAATGTCTCTCTATCATCGAAGGAGAGTGCTTGCACCTCCCAAACTCGCAAGAGTCAGATATGGAGTTTTAGGGAGCATGTCTAGGATTTTAAGATCTAACCTTAAGGCTATGTCCTCACCCACTCATAGTCTCGAGAAGTACATGCATACAATGATGGGGTTTCTCTTTCACAGATAATGATTTTCAATTTTATTCCAATTTATTTCAATCACCTTGTTTAGTAGTCCCCGTATTTTTACTTGGTTATCAATTGATTTGAAAGGATATCAAGATCCGTCTACACGGGGATTCCAATTTGTTGTAAATCATAAGTGAGAGAAAATTGAGGCAGAATCATAAAAGCCGTGCAACTGAAAACACGATAATGAATGTAGAGTTCGGAAATACGTACAGTGCTTCCTTACAATCTCCATGTAGATGCAAGATGGAATTTAAATTTCCCTAAGTAGATAATTCTAATGCATGCATGCACCTAGAATATGAATTTCCATTAGAGTGTGAAAGAACATTTTAGGTAGATAAAATCCGATCTAGTGCGTATAATATGTGTAGTGTGGTCCTAGTCCTATGAGTTCAAGAATAAATTTAGTATCTTTAATCGCCATAATGCAATCTTAGGACTACGTTAACCACAAACACATGCTTATGACACTAAGTGTCCAAATTTTGGGAACACACACAAGAATCCAAACAGGAACAGTTGGGAATTAGTAGCTATTACAAATTAGTGACAAAATTATATTTGAAAAATAAAGTAAAAACTTAATCTAACATACATGCTCCAAAAATAGAGTCGTCATTCCTCAACAAGATCAGTCCACAAAATCATTTGCCTTTGATAGCTTCGAGTTGCATTGGTTCATGAAAAAAAACCCTCCAAGTCCCCGAGATCCTCGCAAATATTAGAAAGTGATAGAAAAATACATACATAAAAATTAATAAGAAAATATCGATCAATAAATAGAGAAAATACTCATGATAGAAAATCGAGGGTTAGACTATCCAGGGGTGGAAAACCTATGCACTAAGTTGTCTAAAAATTGATCCTAAACAATATACATCCTCAATAATGGTGTCATAACCACTCTTAATTATAAGGATTTATCATTTGTAGTAGGTGATAAAGAAAATTATTATTTAATTAATTAAATGTTACAATTTAATTTTTTACTTAGGTAAGTCTCATGGTCGAACTCAAAGAGGCAATGTGATAGTCTAGAATAATTTTTTTAAAAAAATTTGGTTTTCAAGAGATGAATCTTTTTTTACTATTTTGTTTTTTCGCAAATTTTTTATGCATTTTTGAGCAAATGATGCAATAAAGCTAAAGAAAAAAATGATGAATGCATTTTTGTAACTTTTTATAGGTAAGAGAATAAATGTTATGCAAATATGAGAGAATAAAAGAAAAATGCATTTTTGGGGATTTTTTTAAATGAGTAAGATGAGTGAATTCTTACAAAGAATGTAAAGAAAGGAGTAGGACAATCAATGTGCAGCTCGATTTCATTCCAATCCTCATGTATTCCATGGATTAATTGATCAATGAATCTCAATTTTTTTCCAAAACAATTCCCCCCAATTTTACATAAGTTTGTGATAAATAAAATCATTTTCCAAGAATAAATGGCTCAAATATCTACCTCTACTTTATTAATCTCCAAGAACACATCAAAATATGTAATTAAGTTTCTCAAGTGATAGAGAAATAAACAAGCTTCAAAATGGCACTAAAACATAGAATTTGGTCCACAAATGGTCAAAATATGGATGAATTAGTTCTAAGGGTATAGACGTAATAAAAATAATTAAAATTGTCTCAAAATAGAACTTTAAAGGGACTTGACTGCAATTAATGAAAGGTTGTGGGGCTCTATTGTAATTTGTCCAAGAGCAGGTGTTCCACGAATTCTAGGAGACACAGATGCAAAAAGATCACTACAAATATGGCTCACATGCAACTAGGTTTTGGTAATGAAGAGGCTCGGGTACATGAGGCTCCATGTGGATGCTTTGGTTTGCTTCGGACTCCACCCGAGTTTGGAAGGCTCAAGTAGTGATCGAACGACAGAGATTAAAATGATGCAGATCTGAAGGCTCAAGTGCTCCAAGGTATGGATGGCTAGGATGATATCCCCATGGATTAGACGTCACATGTATATTGAGGGAAACCCTCCATCTTCTTCTTCGACTCAACCCTCAGTAATGTGTAGGAGGTCCACCTTGCCTTAGACCGATGCTGCTGATGCAGATAGTCCGTGCTCCAGTGAGGTTGGAATCCTCTTATGACCATCCAACCGACCTACAAGTAAAGTCTGGATCAAGCCTTTAGAGCTTGGCCATGGCATGACAAATCAATAGGAATGGGATGGTATGGCTCTTACTATGGAATGAGGGAGGAGGAGCTTGAGGCTCCAGTAGCATAGGTGGGGGTTACACGGGATAGAAAAAGCTAAGGGGATTCAAAGGTGAGGTAAAAGTCGATGTTGGATTTGGAATCGATCGAAGAAGGTGATGACAATGGGGTGTGTAGAGGTAAGGTTGGGGTTTCGATGGAGAAAATAAAGAGATGGGAAGAAGAACTAAGATGAAGATGAAGAGGAAGAGTAGGGGTAGTGATAATTAATTGGACTCAAGGTCACGTGAAGGTGCAGAGAAGATGTCCCTCTCTTGTTTCTTGCCATCAGCCGTGGGCTGGTCACAACAAGGCTTTGTTATCTTTCTAGAGAAGAAGCAACATGAGTGTATGAGCCAGTTCACCAAAGAAACATGGTTATTGTCACCAACCGAAATCTCTCTCTTTATAAGATCGAAGATAGTGGATAAAGATGGTCGGAGGATGGTTGATGGCTTTTATAGGGAAAGGGCACCTCGGGGTTCTGTTGGTGGAGAGGAGGCATGAGGGGTTGGGTTTTTTCAGGAGATTAGGATAGAGAGAGGATGAGACGTAGGTGCTTGGGTTAAGTTGGATTAGGTTAGGTGATAAGGTTGGGATTAGTTGTTGGAGGTAACATATGAACTAGGGATGGAGGAGAGAATAACATAGAAGAGAGGTTAGGAGTTGTCAGCTACAAGGATAGATCGATTGAAGGACCGACGATATGGTAAGGAGTTTGTTTAGGTTTGGGAAATCGGAGGAGGGAGATGATATGGACGAGGGGAAGTGGACCCTGAGGTAAACTGAGGTTGGAACAGGAGGTTCAACCAATGGGAGAAGACCTAGAGATGGGTTCTAGCTATTAAGGAAGTCGGCGTTGGTGGGCGTAAGAGGATGACGTCCGAGCAGTTGGATCATGCATGATCTAATAGATCTCGACGGGAACATGAGGAAGAATGAGGAAGATAATGGTTGTTGGATCAATTTTGATCAAACGACTAGAATTGGAGGTTCTAAAAGACAAGGATCTCTGATTTGGGGATGAGATGGACGAATGGGAAAGAGACACATGCTATGTTGATTGTTAACCATGCTAAAAATGCAAAGAAAAATGTATAAGAAACAGAAAATTATCTCAAATGCAAATATTCCCAAAATTAAAAATGTCGACTAAATGCATTCTACAACTTTCATGAAGGACTCAAATGCATATGAAATATTTTATGCAAGTTATGATTTTCTTGATTATAACCTGTGAATATAAAATACCAATGTTTTTGTTTCATATTTTTTATTTTCTGTGCTTGAATAAATGCATGCAAAAATCAAACATGATGTAAAATAATGAAACGAACTCAAATGTTATTTTGGATTTTTCTGAATGAACGATAGACAAAAAATGTGAGATATATATGGATGAATTTGTTAGTGTGTTCAAGTCAGAATTTGTTTTTTTTTCTTTTTTTCTAATTTTTTATTTTATTTTTTTGTAATAAGTTAAAACATGTTATAAAACAAAAAAATGAAAAAAAAATAAAAAATTAAATATGTACATGAAATGACAAATTAAAAATCAGTAAATAAGTACAATATATAGTTCGGTCCCAAAACCCGAGATTCGCAAATGAACTCCGATTCTTTTGAAACTGGTCATTAATTCTTTTGAAACCGGTCATTAGTTCGGTCCCAAAACCCGAGATTCGCAAACTTGTAGGTAATTAAGTGCTCATTAATTCTAAATGGGTAGAGTGAAATTGGACATTGTATGTCAGAGATGTCAGCTTTTACTTTTATCCTAGAATTAGATTTTGGGTTTATTTCACATATATATGGTAGTGTTTTTTTAGGATTTTTTATTGATTAATATCAGTGATATGTACTGATTTTATATCAATTGAACTTAGTATGACTTAACTAAAAATATATGAAGTTAGGTAAATATTTACAAATGAATATGTATACCTCCATACATGCTTACATTAAATGTCCATATTCTTACATGCCCACATGCATACCCATATACCCATATTTCATGTCGGCATTCATATCCACATGTATACCCATATACTTACTTACATAGACACCCACCTAGATACATCCACACACACTTACATACATACCTACAAGCCCACCTATATACCTCCATGCCCACCAACCACATACTCCACTAAATACCTCACACATACCCACATTTATGGCCAAATACATATCCATAAACCGTCATACCCTTACATACTTGTCCACATACCCACATACATACCAAGATACACACACTACATACTTACATACTTACATCCATGTACATAGTTACATCACCAACCAATTGCATACATGCTTGTACACCTTTATACTTGCTTGCATTCAACACCCATATATGCTATCATGAATTCATACTTGCATAATACCATACATTAGTACATGCATATATGGACACCCACCTACATACCTCCATACACTACTACATACCCACATACATACCATATACTTATATACATACTTGCATATCATGCCACATCAATTCGTACCAAGAGACTTGCATTCATACTTACAGGCAACACACTTATATCCATACTTTCAAATATACTTGCATTTACAATTATGATTATACTCACAAACACATCTGCATACTTGCATATATACACACATCTACATTCATACGTATCCACCCACCTATATATAGCTCCATACACTATTACATACCAACATACATACCATATACTTATATGCATACATTCATACATACCAATCCACATCAATTCATTACCATATTACATAATTGTATACATTCATACCATTATATACATGCCTACATACCCACATACATGCCCACATACCCGCATACTTGCCCACATACACTCACTGCACACTTACATACATACCTACAAATCCATGTACATAATTACGTAGACACACAACTACATACATGCATATATACCTCCATATATTCTTACATTCAAAATCCATATAATATCATACAATCAAACTTTGTATAATGACATATATAAGTACATGCACACATGGCCACCCACCTACGTACCTCCTCAAACAATTATATACATGCATATACATCCACCTATATACCTTCATACCCACCAACCACATACCCCACCTCCAAATACCTCCATCAATATATACCCACATTCAATACCACATACATATTCATATACCGACATCAATGCCCGCATTGACACCCACATGCATACCCGTATACTTACTTACATAGCCGCCCACCTATATAGTTACTTACATATATATACACTTACATTCCCATATACCTCTATACACTCTTACATACCCACATATATACCATATAATTACATACATACCTACCCACATGCCCACATACGTATGTACAAACCCATCTACCAAATATCTCCATTCATACTTACATACCTGCAATCGTACCCACATACTTAACTACATATTTACATTAAACACCCATATATTATCATATATCCATACACACATGATGGCATATACACACATATTCTCTCTCTCTCTCTCTCTCTATTTCATAACCACCCCACTATATACCTTCATACCCTCCTACATGCACATGAATCTTCATTTCATCACCTTTATTCTTTCTTTTTTTTCTTTAAATCCCTAACTAAATGCATGTATATAGTACTAGTTTCTATAAAATAACATCCATTTATTGACAAATAAATATTGTATAAAATATTATATTTAATAACAAAATAAAAGAATAAAGAAAAGAAAAGAAAAGAAAAAGAATGAAGTGCCAAAGAAACTGAGCGACCATAAACCCTGAGATTCAATTATCATGATGACTTGATCAACAAGAAATAAAGTAGGGGAGATAAGACAGCTAATTGTACAAAGAACGTCACAAAAATACTAACTTTTATTCATCAATAATAATATTTTGGGACTTATTTTTTTTATTAATTTTATACTTCAAATTAATAAACCCTATATATGAAAGTTGTACATAAAAAATAAAAGGAAAAGAAAAAATTGATTTCATTCAAAAATAATATACAATGAAACCGAGACATACAAAAAATCCGTAAAGAAAACTTTCCAAACATGTATCTCCGCATACATACTCCAAATTTACTAAACTCACCTTTATTATTAGAAAAAAATTAATTATCTATTTAATGAAGGTAGTTTCATTCAATTTAGAATTGAGATGTAAAAGTTGACTTTTGGGTCCCTATTGTACTGTGTACCTATATAAAATATTCATTACATTTATTCTTTGATTGTTTAGCTTTTTTATATTTTTCATATATTTGTAAATATTATAAAAAACTTATTTCAATAATAAAAATAGAATAAAACCATAAAAATCATAAAAGTAAATAAATTATAGGATATAGGTAAACTATATATATAATACATGTACACAATTTAAGTAAATAAATAAAACCAAAACATAAATTAAAAATAGGTAAATATGTAATTAAATAAATTTTCAATATAGCAATTTTGATATAATATAATAAAATATATAGTATAAAATAAAAATGAAATATACTAAACATATGTATATATATGTATGTATATACATCTAAATATTAACATTGAATAAATGTGTGTATAAAAATAAGTAAAAACAACCATAAAATATACATAAAATTACAAATATTTTTCCTATTTTGACCAAAAATAAAAAATCGTTTGCTATTTTAAAATCATTTAATAAGGGAATTTATTCACTTAATTCCCTGATTGGTCCGCGAGGACCAATCAGGTGTTTCCCTTTGTTGACCTCAGGTCAACAACAACCCCTCCCACTCTGACTTCTGTCATAGTCGCGAGCGCCCATCTTCTTCCATTTTTCATGCCACCTCCATGCTCTTGTGTTCCTCGAGCTTCCCCCCATTTTGGCCCTCCATGCTCATGTGTTCCCTAACCTTCTCTCATGCCTTCGATCTCACCTACCATGCTCCTCCACACAATCTCGTCACCATTTTTGCACAAAATCCATCTATATGTAACCTCCAATTCCCCCATTTTTGGTTTTGATCGTTATTTCTTCTCCGTAACCCCAAGCGAATCACTGGTATGAGATTCTGGGTGACAACAAGTCACTCCCCAACTTGTTGATGTGGACAAGGCGGAGAGGAATGGGTCCCCTTGGCCAGAGCACCGATTCCGCCTTGGCCATATGCTCCCAGGTCTCCTGACTTGGTTCGATCTATTACTTACTCTCCTTTTAGGTAGCTTTTAATCTCAGCATTTATTCCCAGACATTATTTGAGGTATTTATGGTTATTGGTAGTTTAGATTTTTAGGTTAGAGTTCGTCAGAGCTCTAGATCTCCAACCATTGTTCATCATCTTATGACCCTATTGTGACCATGACTTCAACACCATTTTCTTCCCCATACGTATCTCCATCTCCAACTCCACCCAAATCCCCTTGATCCTCCCTGAATCAAGCCACTGAGGTCTCCTCCTTCACCTTCGTCGGAGACATCTCCGTTCCACCTCATCTTTACCTTACTCCACTCAATAAAGGGATTGACTATTTGCCTTGGTTCCCCCAAACTTCCCTTGCAGGTATAGGCTTTACCAAACCCCATCAGAGAAAGATTTCAGCCATCACGCAAGCTCCAGGCGTCCATGTTTCGTTACGCATCGCCAGAACCCCATTAATGGGTTCTGGACCACTTTGAGGCTACCATTAGGTATGGAACACCCCTATGAGTTGATCGAGAACAACAACAGTAGAGGGGACCATCAGAGTCGACTAGGATAAGGGATTGAAGCTCGTCAAGGAGTTGTTCTTCAGTTGTTCTTCGACCAGCGTTTCACGGAAAAGACCAACGTCCAACCTGACAGTCTTCGCTAAGTGACGCAGCGCTTCGAACCCTAGACTATGGGCAGGGTTTTCCTTTCCGGTCTGTCTGGGAAGGGGAGAGGAGGGGAACCCTTGCTTCGGATTTAATGTAACAAAGGATGCATCGTTAATATTGATTGTTCCGTATCATCCAATCGAGGAACTCTTTCAGGTAGAGCAGCAACCATCATATGCGATGCTTCGTGACCATCCGATTTGACACGGAGATCGAATCTCATCCATCATCAACAAAGGGGTATCAACCCTCTAGCGCTTGCCATGTGTCTAGTAAAGCACACCATGTTGTTAGATGGAGCGCTATATTAAGTTAACATTCAAGTTACCCAGTCATTTTTGTATCTATTACCCCCCTCCCCCTCACCCCAAAAAAAATATTTTAGTATGTTTAGTTTTGTGTACTAATTGCAAGTAGACACCCGTATTTATTGGATATTAGTCCATACCTTCTCACCTCTTAGGGTGATCCATGTAAGACATGCATTTTGTAGGAAAGCCTTGTGGCTTTGTTTATTTGATTTTAATATATAAAATTTGTAAAAAAAATATTGTAACATTTTGGGTATTTTTGCATGGAACACCCTATAGAGTATTTTTTATTGCAAATATGCCCTGGTAGTAATGTAAATTATTTTATTGCATTTCTATTTTATTTAAATAGCTCATGTACTAGTAAAATTTTGGGAAAACCAAAGTAAATGCTTAATATTATGCTTGCTCAAGCCATATTTTTATTTTAACATTTTGTTGCATTTTTCAATTATTAATAATCATATATGAGGTATTTATCCTCTATTTAGATATAAAAATACAAAAGAAAAATAAAATCTTAACTAAAAAATCCAAAATATGTATATTACTATATATTCTAACTCTAGACCAAAATTTGCAAGAAATATAAAAAAATACTAAAAATTTAAAAACCTTAAAATGTATAAAATTAGAAAATTCAATAAAAATCCAAAAATATTTTTCCTATTTATTATTTATATTATATATTATATATTAAAAATAGTTTTCAACATTTCTGAAGTATTTATCTATTTTCTAAATCCAATACAATCCGTCCTACTATTATAAGTTAATATTTTGACATTTTAAATCAATTAGAAATACATATAAATTAGCGAATTTTACAAGAAATCATAAAACATAGAAATAGTATAAAACACAAACTTTGCATTTTATACATTTTGAATATATATAGCTATAATTTAAAATATGGAACCTTATATATACCATAAGCATGATGTATTACTTTTATATTCTTATAATTAATATTATCAAATATAAATACCTTATATACTTTTAAAACCTTTAAAAAAATAAAAAAGATTGTTCTTAGACATATTTAATATAGATTTATTACATATATCCAATATAGTACTTATTATATACATTATAATATCATTATCATCATATATAAATTTATAAATATATATTATATCCTAAAAATAAAAAGGAATTAAAAATCAAAAAAATATAAAAAGATATAAATATTTAAAATTTTAAAAACATAAAAAACATAAAATATTAAAAATACATAATAATTAATTACAATTAAATACCCATAAAAAAATTTTTTAAAAATGGAAAAGGTGTAAAAACAATTGTTACATATTTTTAGACAATAATTCACCTATCCGCGACTTGCTCTCTGTACACTTATACACTATATACATATTTTCGTAGATTTAAAATAAAAATTAATTGATTCACACATTTGCATTGAATTGTAATATATTGTGGGTTAATTGTTGATTGATATGGTCGTGTGAGTACTGAGAGCCGAGAGAGGCGTCGATACATCGATTACCAGATCTGAATTGTTAGGCACCGTAGACCCTTCAAGATCGGATGCAAGGTACCTCGTACTCCCAAACTATCAAATGGCCAAGATACTCAACTAAGTAGTGCACCGATTACAGAGACCTTCCCTGAAGAATCTATCCTCAACATTGGGTCTCTCCCTAGGTATGATGATATTGTGAACTAGCTAGTCTTTGTGGTTGTTCCACAAGATTGTACGAGAATCAAGAAGGACAAATTCATTTTCGATATTTGTTTTTACCAATGGGAGGGCCCATACTTTTTCAGGGAAGGAGCATATCGCATTTGGCATAGGTGTATTCCTCGGGAGGAGTACACAAGTGTCCTCGAGCACTACATAAGCTCGAATATGGTGGATATCATTCTGGAAGTCGAACGATAACAAAGATTCTACAATGTGACCTCTGGTGTCCCATGAGGATGCAAATGAATATGTCAAAGCCTACACTAATTGTCAAAAGGTGGGAAACAAAATAGTTGGCCTAAAAGATTCTATGCTCCTCAAATTCATTCAAATTTTCGACGTCCTCGATGCATGGGACATTGGTTTCATGGGTTTGTTTCCTAACAATAAGGGCTACAATTACATCATGCTCGACGTGGAATATGTGAGTTGATGGGTTGAAGTTATCCATGTTCGAGCCACAAATAGCAGAACAATCTATAAATTTATAAAGGACAACATCATCTTGCAGTTCGGGGTATCAAAATTCTCGTCTTAGATGGGGGTAGCAACTTCAACAATAAAGAAGCTAAGTAATTAACGAAGAAGTACGACATCGATCACAGAGTCTCATTCAATCAAATGACTTGGTAGAATTACCAAATAGAGAATTCAAGACAATCCTACAGAAACTTGTGAGGCCGGACATAAAGAACTGGTCACAACTTATGGACTCAGTTCTATGGGCATACAGAACTGCCTACAAGTCTCTCTTGGGCATGTTGCCATATCATCTGGTCTATGGGAAGCCATGCCATCTACCCTTGGAACTCATTTACAAGCCACTTTGTCTAGTAAATATATATTACCTTGACTGACAATAAGGTGGTCAGCAAAGAAAATTGGATCTAACAAGCTCCTGGAATTCTGAGACTATGCCTGCGATAATAGCTTAATGTACAAGGAGAAGATCAAACGGTGGCACAACAAGCACGTCAGAAGAAAGACCTTATGATAACACTGATTTTGTAAGGGTCGAAATTACTCTACACAAGGTGAGAACTACAGTGTCGCTGAAGAGACCACTCACGAAACTCGGGTCAATCAACAATTAACCCACAATCAATGATCAAGAAATAAAAATAAAATGCAGAGTTAAAATTTATTATAACTCTACAAAAGATGTGTATAGTGTAAGTAGAGTAGAGTGTCGAATACATGGAGCAAAAAGGATAGATAGGACAAATGAATGCAAAAGGAGATTGCGATGCCTTTGTCGATATTTTTTTATGGGTTTTTAATTTTAAAAATTTTTTATATTTTTGTCTTTTGTTTTTAATTTTCTGTTTTTAAATTTTCTTTTTATATTTTTATATTTTTAGTTTTCTATTAAAGATATAAAAAATCTATATATAGAGTATATATATATAATAATAGATAAGAGAGATATAATAACTACAAATATCCGATAATTACATAAATAAATATTTTAGAGTTTTGAATATTTTTACTATTTTTATGATTTTTCGAAATTTTTAATTTTTTATATATTTTTAAATTCCAAAAATTCTGAAATCGGGGTTTTGATTAAATAGGTCGAATTAAAATGGAGATAAAAAATAGCAAAAAAATCAAAAAATTTTCAAACTAGTTTTAATATATAAATAATAATAATATAGAAAAAATATAGAACGGAAAACACATTTTTTAGAATTTTTAAGAATTTTGTAGATTTTTAAAAGAGCTTTAGGAGCTTTCCTATTTTTAAAAGTTTTCTTTTATAATTTTTATGGATTTTTGATCTGAAGTTGTAAAATAATTAAATAAATATGAAATGCATTCTTTTTGAAATTTCAAAAATCTTTTACATTTTTTATGTATTTTAAACTATAATCAGGAATTAAAAGTTCTCTTTTTTATTTTTAATAAATAATTAAAATTCTTAGATGCTAAAATAAAATATGGCATAGAAGAGCAATGCAACATGAACCTAAGGCTATTTTTGTGGATTTTTAGAGCATTATACCAATTTAAAATAAATATAGAAAACAAAAAAAACTACATTATTAACAGGGGTATTTTTGTAAATAAAATTCAGTACATAGGCCTTCCGGCAAATTTCATCAAACTTTATAACGCACACAAAAAGTTAATGGATCAGAAATAAAATCCAAGACCCGTGAGGGGTCCTCTACAAAATGCCCATACCTCATACGCGTAGGCCCGTGAGGTGACGTGGCTTGGATCAATTAGTAAATATCAAAAGTTCAATGAACTTAGTTGCAAAATTTACAAAAGTAATTAAACTGCCAAGGAAAGATTGTGGTTAAAATATTAAATACAAAAAATACCCAATCTAAGCGTCGATCGAACGGTTTCCCTCCCTTCACTAATGCATGTGACATAATGAGGGGGCCTGATGATGATTCGTAGCAGGTGGTCAGGATTAGATCGCCTCCTATGAACGAACAGTGATGTTGTGGCTGGATCCAACAGCTGCTAGAGTTCGCCAAGAACATCACAGATTAGATGGTGGAGGGAGGCGATGGAAGAACATGGACGAAGTCACTGAGAGGCGAACTTCCTTTGACTGGATCCTCCTCCTCCGACGTTTTTCTACTCTAAAGGTGGTCCAAAATCTTCCTGCAGGTGTTGTCTCTCTGCTGGGGGCACAAGAAGGGCTGGGGACCGCTGGAGCTCTCCAACGAGGTCGGAGAAGGTGGCAGCCCTATGTATCTTTGACGAGGAGCAAAATCTCTCCCCATCAATTCTTCGTGCTTCAAACCTACACAGAATAAAACTAGGGACGAGGGAAAACTGCCTCATCCCATTAGAAGGTGGAATGGAAGCAGGGGAGTCAGGCGGAGTTGCTCCGTCGATGATAGCAGAGGTAGAGTAGCCGGATATCATTCCAGAGGAGAGAGAGGTGAATGGAATGAAGGGGTATGTATGAGAGGCGATGGGTAATGAGGTGAGGGTGAAGGAGTGGTCGGAGAATAAGGGATAACACGATGGAGGTTCATCAGAGCAGAGCTTCGACGAACTACAAAGAATGGAACTATGGTTAACAAACATAATTTAAACATAAAATAACAACTGGGAATGAAACCTAGATACTAAGCTAACCTAGAAAAGAAAGAAAGGAACCTCGAGAAAGGTTGAGACGCGAGATGTGACCTCACGTTAGCGAGGCAGTGGAGATGATGGAGATGACCTTCGAGTCACCTGACCAAGCCTCCAAGGAATAGGAGGGGGACCTGTCACATCCCTCAATCCATAGCTCGAAGGAGGGACAAACGAGGTCAAAAGAGGTTCAAAATTGAGAGGGAAGTCGGGGTAGGTTATGTATAGGATGAAAAAGATGCTCCATAGATCGAGGTGGAGCAAGCGCTGCAGTGATCCACAGCCCAAGGAAATCATCTTGCATGTATGTACAACAGACGAGGCACAATTGTGTAGAAGGAATCGAAGCCTATTAGTGAAAGGAAAGTTGGGAAGAAAATTGAGAAAAAGCGCTCGAAACGAGATCTGACACTGGATAGGGTGTAGGCCAGTCAGTTGACCGAGATCAACTGACAACGCCTCCTGGTTGGTTCACGTGGACCAACCTGGAAAAACTCACCAGAAAAAGATTTAAATTTTTTTAATAAATATAAAACGATTTTATGAATTTTAACTTATAAAGTAAAAAATGTTTATTATTTTTTCAAATTATTTTTATTATGATTTTTATTTATTTTTAAAGGTATTTAATTACAAGTTAGTTTTTAGGGTTCTATTATATGTATATTTATCTATGCATTAGAGTATTTTATTTTTATTTTCTCTTTTTGATTTTATTATTTTATTTTTATATTTTATATATTTATAAATTTTTTATATATTTAAATGTATTTTTATTATATTTTTTGATATAATATATATATACTGAAATAAATTGGTGTATTTATTTTATGAGGAAAGGCAAGCTACACCAGGATGTATCTAACCTTAGCTACATCTAGGGCATTTTCATCTCTTTTCTATTTTTTCGAAAATACCATGATGGATTTTCATAACTATATCTCTCTAATATGTCATTCAAATTTTGTCAGAAATAGAGACTCCTACGACCTCCATCCATAACAGGTAAAATACAACAAAACTGTGACCACTAAAAAATGACTGTCTGGATGGAGACCGTAGGAGTCTTTATTTCTGACGAACTTTGAATGACATATTATAGGGATATAATTATGAAAATCCATCGTGGTATTTCGAAAAAAAGAGATGAAAATGCCCTAGATATAGCAAAGGTTAGCTACATTTTGGTGTAGCTTCCATTTCCTCTTATTATATAGGTATAGTTATTGTATATTCATCTATATATTTTACAAACAAATTTTATTTTAGTATTTTATTTATGGTTTTATTTTATTTTTAATGTGTACGTATGTTATAAATAATATTTACAAAATTGTAAAATTATAAAAAATAATAAAGAATAAATAAAATAATTGCTTTGGCATTTTAATAAACTAAAAATACATAAAAATAAGCAAAATTTGTAAGAAAAATCACAAAACATAGAGAAGTATACAAACATAAAAAACAATTTATTTTATAAATTTTGACTATACATAGCTATAATTTAAAATAAAAAAACCTCATTTGTACTATTTACATTTTATATTACTTATATATACTTATAATTACAATTATAAATTATAAATACCTTGTATATTTTTAAAACATTAGAAAATAAAAACGGATTGTTCTTGTATATATTTACATATATTTATATATGTTTATTATATATATCTCATATAGTACTTATTATATACATCATAATATCATTACTATCATATACAGATATATAAATATATATTATATCTTTGAAACTATGCGAAAATAAAAGTCAATAAAATATAAAAAACTGAAAACTAAAAAATTTAGAAAACATAAAAAATATAAAATATTAAATATCCATAAAAATTAAATATCGTTAAAAACCTATAAAATAAAAAAAGCAAAAAAATCCAAAAATTATTATTGTTTATTTTTAGATAATAATTCACATATCCACGACTTGCTCCATGTGGTTCGTAACTCTACCATACACTATACACATATTTTGTAGATTTAAAATAAAAATAAATTTTGATTCACACATTTTCATTGGATTATCATACATTGTTGGATGATTGTTGATAGATTTGGTTGAGTGAGTACCGAGAGCCGAGAAAGATGTCGATACAACGATTGTCGGATCTGACTTGTCGGACATTGCAGGCCCTCCAACACGAGACACTAGGTACCTCATACTCCTAAACTATCACATACCCATGTACGTACCATATTCTTTACCTCATACACCCGAACCATCAAATACCCATGTACGTACCATATTCTTTACCAACCCACATACTCACATACTTACATACATGTACACCACATATCTACAGAGATATCAACCAACGGACTTATCCTTATGTATACATACTTACCTACTGATACATCCACATGAATTTATTTACACTTTTTTTATCACATTTACATACTTGTCTAATTATCTTAGAAATTTTATAAGATGTCGAACTAGATGACCAAGCGACACTGCTCGAATGTAACAACACCTAAAACACTTTGTTTTAGATATGGACCAATTTGGTATATTTTCCCAACCTATTCTACACCTACCCTTGTACATGCATACATCACGAGTTGCAAGGTTCCATGAGAGTTATTTCCTCATTTGTAAAGGTAAGATCTCGGTAGGTGTGAAAAATGGGAAAAAATGTAACACATAATGAGGCATTACTTCTCAAATTGTG
Source organism: Ottelia alismoides (assembly GCA_037367405.1). Taxonomy (NCBI): domain Eukaryota; kingdom Viridiplantae; phylum Streptophyta; class Magnoliopsida; order Alismatales; family Hydrocharitaceae; genus Ottelia; species Ottelia alismoides. The sequence continues at coordinate 558,425 of JAZKJV010011012.1, forward strand.
TTACATAGACCTCCTAGGGCCACACCTTACCCGGTGTGGAAGGAGGCACACATGTGTATAAGGTTTTATGTGGTTTCATGCAATACTCTAAATTTCATTCTACATGTTGGGCTTATTTACAAATAAATAATGAAAAATTACTTCACAATGAAGTTAGTTTTATATTGCATTTAAATTGTACATTATATATCAACATGATCATTTTCTAACATATGAACATATGAATTTTAACATTAGCAATAAATTTTAATTTGATAACTTAATTGACATATGAAATATAATTGACATTAAGTTTGAAATTAGCATCTAAATAAATAACACATATTGTATAATGAACATATTTCTAATGAACATTAAAATTGAAGGTATATAGTTATACCTTGGTAGAGAATCATGGGTGAAGGAGGAGGCGGAGGATGAATTGACGTATGTGCTTGACGCTAAATACACCATGGTGGAGACTATGGTGGTAGGAGGCTCATGGGTGAGAAATATGCTCTTGGCAAGAGGGTGGTGGTTGTTGGGAGTTCAGGTGCAAGGGGAGGAGGTGGAGTACTATGGAAAGGGGACTCCACATAAGGGGAGCATCACTCGTCCAAGAGGGAAGGTCTCCAGAGGAGCTCACCAGAAAGGGGAGGTCATGTTAGGATTGTGGGATCGATAGGCAAAAGGGGAAAAGGCTTCTGGCTTGAAAATTTTATCAGACTGTGCGAGCACACTTGTGATTACTAATAGTCACATATTTTCTAGCACATTTTTGTGACTACTAGTGGTTGAATTTAGAAGCATCTATTTCTTCTTTTTATTTTGTGATCACTCGTTTAGATATGCAACCATATTTTGTGAATTTGTGCTCACAATATACCATGCGACCACAAACCCACAACTTGTGGTCATAAGCTTGAGCTAGTAAAACATTAGCTTTCTTGTAGTGCAAAAACTGACTGCTCAAAATGATTTTGTATAATTCCACAGGAAAATGGCATGACTTCTCGTAAACAAGCCAATAAGGACATATTGTTATAGATGACTTAAAAGCAATCTGGTAATATCAAAGAACTATATCAAGCAACTAAGATTCGTTATTCATATATGGTCAAATAAGCTTTTAAAGTATCATCTATCTCTCTACTCAATGCTTCGATCATGCCATTAGTATGAGGGTCATATGGACATGCAATATGATGATTAATGTTGTACTTCCGAAAAAAATACTTCTCTGTTGATAAAATGACTACTCTCATCTAAAATCAATAAAATCCCAGACTATAAGATAATGTTGTCTTTTATAAATCGATAAGAAGTACAACTATCTATTGAACAGACATAGATATCTTCAACCCATTGACTCGCATAATCATTGACTAATAGGATACACTTAAATTCATGGTTTTTAGAAAGGAGAACATGTAGCCAGTGCCCCATGCACCAAATGCATTGAATATCTAAATGAATTTTGGAGGCATTGTATCTTTGTATTCGATTATTCCTTCTATTTTCTAACAGTCATAGCAACTTAAAATATGTTATGTTATCCTTGAAAGTAGAGGACCACCGAAGGTCATCTTCTGTTGATGTTCACTTCTTAGAGTGATGTCCTCCTGCCTCCAACTTATGCTAGTCAGTGGGGACATTTGTGTACTCCTCCCGATGAATGTGCATTCACTGGATACAATCCACTCCTTAATGATTAAGGAACATATCTTTCTAGTAGTAAAAAATAATTTTGGGAAAGAACTTGTCAAATTTTTTTGCTTAAACCAATCTTATGAATTTCTTTAGTCAGAATTGTGTTCGGGTCGGGGTACTAATTTTGTTAATCTAAACAGATAATTTCCATTATGTCCTTAACTCCAAGCTAGTCCTTTTATCTCTATAGAAAATTCCGGAAGCAGAAGGATCTAACGTATTAGACATGTCTTATCATCATTCTTTTCATGTAGCCAACGTATAGAAAAATGGACAATGAAAAAAATTACCTTTGAGCGAAGAATGTGAGACCTAAACATATCAAATGTGAAAATAAACTACCATTTTTTCCATTGGCATAATTTTCCTATGCCTCATCCAATTTTTGCAGACATAGTGTATAAAAAATGATATTTCATATCATGATCTCGAAATGAGAAAGATCAATCGGGTGACTGTAGGACAAATGCCTGAGTAACCAATAAACCCATGTTCCATATACCTAATACAGGAAAATCGAGCTAAATACCTTAATGAACACATGCACTTATATACTAATATTACATTCATATAATACATGCCTATCAATAAGAAGTACAACATAATATTCAAAATTACATAAAAATATGCAAAAATAAAATCCAGAAAATAAAAGATGTTGTGTTATATGCATGTATATATGTCACACTATCCATGAAACCTAAAATAAATTAGTATGCAAGACCTACTTATGACCTCTCACAAAAACAGAGACCCTATGCCTCAGACGCTTGAATAGAAAAATAGGAAAAGTAAGAAACCATATAGAAATACTGTATTATATATCATATTTGGATAATTAGGTTAAGGAAGTTCGAATTGAATAAAGTTTAAATAATTGATTTCCTAATAATTAATTAGTCGATTAATCCACAAAATTTCACGTGAAAATACTTCTATGTGCACCTAAAGTGATGAATGCAATAAAAGGGAAATATTTTAAACGATTCCATCTCTTTTCTTGCAGCTCATAGAACAATTGCTGATGAGATTTCCATATGCAATGATCATTGCAGGACACATCAAGGTCAAGAAGATCCTTTCAATACAATGCAACAGAAATATGAGAATAACGATAACAACAGCAACATTCAAGAGGAAGAGACGTCTGCATGGCTGCAATCCGCATTGGACGACCCCTTCCTCAGAGAGCTATGGTCCGACCTTTTCTTCGCCGAGACAAAGCCCGCAGAGGACGCGGGTGCTCCGGTGGAGCATGTAGCCATGCCAGATCGACCCACCAAGACCAAGGATGCGGACAACGAGGGCGTTGGAGAGAGCTCCTCTTCCACAGGGTCGGGGACGAACGAAGGGATGATAAGGAAGAAGAAGACGGACGGCGGCAGGCGTAAGAGAAAGGGGAGGAAGCCTGTTGAGGAATCTGACTACGTGCAAACTGATGAGGTAAGGGTATCTCTAATGGAGAGCAGACCCTCTACTACTAGCCGTGGCCTGGATGTGTGAAATAGATTCCTTTTAAAAATCCAACCATATGAATGGAATGCATGTTCTTTGTTCTACATATCTACTAAATCTCTTGTTGATCTGGGATTCTACCATTTTATCTCAAAGGTTAACCAAAAAGTGAAATCTAAATGATTTTTAAATCTGACTATGTTGACTTTTTCGTTGATCTATGAGATAAATTAATTAGGACCTCGGATCAACATGAAATTTAATGGATATATAGAACAATAAACATATATTCCATCCATACACGATTGCGGTGGATAGAGACAAAGGATCCTCTGTTACAATAAAACATGGGATCTTATGAATGAGGATCAGACGACCTCGAGATGTGTGCCGATCATCCCTGGCCCTTTAAGAGGGTCGTCCCATCCTCATCTAATGGATCCCCTACTTTGCAAGAGGAACTGTTACAAGAGAGGGTCCGTTTCCTTTTTAGCAAAGTATACGTATTGTGGTAGAGATGCAAAAGGTTATAGATATATCCGTATCCGACACATCACCGTCTCCGTTTTATACAGTTTTTTACATCAATATCCGTATTCATTTTAAAAGGGATACAGATATATGGATATCATTTTGATATCCACCAACATCCGTATATGTATCTATATATACGTTTTCGTATATAAACATAGTCATAGATTTATCTTTAACCCTATACAACACAATTTTATGACTTCTTTTACCATATTTGTATAACTTTTATGATACAAACACATTTAGTAAATCTATATCATGTACTTCTCATCTGATTTGCATGCATTTAAGTTGATTTTATAGAACATTTCTAACATTACTCGTATGCGATCAATATCCGTTTTACATCAATATCCATTTTTAAGGATATGATAAGATAATTTCAATATCCATCAATATACGTACCCGTATCTGTATTTGTATTCAAAAACAAATAAGAATACGGTAATACCCAAATCTTCATCTGTATCCGTCCATTTACATCACTATTCGGTGGACAATAGAGGATCTCCTTTGGTGGGTAACTTTTTCTCATCTGCGGTTTACGAGGGCATACGTGTAAAAACACCTCAACGAGGAAAACTTTGCGAAAGCCCCTCAGAAGTTGAGATACTCTTAATACACAACGCTACGGTAAATGGGTTGGATTATTATATAGAAGATTCCAAATTTGGGATCTACATAAAAATAGTCCGGTAATCATAATATTTTAATCTTGAGCATTCGAGTGTTGCAACATATCGCTAACAATATTGTCTTTTTCATCAAAAAGGAAAACTAAAAGGATATAAAAATTAGTATCTAATGAGCAATATGCCGTCTTATTTTAAATATTTTCATTGAATATTTTCATTGAAACCTTGGAGATATGGCATTTTTGTATTGATAAGTAAAAAAAGGGTAAATTACAAAAAATAACTCCAAATAAATATATATATATATATATATATATATATATATGTATGTATGTATGTTTTGATTTTCAACTACGTGCATGTAACGAAGAGAGTAGTAAACTTTCAATTTTAGACTTTAACGTCGACATAAAGAGTTGCACAGGCTTCAAAATAAAAGATCAACTCCCTCTTTATTATAATTGAGGTCTTTCTTGTAAATTATCCAAAGAGGGGGCATGACTATAAAAAATCCATAACCCTACACCCACTTGGTTCGGCATTGGTAAACATAAGATATACAACATCTTTGTTTCTGGACCATTTGCAAATGATTTGAGCTTCTATATATGGAGAAATTACTGTCAATTTTATGAGCTAGATATGAGCATGTACATGATAAATATGATAAAAGATTGATCGTAACTTTTGTTGCATCACGAAGGAAAATGAGTACCAGTCGACTGAAGTGGGAGCACGAACACGGGGAGCATCATCCTCCAGGAGAAGTCGCTCTTCTGAAGTGCATAACATGTCGGAGAGGGTCAGTATTTTGAGATTAAATAAGATTTGAATCATGGTATTTTGGATGAAAGGTTTACTTAACTAATTTTGAATTGTGGCTAATCTTTTGAATGGCTTTCTTTCCATGTAGAGGAGAAGAGACCGGATCAATGAGAAGATGAAAGCACTCCAAGAGCTCTTACCTCATTGTAACAAGGCATCATAATTTCTACCCTCTTAATAATTGAATCCTTTCCACTTATATTAAACTCATCAAAAATAGTTTGAATTGGAAGTGTGACATAAATTTTCTCAGGCTGACAAGGCATCGATGCTGGATGAGGCAATAGACTACTTGAAATCTCTTCAACTTCAAGTGCAGGTTGGTGCCCCCTCATTCCCACGTTATTGGAAATTTACCATAGATTTTTGGATAATATCTAGTGCCAAGCTCTCTAGAAGATGTAGAATACGACTCAACAAAATAGTATTATATATAACAACTACAATACATCCCACTTGATATACCTGGCTCAAATACACATTCACTTTTCTCTTTGCTACTTATCTTACACATCCTACTCGAACTTCTTCGCAAGAATTACCACTTACTTGACACATTACAACTCTCTCTAGTTCTTCCCACTTGCTTGTTCACTTGTTGCCTTGCTTGCATCCCACAAAATGGATCTCAAGGCATGTTTTTATTTGTGTCACAATAGCCTTGATATTTCTAAAAAAGTTGGATTTTTCTTTACTCGAAGACATTTATTTATCTATAGAAGATATTTCTAGAATATTAAAGTCTCATATTTTCAAGAAATTCCTATAAACTTAGAGTTTCACTTACTTAAGAAATTTCTAGAGGATAGAGAAGTTGGTGGTGGTCTTTTTTAACACTCTCCCTCAATACCAACTTCACTCATGGTAAGTTGAATCTAGAAATTTTGATACTTGGATATTACAAGCCCCTTTGTAAGTATATCAACTACTTAATCATTTGTCTTATCCATCCTTATTATGTCTTCTTCATATGTAGTGGATTTGTGCAAACCTTCATTTCAACTGCAACATGGATGTGCATATGATTAAACTTACATAGTCTCGTAGATCATTGAAGTAGCATGGTTGAATCTCCTTCGATCTCGTACCAAGTAGGATGTGATTTCTTTGGAGTTTCTTGATGAACACCACTGTAACAGGGGCTGACTATCTCCTATATAGGCTTGAGCATATGCATATTTATCAAAGTCTTTGAGACTACTTCTATTTGCAGAAACTTCCCATGATTTTCTTCTAACTAATTTTCCAATGTTGTTCTTGTTGGAAATGCGAGCCCACGGCGAGCCATTATGCAATAAATGTTATTGCACATATCATTCCCTGATCTGAAATGAAGAATGAATAATTTGTATAATAGGTCCCTTAGTACAATTAGGGTTATGTACCATGGCCATCTTAATAATCATACAGCTGTTGATTCAACTATTGAATCATAGAGGCTGGTGCTTGGATGAATATCTAAAGAGTTAGATTGAGGACTCATCAAGCACCGTCAAATGATTGTTAAGAGATGATCTCCAGCCTGAGTAGGAGATGGCAATCCTTATCTCTGAAGGCTGATATCTGACCGACCTCTTGATGCAGGTCCTCTGCATAGGAATAGAGATTCGGAGGTGTCAGATTAGTTAGGTCAAAGAGTTGACTTAACGAGATCGAAATAACCAAAGTCCTATATCATATGCTGTCATGATATAGGCACGCATCCTCTGACCGGAGACAGATGTGTTGCTATATGTCCAATTATGTACATTTGGCAGACCAATAGGTTGATGACCTAATCAAGGTCTATACACCGGCGCGCTGGTGTGCATATAAGGGCATATGAGTAATACGATCTCTCAAAGGGATCATACAGGTTCAGTTACTGAACCGGAAGACATGAGCTCACTCATGAGATATTGGGAAGAATCAAATTCCATGCGCATGGTCGTCTCGCTTTAGAAGCTTGACTGAATTTGTAGGTTTGATATATACTTTTAGTATATGATCAAGACCTAGGTATGATATATACTTTTGGAAAGTGTATGATCGATACCAACTCCGAATGATCGAATGAGAAACTTACTGATAAAACCACGAAGTAGACAGTATAAAGTTGATCCGATACTTCGGGTTTAATCTGAGTCTTCCAGTATGCAGGATGTCCAGGTATTGGGAATACCTGAGGGTGATTTGATCATAAACGGTTGTATAACCATGACGCTTCCATTCCTAGGGAGTGATGAAACGGGTCTGGATTTTAGTGACTCCTCTCAGTAGAGAAGTGATCTGATCTTGGTCCAAGTATTGGACATTGATCTGAATGTGATTCAAATACAATGAGAAGATTAGATTTACGGTCTTGATTTAATCAAGCATCTATGGGAGGCCCGCGATCTGGATTTGAGATATGATCTCAATATCCATGTCACTATACGTGGAACAATACAATCGCCATGTCCTTATCTCCAAGTATCTGCGGAGAGATTGCATTATTCTTGAAGGGTTCAAGAATAATTCCGTAAGATCTAAGCAATGAAGAAATAATGATTAAATGTGATTTAATCATCTTGATGTGTGAAGAAATTATCCAATTTAATTAAATGTGATTTAATTAATGTGGATAAGAATAATGTAAATAGAAATATCCAATTATTCATAATATATTATAAATGTGATTTATAATGTATTAGAGAGAGCTAATTATAATTTATATGTGTTGATTAATTATTATGTGTATTGGATACACATTGTGTAATTAATTAACAATATGAATTATATGTTGTTTTGGGTTGTGAATATGATTCACAATTTTTTCCATGGCAAGAATGCAATATTCTCAAATATAATTGTGAATTATTTTTGAAGAATAAAATCCAACAAATTTGTTGCAAATAAATAAGAGAGAAAAATCAAGGAGATATGCAATCTCATGGGAATCCATGAGATTGCCTCCTTGGACTCCCATAGTGGGCGGCACACCATTCCTATATGGAATGGGTGGCCATCCAACATGGAAGGTGCATGGAGATGAAATCTCCATGCACATTCTCTCCTTATTTGTTGGGTTGATTTAGGACTAAATTATATTTGATTTTTTCAAATATATTTTAACCTAAATTTGTTGCTTTTGACAACAACAATCTTGGCCATTGGATTGACACAAATCAATCTCATCCATTGATTTTATGTGTCCCATGGATTGAGATCCATGGATCCCAAAACCCTATAAATAGAGAGGCATTTTATGCTCTCTAATGACTTGCAATATTGGAGCTCTCTCTCCCCCTCATTTCTTCATACACGCCATCCCTTTCTCCCTCTCTTGTTGGTGGCCGTCCACCATACCCTAGAGGAGAGAACCGTCGTCGCCTTCGCCACCGCGCCGCCGCTTCGACGTTCTTCGGTTCTCCGTCTTCTTGGAGAGTTCCTCTCACGAAGGAGACATTTGATCTCGTGCGACTAGATCAGGAGCAACCATGCTTGGATCATCTTCTTGGATTGCGAGGACAACGCGGTTCATCCCCGCGCTCGCAAGCAGTCTCGCCGACGATCGGACTTGAGACAGGAGGTCTCTTTCTTTAGAGACTTGATCAACCACGCTTCAAGAGGTATTGCATTATACTTGTTGTGGTTATAGATGAAACGATCTGAGAATGGTTCTCGGATCATGTGGTTTCATCGAATAAAATTTTTTTAATTCCGCTGCACCGAACAACTAGTACGACTAGTCGTTCTTCATCGTATCCGATACGACGATCACGCTTCCGTGATGCGCTTGAGGATAATTCTATATCCTTCAAGTGGTATCAGAGCCTTAGGTCGACGGTTTCGAATATGATTCGAAAAACCGAGGACGACTTGGGTTCGTTTAGGTCGCGAAAGTTTTTATCGCATTTGATTTCGCAGATCTGTTTAGTAAATAAATTCGGCACTGTTTAAATTGTTTAAACACGAATTTAATACTTGGATTTTGTTCCCCATTTAATAAGGAAACCATAGGATCTGAGTTTACGTAAATCGGATTTCGTATGCTCTAGATATGGTTGTTTTAATGAACATGTATGCACTGTTGCGGGAACTGTAGATCTGAACGTGATTAAAATGTTAATTACTGTTTAGACTTGCCTCGAAATGCGTGTAACATCACTTGGATTCTGTCCTAAATCAAATTAGCAATCTATGAAAATTGATTTTGTCTAATTTGGATTTAATATGATTGAGATATGCTAATTTTAGTAAGAAGGGGTCACTGCTGAAATTACAGTCCTAATCAAGAACCAAGTGATTGTCAATTAGTGAAATTAATTGTTAATTTCGTGAAATAATCATGAAAAATATTTGTGAAATATTTGAAGATGATTATTTACATAATTGACTTGGCCTCATCCAATTAATTGATTAGATTTGATCTAAATCTTAATTGGGAACACATTCATCAAACTTAATGTTTGATTGGTGATTGTCATTTAATCATTTAGTGAAATTAAATTGTTTAATTTATTAGAATAATTGTGCATAAATATTTGTGAAATATTTGATGATAATTATTCCCTTAAATGACATTGCCTTAACCAATAATTGATTAAGATGTGATCTAAATCATAATTGGAAACCACAATCTTTCAAACTTGATGCTTGAATAGGATTTGGGAATTTGTCTAGCAAATTTCCTTATAATCAAAAAAAATGTTTTGATTATTACTATATGGTACAATTTCGGTTGAATAACCGATGATCATCTCAAGTACAAATTAATCAATTTGGCATTATCCTTTCCCGAGGCGGATATGGTGCCTAGTCGGAGAGCATTGGGGTTGCGGGTTGCAACGTATGTGGTCCGTCCCACTCTCGTCGGTACTGGCCATGACAGCGGGTAGGGCCGGGATAATGTCCGAGGGATTAAGATGTATTTTTCTAATTATTAAAATTCGAATTAATACGTATTTTGAGATATTACCATATATATTCAAGTAAAATAATCAAGTTTGATTGATTGAATTGGATTGATAATTAATTTAATATGATTTAATTTAATATGATTAAATTGATTATGTCCAATTGAAATACTCTAATATGATTAGAGATAATAATTTCCTTGGAAGAATTAATTATGTGAATATGATTCACGATAATTAATTAAAATTTGAATATGATATGGAGGATCACATAAGTGACATCCATGGTCTCCCGTCAAGGCGGAGGGTTCCGTCGCCAGGGATTGCATGTGGGAGACGCCTGTCCGAAGTGACAGCTCCTGTATGCAAGCGCATCTGGATCGGGCTCGTCGCTTCTCGAAAGAGTAAGGACGTATGCGTAGTGACCCCAATATCGGGTCCTCATATTATTGGGGCGATATTGGATTGCGCATAGCGAGTTGTATTCCTGTTGACGGTTGGTTCAATTAATGACGGGTCAACATTGCCTTAGGGGTGGTGGGCCCGGGTGTTAAAGACCGAATTGGGAGATGCAAGTTGGACTTGCAAGGTGGAAGGTGTTCCCGCTTCTTTTTATCCGAGTTGTAGGTTCTCATATTATTGGGATGCAACAAAGATAAGGAAGGAGATCCCAGATCTTGCTTGAGATATAATGGTAAGTATATCTCTTACATTGAAAGTGATTAAGGGAATGAACTTTCAATGTTGACATGGCAAGACAACTTTGATATAAAAATTCCTAAATCAAAGTAAAATATGTATATATAAATACATACATTTATGCAAATTTCTTATTTCAGATAATCCTTCATTAAAACCCACTCAATGATATACTCAATAATAACCAGTAAAATATCATGGATTGGACTCAATGATCCAGATATTGTATTTGCAATTGAACACATAATGTATGTGGTTGCAATGTGCAAGTTTCCTCATAATAATGAGGAATGACAATTAAATAGATAATAGGACTACAACCCTAGGGTTTGTATGTCTCTATAGTCTTGATCTCATCGAATGTACTTTGGAAGTATCGTGTCGATGATGATCGCAATTGTCAAATAATCCTTATAAAAATCAATGAAGATATTATGGCATACATATGTGCTCTTGACATTTAATCATGGATGACATGGTTCTCTGCATCATGTAGAATGGTAGCTCTATAAAGAGATGATGTATTCAAATTGTTTGAGTACCTACCTGAACCTATGTTTCAAGAGTTTAGATGGATGTAGATGATGAGTGTCATTATTCTACTATCTATACTCTAGTCATTCATGAAGCTTCATAATATTCATATTGTATGAATTTAATGAAGCATGTATAAATGTTGAAAAACTCTTACTTTGAATTCTTTTGAATTTAAAATAAGAGATCCTCTGTCTTGAGCAATGGTTGCTTATAGATAAAGGGAGCGCAATGGAAGCATGGGTTGGACCCAAGAAAGAAGGAAAGTCAAAGAGTTGACTGGACTTCTGTAACTTCCATATGACATCCAAAGAGTTGGATGAATGCCAATACTGCAATAAGTTGATGTGTTGATAGTATGACTATCAAGTCTATCTAGAATCCTTAGAAAAGGACTCGGATGGAGCATCAGAATAATCTACATAAATCATTGATATTGACTTACTTATTGAATAAGATAAAGTCAAATAATTGTATCTCAATCTTCTGATGACATTTGCAATAGGTTGCATATGTTTTAGAAGACCAGAAAATTTGATCTTAAGGTCTATAGTTATCAACATGGATATTGATGCAATTGTTGCAACAGTCTCTGCTGGATTGATAGACTTGTTAATTTCAGTGGGAGAGCCCTTTAGTCTTAGAGAATGTCTCTATGATCTAGACATTAGAATACACTCATTGTTTGTTTCTAAATGTTGGAAATAAACATGAATTCTGAGATAGAACTATCATAAAGAGTTATGATGGATATATTTCAGATTGTAATCTAATAATCTAGTGGACTCCAATAAATTAGAAAATTAATGAATGGTTCATTAACATTTCTAAATACTGAAATTAAACCTTAAGATCAATAGGAGGATGAAGATCATTTGACAATGATCTAGCATCAAGCTTTGGACATTTGTCTATTAATTTGATCAATAGACTAGTAAGAGATGAAACTTTAGAATGTCTAAAATTTCAAAACTTACATACTTATGAATATTGTATTCCAAGAAAAATGTCCAATACACCCTTCTTTGGGAATGGTGTAAGATGTCAAGGTATTCAGGATCTCATACATATTGATGTATGCAGATCATCTGTATCATAGTAAACATTATGGATATGTGATATCTATTGATGATTGTATGATATGGGATTTCTTCTCTTCACCTAAGAAATCTTTGAAATGTTCAAAGATTTCATCAATTTTGGTTTAGAACCAAAGTTTGAAGGAAGATAAAATGAATTTGATCTAATCTAGGTAGCAAGTACCTACTAGATAAATTCGAAGAATACCTTATGGAGATATGAATATCATTTCTATCTTGATCCTCCTAACACACCTTAACTCAAAAGAAGTTATAGGTAGATACAATTGGATCATGTGTGACATGATCTTATCAATGTTGAATTTTAGCATAATTATCCCTTAGTTTCCAGGTATATATGTGTAGTAGAGACTACAATGTATATCCTAAATAAGGTTCCATGTATCTTGGAATCTAGCACTTGAGAGTGCTGCTTCATTAGGAAAATAAAGGATGGTATTGGATACCTACTTTATGACCTTGAGATTCTTAAAATATCTCATCTCCGAGAATGTGATTCTTAGAGGTTGAGACTCTTGAGAATCAAGATGAAAATGAAGTATAGGAACTCATTTTTTTGGAGAAGATAATGAGACTCCTGAAATTGGAAACTAAAAGGACAATTAAAGATGAAACACTAATACCTCTTCAAATGAGTTTGAGGATGGATTCCATGTGTTAGAAAAATCTGACAATGATCGAACTTCATGTGATGAAGCTTCTGAAGATCATAGCATGGATAAATGGATAGCAATAAAAGTCTAATGTAGACTTCATATACAAGTGTTGTGTATGGACCCTCGAGGATCCACCTATATGGGTAAGACCTGTAAAGGTGTAAATGGATCTTCAAGAGATAGGGAACCTGATGAGAAGGTAGAGATCTTCAAAGCAAGGTTCGTAGCCATAAGCTACACACTGGAAGAGAAGACATTGCTTGCAATGAGACTTGCTCTTCGGTGACCATGCTTAAAACCATCATAATATTGCTAACCTTAGCTACATAACTTGACTATTGCATCTTCAAGATGTAAGTCAATATTGCATTCCTCTACGAATGCCTCTTTGAGGATATTCCTATGAAGTAGCCCCAGGGCTTCATGGTTGAGGAAAGCAAGGTGTGCAAGCTAAGGAATCCATCTATGGACTCAATTAAGCTTCTTGAAGTTGGATCATAAGATTTGATGAAATTATAAATGTTATGATTTCAGATAGAATCTTGATGAACCATATAAAGCTTAGTGGGAGTGCTTTTGTGTTCATCGTGCTAAATGTAGATGATATCCTAATCATTTAAAAATGATATAAGGATAACAATTAGTGTTTTATAATCTGGTTGCTCCATAACTTGAAATATGATTTCAAAGATGCCTCTCAGATCTTAGTTCTGAAGTTGTTCAGAAGCAAAGAGAAGAGGATAATGGGACTGTGACATTTATAGTACATCTTGGACATATTCCATTTTATGGAAAATTCCAGTAATGGCTTCCATCCCTTAAGATATGGTACTGACCTATCTAAAGGGATAGCACCTCAAAGAGTTGAGGAAGTGAATGCTAGAACTACTTGCCTTTGGGCATCAGTTCTGAGAAGCCAAGTGTGTGCTAGATGTGCACAAAAGCCAGATGGCTGCCATGCAGTGGGAGTAGTAAACTGTTGCTAATCCTACTATGGAAATAAAACACTTGGTTGCAGTAATGACAAAATCTTCATAGATGACAAGATTTTTGAGATAGTGATCTCAAAGTCTTATCTTCAAAAACTTAAGACTTTATACATAGAGATCTAAAAGGTCTTAACTGTGGATACCTTAAGAGATAGTGATCTCCAGGAATAAGGATATTCTGATAAGGATTATGGAAATACTGGTTATGATAATTGTTAAGTTGTAGTGTCAAGGACACTATAACTAACACGATTGAGTATTAGTTGCATAAGATGCAACATTCGCATTGGATGCGAGCACTGTTACTAGGGATATGCAAGTGCCGTAAAAGGACTTGGCGTAGTCTCACGGGAACAGAGTGACTGATCAGCTTACCTAGCTATTTTCTAAATAGCCTATGATTGTCACATGAGTGTGAGTTTAAATGATTAGCCCATTAATGGCTCTTTGGGCTAGTGGGAGATTGTTGGAAATGCGAGCCCACGGCGAGCCATTATGCAATAAATGTTATTGCACATATCATTCCCTGATCTGAAATGAAGAATGAATAATTTGTATAATAGGTCCCTTAGTACAATTAGGGTTATGTACCATGGCCATCTTAATAATCATACAGCTGTTGATTCAACTATTGAATCATAGAGGCTGGTGCTTGGATGAATATCTAAAGAGTTAGATTGAGGACTCATCAAGCACCATCAAATGATTGTTAAGAGATGATCTCCAGCCTGAGTAGGAGATGGAAATCCTTATCTCTGAAGGCTGATATCTGACCGACCTCTTGATGCAGGTCCTCTGCATAGGAATAGAGATTCGGAGGTGTCAGATTAGTTAGGTCAAAGAGTTGACTTAACGAGATCGAGATAACCAAAGTCCTATATCATATGTTGTCATGATATAGGCACGCATCCTCTGACCGGAGACAGATGTGTTGCTATATGTCCAATTATGTACATTTGGCAGACCAATAGGTTGATGACCTAATCAAGGTCTATACACCGGCGCGCTGGTGTGCATATAAGGGCATATGAGTAATACGATCTCTCAAAGGGATCATACAGGTTCAGTTACTGAACTGGAAGACATGAGCTCACTCATGAGATATTGGGAAGAATCAAATTCCATGCGCATGGTCGTCTCGCTTTGGAAGCTTGACTGAATTTGTAGGTTTGATATATACTTTTAGTATATGATCAAGACCTAGGTATGATATACACTTTTGGAAAGTGTATGATCGATACCAACTCCCAAGGATCGAATGAGAAACTTACTGATAAAACCACGAAGTAGACAGTATAAAGTTGATCCGATACTTCGGGTTTAATCTGAGTCTTCCAGTATGCAGGATGTGCATGTATTGGGAATACCTGAGGGTGATTTGATCATAAACGGTTGTATAACCATGACACTTCCATTCCTAGGGAGTGATGAAACGGGTCTGGATTTTAGTGACTCCTCTCAGTAGAGAAGTGATCTGATCTTGGTCCAAGTATTGGACATTGATCTGAATGTGATTCAAATACAATGAGAAGATTAGATTTACGGTCTTGATTTAATCAAGCATCTATGGGAGGCCCGCGATCTGGATTTGAGATATGATCTCAATATCCATGTCACTATACGTGGAACAATACAATCGCCATGTCCTTATCTCCAAGTATCTGCGGAGAGATTGCATTATTCTTGAAGGGTTCAAAAATAATTCCATAAGATCTAAGCAATGAAGAAATAATTATTAAATGTGATTTAATCATCTTGATGTGTGAAGAAATTATCCAATTTAATTAAATGTGATTTAATTAATGTGGATAAGAATAATGTAAATAGAAATATCCAATTATTCATAATATATTATAAATGTGATTTATAATGTATTAGAGAGAGCTAATTATAATTTATATGTGTTGATTAATTATTATGTGTATTGGATACACATTGTGTAATAAATTAACAATATGAATTATATGTTGTTTTGGGTTGTGAATATGATTCACAATTTTTTCCATGGCAAGAATGCAATATTCTCAAATATAATTGTGAATTATTTTTGAAGAATAAAATCCAACAAATTTGTTGCAAATAAATAAGAGAGAAAAATCAAGGAGATATGCAATCTCATGGGAATCCATGAGATTGCCTCCTTGGACTCCCATAGTGGGCGGCACACCATTCCTATATGGAATGGGTGGCCATCCAACATGGAAGGTGCATGGAGATGAAATCTCCATGCACATTCTCTCCTTATTTGTTGGGTTGATTTAGGACTAAATTATATTTGATTTTTTCAAATATATTTTAACCTAAATTTGTTGCTTTTGACAACAACAATCTTGGCCATTGGATTGACACAAATCAATCTCATCCATTGATTTTATGTGTCCCATGGATTGAGATCCATGGATCCCAAAACCCTATAAATAGAGAGGCATTCTATGCTCTCTAATGACTTGCAATATTGGAGCTCTCTCCCCCTCATTTCTTCATACACGTCATCCCTTTCTCCCTCTCTTGTTGGTGGCCGTCCACCATACCCTAGAGGAGAGAACCGTCGTCGCCTTCGCCACCGCGCCGCCGCTTCGACGTTCTTCGGTTCTCCGTCTTCTTGGAGAGTTCCTCTCACGAAGGAGACATTTGATCTCGTGCGACTAGATCAGGAGCAACCATGCTTGGATCATCTTCTTGGATTGCGAGGACAACGCGGTTCATCCCCGCGCTCGCAAGCAGTCTCGCCGACGATCGGACTTGAGACAGGAGGTCTCTTTCTTTAGAGACTTGATCAACCACGCTTCAAGAGGTATTGCATTATACTTGTTGTGGTTATAGATGAAACGATCTGAGAATGGTTCTCGGATCATGTGGTTTCATCGAATAAATTTTTTTAAATTCCGCTGCACCGAACAACTAGTACGACTAGTCGTTCTTCATCGTATCCGATACGACGATCACGCTTCCGTGATGCGCTTGAGGATAATTCTATATCCTTCAGTTCTATCTGATAATGCAACCCTCTGAGGTGGCTATGATAATGATTTATCAAAGACAACATTCCTTGATTTATAGCAATGAAAACTAGGGTTTGGTGTCAATCCACAAGGCAGATCAACAGTCGTCGAAACAACCTCTCATGAAACCCTAATAATTCAACCATTAACTCACAATATAAATTAATTGATGAAAAATAAAATGTGGAATTAAAATTTAGTATAACTCTATGAATGTGTGTATAGGTGTAAGTATGTGTAGAGTGTCAAACACATGGAAAAAACTAGATAGATCGGGAAAATGAAATCCAAAATTTGTGTTCCTATTGTCTATGTATTTTTACGTGGGTTTTTTATTTTACTTTTTATGACTTTTAATTTTTTTTATACATTTTTAATTGTTTTTACTTTTATAATTTTTGCTTCTTTTTATATTTTTTGATTTTTAATTTCTTTTTCTTTTAAATATATAAGACATGAATATATAAGGCTATATATAGTACAAAGTAAAATAATTATAAATACAACTAAAAATACTCAAAATTGGTATAATCATATTTCTTGATTGTAAATAATTTTACCATTTTGTGTTTTTTGAGGGATTTTCTAGTTTTATATATTTCTAAAATAAAAAAATATCCTAAAACTGGGATTAAATAGTTAGGCCAAATAATTTGAAGATAAACAAGAAAAATGAGTCAAAATTTCTCCAAATCAATTTTAGTATATAAATAATAATATGGAGAAAATTTGGGAACAAAAATAACTATTTTGGGATTTTTTATTTTTTCCTTTTTTTATTGGATTTTAGAGCTTTTAAATTTTTATGTGTTTTCTTTTTCTATTTTTAGGATTTTAGGTTCTAGAGTTGGGAAATACAATAATACACAGAATAATTTTTAGAGGATTTTTTCAAGAGTTTTTATATTTTTTTGGTAATTTTTAATTTAAACAAGGCCAAAAATATGCTCTTCTGATTTTTAATAATTATTTAAAATACTTAATTATAAAAATGAAAATATAACGTGAATGTATATGATAGCAAGAATTTATTCCTATTTTTTGGGATTTTTGAAGCATGAATGCTATTTTAATAAATGAAAAACAACCACAAAATTTCATGAACTGGAAAGGGTATTTATGCAATTAAAATAAAGTCAGGAATAAAACGTAATTTACCAAAATTATATAACTGGAATTAAAAGTTACTAGACTAAATCGAAATTACAAAAGCCATCGGGGCTTTGATGCAAATCACCACCTTATGTGGGGCCGCACGTGAGGTGACGTGGACTGGACCCCGAATGTAAACAGTGTGAAAGGTAGGGGTTACTATGCAAAATTTACACAAATATAAAATCATTCAAAGTATTTTATAGGACCAAATATAAAAAGGACAAAAAGGGGATGAGACCAGTAAATTACCCTCAAAGTACGTAAAGGCGAATGACCTTGATCTCCTCACTTACACATGTGTCAACCCTTGTACGGCTTATACCTCTTCGGCAACAAACATTCTAGATTAGATCCCCAAGGGGATCCTACGGCTGAAGCTCACGAAATCCAATAGTTGTTGATCAATCTAGGAGCTTCCCTCGATCGAATGGCGGAGGGAGGTCCAGGAAGAACACAAGAAGAACTCATGCTCAACGAGTTTGAATATGCCTGAACTCAGAATTCCGACCACTTGGGACCCCTCTAGCTATCTCTCTGCACTCCTACT
Organism: Ottelia alismoides; assembly: GCA_037367405.1. Lineage (NCBI taxonomy): Eukaryota > Viridiplantae > Streptophyta > Magnoliopsida > Alismatales > Hydrocharitaceae > Ottelia > Ottelia alismoides. The sequence goes on from JAZKJV010011012.1 coordinate 577,122, forward strand.
GCTCCGACGAGTCTTCCAAGTGCTCCAAAAGGGTCTGGAGCCTACTAAGGAGGGATCTGGAGCTCAATGATGCTTAGGAACTTGGAGATCCTTCTCCAACTCTGAACTTCAGCCCAGATGGGCTCCTGAATGCTTTGACCTGTTCAAAACAAAAAAAGGGGCCAATGGAAAACTGTCTCGACCCTATTAGAGGGAATGGAAGCAGAGCAAAATGAGGTGTATGGGAGTGTTGGGGAAGTGGAGAATACAGAGGGGAAGAAATGATTCCAATTGGTGGTTGGAACAGGAAATTCACGGTGATATAGAGGGTTGTCAGAGCTCTGTAGCTCCGATAAGGGCTAATTCTACACATAATCTAAAACACGTAATCAAAATACTAAATAAAATTCTGAATCAATACCATAGCTAAACCTAACCTAGAAAGCAAAGGAAAATCACCTCGAATGGTCGGGAAACCACGAGATCATACGTCGACAACCAAGAAGGTCGAAGATGGTGGGAACCATCGTCACACCAGCCTTCTTGTTGCAAGAACGCATGGCCAAGCTCGTTGTCACGAAGGTCAAGACTACGGGCAAGACCTAAGGGAAAGAAATGACGCTGGGGGGAATCGATTTGAAAATAGAGGAGGAGGTGGTCTTTGTACAGGCACAAGACGAAAGGATCTTCGACGTAGAATGGAGATCGAAGGACGAAGATATGATGCGAGATATGTACACAACGTGAATTGAGGATGTGCAAATATGACAACTCATGAAGGAATCGATGATCATCGTGCATTGTATCAATGTGTAGCAATTCGAGAAGAAGGGGGTTATGTTTTCCTGATGCTACATGAGTAGGGGGCAGAGGAGTTGACCCGAGGTCAATGAACAGAAGCGCCCCATCGGGCCACATCAGCATAGATAATGACAAAATAGAGTATAGAAATAATTAAAAATAAAATAATAAGTGAGATAATTAAATTTAGGTTAGAAAATAAATTTTTAATTATTTTATGTAGTATTTTACTATGCTTTTTATGAAGATATTTATGTTTTCATATTTATATATGTGCTTCTTTCTTATTTCCTTTTCCTGTTGTCTACTTTATGTAATTTACCCATAGGACTCTACTATATAAGAGAGCCTAGGGTTCTCAGAAATAAACAAGTGCTCTTATTTTCTCCAACATGGTATCAGAGCGACGGTCCTAGACCGGAGCTCTCGATTCCCAAGAAATCCTAACCCCGCCTTCAACCCGCTCCAGCGCCGCACCTCCTCTCCGACGCCTCTTCGGCTCGTGCGTGCACCGTTGCTCCCTCTCCTCTCCGGCACTACCACAAGGTCACCGCACAAGCCTCCCGCGCACAGTGCACCAACCCTAGCGCATCGCGCGCACGTCCTCGTGCGCATTGCGCGCACAACGCGCCTGCCCCAGCGCGCACCGCATGCTTGTTCTGCGGGCACAGTGCGCATCGCATGTTGTCCCGTGCTCGGGTACCGCCTCGGCTTCCTCCGTTGGTTGATGGCTTGGTGTGCATGAGTATACACATGCACCCGAACCCATAGATGTTTGTATAGACACACAAACTTTGATTTCTCACACCTGTAGCAGTCTTCTATCGGCAATATGTCAGAAAAAAAGGTTGATGTACCCACCATTGGCGCATTCAGAGGTCCAGCGCCAATTGTGAAGATGGACGGGACAAACTATGAGCTCTGGGCGATGCAGTTCATGAGCCTGATGAAGTCGAATGGGAAACATATTCTTACCGAAGAGGAGCCGATCGAGAAGACTGGGGTGAATGCCTCGTGGGAGGTAGATGATGCGTATGCCAAAGTCTGGCTATCTGGGACGTTGACGATAGAAATCGCCAACGATGTACTACATCAGCCCAAGGATAAGGCTATGTGGGATATCCTAGCGACGACATATTCATAGGTGCGGAATGAGACCAAGATACTTCAGCTGCAACATGATATTTTCACTGTCAAGCAGAATGGGCGCCCGCTTCACTCTTTGTATACATCCCTACGAGGGATGTTTGAGAAGCTCCATAGCTTCATGCCATTGACGGCCACTCCTGAGCAGCAGAAGACGTACAGGAATGCTACCATGGTAGGAGTATTCCTGGCTGCACTTGATCCAGAGTATGATGCTGCACGGTCTCAGATTCTTGCTGATGCTACCATTCCTCCTATGGAGGAATCTTTTCGCCGGTTGAGTCGCATTACTGTCCCAAGCTCAACTGCCAACCAGACACCTTCATCTATGGCAGCCTCTAGAGGAAGAGGTGGATCCTCTAACTTTCGTGGTTGTAGACACCGGGGTCGTGGGGGTCGAATTCGGCAACCATGCAGCTATTGCCGTCGCCCTCGTCACTCTGAGGATACATGCTACTCCAAGCATGGCTTTCCTGCATCGGCTCGAGTAGCAGAACAAGTTGAGTCCCCTGCACCTTCCTCGTTGGACCAACGTTTTGACGATCTTGTTGCTAGACTGAGGTATATCATGCCTCTTGATACAACACCTGGAGGTCAGTCAGATGTGGCAGTCTCTGCCTCTGCTAGTTCATCTGCCATAGCCAGAGCCAGTACCTCAGGTAGTCCCTTTTCTCTCACCTCTTATGATGGATCTATGATTTCCAACTAGATTATGGATTCTGGAGCGACCCATCATCTTTGTGCGGACAGAGAACATCTCAATATATATAGACCGGTCTCCTCAGGACGAACTGTAGTGATAGCCAATGGGACACATTCCCCAATCACTGAACAGGGGGAGGTTTCAGTTGACACCTTTCATGAGCCTGCGGAATGTGTTATACGCTCCTGATTTCTCTATGAATTTACTGTCTATTAGCCAGGTTACAAAGGATTTGAATTGTCGAGCTATTTTTGACTCATCATCTCTTGTTTTTCAGGACATAACCTCGGGCAAGGTGATTGGTTGTGGCTGTGAGCAGAATGGTCTCTACCGTCTGGTCAATACTCCCTATATTGGTGCATCTCTCCATCCTACAGGACCAGACTCTCCATATACCTGGCATCTGCGTTTTGGTCATCTCTCTCTCTCCAGAAGCTTTGTCGTGTCTTGCCCCAGATTTCTCCGAAGTCGTCTTTTCAATGTGAAGCGTGTCAGTTGGGAAAGCATCATCGGTCTACTTTCCCGGGTCGTCAGAGTCCGAGCAGTAACTCCATGTTTGAGTTAGTCCATATTGATATTTGGGGTCCAATTCGTGTTCCTGACCACCAGGGACATAGGTTCTATCTGGTTATAGTCGATGATTTTTCCCATTTGTTTTGGGTGTTTCTGTTGAAAAATAAATCTGAAGCAGGAAATGTGATTCAAATGTTTATCAATGAAGTTCAGAATGTTTTCTCTTCTACTGTGAAAATTGTGTGGTCTGACATGCCTTGGAGTTCTGTACTAGAACTTTGTCCTTGTTCTTTTCATCTCGTCGTATAATTCATCAAATTTCATGTGCTTACACTTCACAGCAGAATGGTGTTGCAGAGCGGAAACATCGTCATCTATTGGATATCACTAGAACCTTACTTATTCATAGTCATGCTCCTAACTCGTTCTGGAGTGATGTGGTTCTCACAGCTTGCTACTTAATAAATCGCATGCCCTCATCTGTCTTGAATGAGAAAACACCTCTCTCTCTCTCTCTCTCTCTCTCGCGCGCGCGCGCGCCTTTCCTGAGAAGGAGTTGTTCTCTCTTCCACCTCGTGTCTTTGGTTGTGTCTGTTTTGTCCATCAGTTGGTGCCAGATCTTGATAAGCTCTCTCCCAGGGCTATCAAATGTGTGTTTTTCGGGTACTCTAGGACTCAGAAGGGTTATCGGTGCTGTGATCCGCTGCGTCGAAAATATTTCGTTAGCGCTGATGTCACATTCTTTGAATCTGTCATGTTTTTCTCTCTTACAGGTGACCAAATGACTACTTCCCATTCTGATACCGAGGTCTCCTACATGCCACCTCCTCTTATGAGTTAGCTACCCTCTGTTCCATCTCCACCACCACCTCCACCCTTACCACCTCCAGTGACCATTGTGGCACCGTTACCTAAGTACTATACTCGTCGGTCCTCCTCTGCTCAAGGTCTTGGCCAGTCATCCAGCAGCCCTCAGGTTGGTTCTAATAACTTGATTACTAATGATGGGTCTGAGGATCCATTTATACAGGAACCACAACAGGATGATGATCATGGAGACTTGGACGTGCCTGTCTCTATTAGAAAGCAGAAGTGTACTTGTGCTTCCTATCCAGTTGCTTCTCATTTCTCATTTCATCGTCTGACGGGAGACTTCCAGATATTTGCGTTAGCCCTATATGCCGTCGAGATTCCACGTAATTACCAGGAGGCCCTCCATGATAGCAAATGGCGCCTTGCTATGGAAGAAGAAATGGTTGCATTGCAGTCCCGTGGTGTGTGGACACTTGTTTCTCCACCACCTGGCGCGTATATTGTTAGCTGCAAGTGGGTATTTACTGTTAAATACCATGCCGATGGAAGCCTTGAACGGTACAAGGCGAGGCTTGTGGCACGTGGTTTTACTCAGACATATGGAGTTGATTACATGGACACGTTCTCTCCAGTTGCTCGACATTCTACCTTATGTGTGTAGCTTTCAGTTGCGGTAGCACGGGATTGGCCGCTATTTCAGCTTGATGTGAAGAACGCATTTTTATATGGAGATCTACACGAGGAGGTCTATATGCAGCAGCCTCCGAGATTTGCTGCTGAGGGGGAGTGTGCACAGGTTTGTAGACTCCATAAGGCAATATATGGACTTAAACAAAGTCCTAGAGCGTGGTTTTAAAAGCTTTTTTGAATTGATTGAACGACAGGGCTTCAAGAGGTCAAGTGCAGACCATTCCTTATTTGTGCAGAAGATGCCTAGAGGTACTGTGGCTATTATGGTGTATGTTGATGATATTATTGTTACAGGAGATGATGAGCAAGGAATCAAGATGACAAAATATTTTCTCGATAGTCAATTTGTGACGAAGGATCTGACCCTAAGGTATTTCTTGGGGTTGGAATTTGCTAGAAATGCACAGGGTCTTGTGATGACCCAGCGGAAGTATGTTACAGATATGCTTGTAGAAACATGAATGACGGGATGTCGACCATCCACAACTCCTATGGATCCGAGTATGAAGCTATATGATGATGATACCAATGAAGTTGATAAGAGAAGATACAGAGAGATGGTTGGAAAGCTCATTTATGTTACAATCACCAGACCTGATATTACATTTGCAGTGAGTCGAGTCAGTCAATTCATAGAGCAGCCTCGACAGATACATATGGATGCATTACATATGATATTGAGATATCTGAAATCAACTCCAGGCTCAGGTTTACTCTTCGAGAAAGGAGACACACTCTCTGTATCTGTATATGTTGCAGATTATGCAGGTTGTCCCAAGGACAGGAAATCCACTTCAGGGTTTACAATATTTGTTGGCAATTCTCTTGTTTCTTGGGAAAGCAAGAAACAAACTATTGTAGCAAGATCTAGTGTCGAGTCTGAGTACAGGACTATGGCTCAAGCCAGTACAGAAATGATGTGGGTTCAAGCAGTGCTATGTGATCTACATGTTGAGATCCCTCTACCCATGGAGTTACACTGTGATAATCAGGCTGCCCTATTTATTGCAAACAATCCAGCGTTCCATGAGAGAACAAAACATATCGAGGTGGACTGTCATTATACCAGAGACATGATTCAGAAGGGACTGATCTCTACTTCCCATGTTAGCTCTGGAGAGCAAACCGCAGACATTTTCACTAAGCCACTGTCCAGGGGATCATTCCAGAAGTGTTCATCTAAGCTGAGCATGATCGATATCTGTGCTCCAGCTTGAGGGGGAGTGTGAAGATATTTATGTTTTCATATTTATATATGTGCTTCTTTCTTATTTCCTTTTCTTGTTATCTACTTTATGTAATTTACCCATAGGACTCTCTACTATATAAGAGAGCCTAGGGTTCTCAGAAATAAACAAGTGCTCTTATTTTATCCAACACTTTTATTTATTTTTATGAGCTTATTTATTACAAGTTATCATTTATTATTTTATTTATAGGTATATTTTATATTTTATTTTTATTTTATATTTTTGATTTCATTATTTTATTTTTTTAAAATTTCTATAGTCGTATCTTATTTTGTACACATAAATATATTTTTTATATTTTTCTGATATCATATGTATAATTAAATAAATAGATGTATCAATTATATAGGTATAAGTATAGGTATTTCATCTATATGTTTTTGTATATTATTTTGTTTTTGTGTTTCCTTTATGATTTTATTCTATGCTAAATATGTACATATGTTATAATAACATTTACAAAATTATAAAATACAAAATTATGAACATAATAAAAAAATGAATAAAATGAATATTTTATTCAAGTAAACTATACAATAGGGGTCCAAAACCTAACTTTTGCATCTTAACTCCAAATTAGATGAAACCACCTTCATTAATAGCTTATTAAAAGTTATATACAATTAAAGATTTTGATACATTTTGAGTTCATAAGGAGAAGATATGGGTCTGGGAAGTATGGGTTTTGGAATTTTGTTTAGAGTATAAAACGTACACTGTATATTATTTTTGTATGAAGTCAATTTTGTATTTTATTTGTATTTTTATCTTCTACTTTCATGATAAGCTTTCTTCGTTTGAGGTATAAATACTAGAAATAAAAATAGGTCTCAAAAATGACTTGTTGAAGAATAAATAAACAAGAATTTTATTGGATTTTTGGATTTTATCTCCCCGTACTTTATTCCTTATCGACCTAGTCATCAAGATGCCTATGTTTCGAGGTTTAGGGGCATAGAATACCTTCAGCATTTTATTCTTTTTCTTTTCTTTTCTTTTCTTTACTCTACAACTTTGGCATTAACAATTATGTTTTATATACAATAAATGAAATAAATAATGAATGTTAATTTATAAAATAATGTTATTTACATGCATTTAATTAGGGTTGTTAAGGCTAAAATGATATAATATAGGTGACGAAATGGAGATTCATCACCCCCCATGCTTGCCTTTGCTAGTCCTTAGCAAAGACTGAAGGATATGGAATTTATCCGCAAGCGCATCACGGAAGCGTGATCATCGTATCGGATACGACGAAGAACGACTAGTTGCACTAGTTGTTCAGTGCAGCGGAATTTAAAAAAAATTATTCGATGAAACCACATGATCCGAGAACCATTCTCAGATCGTTTCATCTATAACCACAACAAGTATAATGCAATACCTCTTGAAGCGTGGTTGATCGAGTCTCTAAGAGAAGAGACCTCCTTTCTCAAGTCCGATCGTCGGCGAGATTGCTTGCGAGCGCGGGGATGAACCGCGTTGTCCTCGCAATCCAAGAAGTTGATCCAAGCATGGTTGCTCCTGATCTCGTCGCTCGAGATCAAACGTCTCCTTCGTGAGAGAAACTCTCCAACAAGACGGAGAACCGAAGAATGTCGAGGCAACGGCGCGGTGGCGATGGCGTCGACGATTCCCTCCTCTAGGGTATGGTGGACGGCCACCAACAAGAGAGGGAGAGAGGGTTGTCGTGTATGAAGAAATGAGAGAGAGAGAGAGAGAGAGAGCTCTAATATTGCAAGTAAAAAGAGAGCATGGTATGCCTCTCTATTTATAGGGTTTTGGGATCCATGGATCTCAATCCATGGTACACATAAAATCGATGGGTGAGATTGATTTATGTCAATCCAATGGTCAAGATTGTTGTTGGTAAAACCAACAAATTTAGGTTAAAATATATTTGACAAAATCAAATATAATTTAGTCCTGAATCAAATCAACAAATAAGGAGAGAAGATACATGGAGGTTCCATCTCCATATACCTTCCATGTGGACGGCCTCCCCTTTCCTATTTGGAATAGGGTGTCGCCCACTTATTTCCATGGGGAGAGCAATCTCATGAATTTCATGAGATTGCATATCTCCATGGAAATATCTCTTTATTTATTTGTTGGGTTATTATTCTTCAAAAATAATTCACAATTATATTTGAGAATATTGCAATCTTGCCATTGAAAACTTGTGAATCATATTCACAATCCAAAACAACATATAATTTACATTGTCAATTAATTACACAATGTGTATCCAATACACACAATAATTAATCAACACATATAAATTATAATTAGCTCTCTCTAATACATTATAAATCGCATTTATAATATATTATGAATAATTGGATATTTCTATCCACATTATTCTTATCCACATTAATTAAATCTTATTTAATTAAATTGGATAATTTCTTCACACATCAATATGATTAAATCATCTCTTCATTGCTTAGATCTTATGGAATTATTCTTGAACCCTTCAAGAATAATGCAATCTCTCCACAGATACTTGGAGATAAGGACAGGGCGATTGTATTGTTCCACGTATAGTGACTTGGATGTTGAGATCATATCTCAAATCCAGATCCCATGGACCTCCCACTGATGCTTGATCAAATCAAGACCATAGACCTAATCTTCTCATTGCATCTGAATCTCATTCAGATCAATGTCCAGTTCATGGACTAAGATTAGGTTACTTCTCTAATGAGAGGAGTCACTAAAATCCAAACATGTTTCATCACTCCCTCGGAATGGAAGCGTCATGGTTATACAATCGTATATGATCAAATCACCCCTCAGGTATTCCCAATACCTGTACATCCTACATACTGGAAGACCTATGATCATCCTGAAGATAAAGATCACTTTTGCACTGTCATCTTTAGGGTTAGATCATTTAAGTTTCTCAATCTTGGTCATTGGGATTTGGTATAGATCATATGCTTTCACAAAGCATATATCTTACCTTCAAATTCATGTCATGCTTCTAAAGCATGACGACCATGCATGGAATTTGTTCAGTCCCAATACCTCATGAGTGAGCTCATGTCTCCCGGTTCACAAGTGAACCTGTATGATCCCTTTGAGAGATCGTATTACTCATATGTCCTTACATGCACACCAGCTCGCCGGTATATAGACCTTGACTAGGTCATCAACCTATTGGTCTGCCAAATATACATACTCAGACATATAGCAACACATCTGTCTCTATTCAGAGGATGCATGCCTATGCTGTGACAGTATTCAATGTAGGTCTTTGGTTATCTCGATCTCGTCCAGTCAACCCATTGACTCAACTAACCTGACACCTCTGAATCACTATTCCTATGCAGAGGATCTGCATCAAGAGGTCAGTCAGATATCAGTCATATGAGATAGGATTGCCATCTCCTACTCAGACAAGAGATCATCACTTAATGATCATTTGATGATGCTTGATGAGTCCTCTATCTAACTCCTTAGATATTCATCCAAGCATCAGCCTCTATGATCCATCCAATGAATCAACAGTTGTGTGATCATCAAGTTGGCCATGGTACATAACCCTTATTGTACAGAGGGACCCTATAGTGCATTCATTCATTAATCTCATAAAGGGAGTGAAAAATAATCAATAACTTTCATTGATAATTTATTCATTACAATAACATTTATTGTAGAAATGGTTCGCCCGGGGCTCACATTGCTAACAATCTCCCACTAGCCCTCAGAACCATTCAGGTACAATCTTTAAACCCATACTCATTACATGCTGGTCGAAAACCTTCTGTGTCAGAGGTTTGGTAAGAGGATCAGCAACGTTGTCGGCAGAGGCCACCTTGGTGATGATGATGATGTTACCACGCTTTTGTATCTCCCGAATGATGTGGTATTTCCTTTCCATGTGCTTGCTCTTTTGATGCCATCTGGGTTCCTTTGCCTGGGCAATGGCTCCCGTGTTATCACAGAGTAACGGGATGGGAGTATCAGAGGAAACTACGCCAAGTTCCAGCACGAACTTGCGCAACCACACCGCCTCCTTTGCAGCATCCGATGCGGCAATGTATTCGGCTTCCGTTGTTGAATCTGCAATAGTGTCTTGTTTCTTGCTTCTCCAGCTCACAGCATCACCATTCAACAAGAACACGAACCACGATGTCGACTTTCGATCATCTACATCCGATTGGAAGTCAGAATCTGTATATCCCAAGACTTGGAGATCACCATCTCCATAGACCAAGATGTTATCTTGCGTCCGTCTTAGATATTTGAATATGTTCTTTACTGCATTCCAGTGTTGCTCTCCATAGCAGGATTGGTAACGACTTACCACTCCCACTGCATGGCAGATATCTGGCCTAGTACACATCATGGCATACATTAAGCTTCCTACGGCTGATGCATAAGGACATCCAGCCATGGCTTTCTTTTCCTCAACAGTTTGAGGAGCCATTCCTTTAGACAGGTGGATACCATGTCTTAAGGGTAGGAATCCTTTCTTAGAACTATCCATACGGAATCGTTCAAGAATCTTCTTAATGTATCCATGTTGTGACAATCCCAAAATCCTCTTTTCTCGGTTTCTGAACAGCTTCAGGCCTAAGATGTAAGAGGCTTCTCCAAGATATTTCATCTTAAAGGTATGGGATAGCCAAATCTTCACACTGGTCATCATCCGTGTATCATTCCCAATGATAAGGTTGTCATCTACATAAAGCACGATGAACACAATGGCACTCCCACTAGTCCTCTTGTACACACAAGGTTCATCAGGATTCTGCACAAAATCATAACTCTTTATGTTTTCGTCGAATCTGATGTTCCAGCTACGAGAAGCTTGTTTGAGCCCATAGATGGATTTCTTCAGCTTGCATACTTTACCATCCTCTGTCATGAAGCCCTGGTGCTGCTCCATGTAGATATCCTCCTCGAGGTATCCATTGAGGAAAGTCGTCTTGACGTCCATCTGCCAGATGTCGTAGTCAAGATATGCAGCTATAGCTAGCAATGTCCTGATGGATTTAAGCATAGCCACAGGAGAGAATGTCTCATCGTAATCGATGCCTTCTCTCTATGTGTAGCCCTTGGCTACGAGCCGTGCCTTGAAAGTCTCTACTTTCCCATCAGGTCCCCTCTTTCTCTTGAAGATCCATTTACACCCAGTGGGTTTTACCCCTTTAGGTGGATCCTCTAGGGTCCATACACCATTCTTATGCATGGAGTCAATTTCTGACTTCATTGCTAACATCCATCTATCCATGTCTTGATCTGCGAGTGCTTCATCAAATGAAGTAGGATCAATGTCAGTTTCACCGGACACATGGAATCCATACCTTTCAGGTGGTGCAACCACCCTCGAACTCCTTCGAAGAGGTATGGGTGTTTCATCTTTATTTATCTCCTCAGTTTCTGGTCTAGGAAGCTCAGAATCCTCATAGAATTCAATGAGTTCCTCTACTTCATTATTGTCTTAACCTTTAAGGAAATCATTCTCCAGAAACTTCACATCTCTAGAAACAAAAACCTTTTGGGTCTCAGGGTCATAAAGCTGGTATCCAATACCATCTTTAACATACCCAATGAAGTAACACTCACGAGAGCGAGATTCTAGCTTACTTGCTTCCACGTTCTTTGCATGGACCAAGCAACCCCAAACCCTCAAGTGATTAACACTAAGTTTGGTTCCATACCATATCTCATGAGGAGTCTTAGGCACGGATTTGCTAGGAATCTTATTCAGGATATATATTGCAGTCTCTACTGCATATCCCCAGAAACTAAGAGGTAAATGTGCTTTACTCATCATTGAACGGACCATGTCCATGATGGTCCTATTGCGTCTTTCAGCAACACCATTTAGTTGGGGAGTTCCAGGAGGAGTGAGATTTGAAACAATTCCATTCTCCTTAAGGTATTCCTTGAATTCATCTGATAGGTACTCGCCACCTCGATCAGTTTGAATCCGTTTAGTCTTCCTATCGGTTTGGTTCTCAACCAAAGCCTTGAATTCTTTGAATTTTTCAAAGGTTTCAGGCTTATGACGTAGTAGGAAGATAAATCCGTATCGCGAATGGTCATCAATAAACGTCAAATAATATCGATATCCATTGCGAGTCACGGTACTGAAGGGACCACATACATCGGTATGTATTAGGTCAATAATACCTTCGCATCTTGTAACCTTATTGCGGAAAGGCGTCCTAGTCATTTTACCCTGAATGCAATGTTTGCAAGTGGGCAAAGGTTGGACCTGTAGAAAATCTAGAGGTCCATCCTTTATCAATCTATTGATCCTATCAACAGATAAATGACCAAGACTTTGATGCCATATCTCATTTGAGATATTTTTATCCTCTCTGGATCTTTTAGGGTTTTTATTAGTGGTTGTCACATTCATGATACATTTATCAATGCACAACTCATAGAGTCCACCAGAAGTCAAAACACCATCCGCAATATATTTATCATAACGATTTATGACTAAATTATTACAGAAAAGGAAAGAATATCCGCTTCTAACAAGCTTAGATACAAATATCAAGTTCCTTCTGACTTTGGGTACATAAAGACATTCTTTAAGTATAAGGACTCTACCACTAGATAATGATAGTCTACAAGTCCCGACGACTACTGCTGCAACACTTGCATCAGATCCCATCTGTATGACTATCTCCCCTTCCTCAAGATTCCTAGTTTCCTGAAACAAAATGCAACAAATTGCATACATGAACAGAAGCACAAGAATCTACAACCCAACTTCCTTCTCGTCCGACGAGAAAGCTAGTTTCAATGATGAAAGTAGATTTCATACCTGCTGGAGCTTTACCTTTGTCCGACTGCGCTTCCCTTTGACCTGTGCAACCATTGCACTGCCAGTGGGACCATCCTCCTTCATTACGTCTTCTGCAAACTTTAATGCAGCAAGGAGAGCAGCACTTGTCAATTCCAGCTTGTTCATGTGGAATGACACCACAAAGTTATTGAAAGACTTGGGCAATGACAGCAGAATGAAGTCAGCTTGCATGTCTGCATCCATCGTTGCCCCAAGGGTCTCCAGCTCCGACAAGTACCCAAACATTTTGCGTACATGTTCACGGACCGAAGTCCCTTCCTGCATCCTGCAATGAATGAGGTCTTTCATAACATTGTACCGCTGGGTGCGGTTAATGTCACCAAACATATCCTTAAGATTCTGCATTATTTCCTAACAGGTACTCATCTCCACATGTTGCTTCTGCAGAACATTGAAGAGAGAAGCTAGGATATAGCACCTAGCCAAGACATGATCCTCATCATACTTGTCATTGAATGCTTTTTCTTCCTTGGACTTAGGGTTCTCATGCTTGTCCTCAGAGAGCACATAACTGATGCGCTCTGCAGAGAGAACAGGCTCCAAATTACGGATCCAATCCGAATAATTTGGGCCGGTCAATTGGTTGACCTCAAGAAGCCTACTAAGTGGGTTCAAAGACTTCATTTTCTGAAATTAAGAATGTACTATATTAGAATATAGAAATATATATTCAAATTTATGACGTTTGATTAAGGCATTTTAAATCAAATTATTCTTGCATTGTCGACTTTGAAAGTTCATTCCCTTAATCACTTTCAAAGTAAGAGATATACTTACAGCTATATCTCTAGCAAGAAATGGGATATCCTCTTTATCATTGTCACATCCCAATAATACGAGAATCTGCGACTCCTATAAAGAGAAGCGGGAACACATTCTGATTTGCAAGTCCAACTTGCATTTTTCCAATTCGGTCTTTAACACCAGGGCCCACCACCCCTAAGGCGATGTTGACCTGTTGTTAATTGAATCAACCGTCAACAGGAATAGTACTCGCTATGCGCAATCCAATATCGCCCCAATAATATGAGGATCTGATATTGGGGTCACTACGCATACGGCCTTACTTTTTCGAAAAGCAAAGAGCCCGATCCAGATGTGCTTGCATACGGGAGCTGTCACTTCGGACAGGCGTCTCCCACATGCAATCCCTGGCGACGGAACTCTTCGCCTTGACGGGAGACCATGGATGTCACTTATGTGATCCTCCATCTCATATTCAAATTTTAATTAATTATCATGAATCACATTCATATAATTAATTCTTCCAAGGGAATTATTAACTCTAATCATATTAGAGTATTTTAATTGGATATAATCAATTTAATCATATTAAATTAATTATCAATCCAATTCAATCAATCAAACTTGATTATTTTACTTGAATATATATATGGTAATATATCAAAATATGTATTAATTCGAATTTTAATAATTAGAAAAATACATCTTAATCCCTCGAACATTATCCCGGTCCTACCCGCTATCATGGCCAGTACCGACGGGAGTGGGACGGACCGCATACGTTGCAACCCGCTACCCCCGCGATCCCGGACTAGACACCATATCCACCTCGGGAAAGGATAATGCCAAATTGATTAATTTGTACTTGAGATGATCATCGGTTCTTCAACCGAAATTGTACCATATAGTAATAATCAAAACATTTTTTATTATAAGGAAATTTGCTACACAAATTCCCAAATCCTATTCAAGCATCAAGTTTGAAGATTGTGGTTTCCAATTATGATTTAGATCACATCAAATCAATTAATTGGTTGGGGCCAAGTCAATTAGGCAAATAATCATGTTTCAATATTTCACAAATATTTTTCAAGATTATTTCATGAAATTAACAATTAATTTCACTAATTGATAATCACTTGGTTATAGATTAGGACAGTAATTTCAGCAGTGACCCCTACTCACTAAAATTAACATATCTCAATCAATTTAAATCTAAATTAGACAAACTCAATTTTAATAGATTGCTAACTTGATTTAGGACAGAAGACAAATGATTTTCACGCATTTAGAGGCAGATGATAACAGTAATTAACACTTTCATCATGTTAAAATCTACTGTTCCCGCAACAGTGTATACATGTTCATTAAAACAACCATATCTAGAGCATACGAAATCCGATTTACGCAAACTCAGATCCTATGGTTTTTTATTTAATGGGGAACAAAATCCAAGTATTAAATTCGTGTTTAAACAATTTAAACAGTGCCGAATTTATTTACTAAACAGATCTGCGAAATCAAATGCGATAAAAAACTTTCGCGACCTTAACGAACCCAAGTCGTCCTCGGTTTTTCGAATCATATTCGAAACCGTCAACCTGAGGCTCTGATACCACTTGAAGGATATGGAATTTATCCTCAAGCGCATCACGGAAGCGTGATCATCGTATCGGATACGATGAAGAACGACTAGTCGCACTAGTTGTTCGGTGAAGCAGAATTTAAAAAAAAATTATTCGATGAAACCACATGATCCGAGAACCATTCTCAGATCGTTTCATCTATAACCACAACAAGTATAATGCAATACCTCTTGAAGCATGGTTGATCAAGTCTCTAAGAGAAGAGACCTCCTGTCTCAAGTCCGATCGTCGGCGAGACTCCTTGCGAGCGCGGGGATGAACCGCGTTGTCCCCACAATCTAAGAAGTTGATCCAAGCGTGGTTGCTCCTGATCTCGTCGCACGAGATCAAACATCTCCTTCGTGAGAGAAACTCTCCAAGAAGACGGAGAACCGAAGAATGTCGAGACGGCGGCGCGGTGGCGATGGCGTCGACGATTCCCTCCTCTAGGGTATGGTGGACGGCCACCAACAAGAGAGGGATAGAGGACTGTCGTGTATGAAGAAATGAGAGAGAGAGAGAGCTCTAATATTGCAAGTAAAAAGAGAGCATGGTATGCCTCTCTATTTATAGGGTTTTGGGATCCATGGATCTCAATCCATGGGACACATAAAATCAATGGGTGAGATTGATTTATGTCAATCCAATGGTCAAGATTGTTGTTGGTAAAACCAACAAATTTAGGTTAAAATATATTTGACAGAATCAAATATAAATTAGTACTAAATCAAATCAACAAATAAGGAGAGAAGATACATGGAGATTCCATCTCCATATACCTTCCATGTGGACGGCCTCCCCTTTCCTATTTGGAATAGGGTGCTGCCCACTTATTTCCATGGGGAGAGCAATCTCATGAATTTCATGAGATTGCATATCTCCATGGAAATACCTCTTTATTTATTTGTTGGGTTATTATTCTTCAAAAATAATTCACAATTATACTTGAGAATATTGCAATCTTGCCATTGAAAAATTGTGAATCATATTCACAACCCAAAACAACATATAATTTACATTGTCAATTAATTACACAATGTGTATCCAATACACAATAATTAATCAACGCATATAAATTATAATTAGCTCTCTCTAATACATTATAAATCGCATTTATAATATATTATGAATAATTGGATATTTCTATCCACATTATTCTTATCCACATTAATTAAATCTCATTTAATTAAATTGGATAATTTCTTCACACATCAATATGATTAAATCATCTCTTCATTACTTAGATCTTATGGAATTATTCTTGAACCCTTCAAGAATAATGCAATCTCTCCGCAGATACTTGGAGATAAGGACAGAGCGATTGTATTGTTCCACGTATAGTGACTTGGATGTTGAGATCATATCTCAAATCCAGATCCCATGGACCTCCCACTGGTGCTTGATCAAATCAAGACCGTAGACCTAATCTTCTCATTGCATCTGAATCTCATTCAGATCAATGTCTAGTTCATGGACTAAGATTAGGTTACTTCTCTAATGAGAGGAGTCACTAAAATCCAAACTTGTTTCATCACTCCCTCGGAATGGAAGCGTCATGGTTATACAATTGTATATGATCAAATCACCCCTTGGGTATTCCCAATACCTGTACATCCTACATACTGGAAGACCTATGATCAACCTGAATATAAAGATCACTTTTGCACTGTCATCTTCAGGGTTAGATCATTTAAGTTTCTCAATCTTGGTCATTGGGATTTGGTATAGATCATATGCTTTCACAAAGCATATATCTTACCTTCAAATTCATGTCATGCTTCCAAAGCATGACGACCATGCATGGAATTTGTTCAGTCCCAATACCTCATGAGTGGGATCATGTCTCCCGGTTCACAAGTGAACCTGTATGATCCCTTTGAGAGATCGTATTACTCGTATGTCCTTACATGCACACCAGCTCGCCAGTATATAGACCTTGATTAGGTCATCAACCTATTGGTCTGCCAAATATACATACTCAGACATATAGCAACACATCTGTCTCTAGTCAGAGGATGCATGCCTATGTTGTGACAGTATTCAACGTAGGTATTTGGTTATCTCGATCTCGTCAAGTCAACCCGACTCAACTAACCTGACACGTCTGAATCAGTATTCCTATGCAGAGGATCTGCATCAAGAGGTCAGTCAGATATCAGTCATATGAGATGGGATTGCCATCTCCTACTCAGACTGGAGATCATCACTTAATGATCATTTGATGATGCTTGATGAGTCCACTATCTAACTCCTTAGATATTCATCCAAGCATCAGCCTCTATGATCCATCCATTGAATCAACAGTTGTGTGATCATCAAGTTAGTCATGGTACATAACCCTTATTGTATAGAGGGACCCTATAGTGCATTCCTTCATTAATCTCAGAAAGGGAGTGAAAAATAATCAATAACTTTCATTGATAATTTGTTCATTACAATAACATTTATTATAGAAATGGTTCGCCCGGGGCTCACATTGCTAACAAAGACTTATGCAATAATTGAAAAAAAAATAAAAATAAAGAAAAGAAAAAGAAAGAACTTGGATTGATTTTAATTTCAAACTTGCCTTCACAAAATCAAAGTTTGGAGCTTAACTTGGACATTTGGATTTTAGGTGTGGTCGGAACCTTATTGGGAAGAGAATTTGAAGCACAACAGTCTTTAAGAATCACAAAACTTTCTCAAGCCTCCTCAATATCCAAATCGAAACAGATCAACTCATACACAAACCCTTATGACTATGAATCTATCTTGGATAGTGTGTCTGTGTGTGATATGTAGCTATCCTCGGCTGAAGCAGTAAAAGTCAGTCTTCTCCAACATGGTGAACCTAATTCCCCAATACAACAACTCTTTCCTCGAGAAGCAGGGTATTCCCTTCTAAATTCTAGGGACAATCAGCTCATGAAGAGGAGGTGGAGAGAAGAATGAATGGTATCCAGTGTAGTTGCCTATCCTAGGATGCTTGACCAATATAGACAAGTCACTTGGATGCATGCTCACATACGTATGACTTTGAAGCTCAAGCTTATTTATTGAGTATAAATATATACACTTCGACAGGAATTTTATTTTCAATCAGGCATGTCCACTTTTTTGGAGTTTTTTGATTTTTTTTCTATTTTTTAATACTATATAACAACAGCATTTACACATGGACTTTTTCCTCGTGATCCAGTAGATTAGCCCTCTTTTAAAGATTTATTGTAACCCATAACTTCTGTTTTTAGACCTTGTCGCCATTGGATCGGGTTGGGGTACAATAGCTACAAGCGTGCGACTGCCGATGTTTCCATTGGCTTGTGTCTCATGCCGGCAAATACATCCCTCTACCACTTCAACTAAGGTGAGAAAAGTGAAAGATGCAGGTGTGCAATCTAGGTCATTATCAATAAGAGTCATGAGTATTCTCCAAAGTTCTACTTAGGCAGTCAAGATGACAGAAACTATGTCTCGTGATCTCAAAGAATTAAGTCAATTAGACATGAAGTACCTCAATTGCAGTTCTTACAAGGTTCATGTGATTAAGTATATTTAAGGTCCAACCAAGCTCCAATCTTCGGATTTTACTTAGACTTGTTCAATTATCAAATTCAATCCAAAAAATGCAAATGCTATGCACAATGCTGACAATTTTTCAAATTTAAACTTTTTATGGACTTTGAAATGGTTTTGCAAATTTTATGCATTTTTTTTGAAAAAGATTTTGCAAAATTTTTTGGGATTTTTTTAAAACAAAAGTTTTTGGAAAAGAAAAATAGGTACAAATATTTACATGGGATTGCATTAATTATTTACAAGAATTGAGTTCAAAAGATTTACACAAGAAATATGTTAGTTGTTTTTATGAATATAAATATATATATTATAGTTGGTGAAACATGTTCATTTATTTGGATGACGTATATATACCTCTAACTTATTTGAAAATAAATTTTACAAATAATTTTGAAAATTATAGTTTAAAATAATTTTGCAAATAAATTTTACAAACATTTACAAACATTTGAAAACCATTTTACAAATATTTTTCAAATAGTATATAGATATTTTTCAAAAAAATTTGCAACCAATTTCAAAATCATTTGCAATGAGGTTTTCAAAATAATTTTATTTTACACAAAGAAAAGAAATTTTACCAACAGAATAATTTTACAAAGGTTAAAAACATTCTACAAAATATTTTTCAAACATTTTTTCAAAATAATTTTCAAAATTATTTTCAAACTATTTTTCAAATATTTTTCAAAATATTTTTACTTGATTTATTAATCAGTATATACAAAAAGAATTTGAGGAATAATATACATCTTTTTATTAATTGATTGAATGAAATGTGTATGTATATATGTAATATTTTAGCCATACTTATTGAAAATATGAAAGTACAAGTTATGGAAAAAGTATATACGGAGTATATACGAGCTCCATATATTTAGCTTGAGTTATGTCCTCATAGATTGGAGAGAAAAAGAGAAGATGTAAGTCGTTGGAGTATGGAAAAGTCTAATGAAAGAAAGAAGGAATGAATGAGAAGTTGATTGTCCCCCTATACATAGGATGAAATAATCCTAAGTATAGCATATTGTACACATGTAGGGAGGATCAAGGATGGGAATGGACAGATCATACTCAGACTATCTCTCCCTATATTTAGGGTAAGATGTCCCTAAGTATAGACAAGAAGAGGAGACAGTGGAGGGGATCAAAGAATGAATAACTCAAGGTGTACCACCCCTGTACTTAGGACAAAGTACATCCTAAGGATACCAATGAAGAAGGGGCGACACCTTTTTGGAAGAAATAGAAAATGAAAACGAAAAGAAGAAAGATCACTCAACTCATCCTCCTCCCATATACTTAGGACAGTGTACATCCTAAGCAAGGCAAAACACATGGAATGAGGTAGTTGAGCACAAACGGGAGATGGAAGTAGATAACACGAAAGAGGGTATACAAAGAGGTGGATATATAGAGATTGAGAAGGTGAAATCAGACCTTCTTGTGTGATCGTTGAGGAATAGATCTGACAAGGTGTAGGTCAATATCAGGGTTGTCAGCAGACACAAACCGATCAGAATCGACCTGATAAAGATCCTCAGTGGTATCAAAGCAGAAAGGCACGAACTGATCGATGGAAGTAGTGTGGTCGTGTTTAGCCTAGGAGGTCTCCACTAGGTTATCATCAGAAGGCTTGAATCCCTTGATGAAAGACATAAGTTCAAACTCAGCCTCTACAATCTCTACAAAATCCGCCCTCCGCTCTAATGTGTCTATAGTGTAAATACAACGGATGTCATCATTGTATCGCTACTTACCGAAATGAGGGACTCCAAGGTCTATGCTTTTCGAGTCTTCCTCAACAAAGAGGAATCCTCGGGTCTCAGTATCATCCCTCGAAAAGCAAATCTCTCTGGTATCAGTATCAAAGTCATAGTCCTTGGGTTCGGCTAACATAGGAAGACTCTCATGGTATGGGTGTCTCTAGTCAACGGTGGGTGCATTGGTCAAAACATCACTTTCGACATCAGAATGGAAGCAAATCTCTCCAGATCTATAATCAATAACGACTCTCGTAGAGGCAAGGAAAGGTCATCCCATGTTAATTGGAGAACGCTCCACTGTGGTGGAGTTCTCCATGGGAAATACAACAAAGTCAACAGTGAAGCTTATGCCATGAATCTAAATAACAATGTTTTCAAGAATACCCTTTCGGCCTCTTTATTGATGATAGATCGGTGAATTGACATATCATCCTGGTTTTCTTGATAGTCCTTATAATGAATAGATTGTACCAACGAGAAGGATATTATATTGATCGAATCGCCGCCATCAAGGAGAGTGTTGTAATCACATGAATGGTCATAAATGGTAAAACTCACAATAGGTGTCACAATGTTCCCTTTCCTATAATGTGGAGAGTAAGAGATGGCGTAGGCAGTGACCATGGTCAAAATGTGTCACTCAGATCTGCTCCTTCACTTTCTCTTCGTGGGTTTAGGAGAATATAATTGGTTTATGGCCTGGCGAAGTGGAGCCTCAATAATCTCATGAACAACTTCCACCACTTCAGGTTCAGTCAACCTTTTTTTGAGATTTTGGATCTCCTCCATACAAGGGAGAAGATGGAATCATCATGTACATAAGTGTGACTAAGAACAGTATGTACAGTGTCATCCTCGATATCAAAGGTGGGAACTGTAGTCTGAGTGTGTATGGTCAAAGGATCTGGCAGTTGAGCTCTTCTCACAAGCATACTCAACTGTGTGTTTCCCAAAATATTTTTGTATTTTAAAATTTTTCTCATTTTTTTGTATTTTGGATGATTGCAAACTCTAGTAGGAATCCTCGAATGAACTCATATCATCAAATGGTGAAGTGGTATTGTAGCTCTTATTTATACTAGTGAGTTCATCAATTTTATGCTTCATTTTCTCCATCATCTAGGTCAAGTGCTCAAGAGTGGAGTCCATGAGAGGTAACTCCAACAAGTCAGTCTTGGGTGAGTATAATGCTAGAAAATGTGAAGATGGGGGTGACGGATAAAAGTCAAGGATCTGACACTGTGGAAGGGGCAGATATGTATAAAAAGAAAAATCAGGAGCAAACTCCTCTTAATAAAATGGAGGTGGACCAGCTGGAGGGTATGAGGGATTAGCAAAGTCCGGATAAAAATCACTCTAGTCGGTTATCTCCGAAACAAAAGAAAATGATCGGGAGAGCATGATATACAAGTAAAGAGAAGCAAGAAAAAGGCACAAATACACAGAGAGCGTCGAGTATGCACACAAAGAAACACAAACAAATATACACAAAACAAACACCTCAATTCATCAACTCAACTCAATGATGAACGTGAAAGCTCGATTGTTTTATCTTGTCAAAATTTTAAAGTTAGGTGAATTTTCAAAAAGTTGTACAATCATGTAGGAAGGCATGGGATTGGGGCACTAATCCTTACTGTGTACATATCAAAATAAAATGCACATATAATGAGGGAATTACTCTCCTCAAGATGAAGATATTTTCTTTTTGATTTTAGGGTCGAGTAATCTTAGCAATCTTAATTTTATTTATTATCATTTTTGTATTTTTATAATATTGCACAAACCTAACGATGAGTCGATTCTTTTAATTAATATGTTATGTGGTCTAAATCAGAGGGAGAGAGTATAAAAGTAATGCAAGTAAAATCAATGATGAATGCTAAGACCTTTCTTTCATCTCTCTTCATGCAATGATGCTAAGAAGAATTGAAACATATCTATATGAAAATGGAATATGATGGAATCGCTCTAAAGTAGGACTTATTATAATCAT
This sequence comes from Ottelia alismoides, assembly GCA_037367405.1. NCBI lineage: Eukaryota > Viridiplantae > Streptophyta > Magnoliopsida > Alismatales > Hydrocharitaceae > Ottelia > Ottelia alismoides. Next base: position 599,547 of record JAZKJV010011012.1, read on the forward strand.
GAAGAATAAATTATAATCACTCAGATATGGAACCCAAAATTATGTTCTTAGGGAATTCTTCTGTGTCTGCTATAATGGATCCTGCAAGCGTTGTTTAGAGTCCTCTCGACGCTCGGTTCCAATTATAAATTAGAAACAATTTAAATTTGACTAAGTCCAAAAGCAAACTATAGGTACATGCAAATATATTAAAGCTTTGAACTTTAATCTACCGAGCAAGCAAATCCTAGAACTAGGTCTCAATCACATAAAATAAATAAAAATAAAATCGAAAAATATATAAAATAAAGCGATGAAAACGCAACAAAAATTGACGAGTCCCCTAAGCGAACAATCGCTTGGCCCCTGGACCTCGTGAAGTATGAAGAGTCCTAGAGGGTCTAAGTTATCACAATAATATGTCTCTCTCACTTGAATTACACAATTAAATAAAATGAAATAAAATAAAAAGAACTATCTACAAGATTTTTCCAAGTAATCCTTTGCTGCTCTAAATGTCGGTTATTGTAGACAAGTCGACTCCACTTTACGTCGGTCTGTAAGTGCAATTAAAAATAAAATCAGAGAATGAAATGGAATTAACTAAAATTATATAACTAGAATTAAAAGTTACTAGACTAAATCGAAATTACAAAAGCCACATGGGCTTCGATGCAAAATCATCACCTCACGTGGGACTGCACGTGAGGTGATGTAGACTGGACCCAAATATAAATAGCATGAAAGGTAGCAGTTCCTGTGCAAATTTAACATAAATATCAAAGCGTTCAAAATATTTTATAGGACCAAATACAAAAAGACAAAAATGGGGGGGGTGAGACTTATAAATTACCCCCAAAGTGCGTGTGGGAGAACGGCCTGGATCTCCTTACTTATACACGTGTCAGCCTCTGTGTGGTCGATACCTATTTGGCAATCGACCATATGGATTAGATCCCCAAAGGGGATCCTACGACCAAAGCTTATGAAATCTGACAGTTGTTGATCAATCTGTGACCTGCACTCGATCGAACGGTAGAGAGAGGTCTAGGAAGAACTCACGCTCATCGAGTTTGTATAGGCTAGAACTGGGATCTCTGGCCACATGGGACTCCTCTGACTGGCTCTCAGCACTCCTGTAGCTCTGACGAGTCTTCCAGGTACTTCAAAAAGGTCCAGAGCCCGATGAGGATGTCTTTGGAGCTCAACGATGCTCAGGTACCTGGAGCTCCTTGTCTAGGTTTGAACGTCATCCCAGATGGGCTCATGAATTCTTTGATGTGTTCAAAACAAAAAAGGGGTCAAGGGAAAACAGCTTCAACCCTATTAGGGGGAGTGGAAGTGGAGCGAGGCAAGGTGGATTGGCGGTTGGAACGAGTGTCTCACGGTGAGATAGAGGTTATCCAGAGCTCTGTAGCTCTGGTGAGGGCTAATTATAAACCTAAGAAAAATCACATAATCAAAATACTAAATAAATTGTTGAATAAAACCCATAGCAAAACCTAACTTAGAAAGCGAAGGAAAATCACCTCAAATGGTCGGGAAATCATGATATCATACCTCGACGACAAAGATGGTCGGAGGTAGTGGGAATCATCTCTGCACCGCCCTTCTCGCTACAAGAACACATGGTCGAGCTCGTTGTCACTAGGCTCAAGACCACGGGCGAGACCTGAGGGAAAGAAACGATGCTGAGGGGAACTGATTTAAAAATGGATGAGGAGGTGTTCTTTGTACATGAGTGGAATGGTAGGATCTTCGAGGTGGCGTGGAGATCGAAGGACGAAGATATGGTGCGAGATATGTACATGGTGTGAATCAAGAATGTGTAGAGAAGACAATTCATGAAGGAATAGATGTTCATCAGTCAGTGTATCAATGTGTAGAAATTCAAGAAGAAAGGGGTTCTGTCATATGACGTTAAAGGAGTAGGGGGTAGAGAAGTTGACCAGGGGTCAAAAACGGAGGTGCCCCATTGGGCCATGCCAGCACGGATAACGATAAAACAGAGTAAAAATGAGAAATAATTAATAATTAATTAATTACATTTATGTTATAAAGTAAAAAAATTATTATTTTATGTAGTATTTTAATATTTTTAGTTATTTTCATGAGCTTATTTATTATAAGTAACTTTTTAGGGTTTTATTTATAGGTATATTTAACAATGTTTTGCCTTTTTTATTATTTTTTTTGATTTTATTATTTTATTTTCTTAATTTATGTAATTATAACTTATTTTTATACATATAAATATATTTTTGTTATATTTTTATAATCGAATGTACAATTAAATAAAAAGAGGTATTAATTATATAGGTATAAGTATAGGTATTTCATCTATGTGCTTTTGTAGATTATTTTATTTTTGTATTTCTTTATGATTTTAGTCTATCATAAATATGTACATATGCTGTAAATAATATTTACAAAATTAAAAAATAATAAAGAATAAATAAAATGAATATTTTATTTAGGTAAGGTATACAATAAGGTCCAAAATCTAACTTTTGCATCTTAACTCCAAATTTGATGAACCTACCTTCATTAAATAGCTTATTAAAAGTTACATAGAATTAAAGATTTTGATACATTTTGAGTTCATATGGAATATATAGGTTCTGGTTTTGGAATTTTATTTAGAGTATAAAACGTACATTGTATATTATTTTTGTATGAAATCAATTTCGTATTTTTGTTTGTACTTTTGTTTTCAACTTTCACGTAAAAAGTTTCTTTATTTGAGGTATAAATAATAGAAAACAAAATAGAACCAAAAAAAAGACTTATTGAATAATAAATAAAAGGGAATTTTATTGGATTTTTGTTTGTTATCTCCCCCTACTTTATTCCTTTTCGATCCAGACATCAAGATGCCTAGGTCTCAGGATTTAGGATCATAAAATACCTTTGACATTTTATTCTTTTTCTTTTCTTTTATTTTTCTATAATGTTGGCATTAAAACTATATTTTATTTATAATAAATGGAATAAATAATTAATGTTATTATGTACAAAATAATGTTATTTACATGCATTTAGCTAGGGTTTCTATGGTCGAAGCTCTCACCTTACCAACGAGCCGACTGTTGAGGGTTGTTGGTTATGACTACTACCAAAAAGTGTTATAATCAAAATAGGCTTCATACATAGGCTTCGCCCACCTTAACGCCGACTAGTGGCAGGTTAGGTTCCCGTCCCCTCTGGGGCTTTTCTTTCGGTGCGTCAACGAACCGCGACTCACTGGCTTGTTGCAGTGGTCTCTATAAGGACTCCATGATGGCAGGTTGGGATGTCTAAACCACTAGCTTAGTCATTCCCTACCGAGAAACCCAGGGCGGTCTAATGGAGAAATCCACAATGATAGAATAAAGGTGATGAAATGAAGATTCATCAAGCATCTAGAAGTTGCTGGATGATAACATCTCCAGCATTTTCTCTTATTATCATATTCAATAAAGATACATCAAAGTACCTTTTTATCAAACATGAAGTAAAGGCAGTCATGTGAGAGTATACATCAAATTAATCTAAATATTCAAAAATAACTTCCGCTTTGTTTTATCTTCTATTAGTTTTGGAAAGTGGGCATGAACTTCATTTTCAATTTAGGTAAATACATGACTACTTCTGCTACAGCCTTTATGCATCTTGCCAAAAATCTAGATGGAACATATTTTGCATGTAGCGTACTTTGGCGTATATCTACAATATGTTGATTCTTCCTTTTTGCAACACTTGTGGTGTGCATGGTCATGTTAGTTCTCTCCAAATTACTACTTTTCATTTGTAAATGGAGATCTACAAATGTATATTCTTCATCATTATATGTTCATAGAACATTAAACTTTCTTACCAACTACGCTCTTGACTTATTCGTATAACTCCTTGAACTTTAAGGGAACCTTATACTTTTTTGTAAAAAAAAGAAGAAATATATCTTGAAAAATATTCCATAAAATTTAACATGTATCTGAGTTTTCTTACGGAAGGTTCCTTGACTTTTCTAAATACATTAGAATGGATCTGTTCTAATACATCCACTGCTCAAAATCAGAATTCCTTATAAGGCAATTAATGAGCCTTACCTTAACAACAACTAGCACAAATGGTGTCTTTTCAAACATCTAGTTGTGGAATACCTTTAAGCATTGAGTGTTTTATCAATATGTATACCTTGTGATGGCTCGCATATTCGTTCCTCGCATGATGGAATTTAGTCTACTTATACTTCTTTGCTTTCTCTATGTATGCAAACTTTGCTAACATAATAAAGATAGATTCGAGTATTTTTCCTTCCATGATAGAAGTATCCATAAGTATTTTTCCTTCCATGATAGAAGTATCCATAAGCATTAAATTTGAACATAATCTCACATCCTTGAGAGTAAAGATGATGTAGTACCTTACAGCTACTAGTATATATACATAAATGAATTTTTGCTTGTATACAACACACAAGGAATATGTTCAAGCTTCATCTTCTCCGAATTATGTCAAGGAGCAATTTCTCCTGTGGATCTTACATGCATGATTGGTAACCTTGAGTTGTTGATTGTTACAACATCTTGACAATATTTGTATATAGATCTTGCAACTTCCCTTATTTTTAGTCATATGATTTCAGCACCCTGAATCAATTGTCTAGCTTTTGTTGTAGTCAACTTTTGGAGATGTCTCTACTCTTAATGTTAGTTCATTTTCATGGATGATCCCCATAGAGACCTCGTCATCCCAATTTCATCTAAAACATCTTTATATTGACTGCTTGATGTTCCTGTATTATTTTGAACCATATTCCACCTAAATATACAAAGACGTGCAAAATATCTTTTTTACAATAAATGAAGTTAGCCATATTTTTTTGCAAAAAGATATATGTAGTTGGTACTCAACCAAATGAATCTCACACTAGCTTAAAGCCCCTCTATGTATGTTGCTTCAATTGAGGAGTTGGATCTTTCCTTGGTATAACAAATGTGATTCATGCATTTTCCCCTCATTTTTGTGCATTATACAGTGTTTCTTCAGCACCTTTCAATGATAAACTATCCATTTGCTAGGTGAAATTTCTTGCTTTGTTAAGAGTCTTTCTAATTCTAATAAAGTAATTGTAATGGTCTCTCTAGATGCAACACTACAGTGTTATCTTTTTACTTGAGCATCCTCGACTTATTTTCCGATAGTTGCATTTACGCATCACTTTTACATGAGTATAGTGTAACATCTGAAACCAATTAAAGCCGAACCTGACCCAATTAGGGTCTGTAAAATTCAATAAAATTATTAATCATTGTTAAATGATTTAAATTGATCTATTGATCATGAATCAAAAATCGTTTGGTCACTGTCGATCAAAAATCGATCGCATCGTAATGCATGTTACGGAAAAACTACAACATAAATTTGAAAACCATGAAACAAACCAACACTACAAAACCTGGTTCGATGAAATAAGATCAACGGAATTGACCACTCATCAATCAAAGATCGTTTGATATTTATAAATCTCAAAATTTAAACTCGAACAAAAAACTGTATCTCGAAAAGTTAAGGGATCCAAACCCGATCGAAAGTATATGAATATTATACTCATATTGATCGTCATTCAGAGGCAGTCAAAATAATATGTTGCACATCAAAATCTGAGGCCCCAGACGCAAAATATGGTCAATTTTTACACTTGAAATAAATAAAAAAATAATAATAAATATTTAAATTCGAGCAACAGTAGCAGTATGCTAATGTTTGCATGCTTTAAAAAATCCAGCAAAAAAGAAATAACTTATGACATCAGACTGCTGATGTCAGGATGGTGATGTCATCAGTGATGTCATCCTTAGAGGAAGGTTCCTGGAAAGAACCTCCCTCCCCTCTCTTTTTCTTTTCCAACGAATTCCCCATTCCCCTCCCTCATATTCCCTTCATATTCCCTCAATTCCCAAAGGCTCTTAACCGAATGGAGAGAGAGAGTCACTGTTTTCCCTCTACAATTTTGCAAAATTCTCTAACATGAGAGGGGTTTCCAGCATTTCTTCTTAAGTTGATACCATTCTCCTAAAGTCATGGAGCTTCAAGCACCGTCTGAAGGAGGGGCATCACATACGAGGAGAAGCAATGGTATCGTGTTCTCCAAGTACAGGTGACAGTTATCTAATTTATTCTTTTAACTAAGCCTCAGTTTTCTTGGGCAACAAAACTGAGAAGACATTGCGCCCTCTCATTTTTTCGGCCTAGTAGATTTTGTTGCGGGTCGTCGATCCCCATGGGTTTTCCCCCTCTCTCACATCGAGGAGGGTTTTCCTACATAAAATTTCTCGTCTTTCTGTGCTTGCTTGATTATTGTGCTATGATTATTTTTCTTGGTTCTCGTGTTGGGAACGCTCCACTGCTAGTCATCCTTTATAGGATAGGTTAAGGGAATCCCTCGATTTCCCAACAGTATCTTGGGAGCAGATCTCCAGATACCCAACACACCGGAATTGTGGGGTCGACTTCTTTAAAAATAGTCCAATCACAAATGCTCCAGTGATCTCTGATCTAAACTATATTTATTCCATTTATGATCTTAGATGGTTAATAAGTTGTCTACTAACATGTGATGCCATTCAAATGATTCATGCAAATATTGAAAATTATTGTTTATTTATATTCATGTTATGTAGTATCAACAATCTTAGAGAAGATATTCGGAAATGTGATACAAAAACATGTCATGTGCAATATTTAAATCAAGGATGGAAGCGACTGGTATATTTGAAAATCTTGATGGATAAAATATCAAGCATTGACAACAACGTATGCTGATCTAGCTAACCACCGTTGTCTGATTTCAATACTTTAAACTAACTTCCCCATGATGGAAAAATAAAATGCCACACATGATAGCCAAAAGGTGCAATCTGCATGAAAAGAACGAGATCGTATATATCACGGTTACATCTGGTTGACCCTAACTAACACATTGTTTGACATATACGATTCATCTACACAAACTGGGAAGGTATTATGGGAATGACTCAACAAAAAGTATAGCACCAAAGATCTCAGTATTGAGAAGTACTCAATCACGAAGTACTTGAAGTTCTCTATGGTTGAGGGGAAATTGGTTTCTAAACAAGTACATGAATTTATGCTCATGCTCCATGGATTCGAATATGTTGAATTGAAACGTCCTAAGAAGTTTTGAGTCATGCCTATCATAGAAAAATTCCTCAAGTCGTGGGAAGACTTCTTTATAATCCGAAATGTGGGAAGGGAAATTTTTATATGGATGACCTGATGGTGGAAATCGACATATAGGAGGAACACAAGAAGCAAAAACTTGTGGTTCCTAATGATGTTCAGGCTAAGGTTAATTTCATAATCTGAAAGGGTAGAGATAACAAGAGAAAGGGTGGTAACAACAAAGATAGAAATAAACCAAAGGAAATATCAATAAAATAGAAAAAATGAAAAACAATCCATACTGGCACTATAAATGGGTTGGGTATGAGAAGAAAGAGTGTTCGTCCTTGAAGGTTCAAAAAGAGACTACATATAGGAATCCACAAGTGAATATGATCACTATGGTATTTGGGACTAGAGAGATCTATTCTGACATAAACTTATTTTCTTTTTATTATGCCTACAACAATGGAAGTGTGAAGAGGAGAATGACTATATGGTAGGGTGCTAGGTTGAGGACAAGCCAACTTGAGCTTAAAAAAGAATGTGTTGGCTAGCTCTTTTTTAGATAGGGATGATTTTGAACTCAATTTTAAATGTAATAAAGTTGTGTTTATGAGACATAGCATTTTATGGAAAAGGTTATTTGATAAACTTTGATTTGTTATTTCGAATTAGATGTAATCCAATGAGCATTAATTACGATTATTACTAATTTTGAATGTTTTAATTATATTCCTCGTGTGATGAACAACTTAGTATCTTATGATCTTTGGAATGATAGATTGGGACATGTAATCTTAAATTCAATTAAAAGAATAATGAATTTAGAGTTGATCCCTAAACACATCATTGAGAAAACTCAGAAATGTAAAATATGTGTGCAAGCTAAGACAATTAGGAAGCTTTCCAATTTGAATCTAGGATAGTAAAATATTGGATATTTGCATAAAGATATATACGAGTTTAATGGCTTCTTCACAAGAGACAATAAGAAATACTTTATCACCTTTATAGATGATAATAGTATAAACTACTATGTTCATCAAATGACGAGCGATGATGTAGCTTTAGAGAAAATCCTTATATTTAAGAATGAGGTGGAGACATAAATGGGCAAAGTACTTAAATGTCTTAGGTCAAACATGCGAGGTTAATAAGCATCTAATATGCTAAATGGATAATGCAAACTCTTCAGCATAATTCACGAGGTTATTGTGCTATATTCATCACAATCAAATGGGATAGCGGAATGGAAAAATAGAATCCTAACTAACATGATCAATATACTCTTACAAATTTCTGGACTTCCAACCTATATGTGGGGAAAGGCCTTGAATATGTCTTTCCATATTCTGAATGAGGTCCCTTCAAGGCATAAGGAAAAGTGTATGTTTGAATTGTGGATAAAAAGGAAATGAAGCTTAACATATGTGGGATTGTCTCTCTAGCATTTTAGTCCCAGAACACTAAAGGAATAATTTAGGCCCTAAAATTTTTTATGTATATTCTTATGTAGTTTAGAACTAGCCACGTATATATGTTATTAGTAATCAAATCTGAGATACCTCGCATAAATGTCAATAGTACTGTTGAGCTATATGATGTTACCTTCTTTGAAGATGTCTTCCCTATGAAGACTAGTATTCCTCAGAATCTAATTAGTGACCTCCATTTTAGGTTTTATTCTAGAGCAAGTGGAAAAGATATTGAATGTAGGGGTTGAGTCTACTCTGAGCCCAATGAACCATTAGAAATCATTGAGCTTCGGAGGAACAATAAACCACGGATAGCCAATGATCTACATAATTATTCATTGTCTAGCAGATCGAGGGTCCAACAATTTACAAGGAAGCATTGGCTTCATCAAAAGTAAAATAATGGAAGGAAGTTGTCAAATCAAAGATGGATTACATTATGGATAACAAGACTTTGCAAATGGTCGATTTATCTCGCGGTTGCTCTACTGTTAGGTGCAATTTGGTATTTAAGAGAAAGTTTAAGCTTAACACATCAATTAAAAAATATAAAGCCAAATTAGTTTCTAAAGACGTTAAGCAAAATGGAAGGTATTGATTATTTCGATACATATTCCCTTGTAATCAGAATAACCACAATTCTGATGCTTATAGCATTGACGTCTATATATTTATTTCTCTATCCAATAGATAGATGTTAAGGTTGTCTTTCTTCATGGATATGTTGAGGAAGAGATCTATATAGATCAACTCGATTGGTTTTTGATACATGGAAATGAGGGAAAATTTTGCAAGCTCGTAAAATTTCTTTATGGGTTGAATTAAGCTTCAATGGTACGAAAAGTTTGATAAATGCATTTTTTTCATGAATCCACTAAGTATATCTACTCCAATTTAAAAGGTGATGAGCATATTGTCTTGAGCATGTATGTATATGACAAATTGTTATTTGGATCACATATCAGGATTATTAATGAAACTAAGATGTTCTTAATTAGCAAGTCTGAGATGAAGAACGTGGGTGTTGATGATGTGATATTGTATATCAAACTGACAAGATCAGTTGATAGGATTATAGTTTTTCAATCTCACTACATTAAGAAGGTACTTGAGAAATTTGGATATCAAGATAGCAAAGTTGTATGTACCTTTTTATTCATATAAAATGCTTTACAAAAACAAGAGTAGAGTTCATATGTCCCAACTTAGGTGCTCACATGTAATGGGAAGCTTATAGTATTTTGCAAATTGCTCGAAACTTGACTTGTCTTTCTCGGTTGCAAAACGTAGTAGATACACAACTTGTCAGGACAGTACTCAATGGCAGGCTCCGGATCGAGTACTATAGTACTTGAAGGAAAGTATTTCCTTTAATTTATGATAGATATACAACTGCAATGGAAAGATATAATGATTCAAGGTAGATAGGGAAAATAGAGTAGAATAGCTCTAATTGTGATATTGGTTATGTTCTTGCCCTTCAAGGCAAGCAATCTCTTGGAGATTTATGAAAAATATCATTCTAGCTTGATTTACACACCAGGTTGAGCTATGAACTTTGGACACTACTTTGAATTGAGGTTGGATCTCTAAGAGAACTTCTTTTGAAATTCTAATGGTGGTATAAACCAATTCCTATAATCTCTTTACATTGTGACAACATGTTCACAATTTCTGATTTTAAGAGTTCAACGTTTCAATCAGAAAATAAGGAGATACAATTAAATCTAACTTAAGATGTTAAGGGAATTAGTGTCTCGAGGTGTACCATGTGTGGATTTCATGGGATCCAAAGATAACACATATGGTCCATTGACTAAAGGATAGATAGATCTTTAGCCCTAAAGTATAGGGCTTGGTATGGGACTGAGACTCATTAGAAGTGCTGACAAAGTAAGAACTCAATCTATCTGAATGGATATCATGTGAAGTAGGTTCAATGTGGTAGAAACAAACTTGTTTGGAACTATTGTGGCCATGCTTATGCATGAGTGTCCTTTACTTGGAAGCATGAGTCTATTTAAGTTGAAATACAAGGAAGATTAAAGGCTCTTAATGGGTTCAAGCCTTTGGGCATTATGTTAGCAGTGCGTCCTCAGAGAAAATCACATATGTGAGTGTTATTTGTGGACTGCCCTGAAAACAAGAGGATCCTTCATGAATACACTCATTGAATAGGATAAGAGTGGCACTTTAAAAGCACCAATCATGAAGATTGTATTAAGAACAATGCTTTAGTATTTCTATCATATTTAACACTAATATCTAAAGTTCGTGACTTAGTTCACTTTGTTTCCATTAACACGGAAGTAGTAAACTTAGATGTTCAAACATGAAGACATCTTTATAGAAAGCAAAGTGTGAGAGCCTAAAGACATCTTTGGCTTCACAAACCTTTTAAAATGGTGAATTCATGGGATATTATTATATTTTAGGTTTAAATGAATAAATCTAGGTATTTACGTATGGAAACTAAATTGCTTCAATCGGGAAGTCTATTAGTTAGTTGGGGGAAAGTTTGGAATTCCTAATTTGAAACAAGTGGGAGTTTGGGTATGGTTTTTGTGTCACATGGAGTAGTTCTAAAAAATTAGTGGACTTAAATATGAGTCCTCACCTCAAGATTTTGTAGCGATCGTAAAGAGGGTAGATGGAGAACCGTCCATATGCATGCACGAGCTCTGCTCGAAAAAGTCGATTTGGATCTTGATACTTTTATTGTAGGTTTCTCTAAACATATTGGATAAATTAATCCTAAAGATTAATTTGTAATCCGAACGTTGGCATGAATTTGAATTAATTTGGGCATTCCATATTCCAGTTGTTTCTATATCTAAAGAGATGTCGTCTTTTGTATATGGTTACGAATCTTGAAGTGGCATGGCTACATCTACAAAAACATCCTTAGACACAATCTTTTCACCTAAGCATTCTCATTTTCATCTGTTATATGAGGTGTTTTCCAAGACGGCCTCAACGGAGTACAGTAATGTATACTGAGAGCATACCGCTAGACACCCCACATACTATTATTGTGGAGGTGATATGTTCTCTAAGGACAGTCCGATCATGGATGCTTTAATGATCTCTAATCGAATATATTTCATTCTATGCCTACCACATTGTGTTTAATACTTTGCTCTCTCCGGATCTTTTTTCTACTTCATTGTATCTAATGACTATTAGTCAGTTCCTATTTAACACTGGCAATTGGATTATGAATCTTAAATGGCTGTTTATTTGTTTGTTATGATGTCATTCAAATGATTCGTGTAAATCCTGAATATTATTGTTTTTATTTATTTTATGTTGTTTCTAGTAACAACACATATCTGTCGAAAATTTACCAGAGATTTCCTTTACTTTCACTTTTTAGTTTCTAGGGATGGATCCCTCATTATGTAACAAACAACCTAGACTAAAGTGACCCTATTCCACTTATAATCAAATCAATTAAGATCTAATAATTATTATCTAGCTACTTATAATAAATATACTAAATAACTAATTAGCACGCATCTAGGGAAGAAAAAAATCAACTACACTACTCCACCTCAAAGCATAGATAGAAACAACACACACCACCACCTCCTTGTATGATCCTCCTCGTACATCCCCATCGACCTAGCCCTGTGTGGTCGCAACCACTAATCTGTTGGAAATGCGAGCCCACGGCGAGCCATTATGCAATAAATGTTATTGCAATTCACTCCTTAATCTGAAATGAAGAATACATAATTTGCACAATAGGTCCCTTAGTACAATTAGGGTTATGTACCATGGCCATCTTGATGATCATACAGCTGTTAATTCAACTATTGAATCATAGAGGCTGGTGCTTGAATGAATATCTAAAGAGTTAGATTGAGGACTCATCAAGCACCGTCAGATGATTGTTAAGAGATGATCTCCAGCTGAGTAGGAGATGGCAATCCTTATCTCTGAAGGCTGATATCTGACCGACCTCTTGATGCAGGTCCTCTGCATAGGAATAGAGATTCGGAGGTGTCAGATTAGTTAGGTCAAAGAGTTGACTTAACGAGATCGAGATAACCAAAGTCCTATATCGTATGCTGTCAGGTTATAGGCACGCATCCTCTGACCAGAGACAGATGTGTTGCTATGTGTCTAAGTATGTACATTTGACAGACCAATAGGTTGATGACCTAATCAAGGTCTACACACCGGCGCGCTGGTGTGCATATAAGGGCATATGAGTAATACGATCTCTCAAAGGGATCATACAGGTTCAGTTACTGAACCGGAAGACATGAGCTCACTCATGAGATATTGGGAAGAATCAAATTCCGTGCGCACGGTTGTCTCGCTTTGGAAGCTTGACTGAATTTGTAGGTTTGATATATACTTTTGGAAAGTATATGATCAAGACCTAGGTATGATATATGCTTTTGGAAAGTATATGATCGATACCGACTCCCAATGATCGAATGAGAAACTTACTGATAAAACCATGAAGTAGACAGTATAAAGTTGATCGAATACTTCGGGTTTAGTCTGAGTCTTCCAGTATGCAGGATGTACAGGTATTGGGAATACCTGAGGGTGATGTGATTATAAACGATTGTATAACCATGACGTTTCCATTCCTAGGGATTGATGAAACGGGTCTGGATTTTAGTGACTCCTCTCAGTAGAGAAGTGATCTGATCTTGGTCCAAGTATTGGACATTGATCTGAATGTGATTCAGATACAATGAGAAGATTAGATTTACGGTCTTGATTTAATCAAGCATCTATGGGAGGCCCGCGATCTGGATTTGAGATACGATCTCAATATCCATGTCACTATACGTGGAACAATACAATCGCCATGTCCTTATCTCCAAGTATCTGCGGAGAATGCGCATTATCCTTGAAGGAGTTCATGGATAATTCTATTGTTGATATATGTATCCGAGCATTGAGAAAATGGATAATTAAATGTGATTTAATTATCATGAGTAATATGAACTTGATTCATATTATAAAGAGAGTTATCTTAAATAATTAAATGAGATTTAATTATCAAAGATGTAAATAATGTGAATGTGATTCATATTATTTGGATACAAGAGAATAGAGATCCAAGATGATTAAATATGATTTAATTATCATGGATATGAATAATGTGGATAGCAATATCCATATTAGTCATATATATTATAAATGTGATTTATAATATATAAGAGAGAGCTATTTGTAATTTACATTTGTTAATTAAATGTTAATGTGAATTGGATTCACATTGGACATCAAATTGAAAATGTAATTTACATTTTGTTTTGGGTTGTGAATGTGATTCACAATTTTTCAATGGCATGATTGCAATGTTCACAAAATAAATTGGATTTATTTTTTGTGAAATAATTTGCAACAAAAGTTGTTGCAAATAATGGAGATTACATAAAAGGTGAAATAGCCACCTTCCTAATGGAGGAGGGTGGACGGCCACCACTCCCATTAGGAAAGGGAGGCCGTCCCCCCTCTCCACATGGAAGGAGGCTTTCTCTCCTTTCATTATCTCCATGTATTGATGATTTAATTTTGTAATTAAATTGTGTTGATTTATCAACATATATTTAATTTAAATTAAATTAATTGTTGTTGTGTTTTTAGCAACAAATCATGACCATTGAAAGAAACACAAATTGATGTGGACCATTGGATTTGTGTTGACACATGGATTGAGATCCATGGATCCCAAAACCCTATAAAAGGAGAGGCACCCCATTGCTCTTCTTAGACACAGAAGTTGAGGCAACAAATCTCTCTCTCTCTCTCATTCTCTCTACACGTCCTCTCTCTATCTCTCTCATGTGGCCGTCCACCATGGATGCCCTAGAGAGGTTCTCCATCGCCACGGCATCGTCGTTATGCTGCCCGATGGTTTGTTCGTGGAACTCTGTCTACTTCAGCGTGCCTTGCTCGTGAAGAAGACGTCGGATCTCGTGTGTCGAGATCAGGAGATCCGCCGCTTGGATCATCAACATGGATTGCGAGAAGCACGCGGTTCATCCCCGCGCTCGCAAGCGTCTCCTCCGTCGGATCGGACTTGAGACAGGAGGTCTCTTTGTTTAGAGACTTGATCGCAACCATGCTTCAAGAGGTAAACCTAATACTTGTTTGTGGTTTGGACGAAACGATCCGAGAAGTGTTCTTGGATCATGTGGTTTCGTCGCATAGAAAATTTTTTAATTTCCGCTGCATAGAACAACTAGTACGACTAGTCGTTCTTCGTCGTATTCGATACGACGATCAAGCTTCCGTAATGTGCTTGAGGATCTAACCATATCCTTCAAGTGGTATCAGAGCCTTAGGTCGGTGGTTTTGGATACGATCCATAAACCGAGGACGACTTGGGTTCATTAGGGTATGCGAAAGTTTTCTTGCATTTCATTTTCGCATCTCTGTTTTGATATTATTTTCGGCACTGTTTAAATTGTTTAAACATGAAAATAATATTTGGATTTCATTCCCCATTAAATAAGGAAACCGTAGGATCTGAGTTTGCGTGATTTCGATTCCGTTTGCTCTAGATATGCTCATTTTAGTGAACATGTATCCACTGTTTCGGGGACTGCGGATCATGACGTAATTAAGATGTTAATTGCGGATTTGATACGCCTTGAAATGCGTGCAAATCACTTGAGTTCTGTTGTAAATCAAGTTAGCAAACTTTAGAAATTTACTTTGCTTAATTTGGATTTAAATTGATTGAGATATGATATTTTTAGTAAGTGAGGGTCACTGCTGAAAATACTTTCCTAATCAAGAACCTAGTGATTGTCATTTAATTAATTAGTGAAATTAAATTGTTTAATTTCCTGGAATAATTATGCATAAATATTTGTGAAATATTTAATGATAATTATGTCCTTAAATGACTTTGCCCTAACCAACAAATGATTAGATGTGATCTAGATCAAGATTGGTTACATGATCTACATGATCAACATTCCAACAAACATGTTGCTTGAATAGGACTTGGGATTTGTTTAGCAAATCTCATTATAATGTTAATCAAAAATGTTTTGATTATTACTATATGGTACAATTTCGGTTGAAGAACCTATGATCATCTCAAGTACAAATTAATCAATTTGGCATTATCCTTTCCCGAGGCGGATATGGTGCCTAGTCGGAGAGCATTGGGGTTGCGGGTTGCAACGTATGTGGTCCGTCCCACTCTCGTCGGTACTGGACATGACAGCGGGTAGGGCCGGGATAATGTCCGAGGGATTAAGATGTATTTTTCTAATAATTAAAATTCGAAATAATACGTATTTGAGATAATACCATTATTCAAGTAACTATTAAAATGTTTGTTGGATATTAATTGGATCATTAATTTAATATGATTAGATTAATTGGAATCCAATTAAGATTGAAATACTCTAATATTATTAGAGTTAATAATTCCCTTGGAAGAATTAATTATGTGAATGTGATTCACGATAATTAATTAAAATTTGAATATGAGGTGGAGGATCACATAAGTGACATCCATGGTCTCCCGTCAAGGCGAAGGGTTTCGTCGCCAGGGATTGTATATGGGAGACGCCTGTCCGAAGTGACAGCTCCTGTATGCAAGCGCATCTGGATCGGACTCTTTGCTTCTCGAAAGAGTAAGGCCGTATACGTAGTGACCCCAATATCGGATCCTCATATTATTGGGGTGATATTGGATTGCGTATAGCGAGTACTATTCCTGTTGACGGTTGGTTCAATTAACAACGGGTCAACATCGCCTTAGGGGTGGTGGGCTCGGGGGTTAAAGACCGAATTGGGAGATGCAAGTTGGACTTGCAAAGCGGAATGTGTTCCCGCTTCTTTTTATCCGAGTTGCAGATCTCATATTATTGGGATGTAACAAAGATAAAAAAGGAGATCCCAGATCTTGTTGAGATATAATGGTAAGTATATCTCTTACATTGAAAGTGATTAAGGGAATGAACTTTCAGTATTGACAAGACAAGACAACTTTGATATAAAAAATCCTAAATCAAAGTAAAATATATATATTTATATATTTATGCAAATTTCTTATTTCAGATAATCCTTCATTAAAACCCACTCAATGATATACTCAATAATAACCAGTGAAATATCTTGGATTGGACTCATGATCCAGATATTGTACTTACAGTTGGACACATAATGTATGTGGTTGCAATGAGCAAGTTTCCTCATAATAATGAGGAATGACAATTAAATAGATAATAAGACTACAACCCTAGGGTTTGTATGTCTCTATAGTCTTGATCTCTCATCGGATGTACTTTGGAAGTGGCATGTCGATGATGATCGCAATTGTCAAATAATCCTTATAAAATTTATGAAGATATTCGGGCATACATATGTGCTCTTGACATTTAACATGAATGAGATGGTTCACTGCATCATGCAGAATGGTGGCTCTATAAGAGATGGTGTATTCAAATTGTTTGAGTACCTACCTGAACCTATGTTTTAAGAGTTTAGATGGATGTAGATGATGAGTGTCATCATTCTACTATCTATACTCTGGTCATTCATGAAGCTTCATAATATTCATATTGTATGAATTTAATGAAGCATGTATAAATGTTGGAATGCTCTTACATAAGAGATCCTTAGTCTTAAGCAATGGTTGCTTATAGATAAAGGGAGCGCAGTGGAAGCATGGGTTGGACCCGAGTAAGAAGTATGGTCAAAGAGTTGACTATACATCTATGACTTCCATATGTCATCCGAAGAGTTGGATGAATGCCAATGCTGCAATAAGTTGATGTGTTGATAGTATGACTATCAAGTCTATCTAGAATCCTTAGAGAAGGACTCGGATGGAGCATCAGATTAATCTACATAAATCATTGATAAGATAAAGTCAAATAATTGTATCTCAATCTTCTGATGACATTTGCAATAGGTTGCATATGTTTTAGAAGACTGGAAAATTTGATCTTAAAGGTTTATAGTTATCCACATGGATATTGATGCAATTGTTGCAACAATCTCTGTTGGATTGATAGACTTGTTAATTTCAGTGGGAGAGTCCTTAGTCTTAGAGAATGTCTCTATGACCTAGATATAAGAATACACTCATTGTTTGTTTCTAAATGTTGGAAATAAACATGAATTCTGAGGTAGAACTATCATAAAAAGTTATGATGGAGATATTTCAGACAGTAATCTAAAATCTAGTGGACTCCACTAAATTAGAAAATTAATGAATGGTTCATTAACATTTCTAAATACTGAAATTAAACCTTAAGATCAATAGGAGGATGAAGATCATTTGACAATGATCTAGCATCAAGCCTTGGACATTTGTCTATTGATTTGATCAATAGACTATTAAGAGATGAAACTTTAGAATGTCTAAAATTTCAAAACTTACATACTTATGAATATTGTATTCAAAGAAAAATGTCCAATACACCCTTCTTAGAGAAAGGTGTAAGATGTCAAGGTATTCAGGATCTCATACATATTGATGTATGTAGATCATCTATATCATAGTAAACATTATGGATATGTGATATATGTTGATGATTATGTATGATATGAGATTTCTTCTCTTCACCTAAGAAACCTTTGAAATGTTCAAAGATTTCATTATTTTTTGATTTAAAACCAAAAGTTTGAAGGAAGATAAAATGAATTTGATCTAATTTAGGTAGCAAGTACCTGTTAGATAAATTTAAAGAATACCTTATAGAGATATGAATATCATTTCTATCTCAATCCTCCTAACACACCTTAACTCAATAGAGTTATAGGCAGATACAATTGGATCATGTGTGACATGATCTTATCAATGATGAATTTTAGCATAATTATCCCTTAGTTTCCAGGTATATATGTGTAGTAGAGACTACAATGTATATCCTTAATAAGGTTCCATGCAAGATGGAATCTAGCACTTGAGAGTGCTGCTTCATTAGGAAAATAAAGGATGGTATTGGATACCTACTTTATGACCTTGAGATTCTTGAAATATCTCATCTCTGAGAATGTAATTCTTGGAGGTTGAGACTCTTGAGAATCAAGATAAAAATGAAGTGTAGGAACTCATTTAATCTTGAAAAGATAATGAGGCTCCTAAAATTGGAAACTAAAAGGATAATTGAAGATGAAACACTAAAACCTCTTCAAATAAGTTTGAGGATGGATTCCATGTGTCAGAGAAATCTGACAATGATCGAACTTCATGTGATGAAGCTTCTAAAGATCATAGCATGGATAGATGGATGTTAGCAATAAAAGTCTAATGTAGACTTCATGTACAAGTATTGTATATGGACCCTCGAGGATCCACCTATATGGGTAAGACCCGTAAAGGTGTAAATGGATCTTCAAGAGAAAGGGAACCTGATGAGAAGGTACATACCTTCAAAGCATTGTTCGTAGCAATGAGCTACACATGGAAGAGAAGACATTGCTTGCAATGAGACTTGCTTTTCGGTGAACATGCTTAAAATCATCAGAATATTGCTAACCTTAGCTACACAACTTGACTATTGCATCTTCGAGATGTTAGTCCAGATTGCATTCCTCTATGAATATCTCTCTGAGGATATTCACATGAAGTAGCCCCAGGGCTTCATGGTTGAGGAAAGCAAGGTGTGCAAGATAAGGAATCCATCTAAGGACTCAAATAAGCTTCTTTGAGATGGACCATAAGATTTGATGAAATTATAAATGTTATGATTTCAAATGAAATCTTGATGAGCCATGCGAAGCTTAGTGGGAGTGCCTATGTGTTCATTGCGCTAAATATAGATGATATCCTGATCATTTAAAATGATATAAGGATAATAATAAGTGTTTTATAATCTGGTTATTCCATATCTTGAAATATGATTTCAAAGATACCTCTTAGATCTTAGTTCTGAAGTTGTTCAGAAGCCAAGAGAAGAGGATAATTGGACTGTCACATTTGTAGTATACCTTGGACATATTCTATTCATAGAAATTCCAAGAAAGGCTTCTAACCCTTAAGATATGGTACTGACCTATCTTAAGGGATAGCACCTCAAAGAGTTGAGGAAGTAAATGCTACAACTACTTGCACTTGTGCATTAGTTACGAGAAGCTGAGTGTATGCTAGAGTGTACAAATACCAGATGTCTGTCATGCAGTGGGAGTAGTAAATTGTTACTAATCCTACTGTAGAGATAAAACACTTGATTGCAGAAATAACAAAATCTTCATAGATGAGGAGATTTTTGAGATAGTAATCTCAAAGTCTTATCTTCAAAAGTTTAAGACCATGTAGATAGTGATCTATAAAGGTCTAAACTATAGATACCTTAGGAGATAGAGATCTCCAGGAATGAAGGTATTCTAATAAGGATTATGGGGATACTGGTTATGATGTCAGGGACAATGTAACCAACTAGATTGAGTATTGGTTGCATGAGATGCAACATTCGCATTAGATGCGAGCACTGTTATTGGGGATATGCAAGTGCCGTAAAAGGACTTGGCATAGTCTCGCGGGAACAGAGTGACTGATCAGCTTTCCTAGCTATTTTCTAAATAGCCTATGATTGTCACATGAGTGCGGGTTTAAATGATTAGCCCATTAATGGCTCTTTGGGCTAGTGGGAGATTGTTGGAAATGCGAGCCCACGGCGAGCCATTATGCAATAAATGTTATTGCAATTCACTCCTTAATCTGAAATGAAGAATACATAATTTGCATAATAGGTCCCTTAGTACAATTAGGGTTATGTACCATGGTCATCTTGATGATCATACAACTGTTAATTCAACTATTGAATCATAGAGGTTGGTGCTTGAATGAATATCTAAAGAGTTAGATTGAGGACTCATCAAGCACCGTCAGATGATTGTTAAGAGATAATCTCCAGCCTGAGTAGGAGATGGCAATCCTTATCTCTGAAGGCTGATATCTGACCGACCTCTTGATGCAGGTCCTCTGCATAGGAATAGAGATTCGGAGGTGTCAGATTAGTTAGGTCAAAGAGTTGACTTAACGAGATCGAGATAACCAAAGTCCTATATCGTATGCTGTCAGGTTATAGGCACGCATCCTCTGACCGGAGACAGATGTGTTGTTATGTGTCTAAGTATGTACATTTGACAGACCAATAGGTTGATGACCTAATCAAGGTCTACACACCGGCGCGCTGGTGTGCATATAAGGGCATATGAGTAATACGATCTCTCAAAGGGATCATACAGGTTCAGTTACTGAACCGGAAGACATGAGCTCACTCATGAGATATTGGGAAGAATCAAATTCCGTGCGCACGGTTGTCTCGCTTTGGAAGCTTGACTGAATTTGTAGGTTTGATATATACTTTTGGAAAGTATATGATCAAGACCTAGGTATGATATATGCTTTTGGAAAGTATATGATCGATGCCGACTCCCAATGATCGAATGAGAAACTTACTGATAAAACCATGAAGTAGACAGTATAAAGTTGATCGAATACTTCGGGTTTAGTCTGAGTCTTCCAGTATGCAAGATGTACAGGTATTGGGAATACCTGAGGGTGATGTGATCATAAACGATTGTATAACCATGACGCTTCCATTCCTAGGGAGTGATGAAACGGGTCTGGATTTTAGTGACTCCTCTCAGTAGAGAAGTGATCTGATCTTGGTCCAAGTATTGGACATTGATCTGAATGTGATTCAGATACAATGAGAAGATTAGATTTACGGTCTTGATTTAATCAAGCATCTATGGGAGGCCCGCGATCTGGATTTGAGATACGATCTCAATATCCATGTCACTATACGTGGAACAATACAATCGCCCTGTCCTTATCTCCAAGTATCTGCGGAGAATGCGCATTATCCTTGAAGGAGTTCATGGATAATTCTATTGTTGATATATGTATCCGAGCATTGAGAAAATGGATAATTAAATGTGATTTAATTATCATGAGTAATATGAATTTGATTCATATTATAAAGAGAGTTATCTTAAATAATTAAATGAGATTTAATTATCAAAGATGTAAATAATGTGAATGTGATTCATATTATTTGGATACAAGAGAATAGAGATCCAAGATGATTAAATATGATTTAATTATCATGGATATGAATAATGTGGATAGCAATATCCATATTAGTCATATATATTATAAATGTGATTTATAATATATAAGAGAGAGTTATTTGTAATTTACATTTGTTAATTAAATGTTAATGTGAATTGGATTCACATTGGACATCAAATTGAAAATGTAATTTACATTTTGTTTTGGGTTGTGAATGTGATTCACAATTTTTCAATGGCATGATTGCAATGTTCACAAAATAAATTGGATTTATTTTTTGTGAAATAATTTGCAACAAAAGTTGTTGCAAATAATGGAGATTACATAAAAGGTGAAATAGCCACCTTCCTAATGGAGGAGGGTGGACGGCCACCACTCCCATTAGGAAAGGGAGGCCGTCCCCCCTCTCCACATGGAAGGAGGCTTTCTCTCCTTTCATTATCTCCATGTATTGATGATTTAATTTTGTAATTAAATTGTGTTGATTTATCAACATATATTTAATTTAAATTAAATTAATTGTTGTTGTGTTTTTAGCAACAAATCATGACCATTGAAAGAAACACAAATTGATGTGGACCATTGGATTTGTGTTGACACATGGATTGAGATCCATGGATCCCAAAACCCTATAAAAGGAGAGGCACCCCATTGCTCTTCTTAGACACAGAAGTTGAGGCAACAAATCTCTCTCTCTCTCTCTCTCATTCTCTCTACACGTCCTCTCTCTATCTCTCTCATGTGGCCGTCCACCATGGATGCCCTAGAGAGGTTCTCCATCGCCGCGGAATCGTCGTTATGCTGCCCGATGGTTTGTTTGTGGAACTCCGTCTACTTCAGCGTGCCTTGCTCGTGAAGAAGACGTCGGATCTCGTGTGTCGAGATCAGGAGATCCGCCGCTTGGATCATCAACATGGATTGCGAGAAGCACGCGGTTCATCCCCGCGCTCGCAAGCGTCTCCTCCGTCGGATCGGACTTGAGACAGGAGGTCTCTTTGTTTAGAGACTTGATCGCAACCACGCTTCAAGAGGTAAACCTAATACTTGTTTGTGGTTTGGACGAAACGATCCGAGAAGTGTTCTTGGATCATGTGGTTTCGTCGCATAGAAAAATTTTTAATTTCCGCTGCATAGAACAACTAGTACGACTAGTCGTTCTTCGTCGTATTCGATACGACGATCACGCTTCCGTGATGCGCTTGAGGATCTAACCATATCCTTCATAATCATGATTGTTGTCGCACATACCATTACACTTCATGATCGATGTATACCGACCATCGCTCTCTCAACTTCCAAGGCCTCATCCATCCATCCACTCTTAATTCTAGTAGTTGACATCTCTATCACTCATCCGCCCACTCTTTCAATTGTTATCTTTGAGAAACATAACGAAAGATTAAATCCTTTTAGCTTCTCTTCATGTGGTTTTAAGGAGTAGAATTTCATTGGAAATCAAGTTTCTTCTAGATTCTACAATATCAGTCATGCGCTTCATTTTTTGTAATATCAATCATGTCCCTATATTATTACGAAATTCACAATTCTGCCATTTAGATATCGATTATGCTCCTACTTTACCTTAACGAAAAAACATAACCATGAATTTCGTAAGAATATAGGGACACAACTGATATTACAAAAAAGAAAGAAGCATAACTGAAGATGACATGAAACTGCTAATTTTGCTTATGTGAATCAGATGATGTGGATGGCAAAGGGAATAGCACCGGTGACACCTCCCAACTCCCAAAGCCATGCTTCCTTCATGCCCCCACTTCCTCCTTCGCGTGCTCAAGGCCATCTCCTCCAAGTATCCAAGACTGAGGCATCACCAAATCATATGTCCTTGGACCGCATCTCGACCTCGATCGGAGATCGCTTTTCAAGCGTCAATGAAGCTTCTAGCCAGGCCCGCCGCACTAATACTGTTCTTGACATGCATGCACGTTATCTCGAGCTACAACAGGTTCAATGCACTCATCTTGTTATTATCTTAGCATCAAATAACGTAGTAGATTCCACTATTGTCAACGTGATTATAATGCTTGTTTTCATCCTTCTACTTGATTTTTATCGTTGTTTGTTTAATCTCGTCTCCAGTATAATGTTACAAAACATGATATGAAATAAAGGCCCGGAAGGGAAATCGAGAGTTGTAAACATATCAATCTTCTATTTATGAATTATATGTTATTATCTGACTCTGATATGTGGGGTATATAATAATTTTTTGCAAAAAGAAAAAATATGACTAATTACATATAAATTCCTTGTCCGTTGTGGATTTTGACATGCTACATTTTAATTGTTGATCTTAAATAAACAAAAGAGATGGGAATTTTCACACTTATGCACCTATACAACAACGTCGCCATTGCAGTTGTACGCTATTTTTATACATTCTGACCTTTCGTTTCCGCACTATGAAAAGTCGTTTGGGACTAAACAAGAGTGTGTGAGTGTACATTTTTAAGATGCATAGGGGCAATGGTGCAAGCACGAAAAAGATAAGGGTCTGAGTATAATTGCAATATTTTGCAAAGATACAACTGTAAAATTCACAAAAAAATAGCAAATCTTACTTGATTCCACTGTATTTTTTGCATGTGGTTGAGTGGACAGTTGACCGAAAGAGGAATTCGATTCACTCAACCTCCATGTTGTGGCAAGGAGGAAGAATCCGATATACGACTTGTAGGTAGAGAGGGAGAGGATCCACAGGTATGGGGTGATAGGTGCGGCAATTGTGATGCACTTTCACGACTTCGCAGGAGAGCGTTGTACACGTGGGCCAGATGACACGGAAGGGGGCCTGGTCCTTGAGGACAGAACATTAGGAGATGCTTACTTCCGATTTCACAAGGGTGGAGGTGCATAGGCTGGCCTTTGATCTTAATGCAGAAGGGTGCTCATGACTAATAAATGGCCTACCGATCTTTTTTACATAGAGTTTTGGGGTGTGGTTGAGAAGGATGTCATGGAGCTGATCAAGGAGTTTTGATATGCGAACCGAAGCTTGGAGAAGCTCAACAGATCCATGATCTTCTTGCTTACAAAAAAGGAAGGTGCAGAGCGAGGAGACGAGTTTAGACCTGTGGAGAGAAAATAATAAGTTTCATATTCATGAAGCCTTAGAGTTCTCTTATATAGAGGAGATCGAGACATGTTAGGCAAATTACATATTGTAGACAAAAAGAAATGACTTTTAAACTAGGGTCTTGCTCATCAAGCTGGAGCATAGATATCAATCATGCTCATCTTGGAACAACATCTTAAAAATGACCCTTTATCTAGGGTCTTGGTGAACATGTATGCTATCTATTCTCCAGAGCTGATACGAGAGGTGGAGATGAAACCCTTCTAAAGCATATCTCGAGTGCAGTGACAGTCTACCTCGATATCTAAGCATTGCTTTTGTGTAACATGCAATGATTTCAACTTCCTTACGAGATAGAGATTAGTTACATGCGCTATAAACCCGACCCATGCGCAGTTAGGGCGTCAGTTGTTTATATATTTTGAATATTCCCGTCACCGTATTTCTCAAACTGCAGTTGGAGTAAGATAATAATAACCAAAAATATCAAACTAACTGTGTTATATTTCCTGTAATTGCCATCTAAAAACAAGGAAGAAATAGCTTAAACAAATAAAAATGACATTTTTTTATCTCGTTTAGCAGGGAGGAACGAATTCGTTTGGAGCATATGGGTCTGAATGGATGCAGGGAAACCCTCAAAATGCTGAGAAATGGCAGGGCAGCTGATGGACATGGACGATTATATATAACTCAATATAATTTAGCCAGGAAACAACTATCTGTTTTTAATAGAAATAATTTTACTCATGTATTAATCTAATTTTTAATGCATGCCCGACAAGTAATCAGGTCGAGTTGGATTAAGGTGGAGGTAATTGCTGCACTTTGTTGATTCTGATAAATTACTCCATTAGATCTTGATGTGTGACATAATGGCTTCAGAGATCTTCCTGTTGAAGATGTGATGTTCATTGAAACATTTCTACTTCTTGAATATTTCCCAAACAAGAAAAGGAAATTTTGGATGTCTTCGGTGTGCTCGCAGGAAGAGGGTCGTATGTATGCAGTAGAGAGGAATGCGGCAGAGGTGTTGTAATCCTCTCTAATACGTTTTTGATTTAGATTCCAAAAGCAAACTTTATAGATTAAATCTTATATTAATTCTGTAAATATTCTCCAAATTTCGCTTAAATCCGAGATTATTGCTATATTACCTTAATGGTTGAAGATTCGGATCTTTTTAAATGGAGTTTAAGTTGCTTAGATCTTGATCGAATGTTTGATCATTAAAATAACACAGCAAATAATCTCAAAGTTAAGCGAAATCTGAAAGATATTTAGAGCATTAATCTATTCAATCTATAAGGGTTGATTTTGGAATCTAAATTACAAAAAAAATAGAGAAGATTACATCACCACTGCTGCAATCCACTCTACAGCAAAGGATCCTCTTCCGTGCTCGCATACCTTCATGAGATTGTAAAACTTAGTAGGCGATTTATTTTAATCAGAAATTATTCGAGGATGTGCATCACGATATGATTGTTTTCGATGCTTGTATCCATATTTGCAGAAGCAACATATTTTCCAGATACGGAGACTTGTACAGTCGACGATTGCTTGATAATTTTATGCTTCTCGAATTGTGAATTTGTGTGCCCTTTATGATTGATTTTTCTTTAGGGTGTGTTTGGTTCATAGGTTATCTGGGAGAAAATAACTTGTTTTGGTGTTTGATTGGTGGGCTAAGGGTTGAAAGGGTTTGTATGATGTGATTGTATCGAAATATGAAAAAGTGTGTAGTTAGTATTGAAATTTAAAAAAAAGGATAGTTGTTGTGATGTGATTGTATTGAAGTTTGGAATAGTGACTAGAATTTGAGTATTTTATGATTTTTAGATGATATGATGGTATAATATATAATTTTTTTGATGGAAAAGAGTGGACCCCAATACTAGGTAAGAAATAGAGGTTTAGGGGGGGGGTAACTAGGGTTGCTAATCAAATCGAATACCTTCGAATCCACCCAGATTCATATTCGATTCATTTTAAAATTTTCGAGTCCGAACTTGAATCGAATTTTAAACGAATTTGTTAATTTGAATTCAGATTCCATTCATTATGAGTTTCAAATATTCAAATTCGATTCATTTTATTTTGAATTTGAAATGTCAACTCAAATATAATTATTTATATAAAAATATTATAACTTTAAAGGTTGTATTTTAAATTTCTATTTAATACTAAAGATTTCCAAGATCAGTTGAGAAGTTAAATAATAAAGGAAGATACCTAACAGATAATATATATTGAATAAAAATACCTAAGTTTTACAGATATTTTATATCTTTTGCTATCTAAATTTTCTCTTTTTTTCTATGATGAAAGAAATATATAAATAAAATATATTTATATAAATGTCATTGAAGGTATACAATATTATTAACAAAAAGTAAAATACATTATATTTACCATTGTTCGTCGAAGCAAAATAAGACCAAGCTCTTATAGAAAATGAATACATACCGGTCTTGTTATTTGAAACGGCGAGAATAACAACAAATAACTTAATATGATAAAATCAATTCATACATGATAAATATTATCTTAAAACAAAAGTCATGAATCATATACAATTTTAAATATAGCTACGAGCGAATATTTGAAACAAGAAATGAATCCTGATTTTCAAATGACCAACCCTACCATTATAGCCTATTTAATGTCCTTTTCATGGTCTAGAGGAAATGCATATCATGTACACTAATTAGTAGGAATGAGAGGACTGATGTCAGACCTGCAAGGAGAAATGATTGATTTACCAATTCAAAGCAACTTATGCACGGGGCTTTCGTTAGTTGAATATATAGTTTCCTGGTATGTAGCATGTAAAGGGGTTGGTTTGTAGATGTTGTTGTACGAACGCCAAATGCCGGGTACCTCACACGTAGACTTGTTGAAGTAGTTCAATACATTATTGTACGTAGAACGGATTGTGGTACTATCTGAGGTATTTCTATGTCCTTAAAATGTGATTATCAAACTTTTTTATCACAATAACAAATAACATGATGGTAAGAAGAACTTGTAAATTATTCAGGTTATTATCAGTGTCATCTTGACAATGATAGTCATCACCATGGATTGTCTCGCAAGGATAACCAATAGAAAAAAGGAGGCAGAGGAGGAATACTTTGGTATATCACAAATCACAAAAATCGTAAGGAGGAACTCAATGTAACATGGCTATCATGTTCATGTACTCGAAATGGGAGCATTATCATTTACCTTATAGTTGATGATCTTTGATAAAGAATGAAAAGAAGGATGGAAAGATATGGCAGAGAATGTATGAAGATGGAAATAAATGTAAGATAGGGAAATGGATAAAAATCTTAAATATATGTTCGTTCCTATTGGTCTTTATGGTTATTTACTATTGTATGTTGAAGCAACATAAGACCAAGCTTTTATAGAAAACTAAGACAAATTGGTCTTATTATTTAAAACAACGAGGATAGCAACAAATAACTTAGACATGATAAAATTACATCATGCATCGTGGTGATCATCATTATCTTAGGACAAATGTCAAGAATCGAACATGATTTTCAATATACACAGGAATAACTAATATGATGGTGAGAAGAACTTGTAATTTGTAAATTATTCAAGTGATGATTAATGTCTTTACAATGATAGTCCTCACTTATGGATTGTCTTGCAAGGATAACTAATAAAATAAAAAGGTGGAGGAAGAATATTTTGATATACCGCAAACCATGACAGGCGTGAAGGGGAGTGCTGATTGCTCGAAAAAAAGGGGTGGGCAGGGGGGAGGGGGAGTTAGTTTACATTAGAAAGAAAATGAGTAGATCCAGATCTAGATATTCTTTCTTTCTCATCTGAGGAATGAGTCAAGTCGATCCATTTTTGGCTCAGTCATATTTCCGCGTAGGAAGAGGGATCACCATTATATTCCTTATGAGTGATGGATCTTTGAAAAAGAATGAAAAAGAGAAGGGAAAAGATGTTGTAGAGAATGTGAGAACATGGAAACAAACATAAGGTGAGGAATTGGGGTAAAACTCTTAAATATATTTTCTTTCTTACGAGACATCATGATTAATATTCTACTCTATTTTTTAATATTGATATTTCATCATTAACTGATATAATTATATGTACATGCACACATGCATTCATAAACGTATGTTTGCATGCATACATATTTTTGTATGTATATACGTACATAATATGTAAATACATATGTATGTGTATACATATGTATGTATGTATGTATGTATATATGTATATAAAAATCGAATCGAATCAAATTATTATCGAATGAATTCATGTTAATTCAGATTGATTCATTTGGGAATCGGATCCACAAGTCAAATTCATATTCGATTTATTTCACTTCGAATCAAACTTTTTTTGAATTTTTATCAAAGGAATCACAAGGTAACCCTCCCCCAACCGAACGCCCTTCAGTCATCCTCTGGATCGGTTGCAAGTACTTGTAGGGATAAAATAGATATGGATTATACACTATGGTATCTGTTTCCTATAGATTTGAATTTGTATTAACATTAGTTTTAAAAGGGATATAAATTACTTTGATATCTTTAAATATCTATTTTCTTATACAATTATCATTGTATATTTATTTTTAACTATATGTAACATGATTTATACATTTTTTCACAAAATACATATATTTTAACTTAATCTACAAAATATTGCTAATTGTGTAAATATTTATCCATACACATCTTACACCCATATCTATTTTTTAAAGATACGGTAACATAGTGTTCATGCCTGTCAATATATGCATATGCATCCATATTTAAAAATGGATAACGATAATGGTTATATTCGGATGTCGCACATATATAGGGTGCATTCAAACGAGATCGAGGCTCGTAGATCCTACAAAAAGCATACGGAGACAATTAATCACAAGGAATGGGCAATTAGATAAAACGATGCTCATGTGTGTGTTGAGCTTCACATAAAAATATATTATTATTATTATCATTATCATATTATTATATTATTTAAAGGATAGCTCATGATGCGAAGGTATGCATCCCATTAAAGGGTTGTCTTTGATATGGTGGTTACCTTAATGGAGAGGTAACCATCATGTGTATAAATATATGGCAAGGGGTGCCCTCTCCCTCAACCAAGTGTGTGTGAGGATCCATTAATCAAGTATCTTAGGCAAGGTTGAGAAGGAGAAGGAAACCCAATTTACCCCACTTTCGTTCCGGTTCGAGTCTTCATCTCGCCGCGATGGCCTCCGATTAGTACCCTAATTATTTAGTATAGATATATATTTCGGATTAGTATTACAGATCTATCAGTTGGTATCAGATCTAGTTATAATGACAAAATTAATGGTCATCATTTCTTTCTTACAGAAAGTTTTCGACTTGCAAGATTTGATTTTACGATCTGTAATATCTATGCAGCATTACTTTAATCTGTGGTTAATTTATTATGTTGACAAGACATTAAATTACATTCATGAGCTTTCACGTATATGAAATTCCTTATTTTTTTAAGACCAAGGATGTCTATATTTTAAAGTTTGTGTAAATCACATGTTCGGAAATTAAGAGATGCTTGTTTGAAACGTGATCTCCGGAGATTAATTTTTTTGAGCTATTCGTTTTTTCTCTAAGTTCATAGAAGATAAGATGAAAATTAAGAAATTTTCAGTGTACAATCAACGTTAGATTTAATAATAAAGTATGTTAGTTTTTTATCCACTGAAAGCATCTACTTATGATGTAATAAAGCAACAAGTAGAAACTGCTTTTGATTAACTTCCTATAATGTCTTCGGGGCTAATATGTACAATTGAATCGGAAGGAGTAGCCACAACATCCGATCGATTCTTATTGTACATATTAATTATTAATAATGGGTAACTATTGGTTAGCAATCCTAGAGTAGCCACAGCATAAAGGATTACAATGTCAATAGTTACATTAAGCGATGGAGTTAATGAACATCTAAATTTCATCTACATCAGTTTGTGATCTATTGATGTCATTTGGTATACTTTATATATTAGATCGGGAGGAATAGTCACAACATCCAAGCGATGTCTATACATCGTTTCACTGAAGTGAGTAATCATTGGTCAGTTTATCTTAGAGTAGCCACAACATCTAGGATTATAATGTCAATGATTACATTAAGTGGAAAAGTTAATTAAATTAATCAAATGAGGAAGGTAATAAAAAAAGAAGATGAGTTCTTCTTTCTTTTATCACTTAGGAGCCGTGCGAGATGAAAGTCTCCATATATTTAATTAGGATAGGAAATCAAATAGTAAAATAATTATTCATCGAATGATTATTCATCTATTGTATTTTTAAGTAAGGGACAACATCTATAAATCTATATTGATGGAATAGGAAAATAAATTTTTCATTAGGTATTCTAGATGCCTAGAGGTACGGAATATCGAATAATCTTTTAGGAGTTTATTTGTCTCATTAATTAAGAAAATCAAATGTATGTTACAATTCTTTAGCCACAACAAGTCTTGTAATAATAATAATACATTGATTTAAGTTAATATTTTAACTTAAGTTATATGCTTGAGTTATTGCTTGAAATGGTAGTCTTATTCAATGAAACTGATATTGCAGATAGTTCTGCTTTCAAGTCTATTCAATTCAATGTCTTGAATTCTACTCCGATTCTCAATGGGAATAATTTTTCGGATTAGGAAGATAAGATTCTTCTTACATTAGGATGTATGAACCTTGACCATACGCTTCATATTAAGGAACCAGCGAAGCCTACAGAGGATAGTAGTAAAGGCATAAAGGATTTACATGAACGATGGGAGAAATCCAACCGATTAAGTATGATGATCATGTAAACAAACATAGCCAAAAATATCCGGGGTTCTATTCCCGAATGTAAAACAACAAGAGTTTTTGGAAGTTGTTGAAAAACAATTTCAAACTTCAGAAAAGGCTATGGCAGCATACTACTTACCACGTTATCTTCTATGAGGTACAATGGTAACACTGGGATAAGAGAGCATGTAGTGGAGATGAGAAATATTGTTGCTCAACTCAAGATGCTTAAACTTGATAATATAAGTTATTACTTGTCCATTTAATTCTCGATACCTTACCTTCGCGAAATAGGACATTCAAGATTTCCTACAACACACATAAAGATCATTGGACTCTAAACGAGTTAATAGTGGTGTGTGTACAAGAGGAAAATAAGCTCAAGTAAGATAAAGTTGAGAGTGTCATTTGATCACTCGAGATAAAAGGATTAAATGAAAAAAGGAGGTAAAGCATTCAGAAAAGAAGCATACTAACTTTAAGAAAGCGAAAAGCTTCTTTTGCAAAAACTTGGACATGTCAATAAGGAATGTATCAAGTTTAAGGAATAGCTCGTCAAGAAAGATATACATCAATGTCGTGTATGTTATGAATCTAATTTCATTGATGTCTCTTTTAATACTTGGTGTATTGACTTTGATACTTCAATTCATATTTCCAACTCCATGCAGGTCTTTATGAGCACAAGGATACCACTAAAAAATGAGCAAGTATCTATATGGGAAATTACATGTCTTCGGAAGTTGATGCGATTGAGATGCAAAGGCTCATTTTGAAATCTAGACATGTACTTGATTTGGGAAATGTCTTTTATATACCCAGGTTCTCTATAAATTTAATCTCAATATCTAGACTTTTGTATGGATACAAATTTTCGTTTGAAAGTACATCTTTCCAAATGTTTAAGAATGACAAATTAATTGGCACAAGTGGCTTAATATATTATTTATACAAATTGCATTTAGATCTGCATTGAACTCTCCTTGTTTGCAATGTAGTTGGTAAAAAGTCAAAACGCAATAGTGATCGATCATCGATACTTTGGCATAAAAGATTATATCGCATCTCTATTAAAAGGATCAAGAAATTAGTAAATGATGGAGTAACTGATGCTCTAGATTTTATTGGTTCTAGTGTTTGTGTGGGTTGTATTAAGGGAAAACATACCAACAAACATGATAAAGGGTCAAGGAGACGTACTAGTCTTTTAAAAATTATACATATTAACATGTGTGATCCATTTCCTATAGAATGTTTTAGTGGTCAAAAATACTTGATCACCTTGATAGATGATTTCTCACGTTACATGAATCTCTATCTATTATTTGATAAAGCAGAGCTTTAAATGCATTGAAAGATTATCAAATGAAGGTAGAGAGACAGTTAGAAAAGAAAATCAAAATTGTGAGATCAGATAGAGGTGGTGAGTATTATGCTAGGTATGTTGGAGGAGAACAAAAGCGTGGACCATTTCCGTGATTTCTTAAGGATGAAGGCACTGAACATCAATTTTCAATGCCAGGTGAACCGGATCAAAACGGTGTCGCCAAAAAATGGAATCGCACATTAATAGATATGGTTCGAAATATGATGAGCAACTTCTCATTGCCACTACATTTTTGGAGTGAAGCTCTAAAGACAGTCGTGTATATGTTAAATGGAGGTCCAACAAAGCGGCTACATCCACTTCATTTGAGATTTGGAAGGGATGGAAATCAAGGTTGGAGCACATACATGTTTGAGATTGTTAAGCTAAGATTAGAATCTATAATCCACATGAAAAAAATTGGATATGAAAATTACAAGTGGATACTTCATTGGTTATCTAGAAGGCTCTAAAGGTTATAGATTCTATTATCCAAATAGCAAATCGAGCATTGTAGAATCAAGGAATGCCATATTTTTGGAAAATGACAAGAATAATGGGAGTCGAATGGTATTTAAAGATATCATACTTGATGAATTATCGGATCTTATTATACCACTAGAAAGGAAGGAGCAAAATATTTAACACGATATCTTGGATAAGTCACAGCATCAAGACATTTTTGTTCCTCAAACCCAAGATATATCTTCGGTTGAACCAATGGTGAATCCTCCACTACCTGAGAATCAAGTTGAAATAGCACCAAGTGTTCAACAATGTGTTGTTACAACTAGATATGGTCGAATAGTAAAATCTACGATCTCATCAGAGTTTATAACATACCTACAAGAATGTAAGTACGACATGGGAATATTAAAGGATCCAATATCGTTTTCACAAACCATGAATTGCATTAACTCTACTCATTGGTACAATGTCATGAGGGTGGAGATACAATCTATGAGTGCAAACCAAGTATGGGACTTGCTTGAGTTACCTAAAGGAGCAAAACCTATTGGTTCCAAATGGATCTTTAAAACTAAGAAATACTCATTAGGTAATATTGAGAGATACAAAGCTAAACTTGTGGCTAAAGGTTTCACCCAAAAAGAGGGTATAGATTATCATGAGACTTTTGCTCCGGTATCACGAAAGGACTCCTTAGGATAATCATGCCAATAGTATCTCAGTTTAACTTAGAGTTACATCAAATGGATGTGAAAATGACCTTTCTTAATGGAGATTTGAACGAGAATGTTTATATGTGACAACCTGAGGGATTTCTTGCAGAAAAAGGCAAGCATTTAGTTTGCAAATTAAGGAAATCTATATACGAACTAAAAAAGCATCTCATCAATGGTGCATTAAGTTCAACAATGCTATAACTTTATGTGATTTTGTTGAGAACGTTGTTGATAATTGCATATACCTTAAAACGAGTGGGAGTAAATATATCTTTCTAGTCTTATATGTGGATGATATTTTTCTTGCTTGTAGTGGCCTCGTGATGTTACATGGAAAAAAGATATTCCTTTCTAATAATTTTGAAATGAAGGATATGGGCAATGCAGATAATATCATTGGCATGTAAATTCATAGAGACAGATCCAAGAGAGTGCTTGGATTGTCTCAAAAGGCCTATATCGAAAAGGTATTATAAAGATTTGGTATGAAATATTCTCTCCGATTCCAGCACCTATTGTTAAAGAAGATAAGATTTTCTCAAACAAATATCCCCAAAATAATTTGAAAAAGAAACAAATGAAAGGCATCACATATACATCTATCATTGGAAGTCTAATGTATGCTCAAACATGCACTAGACCAGATGTATATTTTGTAGTTGGAATGTTGGGTAGATATCAAAACAATCTAGGCATGGACCAGGTAAAGAAGGTCTTGTGATATCTGCAAGGAACTAAGCATTTTATGCTCATCTACCAGCATTCAGATTCTATATAAGTCATTAGCTATTCGGATTCGAATTACGCGGGTAGTAAGGAGGATAGAAAGTCTACCTCCGGATACATTTTTCTACTTGGGGGAGTTGATATTTCATGGATAAGTGTGAAACAACCAATTGTTGCTTCAAGTACCATGGAAGCCGAGTTTGTGGCATGTCACGAGGCTACTACACAAGCACTTTCGTTAAAGAATTTCATTGAGGGTCTGAAGAAAGTGGATTCAATCTTAAGACCATTAAAGATTTATTGTGATAATTCTGTAGTGTATTTTTTGCAAATAACAAGTATACACGTGTTGGAATGAGAATTGACATCAAGTATCTTGTTGATAAGGAGAAAGTAAGAGATCATCTAGTATTGATTGAACATATAGGTACTAAGTACATGATTGCATATCCTATGATAAAGATATTGTCGCCCAGTGTATTCACTAATTATGTAATTGAGATATCAAGTACCTTGTAATAATATCAATACATCCAGGTATGTGCACTTTAAATTTTGATATTATGATCCATTTCTTTTATTTTCTATTACCTTCAATTGCATTCCCTCATTAACAGGCATAAAGTAAGGACCCGTGTTGATATTTGGACATTGGCACAAGAAGTTTTTTTGTTAAATTAAGCATACCATTAGTAGTGTAATGCTTGGAAGGGAATATTTGTTTGATAGGTGTTGAGTTTTTGTATTATTGGGTGGGTTAATGGATCTTTGGGTGAGGGACCATTTACCCCGGACTCTTATTTATGTACTCCCCCCCCCTTGCTTTGTGATTATGAGTGACGAGAACCCTAATCTCAAACTGAGATTAGGGTTATTGTGCCCCCATGGTTTTTCCCTGATCGAAGGGTTTTCCACGTAAATCATTGCCTTGTGCTTGATCTCTTTGTTAATTTCTACATGGTATCAGAGCCATGTTGTGGGTTGTGATTGGATCTCTGCTCTGCCGAGATCTTGGTGTTTTCTTTCCCTCGAAGAGACGCGCCGCCGTCTGGGATCGTCTGTGATCTCTGTGTCGCCTCCTTTCTCCGTCTGGGATCGTCTGGAAGGGCGGTGAAGAAGCGTGCAAGGGTTCCTATTTTTTAGTGCTGCCGCGGTTGCGTCTCCCAACGGGGTTTCCTGACGCGCCTGACACCCCTGTGCTCCTGCCTTGCCCGCGGAGCCCTCCTTTGCCCACGGGGCCCTCCCTTGCCCGTTGTCCTCTGTCTAACGCTCCTGACGCTCCTGACGCCCCTGCTCCCATGTACTCCTGCCTTGCCCGCGGAGCCCTCCCTTGCCCGTGGTCCCTCCTGTGCTCGCGGTTCCTGCCTGCAGTTCGTGATGCCTTGGACTCTCTGCTCTGCCGAGTGCTCTGTCTGCGGTTCGTGACGCCCCACACGCAGGAAGATATTGGACTTCCCCAGCCCACACGTAGGAAGACATGCCCGTGACGCCTTGGTCAAGCTTTGATACCCGCCTGAACAAGAGGCGCGCCCTTCCATACTATGCCTATAGGTCTCTCTTGGCCTCTCTGTGAGTTTAGTCTTCTTCCTTGCTCCTTGCGGATATTTTTTTGTGTTCGTAGTTTCCTATGGCCCAGGAAGATATTGGGGGAAATATGACTCTCAAGTTTGAGAATTTTCCAGCGAATATTACAATGATAAAATTAACAAAGAATAATTATCTGATTTGGTCTGCGGCTATGGAGGTTGCGTTGGCCTCGAGAGGTCGCGGAGGCTACATCGATGGACGAAAAAAGGCACTTGTTGTTACTGATAAGTTGTATGATCAGTGGTACATCGAGGATAGCCAGTGCAGAAATTGGATCATAAATGCTATCTCTCCTGAAATTCAACCCTTGATCCTCAGAAAAAAGTCTGCTCGGGAACAATGGCTCACCCTTGAGAGCATGTATGGTCAGAAAAAACAGGACATCAAAATGTACCAGTTGAGCAGAGAAGTCTACAATATGAAACAAGGGGATATGTCGGTTGCAGGGTAATATGTTGCGCTGAAAGCAAAGTGGGAAGAGATTGACTATTACTATGATGACACGTGGACTAGTCCAACAAATCAACAGAAGTTTTGGGAGGAGATATGGAAACAGCAGATCTTCATCTTCCTGGGTGGCCTTAACAGTGATTTTGAATCTACCAGAAGCCAGCTTCTCACAACAGGGGTTGGCTTCGACATTGAGGAGATCTATCATGCAGTCGAATCTGAGGAACAGCGACGTATCGCAATGAGAGACGAACATGTCTCATCCTTTGAGAAATCTGCTCTACTCAGTTAGGGGGCAAAAGTGGCTACTGGAAAGACAAAAAATGTGCTTATTGCAAAAAGACTGGTCATGGAATCGAGTATTGCTGGGAACTTTATCCAGAAAAGAAGGGTAACAGAGGGAAGAAACCCATTGCTATGGCCGCTGACAGCAAAAAGTTGACTGCAGAGCAAATCAAAGAACTTCAAACTATGTGCAGAAGATATCTAGGAATTCTAATTATGGTGATATTGTGAATTCTGCAATGGCCGTGAAGACAACTGAAGGTAATCATTTATTTAATAATGAATGGATTATCGATAGTGGCGCTTTTGATCATATGACAGGGAATGCTAGAATGTTTCTTGATTATAAACCTGCCTCTGGGAGAGAACGAGTAAATTTGGCAGACGGATCCTCTGTTACTGTCGCTGGAAAAGGGAGTATATCTATCATAGATAAATTTATGCTAAAGGATGCTCTTCATGTCCCTGATTTCCCAATTAGCTTACTCTCGGTGTATCGAATTGCTAAAGACCTGCATTGTCGGTTAATTTTTGATGAGACATCGTGTGTGTTGCAGGTCTTGGTGACGAGGAAGCATATTGGGATTGGTTTGGCTGTTGATGGTCTATATCGCCTTCCTTCACGTGTGGTTTCTGCTTGGGTTGCTGCAACTGATGCAAAAGAATCTGATGATAGATTGGCCCTGAAGCGATGGCATGAGCGTCTTGGATATCCTGGTTATCTTGTTCTATCTTTCTTATTTCCCGAATTATGCAATAAAGTTGGAACAAATATTCATTTTTGTGAAGTGTGTGAGCTCTCAAAGCAAACTAGAACTGGTTATCCTATATCTAATAGTAAAAGCAAGTTTGTTTTTGATATTGTTCATTCGAATGTTTGGGGACCGTCAAATCTGCAAAGTCTGGGAGGCCATCGTTATTTCATGACTTTTATTGATTATTCTCGATTCACCTATGTGTACTTAATGAAGAACAGAAGTGAGGTTCCAAGTATAATCCGAAGCTTTGTCAACATGATAAAAACCCAGTATAACACAAGTGTAAAAGTTTTACGGTCTGACAATGCTAAGGAGTATTTGGAGGGACCTCTTAGTGCATTTCTTGACGATAATGGAATTATTCATGAAACGTCTTGTAAATACACACCTCAACAGAACGACATTGCTAAGCAAAAAAATCGGCACATATTAGAAGTTACCCGAGCCCTTCTTTTCCAAAGAAATACTCCAAAAAGTATTGGGGTGAAGCTGTTCTCACTGCTGTTTATTTGATAAATAGGCGTCCGTCTACTGTGGTTGGAAAAAATACTCCTTTTCTAATGTTACACCCTGATAAGGTTCCTTTCAACCTAACTCCTAGGGTTTTGGGAGTGTTTGCTATGTCCACATTTCTAGTCCTGGCTTGAGGAAATTGGACCCTCGATCTCGGAAGTGTATCTTTCTTGGATACTCAAGTACACAAAAAGGGTACAAATGCTACGACCCAATTGAAAGGAAACTTCATGTTACAAGGGATGTTACTTTTCATGAGCATGTTTTGTACTATGCTGAGAATTTTTCTCAGGGGGAGTATAGTAAAACGGCTGTTGAGAAAAATAATGATGAGTGTCACTTTATGAATGAAGGTTGCGATGTAAGCAATGATGAAATTTCTATTTCTTGTGGTTACAGTACTGGCAGACACGAGAGTATAGATAACAATGCTGAGAGGATGGATGACGATCACAGACAAGAGAATATGGATGACAATATGATGCCAAACCACAATCCCAATCTCTCCTCGGATGATCCAAGTCATGATCACACTGTAAGTAATTCCTCTTTCTCTGATGATTTGATTGAGAACACTGACAATGCTTGAATGACATGGTTAGTGATACTGAAGATGTAGAAGAGGAACTTCTTATTGCTTTGAGGAAAGCGGCGAGAACAACTAGGCCTCCTTCTCGTTATCCTATGGAAAATCATGTTTCTTACTCTTGAGTAAGCTCGAACTATAAAAGCTTCATAACTGTGTTTGATTCTCATGTTACTCCCAAGAATTCGGTTGAAGCCCAGTGTGATCCCAGGTGGGCAAAATCTATGAAGGAGGAAATGGAGGCTCTACAGAAAAATGATACTTGGGATGTTGTGACAGTTCCAAAAGACGCTCACTTGGTCGGTTCAAAATGGGTTTACACAATCAAGTACAGGGCTAATGGTAAAATTGACAGATTTAAGGCCAGTTGGTTGCAAGAGGTTACAGTCAGAAATATGGGATTGACTATCTCGAGACCTTCGTGCCTGTTGCAAAAATGAACACTGTCAGAGTTATTATCTGTCTTGCAGTTCATTTTTCCTGGAAAATGTATCAGCTGGACGTAAAGAATGCCTTCCTAAATGGAAGTCTCAAAGAGGAAGTTTACATGAAAATGCCACCAGGATATGATCAAATGGGTAAATGTTGCAAGCTGAAGAAGGCACTGTATGGTCTAAAACAATCGCCAAGAGCTTGGTTTGAAAGACTCAGGATTGTGATTATAAACAATGGTTACAAACAGGCTAATGGAGATCATACTCTCTTCATCAAGAGGAAAGGCCATAAGAAATCTATCCTTCTGGTATACGTGAATGATATGATTCTTACTGGAGATCACGAAGAGGAAATGTCTAGCATAAAGATGATTCTTTCAACAGAATTTGAATTGAAAGACTTAGAACAACTGAAGTACTTCCTTGGTATTGAGATGGCTAGATCTCCACAAGGTATGTGTTTGAATCAACGGAATTATGCCCTAAACCTTCTTCGTGACTCAGGAATGGCTAACTGCAAACCTGCTGCTTATCCTGTGGAGGCTAACCATAAAATGAGTAAGAAGGATGAAAAAATACTCGATGATGAGGAGAAAGGTAGATATCAGAGGTTAGTTGGAAAATTGATCTATCTTACTCTCACAAGACCTGATATCACATATGCAGTGAATATAGTCAGCCAATTTATGCATGCTCCTACTACCGTCCATGTGAACGTTGTCAACAGGACTTGAACTACATAAAGAAGTGCCCTGGTAAAGGGCTTATGTTCAAGAAACAAAGTAATGTTACCATTGAATGATATACCGATGCTGACTGGGTTGGATCTGTTGATGATAGGAGATCCACTTCTGGGTATGATGTGTACTTGTGTGGGAACCTTGTCATTTGGAGAAGCAAAAAGCAACATGTTGTTTCAACGTCAAGTGCAGAAGTTAAATACAGGGCACTTGCTAATGGCGTGACAGAAGTTTTATGGCTACAGTTGTTATTAAAAGAATTAGGGACGGAAGCTGATATGCCTATGAAGATGTTCTGTGACAACAAAGATGCTATAAATTTAGCAAACAATCCAGTGATGCATGATAGAACCAAACACGTGGAGATCGATCGATATTTTATTCGTGAAAATTTTGATGAAGGTCAGTTATGTCTGCCCTACCTGAAATCTGAAGATCAGATTGCTGACCTCTTCACGAAGGGGCTGCCTACGGTGCAATATTAGTTGAATGTAGGCAAGTTGGGCATGGTTGACATGTATGCCCAACTTGAGGGGGAGTGTTGAGTTTTTGCATTATTGGGCGGGTAAATGGATCTTTGGGTGAGGGACCATTTACCCCGGACTCTTATTTATGTACTCACCCCCCCCCTTGCTTTGTGATTATGAGTGAAGAGAACCCTAATCTCAAACTGAGATTAGGGTTATTGTGCCCCCGTGGTTTTTCCCTGATCGAAGGGTTTTCCACGTAAATCATTATCTTGTGCTTGATCTCTTTGTTAATTTCTACAATAGGTATTGACCGCTAAAATTCGTGCTAGTGCAACTTAAGTTAACAAATAAAAGGCAACAAATCTGTCACATTAGCTAGGTGGGAGAATGTTGGCCTTCCACATAAAATATATATTGTTATTGTCATTATTATTATATTATTATTTAAAGGGTGGCTCATGATGTGAAAGGTTGCATCCCATTAAAGAGTTGCCTTTGATATGGTGGTTATCTTAATGGGGAGGCAACCATTCATGTGTATAAGTACATGGCAAGGGATCCACTCTTCCTCCACTAAATGTGTGTGAGGATCCATTACTCAAGCATCTTAGGCAAGGTTTAGAAGGAGAAGGAAATCTGATTTGTCTCATTTTTGTTCCACTTCGAGTCTTCGTCTCGCCACGATGGCCTTCGTTTAGTACTCTAAGTATTTAGTATATATCTATATTTTGGATTATTATTATAGATCTATGGGTAACATGAATGGATTTATGTGATTTTGTTTATGTATATCAAAAATTTGACTTAAATGGAGAATGTATCAAATACATTTTTATGCACATCATATTTATCGTTCCCGGAGAAACAATGAACTATCACTACAAGAAAAATGAGTTGTGCCCACGGAATGTAGCTACGGAAACTTGTGGCCACGATAATTCCGTGGCCACTAGTTTCCCGTAGCCACAATCCGTGGCCAAAGTCTTCATATAAGAGTTGTGGCCACGATAAATTCTGTGGCTACTTGTAGTGGCCATGACATATTCGTGGGTAGAGAACTCTCACGACGAGACTTGTAGCTACGGCTACTGGCCACGACATATCGTGGGCAGAGCTCAATTCTGTGGCTATAAACCCCATATCCATGGCCATATTTCTGTAGCCACAACTTGTTTTCCTTGTAGTGTATATTCTGTATTTATCTTACAGTGCTAGTTAGGCATTTACAAGTATTTGATTTTTCATTAAAAATGCATATATATATAACAAAAAGGGCTGGTTAGGAAAAAAGGCCTCTATTTGACTGGATCAGTGATGTTTCAAACTAGGTCATGCTATAATTATCAAGAAATTATTCAGAATATAAATGGTAAAACATAAATACATCTGATTTCCAACAACTGAAATACAGAGATGATCATAAAATATGCCATATACATAAGCTTGTTTTCTTTATAAATAACAAGCGCGCAAACGAGATTTTGAACTTTTCTTATACTGATTTTTTGAATAAATCAGAAACATTAATATTCAGTACAGTAAGAAGTGGAACAGTGGAAAAATTGAATAACTGCAACAACTGAAATAAA
This sequence comes from Ottelia alismoides, assembly GCA_037367405.1. Classification (NCBI taxonomy): domain Eukaryota; kingdom Viridiplantae; phylum Streptophyta; class Magnoliopsida; order Alismatales; family Hydrocharitaceae; genus Ottelia; species Ottelia alismoides. The sequence continues at coordinate 641,816 of JAZKJV010011012.1, forward strand.
CCAATGATCTACAGGATGCCAGGATCGGATTCATATTTCATTTACGATGGAAAGGAAAGCATTGAGAGAAATAAGAGATCTCCGGCAGCTAAAGGAGAAATTCAGGAGATTGTTAGAACCACAAAGCATTCAGCGACAACGAAATATGATGGTATTGATTCTGGTTATTGTTATAGTTGTTTTGCGAATTATTTTTCTTAATGTATGTGATTTATGTATCTTTCTTGCAGAAGAGGAATGCATTAAGACAGTGTCAAGTGTGTGAGAAAGGAACACATCAAAGATGATGTGGATGAAGGACTATCCAAAAATTTTGGATGTATGGGATAACATATTTGAAAATCATTTAAACTAATTCAGTTATAAATATTATCAAAACTAATTGGGTATTCTTTGATGCAAAAATAACAGCCAAGGGATATATTTCACATATGTGTTTTATAGATCACTTTATACATTAACATAGACACCCATCGACCAACACCAAAGCAACAAGAGATAATAGGAAAAATATATTTTTCAATATCGATAAACATTTGGAAACATAACATGATTGTTATGTTTAGCGACAATGACATTAACGTGATACTCGGCTTGCCAAGTTCTGGGTACACGATTTCAGTTTGAGGGAAGTAGTGGAAGAGCTACATAACCTCTGAGATGTTGAAGTGGTGATGGTGTTCAATAGACAGAAACTTGTCAGTGTTCTATTGGATTATTATGATAGAGATGATGATAATTCAGCAAAGATATATGTTGCATGCTTTATTTTATTAATGTTTGCTACTTTCTTGTTTCCCAAATATTCATATTCATTCCCAAAGGACTAGTTGCACTATGTTGGATCATTAGAGGATAGAAGGTTTTTTCATTGATCCGAGGTGGTTGCAAAAATGATGTTGTTCCATATAGATGATAAAATTTAAAGGATACAAGATAGACATTGAGGCGCAATGAGAGTTACGCCTGGATACCTAATGAGATGTGTTACGTAACTTTTACATTGCATTGATTAAATTTTAATTGTCTAGCAAAATCTAAGTTGGATCCTAAAATGAATGCATGTTTGGAAGATGGAGTAATGTTGTAAAGACTTTGTTGTGATCGGGGACCTACGTCCTAGGATAAGAAAATGGTCTGGAATTATCAAGGGTCTAACAAAACGATTGTTTAGCTTCACAGATGACTCAATGAAGTTGATTAAGTGATTTACTTCCATAATTAAAGTATTAATAATGACATTATTGGATATAGGTTCTGCCAAGCATCATTCCAACAAAAATGAAATTGTAAAAATAGGGGTTGATGAATATGGTTTTCCAATTGAGAGGTTTGTCATGAACGGATTCGCAGTAAGAAGACCTCATATTTCCATCAAAAAACATATCCAAGTGCCCGTTGATTGACTAGCCCACAAAGGAGGAATCAAGAAGGGTGTTTTTGATGTGGTGAGAAATGTTGGAGGAGAAGGTGAAGATGAGGAAGATGAGAAGAGAATGAAGAAGGAATGCAATTGTGAACGATTCTCCGCTGAGATTGAATCTTTAAAAATTTTAATCGAAGAGCTGCACGGAGTATGGAATGCAATTGTACATCAGCTATGCATGAAAAGCTGGAATCATATGAAGATGCAATCAAAAAATTGAAGGATTAAAATGAAACATTGAGGCTGCAGACTAAAACATTGGAGAGAAGGCGATGGATGAGGTAAGCATTAGGGAAATAGTTATTGACATACACAATTCAATAACACATTCTGAAGAAATGCCAAATGGAGATGATATCGTTGATACAATGGAGGATGCGGAAGAGGGGATTTATCAGCAAGATATCACAAATGATATGGAAAAGGGGAGTGATCAGTGCAAAGGTGAAGTTGTTGTTAGTAATGATAATGCATGTACCTTTGAGATGCCATCATTCGACTTACTTGGAGACTTCATAGACCTGGAAGACGAAAAATCTAGGCACCCCTAAGAGGAAGAGAAAAGGTATGCCAACCCAAGTTCCTTGACATTGAGGGTTACGATGAGAACTGAAGCAAGAAGAGTGACATTTGACACAGATTAAAAGCAAATGAAACCTCCAAAGGTTCAGAAAAAAAACTAGAAAGAAGAAGACATTGGGAAACTTATCTTCTGTTGCATCAAAAGAAGTTGATAAGCATGAAAAATCAGAGTTTGTATTCATTTAGGATTATCTTCTCAACACTAACATGGAGAGGATCATAAATTATCCAAGTTTTCTAATTTGTTGTGTAGTATCTTTATGACCCACTACAGAACTTCATTGGGTATGAACAGATATCGAAAGAAAAGAGGAAAATAATTCAGGATTTCTTGCAAGATCCCACTGATAAGTAAGAAAAGTGTTGAAGTTTTTAAGGTAGTTTCTATTCTCCATAACTAAAAGGTTACTTGTTATATGAAATTCATGACGAAATATAGATTGAATGCAACCTTTCACTCTTCGATGAACTTTTATTGTAATGGTCGGGAAATTTATAAATCCGTGTATTAAAGAATGGTTGTGGATAGGGGTGTTAATCGAATCGAATATATTAGAATCTACCTAGATTCAGATTCAATTCATTATAAAATTTTCGAATCCGAATTCGAATCGAATACTAAACGAATTTCTAATCTAGATTCAAATTCAATTCGTTTGGAGTTTTGAATATCCAAATTCGAATCATTTTATATCGAATTAGAATTTTATTTAATAATGTAACTAATAATAAAAAATTTATATTAATAATTTTAAGAATTGAATATATTTTGTGATACTAATTTGTGGGAAAAATAATTAAGATAAGTAAAAAGCTTTTAACATAAATGGTAAAATTCAATAGATAATATAAATTGTATTAAAATACCTAACTTTTGTCATTCGTGTATGTCGCAATCCTCATTTGCTTTTTTATACCTATGGTGGATTGAATAAATCAATGCATCACCTTTTAACAAACACTCCACCAACTTTCTCATTCTCTTTGGTAAATTATTCACAAACCATTGATCTTTTCTTTCTATCAATCTTGTTAATTATTCAGAAATCATTTTTTCTATTTCTTTACCCTCTTCTTCCACTTTTTCATTAATATCACCATCATGCCCAATGACCCTCTCACGGACACTATCTTGAGAAGATGGTATGTTCGAATTAGTCTTTTAAAAATAAAATGAAAACACATACTCAACTATATTTTAAATTCCATACCAATATAAAAATACAAAATATAGATTAATAGACATACATGTCCAAAATAATAATCAGAAGATTGTGTTCCACATTTCTCTGAAGAGTCTTCCATATATCCCCCCCCATTGTGACTTATCTTCATTGTATCTAAGAAAAAATATCACTAAATTCTATTAAATCGACGTGAACTGATTTATGGAGCTGAATCCGCATCTGAGATATATAAAAACCGGCAGACCTGACTAAGAACTCAGTTGGAATGGCTATGATCTTCGATTTTCTATTATGTAACCTTTTTTTACATCAATCATGAACATTTCATGCTTACTTCATTTCAATGCATTCTTATGGAGGCACAGTTGGGCTTATTAAAGATTATGATGATATTTTCTTCTTGATAACTCAGTCTCCTTGTAATCTTGATGAGAAGTGGAATTTAGTTGCAACTATGATCTTTTGCACATTTAGTCATTTAGACAAAGCTCGAAATCCATAAAATATGTTCATACCTTAATTGTCTCTAAGATATTATATCCAAATGCTTGGTTGTCCTTATCATAAGATCGGGATATTATGATAGATGGGAAGATTAAGAGTGTTTTAAGGAAAATATTATTAGAAATTTGAAACCTATGACATCAGGATGGTTTTTAAAAATTCAGTATGTGTTTGTTTGCAGATGATGTATTTTAGAATAACATAAATTATTTGGATAGAAGCTAAATTTTAAGTTTTAGGATAAAAGGGTGTGTGTGGTAATACTAGTAGTTGCGTGGTGATGGAGAGATGATGGCGATGGTGGTGAGTCTAGAACTGGTATCGTTGTCACGAGGGAGAAGAATGGGAGCTGGTGGTGAGGTTGGCGACTAGGAGGTTGGAGACTAGATCCAACGGTATTGGAGAGAGCGAGAAGAAGCAGGAGGTTGGAGCCGACAACGTTGGAGAGAGCGAGCAGTAGCGGGAGACTGGAGCTAGTAATATTGGAGAGAGCGAGCAGTAGCGGGAGACTGGAGTTAGTAACGTTGGAGAGAGCGAGCCGGAGCAGGAGGTTGGAGCTAGCAGTGTTGGAGAGCAGAAGCAAATGTTAGGGTTTTTTCTCATGACTGACGAGGTGAGAGAGAATTTGGGGGAGTAAAGAGGGGGCATGGTATATGTAACAGGCATCATAAAATTGGGATGTTTAGAATAATATGAAATTTTTTTATTGTAGTAAGTTGTGTACCATTTGTGGGGATTTTACAAAATATATACTACATTTATTTACATATATATAATGCTTCATACCACATTATATATGTGTGTGTATCGAATCGAATTCTTATCGAATGAATCAAAGTGAATTCATATTCAATTCATTTGAGAATCTAATTCACAAGTTAAATTCAAATTCAGTTCATTTGATTTCGAATCGAACTTTTTTCGATTTTTTCTCGAATGAATCCTAATCGAATTCGAATGATACAATTCAATTAGCAGCCCTAATTGTGGACTCGGTATGATTATGAATTTTGAATGTTACTACTTTCCAACTGAAAAAATTTGATGTGTAATGATGGATACAAATTCTAACATATTGCAACTTTTTATGTAGATTATTGAGATGCACATGGAGATTATTGAGAGCCCGAGCCCGAGCCCGATCCGGAGACGGAGTGGAGCGCGCACGCGTGTGTGGTCCTCCATTCCTCCTCTCTACTATTGCTACAAGAGCTTGGGGTGTGGACTCATATATAAGTCCACCAAAAGTTTAGATCTCTAAGGTATGGTACTAAACTTCATCCAAACTCATCTGTGTTTCAAATTTGGGAATTCCTAACTTTCCCTCCAAACCATTTGTTTTCCAAATTGAAACCAAATTAATTCCAATTGTAATTACATAGGTTTTCCAATTAAAACTTAAATACAATTTTTAATACAACAATCCCCCACGAATTCACCAATTTGAAAAAGAGATTCAAAAAGATTTAAGAGACTTCTTTCTCCTGCCCACACTTTGCTTTCAGTAAAGGTACCTTCCGGTTTGAACCTCTACCTGAGTTTACTACTTTCACTTTAACAGGAACGAAGTGAACTACGTCTTGAACTTCAGACCTTAGTGTTAGAGTATACGGTAGAAACAACAAAGCATCGTTCCTGGTGCAATCTTCAGGGTTGGTGCTTTTAAAGGCCATGCACCCTTATCCTGTTTCATGCGTGTGTTCAGGAAAGACCCTCTTCCTTTAACTACGGCCCACAGTAACACTCACATAGGTGGCATTCTCCAAAGATGCACTGCTAACATCCTGCCCAAAGGCTTGAACCCATTCAGAGCCTACGCTCTTCCTAAACTTGCAGCTTAAATGGCACTCAGGCTTCTAGGAATAAGACACTCATGCTTACGCATTAAAATTAGAGTGCCAACCAGTTCTCCAAAAAACTTGTTATTACCGCATTGAACCTACTTTGTGGGATCTCCACTCAGATAGGTTGGGTTGCTACTATTGAGGAACTCCCAATGGGTCTCAGTCCCATCCCAAGCCTAGAATTTAGGACTAAAGATCTATCAAGTCCCTTAGTCAACGGATCTGCCGTGTTGTCTTTGGATCCAACAAAATCCATAGCCAACACTCCTCGAGACACCAAATCTCTTAACATCTTAAGTCTGATTTGTATGGGTCTCCTTGTTTTCTGATTGAACTTTGAACTCTTGATCTTCGCAATTGTGGTCATATTATCACAATGTATCGAGATCGCAAGAACAGGATGACTTGCCATGGGAATTTCAGACAGAAGTTCCCTTAGCCATTCAGCCTCAATTCCAGTGGTGTCCAAAGCACACAGCTCGGCCTCAAAGGTGGATCGAGCTAGAATGGTCTGCTTCACAGACCTCCAGGAGACTGCACCGCCTCCAAGGGTAAATACATACCCTGTAACACCATTACTCCCAGACTCCTCTATTTTCGCTATCCATCTTGCATCATTGTATCCTTCTAGTACAGAAAGATGTCTACCATAATGCAAACTAAGGGAAATAGCTCCCTTCAAGTACTTCAGTACTCGATCCAGAGCCTCTCAGTGAGTACGGTTAGGACAGCTAGTGTATCTACTCAGCTTTGCAACCGAGAATGAAATATCAGGTCTCGTGCAATTTGCAAGATACATTAAACTTCCTATCACTTGTGAATACCTTAGGTTGAGCTACATGTACTCCACTTTTATTCTTAAACAACGTTTTGGATGAATCAAAAGGAGTGCTTACAGCTTTGCAATCTTGATATCCAAATTTCTCAAGTACTTTCTCAACATAGTAAGATTGAGAAATTGCAATCCCATCAACTGACCTTGTCAGTTTGAGACCCAAGATTACATCAACAACACCCATGTCCTTCATCTCAAACTTGCTACTTAAGAATTCCTTGGTCTCATTAATAATCCTCATATGTGATCCGAACAACAATATGTCATCAACATACAAGCACAAGACAATACACTCATCTCCTTTCACCTTGGAATAGACAACTTATCGGATTCATGAACCTTAAAGACACATGACAAAATAGTCTTGTCAAATTTTTCATGCCACTGCTTGGGTGCTTATTTCAATCCGTAAAGGGATTTGACAAGCTTGCAAACCTTTCCCTCATTCCCAGGAGTAACAAGCCCATCAAGTTGATCCATATATATCTCTTCCTCAAGATCGCCATGCAAGAAGGCGGTCTTCACATCCATCTGGTGGATAGAGAGATCATATACAGATGCCAATGCTATGAGCATCCTGATTGTGGTCATCCTAGTCACAGGGGAATAGGTATCAAAATAATCGATACCTTCCTTTTGCCTAAAGCCCTTGGCAACTAATCTAGATTTGTACTTTTCAATTGATCCGTCAGGTTTAAGCTTTCTCTTAAACACACACTTGCACCCAATGGTAGAGCACCCTTTGAGTAAATCAACCAACTCCCAAGTTCCATTAGCCATAATGGAATCCATCTCAGATTTGATGACTTCCTTCCATTGTTTTGCTTCAGATGAAGCCATGGCTTCTTTGTAACTTGGTGGATCACCCTCGATTTGGTAGACAACAAAGTCTCTACCCATATCCTTGGCTATCCGAGGTCTTTTACTCCTCCTTGTCTCAATCTCTTCAGAAAGATCATTGAGTTCAGGTTGAGTCTCAACCCCCACATTTGTTATCCTTTCCACTTGATCTGATATAGATCCTGATGTAGAGGCGCCCTCAATGGTCAGATTCTGAGGAATCCCGGTCTTCAATGGGAAGACATCCTCAAAGAAGGTAGTATCACGGAGTTCAACAATAATATTGACATCTATGCCCGGTATCTCGAACCGAATTACCAAGAACCTATATGCATAGCTATTTTCCAAGTAACCTAAGAAGACCGCATCAACAGTTTTAGGACCAAGTTTCTTTCTCGTGTGTTCTGAGACTAAAATCTTAGCGAGACAGCCCCACACTTGAGATATCTTAAACTCGGTTTCCTATTTCTTCAAAGTTCAAAGGGACACTTTTCCATATGTCTTGCAGGCACCCTATTCAGAATATGGCAAGCCGTATTCAAGGCTTCTCCCCACATATAGGTTGGAAGTGTAGAACTTTCTAGGAGAGCATTGATCATGTCAGTTAAGGTTCTATTTTTCCGTTCTGCTATCGCATTTGATTGCGGTGAATATGGGGCTGTAACTTCATGAACTATGCCAAACGATTTGCATTGTTCATCAAATAAGTTAGAGGTATATTCACCTTCTCTATCTGACCTAAGGCGTTTAAGCACTTTTCCTGTTTGTGTCTCAGCCTCATTCTTAAATATAAGAAATTTCTCTAAGGCTTCATCCTTGGTTTTCATTAGATATACATAGCAGTATCTACTGCCATCATCTATAAAGGTGATAAAGTATTTCTTATTATCTTGGGTCAACACACCATTAAACGCACAGATATCCGTGTGCACTAGATCCAAGATCTCACTATCTCTAGAGACAGACTGAAAAGAATTCCTAGGTGTCTTAGCTTGTACATAGATTTCACATTTTTGAGTTTTATCAATGGTGTGTTTAGGGATCGACTCTAAATTCATCATCCTTTTAATTGAATTTAAGTTTACATGTCCCAATCTACCATGACACAGATCACAAGATTCTAGATTATTCACAACATGAGACACAGAACTAGAACATTCAGAATTCAAAACATTCAATTCATTAATGTTTACTGAATCACATCTAATTCTAAATAACAAATCAAAGTCTACCAAATAGCCTTTTCCATAAAAAAATGCCATGTCTCAGAATGACAACTTTATTACATTTAAAGTTTAACTCAAAACCATTTCTAACTAAGATAGAGCCAGATAAAACATTCTTCTTGATGTCAGGAATATGCAGCACCATGTGCAACGTCCAGACACGTCCAGAGGAGAACCTCAAGTTGACTTGTCCCGACCCCAGCACCCTGGCTGCAGAATCGTTCCCCATCTTCACAGTCCCACCACTGCAGGTCTGATAAGAAGAAAACAAAGTTCTGTCAGAACAGATATTTACATTGGCTCCCGTATCCCCGAGCCACTCATTGAGATCATGTATATGGTATAGTTCAGGTTTTACAGAGACATACCCATCACTAGCCCCGAGTCCCATAGTGATCATATTCACTTGTGGACTCCCGTCTGCAGCCTTAGGTTGAGCCTTCAAGGACGGACAGTCCTTCTTCCAATGGCCAACCTGATTACAGTGCCAGCAGGGTTTATTCTTTGCCTTTTTTCTGGATCTTGCCCTTTGGTTTCATTTTATTGTTATTAGGACCGTTTCCCTTCTTATCTTTGCCCTTCGAGGTCATGAAGTTGACCTTAGCCTGAATATCGACAGGAAGCACAGGTTTTTGTTTCCTGTGTTCCTCCTCTATGGCAATTACCACAATCAAGTCATCCATAGAAATCTTCCCCTTTCTGTGTTTCAGGGTCATACCGAAGTCTTCCCACGACTTGGAAAATTTTTCTATGATGCACATGATCTGAAAATTCTCTGGAAGTTTCATTTCGGCATCTTCTAAACCATGGAGCAGGAGTAAAAACTCGTGCGCCTGTTCAGAAACTGACTTCCCTTCGGCCATGGAAAACTTCAAAAACTTGGCTACGGAGTATTTCTCAATACTGAGATCTTCGGTATTATACTTCCGATCCAAGTCTTCCCATAGCCCCTTCGCAGTCTGCGTGGACGAACAATATACGTCAAACAACATGTTGGACAGAGCCAACAAGATGCAACCATGACATATACGGTCGCGTTCCTTCCACGCAGATTGCGCCTTCTGGCTATTGGGTGAGGGATTTTCCATTTCCACCGCAGGACAGTCGGTTTCAAGTATCGAGATTAATCCTATGGTGGTTAACCAGATCTTCATGCGTTGTAGACAACGTTTAAAGTTCTGTCCACTGAACTTTTCAAGCATACTCGTCATATCTACCCTCGATTTGAACATCGTTTCCGACATGGTTTTATAAATGGTTCCAGAAATCCTCTCTAAGATTGTTGTTAATAGGAACATCATGCATATAGATTATAGTAATCATACGGATTACAATGAACGGAAATAAACGTATCACAGATTAATATCGTTAACGTCATATATTTCCAATCCATTATCCGATTACGAAATGCAAGTATGAGCCAATTAAGCACATGGAAACAAACATACGGGCGAGATCCAGGAAAAGTTAAGCAATAAACAAATTGCGGCAAGCAAAATATAAGAAAGATTAGTTCATAGATCACCGAAGCGTTCATGAAATGGACTGTCCTTAGAGAGGATTTCGCCCCCACAATACCGGTGCGAAGGGTACTAGCGATCCGCTCACAGGATACGACGGTTCACGGTCTTCGTCCGCGCACACCGACGAGACCGTCCTCGAAATCACCTCCGAGAACTTACAGTCAAGAAGAAACAGAGTCGCAGGCGTGAGAGAGAGAGAACAAGGGGGACAGCGAGTTTTTCTTGCGATTGAAGAAAAGCGGCGTCGGGTGGAGGGTATAAAAAGAGGAGCTCGCGTGCCCTAGCGCGCGGTCCCTTCGGTTTTCGAAAACGGCCCTCAACGGTCGTGTCCTTTCGGATTCCAAAACCGCGGCTAAGTCGAGCCGTTTGGATCAAGTCCGATTCCTAATGTGATCGAAATCAAATTAATCTGCCTGATTAATTTAATCGATCAGGCAAATGAAACCCGCAGCAAAAGTATCGAGATCCGAATTGACTCTCCCGAGCCCGAGACGGAGCGGAGCGCGCGCGCGTGTGTGGTCCTCCATTCCTCCTCTCTACTATTGCTACAAGAGCTTGGGGTGTGGACTCATATATAAGTCCACCAAAAGTTTAGATCTCTAAGGTATGGTACTAAACTTCAACCCAAACTCATCCATGTTTCAAATTTGGGAATTCCTAACTTTCCCTCCAAATCATTTGGTTTCCAAATTGAAAACAAATTAATTCCAATTGTAATTACATAGATTTTCCAATTAAAACCTAAATACAATTTTTAATACAACAATTACTACATGGGTAAGTATATGATTAGATTTAAAGTACATTTACAAGTTTTAATCGACACAATTGAAGGCTATTTAATTGTGTATTGTAATCGGATGGGTTGGAGAATACTTCGAAGGAAGCATTGCCAGAGAGTATATAGCAGAATGGGACATAGTGTACATAGAAGATTGCCTGCCGCAACTTCCATAGAATCTAGATTGTGGGATCTACATAATGAAAATGATGGAGTACCTTTGTGAAGGAAAACCACTTGAATTTACACTTCAAATCGGAAATTGCTCTACTTACTTGTTATTAACTTAGTTTTAGTGATTCCATAATTTAAATGGTTTAGTAGTTAGAATGCTAACTCGAACAGTTAATTAGCTTCAATTTAGTTGTGTGATTTTTTGGAAAGTATTTTGTGTATGATAAATTGTTTTGAGAACTAAGTACTTTCTGTATGTGAGTCACTGATGGTATATGATGTCAACATTGATGCTTCCTTGAAACTATTTGACATATTTGGTGTTATGATAGTCTTTAAATATATGTAATTCAACATCCAACAATGATGAAATTTGACTACAACAAAGACGTAATCCACATGATCCTAATGTGAAGCATTCCAAATCATATACCTTCGAAAACAGAAGTTCTTGGGTGTTTATCAATCAGTGATTCAGCATAAGAGATACATAATCCAAGCCTGCTATGATTAAATTTAACAATATGAAAGGAAGATAGACTTTTTCTCTCTATGATGTAGAATTCTCATTAGATTATAGAATGTTTAAAAGATTTGAGTGCAAAATTTTAATAGAACAATAGAATAGAACGTTGTTGGAAACAGCAAGTGATCCCCTTATCGTTCAACAATCAAGGGCTATGAAGCCTTGAGAACTTTTATGTTTTGAAACTGTGAACATCATTTGGAGGTATGAAACTACAAATATCTATTCCTATAAGCAAAAAAACAATATTTTTCATCGCTTATTGTAATCGTCAGCTTGGTTTAGACGCTTATGGCGCCTTGAGAACTTCTAAGTTATCGAATAGTGTGAGAAAATATTATAGTAATTAGGAACATGAATAATTGTAACAAAAAAAACAAACCAGTTTCAAAAAGATGTTAGCATTCAAACTTTGAAACTGTAATGAAAAAACATCAAGGAATGTGAATAAGTTCAAACATTTAGATTAAAAAAGTTTGTTCAAGGAATGATTTTGTAACTTAATCACTCTACACAACTCCAGTCAAACATAGATTACTTGTAAAGTTGCATCAAATGGGGTAAATTCTAATAACTAAATTCAACTTCAATTGTTCACAAGAATAAAAGATCACAAAGCACTAAATCTCTAAATATATCCACAGCACAAACTTCAAGCTGAATTTTTGCAGCATGCCCTTTGCAAGTGATCATATATTGATGTCATTGAATCCATATCTTGAACACTTGTTCTTCACACATTAAAATTGCTCATTCAAATAGATGATCTTGAGTCATATGGCACAATTGTGGAGCTCTGCTATGTAGCAGACTGTGTGGTGCTTAAGCAGGTCCATGTGGATGGGAGTCTTGACATTTGTGTGCTGAGATTTTAATACGCCAATAATTCTGCATAAACAAAATTGATGAATTCAAAACTACAATAGAATTGAATATGTATAATTACAGTATACGGAGTAGAAAGTTGTACCATTAGAAAAAAAAAACTTGGATATGAAACTTGACCATCAGGATGGTCAAACTGGACGAAGAATCACTGTAATAAAGTGAAAACAAGACAAATGGATGACTAACAAATGCCAAAGGAAGCATATAAAAAATTGAAAACTCATTTTAAGTATCATAATAAAATAAATGTCACCTTTCAAAATTTATATGTTTATTCGATGTGCAAAAATATGAGAATCATGGGCCAGCAATGAATTTAAGGCACGATTTGCACTATATACATTTCTTCTTCTTGAGTTTGCTTGAAGGCCTATGTCAATTTCCCCACTCTTTGGTTTATCACCACGTCCACTTCCTTTTGTTTTAGCTGTATTAGGTTCAAGGATGGTCATTTGATTAGCATTGGATGCAGTCTGATTAGCATTGCAACTATTCGCATGTGCATTTTTGTTTGAAGGCTTCATCCTTTGGAGCGTAGAAAAAATTCTTTGAAGTTTCCTTTGGGTGTGAAAAGATATCGGAATCACCAACAGAACCTGCAATGATATCTAAAAATAATCTATTCAATTCTGAAGCTCTTTCTAAAAATAATCTATTCAATTCTGAAGCTCTTTCTTATTATTCATTCCTGTTGTATAAAGGATAATGCCCGAATTTTTTTTATATTTCTTGTCCACCGATAACTCAACCATGGCCGGTCCCAAGCCCGGATAAATGAGGAGGGTTGCATTAGGTAGCCAACAACCAGTGTAAAACAGTCGGAGACAACTTCCTAAATAATATTTTTTAAAAAAATACTATTTAGGAAGTTGCCTCATGACAGTCGGATCTTTTCATCATGGATTTAAGCAAACATACAGATTTCGTTGGGGCGTTCCCTACTTGCGACGCGTTGCATCGCCCGAATGCAATGAAAAATTGGCAAGGGCCGCTACATCGCAGCCTTGATGTAGTTCAAAATTTGCAAGGGTTCTCCATGAGGAATGCATGCGGGTAATTAAGCTAGTTCCATTGCATCACTGTCCGAATGCAGTCCAAAATTTGTAAGGGTTCTCGCATAATGGATGCATGCGAGTAAAGAAGTTAGTCCAAAAGAGATTGCAACGGAAGTTGCGGATTGATAGTTGGAATATTGGCACTTTAACTGAAAAACTGATGGAGATAGTGGATACGATGGAAAGAAGGAAGATTCATATACAATGTCTTCAAGAAACTAAATGGGTTGGAGAGAAAGCAAGGGAGATCGAGAAGACATGCTTTAAACTTTGGTATTCAGGTAAAGATAAGGATAGAAACAGTGTTGGAGTGGTTGTTCATAAGGATTTGAAGAATTGTGTGGTTGAGGTGCAAAGATTCGGGGATCGAATTATTTTGCTAAAATTGATGCTTGAAGAAGAAATTCTGAATATCATCTCAGTTTATGCACGGCAAATTCATTTAGATGAAAAGACTAAACAAGCTTTTGGAAGGATCTGGATAAGATTTTACAAGGAATCTCACAAAGAGAGATGATTTGCATAGGTGGAGATCTTAATGGACATGTGGGAAAAGATGCTTCAGGGTATGCTAGTGTTCATGGAGGACATGGTTTTGGGGATAGAAATGAAGAGGAAAAAGTCATCCTGGATTTTGTAACTGCATATGATCTTTTCATAGCAAATACTCTCTTCAAGAAAAGGTAGGAGCATTTAATTACTTATAAGAGTGGGCCAACTAGAACATAGATATATTACTTTGCGTTGAGGAGAAGAGATCGGTTGTATTGTAAAGACTACAAAATAATCCCAGGGGAGAGTTTGACAACCCAGCATCGCTTGTTAGTCTTGGATGTATAAATAAAAGGGTTGATAAAGAAAAGGAGGATTCCTAAGATCACTAGAACTAGATGGTGGAATCTTTCAGTGAAGCAATCGAGCTTTAGGGAGAAGGTTTTAGAAGACTTATCTTGAGATTTGTAGTAGAAGTGCAAACGAGATGTGGGAGGTTGTAGCATCTTGTATCTGAAAGATAACCAAAGAGATGCTAGGCGAGTCAAATGGAGGAGCTCCATGTCAAAAGGAGGCATGGTGGTGGAGTGAAGGGGTACAAGAGAAGTTAAAAATTAAAAGAGCATACTTTAAAGCTATGTCTAAAGATAGAACAGAGGAAACTGTTACAAACTACAAAATAGCGAAGAAGAAATCAAAGAAGGTTGTAAGCAAAGCTAAGTCAAAATCTTATGAAGTTTTTTATAAAAATCTCGACTCTAAGGAGGTCCAGAAGGATATATTCAGGTTGGTCAAGGTAAGAGAAAGACAGACCAAAGACCTTTCTCAAGTAAGATGCATTAAGGACGAGGAAGTTCACGTGCTTGTTACTCAGAAGGATATAGAGACTAGATGGGAGCAGTACTTACATGAACTTTTCATTGGGGAAGGAAATAGAGAGATCACTTTGGGTGATCTAGCCAATAGTGAAGGTTACTTGAATCGTGTAAGCTATAGGTGAATATAAAGAAAGGAAGTAGAGGAGGCTTTAAAGGTTATGAGACCTGGGAAAGGTGTAGGACCGGATGACATCCCTGTAGAAGTATGAAAAGTTTTAGGTGAGCATGGTTTGACTTGGCTTACGAATCTATTCAATGTTATTTGACGAAGCAAGAAAATGCCTGAAGATTGGAGGAGTATCGTGGTGCCTCTTTATAAGAATAAAGGAGACATTCAAAATTGTTCAAATTAGAGAGGTATCAAGCTGATGAGTCACACTATGAAAATTTGGGAACGTGTGATCGAAAGAAGGTTGAGGCAAGTTTCCAACGTAAAAGAAAATCAATTCGGATTCATGCCAGGTTGCTCAACTATTGAAGCCATCCATTTGTTGAGGAGAACAATGGAGATTTATAGAGTTAAAAGGAAGAACCTCCATATGGCCTTTATTGATTTAGAGAAAGCTTATGATTCTGTCCTACGAGAGATATTGTGGAGAGTTTTGGAGAAGAGACAAGTTCTTGTCCTATATATTAACCTCATAAAGGACATGTACGATAGGACTTTATCTTGTGTAAGGACCCTGTCTGGGAAGACCGGCTATTTTGACATCAACATTGGTTTACATCAAGGTTCAACTTTGAGTCTATTTCTTTTTACTTTGATTATGGACGAGTTGACAAGTCACATTCAGGATGAGTTACCTTGGTGTATGTTATTTGCTGATGAAATTGTGTTGATTGAAGAGACTAGAGATGGAGTAAATGAGAAGCTTGAGGTCTGGAGACATGAGTTGGAGACTAAAGGATTTCGTATAAGTGGGGCTAAGACGGAATATATGGAGTGCACCTTTGATGGAAGCAATGGTGAAGAAATCAAGGTGAAGATTGGTGATGATAACATTCAGAGGAGAGATTCTTTTAGATATCTGGGATCTATTTTGCAACATGATGGATAAATTGATGGAGATGTTACTAATAAAATAAATGCAAGCTAGCTAAAGTGTAAAGGAGCCTCTATTGTTCTCTGTGATAAGAAAATTTCTTTAAAAGTTAAAGGAATATTTTACAAAGCAGCTATGAGACCTGCTATGCTCTATGGATTTGAATGTTATCTGGTGAACCATAGACATGTGTAAAGAATGGTTCTAGCAGAAACGAAAATGCTAAGGTGGATGTGTGGACACACACGTAAAGATCGGATTCAGAATGATGCAATCAGAAAGAAAGTTGGTGTCGCTCCGATCAAGGATAAGATGCGAGAAAACCGCTTAAGATGGTTTGGTCAGTTGCAAAGAAGATCAGCTGATGCACCAGTTAGGAGATGCGAGTGTCGGGATGTTGAGCCCGCCAAGAGAGGGCGAGGACGGCCCAAGAAGTGTTGGAAAGAGACCATATGAAGGGATCTTGGTTTTGTGGATATAAGCCCAAGATTGACCCACGATGGATCTGAATGGAGGCAAAGAATCCATGTAGCCGACCTTACTTAATTGTGGGAAAAGGCTTTGTTGTTGTTGTTGTTGTTGTTGTTGTGTTCTTGTCCACCGATGTAAGATGTATGCACTGTCTAATAACTCGGCATCTCTTGTCTTCATCATAACGAACAAGTGCATGCAAGGAAGCCGTCTATACTCCATCCTTCCAAAACAAAAAATGATTCTTCGAGATTCATAAAAAAATAAGCTTCCTTCAGTCTATCGGAGCAAACTTTAGATACTTAGAACATCCAGGTCAATGCCTTCATGAAACTGTTCATGAAGATCATAGAAAATAGAATTTGTGAAACAGTTCCATAGCTGTCCTTCCATCTTCCACTCGATTTATCGACCTCGTATTATTTGCATCAATATCCAAATCATTATCTCTCTCTCTTTATACGGAAGTTTGGAACCTATGAATGAATTCAAGCTGAGAATTGGTCTATTTAAGATGGCTTTGCAAGAAGTGATTCATGCTCTCTCTTTGTTGGGTGCTTCTCATACCAGCCAAAAAGGTTTGCCTCATATAATTATCAAGCCATTTGTTTCTAACACTAAATTTCGCAGAACCATCTATTGTCTGAGAGACCAAATTCATTAATTTCATCTATCCACCTATCCTCAAATCTTTCTATATTATCCATGCGCCAGACCAAGTTGGTAACGGTTTTAAGGGCTTTCTCGATATACCTTATAGCACCAAGCTTTGTAGTAAGCTTAGCCATTATATGCCAAGCACGTGATTTGTGAGCAGCATCTGAAAAACACACATGTATAGCAGCACAAATTGCAGGATCTTCATCTATGATTATGGAAATCGGACACTTTCTAATAGCCTCAATGAACTTGCCAAATAGCCAAATAAAAGAATATGTTGTTTCTCTATTTAAGAAAGCATTTCCAAAGAACATCGTTCTGTTGTGGCTGTTCACTCCACGAAAAATCCAAAGACAAGCTTGTACTCGTTTGTCTTATACGTGGTGTCAAAAGAAATTACATCACCAAACAACTTATAATCTGCACGCGACTCCGAATCAATCCAAATGCAGAGAGTTAGATGGTTATCATCATAAGTTTGGTATGAAAAGAAAAATTATGGAGTCAGCCTTTGGCAATTTCGAAAGAGTTCTATAGGTAGGTGAGAATCCATACCATCCTTACTTTTTTATCAAATGTATTGATATTGTATGTATCACGAACAATAGGACCAACATTATGACTGATGAAGCAACCATTATCTTGAAACCCTAATTGTTTTGATGTCGGTATGTTAACATATGTCGTTGATTTGAGAAGCAATCTAGTAGCCCTTCAAAAGCTTCTATTAGGCCTCAAATATCAATGTTTGGAAGATGTAACAAGATTATGATTGTGATCCTCTAAGAACTTAACAACTATCTATCAGTGTTGTTCACGTCTAAGGCGTATATACAACATTGCATTGCATCATGTTCTAACTATCCCAACTCTCGTTTCTTGCCTATAAAATTCAATGTCTTCGCTAAAATCATTGAGAACTGTAGTACACTTATCTCTAAAGCTCTTTGCAATAGATATACCTTCTTTCCATCAAAGAAACCATTTGAAAATAGTAATCTTTTTGTTTTTATCACTGTTGTGACCGTGTTGGGTGCTGCCTTTTTCTAACATTGAACTCTACAGTTGTTATAGGATTCGTAGAATATGTGAGTGGTCAATCGAATCAAATGGCATTCTCATTTTAGGAATACATGGTTCAGATTGTTCGTCATATCTTTCAGGAATGTTGAAATTAATTGAAAAAATGTGCAATATATAAAAAAATAAAATTTAATTTACTCTCGAGCATGAATGGGAACAGTATAATCCTATATGAATGGATATTGTGCAAATTAATCATCATACAAATTTGTAAGAAGAAGACAAATATTGTATATATGAACTTTATTTCCAAACAGAATCATACAAATTTGTGTAAAAAAAAGAGAAGAAAAATTGTATGCATGATCAGCTTTTTAAACTGCAACATACAAGATTGTTTGATTTACAGAAAAAAAATCTAAGACTTCAGAGAAATTTAATAAAATGAATATTGATAATGTCAGTAATGATAATGTGAAAGGAAAATAACATTCACAATGCATATATAAAGGACTGTAAACTGTATTATTCAAGGGAGTTTGTGAATGGCAGCCGAGAAGTTTATAATGGTATATACAAAATTGTATTTCTGATGTTTATTTTATAACTCCAATACAATTTGTAAATAAAGAGACAAAATTGTAATTATGGAATTTATCTTGTAACTACAACATATGAGTCTGTAAAAATATAGATGAAATTGTATTTATGAAGTTCCTTTTGTGATTGCGATGAAATTGTATTTATGATGTATATTTTGTAACTGCGGCACACAAGTTTGTAAAAGATAGAAAAAATTGTATTTATGAAGATAATTTTGTAATTGTTGTCTACAAGTTTGTAGTTATGAAGCTTCTTTTATAACTGCATTGAAATTGTATTTTTGAAGTTCATATTGTAAGTGCAATATACAAGTTTGTAAAGATGTAGACAAAATTGTATTCATGAAGTTTATTTTGTAATTGCAGCATACAAATTTGTAGGCACAAAATTGTATTTATGAATATTATTTTATAACTGCAGCATACAAGATCGTAAAGATGTAGATAAAATTGTATCCATCCGATGTATGATTGTACAAAGCATTGGACACGGGAAAGGGAAAGAATGTAAAACATCGAACCTTCGTTATATGAATCATGATTTTTACTATCTCGTATTGTGAGATATAAATCACGCTGAAATAAAAAATTTTAAATATTCAAGCAATGATACAAGATCAACATGCGATCAAACAATGATTAGGCACCGGGTAGATATGGGCATAAAAATACGACAGAATGCAAATAATAATGTAAAAAAATCAATGTAATACCTGCATGAAATCAAAATCCGAATCCCCAATCTCTCGAGTATTGGACATGAGAAATAGTTGATAGCCATGAGAAGATGGTGCAAGTTATATCTAAAGATCCATCGAATAAACAATGGAAAAGAGAAATATACATTGGGAGATACGAATACGAACATTTGTTGATTTCCATTTTTAGAAAAGCAGTTTGAAATGGTGGCTTTTAGGAGATTTGCGCGATATCTAATAATACCTTCAATATTCGTAAATAATAAACATGTGGGAGGGCGGTTCGTATGAGAAATGGTGGTTTGGTCAGAACTGTATGAGAAATGAAGACCCATGGGGCTTGTGTGGTTACTGGATTGGAGTAAGTATGGATAACATCTTGTGAATAGTAGTTATTCGAATGGTTATGAAGGTTGGTAGAGGATTGGAATAAAGAATATGATGTGTTATCACATTGATTTGTGATGGAATTTCAACCCTAAACTGCAGAGGGGTTTACCAGATTACCTCGTGGTAACCCAGGACACACCACGAAACAAACGAACACATGGGGAGGGGGAGTGACCCCAATCCCATTATATAAACAAGCCATAGTTGTGTCATGCCAATTAAAGTCCCCTGACATTAACAGTTATGATGTCCTACAAGGGGAAACCTCAACATGTATGACGTTGAAAACAGGATGCAACCAACCAATACACGCATCCAGATATACCCATGTCATCTTTTCCCAATGTATATAGTATATATACTCCACAGGGTAAATAAAGCTCATGCCGTGCCAAAGTAGTAAGCCATCGTTCATTGTTGCATTAGATGAGTGGCGGAACAATAGCAACAAAGATTGAATACCCTTCAAAATAAAACCAAATTAAAGCCACTGCTCTATATAAACCAGAACAAAGAATTACGATGCTCGCTCTTCGAAAACCAACGGTGTACGCTTTGCAGCTCCATTATTCCTACACGCACCTTCCTATCCCTGTTCTGAAACAAGAGAAAGAGAAGGGGGCTCCTGTAATAATATACCAAAACAATACTAACAACCCATTTCCACATCATGGAAGGATCTTTCTCCGACGTCGGGGGGTCTCTCTTCTTGCGCACATCTTTTCCATTTCATTCAGCCCTCTGCTAGAACCATCTGGCAAGCTGATAAACCTAAAGGCACTCCCACTTCTGCATTTATCTTGGATGCCGAGCTTCTCGACGGTAAAATTCCATCCCTTTGGTGGGCGTCTTCTGCTGTACTTGTGATGGTATACCTCACCAGCCATCTGTGGAGAGAAAGATTGGTCAAAACGTAGCCAAAAATGAAAATATGAACTGCAAATTAACATAAATTTTTACATGAATGCAGAAAAGATCCATGAAAGAAAGACCCTGGCCTACAACCAAAAACTTATCCAAATGACAGATGCACTTGAGAGAACTATTACTAGTGCAACTTCTTTAGTACACTCAAGACAATTAACCATTCAGATTCTGAAGTTTATAGCAAAGTCGCCAACAGATATACAGAACTGCGCCTGTATCCCATAGGTTTGGTGTGTGTGCATGCTAGGAAACAGGGCACCTGGGGTCCTTCCCCGCATGCATGAGCTTTTCTCCAGTGGAATTATATTGATCAGTAGACTTAAAGAAACTCCATGGAGATTTTGCGATTTTTTTGTGGTGAAAAAATCCATGATTTATGCATAAGATCAGTTTAGACCCTTGAACCTTAAAATTGACTTAGATCTCGGAAAAAACGTATATTACTTTGCGACCTCCCTGGAATTCTTCAACTAAGTTTTTTAGACAACTTTTTCAACTAATTTTAGGTCCATTATTGCTCCATTTATCAACTTGCCGTCAACAACGCTTCTTGGTAAGCGAAAAAGAAATTTGCTGAAAGATAAAATAGAATGTGCAGAATCAAATGCAAGCAAAACATAAATTTACATAGTGGGAGACAATTCCAAAGAGCATCCCTTCTCCACAGGACTCTAAGAGTTGGATCTTGTTATTAAATTTATCAAAGATTACATGAGGTGCGAAGATCTTTATATAGCACCACCAACAAATCAAAGTTCAGCCTCTAGAAGATGCAGGAATAAGTGACTAACAAGGACCACAAATCTCGCTCTAAATGGACCATAACAAGATTCAATTAACCCAACTCTTCATCTTTCTCAACACAGTCATTTATGCTAAGGCGTGGAAGGCTTAGCTTGCAACAAAAGAAATCGCCGCTTATGCATACGTGTATAATACAGGACAACAGAGTTCATTTCGACTCAACACACATCTCTTGTAGAAAATGACGAAGAAGATGCATCTTGGGCCATGCTAGTGAGGAGGTTGAATTGGAAGCACAAAGTCTGGAGTGACACTCGTGTTTTGCATCAATGCTAATTATGATCGACATTGTAATGAGTCTCCCTCTTAGTGGCCCATGAGGTGTGTCTCAGCAGGAGATGTTCCATTTCTCACAAAAAAGAACGTAGTATACCTATACGCAGATCTCAAAAATGTGCCCTCTTATAAGGACCACGAAACCAAAACTATCTTATTCGGAAACTCAAAAGGAGTCTCTCTAGGAACCTATGGAAGGCGGATTTTCTCGTAGGAACCTCAGAGGATAGAAATAAAGAAATCTGCTCCACAGATCTAATGTGATTCGTAACACTCCTCAATTTGGAGCATAGATATCGATCATATTCAGCTTGGAAAAAGAATTGGTAAAAGGAGAGTTACTTGGGACCTTTATGAGCACATTTGTTGTCTGCTCTTCTGAAGCTACTAACTCAATTTCGATGCATCCCTATTGGATGACAATATACTTCTACATGCTTCATCATGTCTAGAAAAGTAGGATTGTTTACAACAAACATGGTTCCAGAGTTGCGGCATCTCAACAACATTGGACTAAGATTTGGAAGAAGGATAGCTATGAATTTATGAAAACCAATCTCCGAATCTACGCCAACCCAGTAATGGTTTAGGCTAAGCCCTATATTCAAACTCATTGGATCGAATGACCATGCTTGCTTCACGCTCTTCTCCATATTACAAGATTGCATCCATTGTAGGCGTGCAAATCTGTGGTGGATTTCTTACCATTAGGACAACTTTCATAATATACATATCAACAAGCCAGCATATCAAAAGACTTGGGACATGTGAAAAGAAGTCCCTTACCTTGAGGGTGTGCACGGTTACTGTGGTCATAGAATACTGAATTGCATTATCAAGAGGACCTAGGATTCTCTTATAAAGAGAGAACTCGTGTTGGGAAAATTACATAATAGAAATGAAAAGAAATAAAAATACAAGAAAATAGGAAAAGATAAAATATATTTCAACACTCCCCCTCAAGATGGGTCATAGATGTCAATCATGCTCAACTTGGAACAACACCTCTGAAAAGACCCTCTGGCTAGAGCTTTGGTGAACACATGATTTGCTTTTTCCCCTACGATGACATGGGAAGTAGAGATAAACCCCTTCTAAATCATGTCACGAGTGTAGTGATAATCTACCTCAATGTGCTTGGTCCTCTCAAGGAACGCAGGGTTGTTGGCAATGAAAAGGGAATCCTAGTTGCCGCATTGTAGATGCATGAGAAGAGGTGTGTCAATAGCTAAGTCAATGAATCTGACCAATATTATCTCAATGCTTCCATGTGTCATAACTCTGTACTCTGACTCTGCACTATATATGGCAACCACAGTTTGCTTCTTGTTCTTAAATGATGCAAAGGAGATCCCTATGAACACTACAAAGCCTAAGGTAGATTTTCTATCTTTAGGGCATCTACATAATCTGCATCTACACATGATGTAACTACGAGGGATGTCCCTCTGTTAAAGAGCAGTCTTGTACCTAGAGATGCCATTAGGTATCTCCAAATCAAGTAAACTATATCCATATGTGCATGTCTCGGTTGCTCCATAAACTGGCTGACTTTGCTGATGACAAAGGAGATGTCTAGCATGGTAATTGTCACATATAGGAGCTTCCCCACAAAGTCTGTGTATCTCCTCTTATCAACCTCCTATGTATCATCATCATAAAGCTTCATGCTAGTATCCATGAAAGTACTGGTAGGTCTGCAATCGACCATGCATGTCACAGAGAGAAGATCAGTAAGGTACTTCTTGTGGGTTATTACAAAACCATGCTGGTTCCTAGCAAACTCAAGCCTTAAACAGTATCGTAAGTCACCAAGGTCCTTGGTGACAAGCTGTTGTCCAAAGAACTCCTTAGTCGCACTAATACCATGCAAATCATTTCTTGTACCAGTGATATCATCAACATTGACCGGTATAACAATTATACCTCTCGGATTCCTAAGAACAAACAATGATGATCCGCAGTCAATATGATGAAACTATTTTGCTTTATCAAGTCCAAGGGCTTCTGGAACCATGCTCTGGGATTCTGCCTAAGACCATAAAATAGTCGTATGAAGTCTGCAAATGTTCTGATACTCCCCCTGAGGGGTGTTTATTGCATGTAGATTTCCTCCTACAAATCACCATAGAAGAATGCATTCTTCACATCAAGTTGGGACAAAGACCAATCTCATACCACTAAATGTACTAAGCCTTCTCCCACTATAAGTAGGGTCGGCTACATGGATTCTTTGCTCAAATCCATGTTGAAAGATTCGACTATTTTTTATGCTGGTTGTCGACTACCTAATGCAACTCCTGCAAGAGTGGGATTTGAACCCCTATCTTTTGCGTGGTACACATATTGTACTACCACTAGACCATTAAGTGGGATTTGAACCCTAGTCTCGTACCACTACAACAAAAAAAGAATCCGAAGGATAGTCCACCCCATAAGTCTGGTAAAACCATCGAGCCACAAGTCAAGCCTTGTAGCGATTGATGTTGCCATCTATATATTACTTCACTATAAACATCAGTTTGCATCCAACCACAAAAGCCCTTGAAGGGGCAGAAACCAACCTCCAAGTGCCACTGACTGTCTTGCATTGCCTCCCGGTATGTTCGTAAAATCTCTACGGCTGACAGAACTACGACAATCCTTATGAAATCCTCTAACAGACGCCCAAAATGAACCTAAGCAACAAGAGGATGTGTGCCACATGTACGTCTCCACTTCCATAGGGCTATGGATACAATAAGAGATCGTATGTACCTTTTGTAACCAGTAAAGTAGCCCCCTCAGAAGATGCGTGCCCATCCTCTAAAGTAGCAAGTTGCATAGACAAATCTGTCAATGTTCAGAAAATCGACCTAGGCGGTCGCATGGCCTCGGACCCTCTAGCGTTAGCGCACCAAATATACTCAATGCATTGGTTACGCGCAATTGGTGCATACTCAATCCGAGTAATCCACATATGCGCTCGCATATGTAATAGAGCATAAGACAGCAGCAACCCCTCTTATTTTCCCCAATCCCACCCCACCCAATACATGATTAGTACCCACCTAAATCACCTGATAATACCCATCCCACCAGCAGCCCCTCCCTCACACCATCAACTAGGGATGAGCATTGGTCAGGCCTGGGCCGGGCCCTACAGGGCCCATGCCCAGGCCCATTTATGTTTGTGGGCTATGGGCCGGGCCTAGGCCCACTAAAAAAATTTTTTGAAGGCCCAAACCCAGCCCAATTATTATGGGTCAGGCCTGGGCCGGGCCGGCCCATAATGTCTCAAAAATCAATTGGGCTTGGATCGGCCCAGAACTTATGAGTCTAGACTTGGTGGGCCCATAAACTTGGTGTACCCTCATTTGGTTATTTAGATTGTAATCTTCGTTATAAAGTATTTATTAGTTATTTAGGTCTTTATTATTTAGTTATCCTATTGTTTTGCATGGATTTGGTCATATCTATGATTTTACAATATCTAATGGAAAGAGTTTCATAAAGATATTATAGAAACATGTGCAAATAATAGTAAACAAACAGATTGAAAATGTACCTCAAGTGGATTAATCTGTCGACGTCGTCAACTCCCTCACTAAATCCAGATGAATATATCAAAGTGAGATATCAAAGTCTAGACGCATATGGGCTCTATGCGGGCCAGGTTATCGGGCCTAACGGGCCTAATTTTGAGCTTCTATGCGGGCCGGGCTATCGGGCCTAATGGGTTGGGCCGGGCTAAGCCCAAGCCCGGCCCAATTATTAAATGGGCCTACATCTTTAGCCCAAGCCCGGCCCATAAATAATTTGGGTTCGGGCTGGGCCGGGCTATGCGAGCTGGGCTTCGGGCCAGGCTGGGTCGGCCCATCCCAATGTTCATCCCTACCCTCAACTCTATTACAGAGCCCTAATTCCCGATAAAGATCCCCACCTTGTAGCAAAAACCCCTCCGGTGCTCCGCCTTGCAGCAGAACATGTCCTTGAGTGCTCTGCCATGTAGCTCCGGTGCTCCGCCTTACAACAGTTGCAGCTTCAAGCATCTCCGCCAGCTTCAAACCTCATCAGCAACAACCCCTTCAACCTCCTCCAGTGTGCTCCTCCGCTTGAGTTGCTCCGCCACCTTTTGCTCCTCCTCCTAAGCTGCTCCACCTCCTCCTTGAACTTGCAATTGTCCTCCGCCAAGGTGCGCTCTACATTTGGCCCTAAATAGTAAATCCTTCGAGATTTTAGTTCATTTTTAAGATATAGGCACATAAATATGTAGTGTACCCATTCTTGATCAAAAATAAAATTATTGTTGCGTCATTGGACAATGGACATTTTTCTGAATTATAAGATTTTGGGCCCTGAATAAGAAATTGATATAAAATTATTTCAGCATTTACCCGAAATACGATTTTAATTCATTTTTTAGATATAAGCACATAAATCATATTTATCTTGCACCAACAGATTGGACACTTTTCCAAATTATTTATTTTAAGTAAATATTCATTCTTTTAGTAACAAGATATTTATTAAATTAATGGTTCTCATATTTACGGAGTTAATTAGGAAAGGTTAAATGTGATGGAGCATTGGGAGCTCCTTTTTTGTATATTGGTAGTCTATACAAATCAAACATGGGTATGATAAGTTTATTAACTATCAATAAATATTATGATCCACTCTTTTATTTAAATGGATGACTTTTGGTATGCTTGGGATGAAATCACATTGTACAAAAAAGTCTTTACTTCATATTTCTTTCATGTTATATTTTTTAATCATAAATATCTAATGTTTGAATTTGTTATTATATTTTTATTCATTTTTATATTAAAATAATAGAAACTGCATAAACCTCATATACTTCTGCATATACTTTTGCACGCCCGTGTACTCGCTTCAGACCACCTGACCGAACGAATACTGCATACTGACTTTTTGAACCTTGTTACCAGTGCCGTCAGTAGAAACAATGTGCTCCGAATATACCCAGAGCATGCTGGATGTTGGGGAAGGACCATGATTAGGGAGAACACTAGCAAACCTGTGAATGCAAAAATATGACAAAACCCGAGCCAATGCACTAGGTGTTGACGGTGGAGGAGCCACAATAAGAGATGGTGGAGGTGGTGAAGGAGCTGATGGAGCTGGAGGCTATGGTGGCATAGGAGGAGGAGGTAGGTAGACCTCCTCTACAGAGTCAGACAGAGTTAACATGTCACCTATAGGAGAAAAATACATGACATACCAAAAAAAAGTAACATCAACACCAACATAGTACTTCTGTCTAACAGGATCAAAGCAACGGTTCCTCTTATGGGTCCCAGAGTAGCTAATAAAGACACACTTGACAGTTCTAAGGGAGAACTTATCATAACCAGGAGTCAAGTGGTGTACCACAGAGCCAAAGACACAAGCGTAAGGAGAACAAGTCCTTATCGGAAAACGTAATCGAGAAAGGAACATTCTCTCCTAAAACTGAGGACAGCATACAGTTTACAAAATAACAGGCAGTGAGAACTGCATCAACCTAGAAAGAATGGGGAGCACGACTTGGAAATGGGATAGTCCTGGTCGCATAAAGTAAATGACGGTGTTTGCGTTCAGCAACACCATTTTGCTAAGAAGTGTACGCGTACGAGATATGGTGTATGATGCCTGAAGACCTGAAGAACTCAGAAAGCTATAAAGTGCAGAACTCCAAGGAATTATCATAGAGAACATAATTGACAGTAGCAGAAAATATATTCTTTATTTCAATTATAAATGATTGAATGACAGATACAACCTCATACTGTATTTCAAAAGAAAACTCATGATGATTTAGAGAAATCATCCGCAACTACAAGATAAAACACGTGTCTCCAATGGTAATATCAAAATGAACCAACTCAGTGTTCAGGAAAGCGGTCGAATATACCGCATACTCGGTTGCATACTCGTACTCAGTAGCCTTGTCGTTCTGAGTATGATGAAACGTCCATACATGCGGGTCGACCTGCATACTCGGCCGAGTATACCGTTTATACGACACCTACTCGATCGCTTTTCTAATAAAAAATTAGTTACCCCAAACCCAAATAACCCCATCCGCTTTAAACTAAAAGCCATATGTTCTTTCAGTTGATGAGTTGATTGTATATTACTTTTTATCCCAATAGTTTTTTTCCTTGTACCTTCAATTCTTTATTATTATAACCAAGAGATATAATATTTAGAGGATATTAATATAATATTAGATATTTACTTATATTTTAAATAATAAAAAATACCTAATCACATAAAACCGCATACTCCCCACATACTCTCACGCATACCACATACTCACTATACAGTGACCCTCCGACTGAATACCACATACCGCCTTCCTGAACATTGAACTAACTCTAAAAAATTGCTACTACCACGACTCTGACAACCAAGGAAAGAAGATTAGTGACGCTTCCCAAGCTCGAAAACCATGCACTGGAATGTAGACCGAGAAGATATGTGGAAGGACATGACAGAGCTTATGCAGAAGAAGGTGAACAAAATGTATATGCTACAAGTACGGAGAAATTGATCCAGTAGGAAAGGAAGCATCAACATATGGAGATCGGATCAATCTGTAGAGACCCCCTTACTCATGGTCGCATCCAATCGCCGTGCCTGTGAGTATGTCCTAAAACATAGGAGCAGAGGCATCAAAAATGGCACGACAATGCAAGGCCTTAGTGGTTTTAAGTAATAGACAATAACTTCATCAAAAAAAAG
The DNA here is from genome assembly GCA_037367405.1 of Ottelia alismoides. NCBI lineage: Eukaryota > Viridiplantae > Streptophyta > Magnoliopsida > Alismatales > Hydrocharitaceae > Ottelia > Ottelia alismoides. The sequence goes on from JAZKJV010011012.1 coordinate 670,203, forward strand.
TACATGTAGCATAATCTGTTGGGGCATAGACGGCGTCAAACAGACCTCCCCCTGTTATGTAATTGGGGAATGAGTCTGATATACAATGACAGTCGATTTTCCTGAAGAAACAGATCTATATTAAGTGAACTAAGCCTTGTCTATACATAAGTAGTGAGATACACCAGTATCCATGATCCACTCTATCGTATATGCCTTGTGATAACTGGTAAGAGCATAGGCTATACTTGAGGAGCTAGCAGAGGCTCTGGCAACGACTATAGCATCTACATGGTATGTAGGTGTATTAGTCATGACGGCAGCAGGAGTCATTATCTCCCACAGACGGGAGACGTCATCCAACTTCTGATCTATAGTACGAGCATAAGTGATAATAGGCTCAACCTACCTGGCCATATGAGTAATATGCAAGGTATTCATGCTTTAAATAGCATGTCCCCTTCAGATGACCAGGCCGATGATAGTAAGTGCAAGGTTCATGCTGATGTTCTCCTCTTTTATCACAGGCACCACACCCTCTAAACTGAGAAAGTGAGAAGTACCTACGAGATGCAACCATAGCCGAAGAGGTTCGTGTAGTAAATATAAATGGAACTATGATCCTGCTAAAACATTGTAAGCCTCCTTCATAGGAGGTATAGTAGCACTCGTGAGAAGATGGGTGTATGATGCCTCGTACTCATTGTCTAGAGCAGTCGGAAAAACTCCAACCATCACGACATGCATGTACGCCATCTATAGTACTGCAGATGTGGTCATAGGCGTGAAGTCGTGTAGCTTCTTGAACATTCCTTAAGGCGATGAATAAAAGTTATGCAGAGGACGACCATTATGTTTGGTCATGAAAATACCAAACTGCAACTGGTGGATCTTATCTCACTCTTCGGCTCACCATATGTAGTTGCAATCATATCTCGCATTGCTTTGGCAGTGAACTGATGTCAAATATCATTGGTTATCTCAGTGGTGAGACACCGGAGAGCCAGCATGCACATATGCATCATCCTACTTCCAAGAAGCATTCGTCCCAGTTTTGTCTACAAGCTTGAGCTGCGTTAGAATATGCTCCTTACTATTGCATTGTATCAGGGTTATAAAATGCATGGACCACAACTCGAAGGTGGTCTCATCCATCTTAATGATGGATGTCGGGCCGGAAGCACGGAACGAAGAGAAGACATCGTCCTTGATTTCTGACATGATGAAAAATCAAACAGAATTCGACTGCGGGCAATAGACCAATCTGAAAGTGTCTACACGATCTTATTGGGAATCGGTTCTATGTGTGAACCATGTCATAACCAATCCCATCAAGCTTGTAAAAATCAACTGAATAGGTCAATTAATCAATCTGACTAATCGAGTCGGGGGGTAGCCGACTCAACTAGGCCTAGTCGGTAGGGATGCAACCGGATGCGGATATATCCGTATCGATCCGCTACTGTATCCGCTTTTAAGCAGATATGGATATACATTTTTGAATTTCAGCGGATACAGATACGGATACTAGTTTTAATTTTTTGCTGATACGGATTCGGATACGAACACCATTATAGATTTTTTTGGATACGGTACGGATACGAATGTATATATTTTTTGCGAATAGGGATACGAATATCCGTGCTATCCGTATTTTCAGTAATATTTAAGCTTTACAAATGTTTTGCATGCCTCAATGTAGCACTAACAGGAAATTATACCTCATCATGAAATGCCAAAAAAAATAATAAACTTTTGTAATTTATCATAATGTCATTTCACGAAATATACCATATCACCTTTATCTTATTAGTTGGTTACAATGTTACAGTATTACCTATATTTTGGAAACATTTCAAATGAAGGAAGACAAAGGTGCGTCACTGTACAATTTTATTATATGCTCTTCAATTTATTTTCATTCAATATTTAATGTATTTTCTTGTAACATTGTAAGTTTATTGAATTTAAGATTAGTCATCCATCAATTACAAGTTCGTAAAGACATCATTTCTAATTAAAAGTATGAGGAGACATGTAATATTTATAGGATAATCCGTATCCGTTTCTTAAATATCCGTATTTGAATCATGATTATCCTATTCCGAATCTGTATCGGTATTTAAGGATACGATATTCAATTTTCGATATCCATATGATATCCGTTTCCGTATCTGTATCCATATTTTGAAACAGATAAGGATATGGTAATACATATATCAGTATCTGTCCCTTTGTATCCCTACTAGTCGGCCATTAGTCGATCAGTCCGACTAGTTGGGCCAACTAATCGACCGACTTTTACATCAAGCTTTTATATTTTTTGTTTTTATTTTTTTAAAGCAAACTTATTCTAATATGCTTAATGTTATATTTAAAGTCATTTACTTCTTTTGTTTCATTATGTAAGTATAGAAAATATACAAATCTATGTTAATACATAAGCAAACTTATTCTAATATGCAATAGTGTTATATTTAAAGTCAATTACTTCTTTTATTTCATTATGAAAGTATAGAAAATGTACAAATCTATATATATATATATATATAAATGATTTATATATTTAAAATAATTTAAAAAATCATAACTGACTAATAGTTGACTAAATCTGATTAGTTGCCCGACTGTCGATTAATCCTTAGTCAGTGACCCCGCCGACCAAATACCAACTACCGCTTTCTGCAACCTTGATTCCCATCAACATCAACTGTACGCTAGGGCTGATGGGGTGAATGGCCTGAATCACACCAAAAACGTTAAAATCGGACCATCAGATCTGCCCTAGACGATATTGCCGGCAAAAGACAGAGCCACAGCATGAAGGAGGTGCGCTAGCAGCCTTGTGGTGCCACTATAGGCAGCATGGGGTGTTGGTCGAGTGGTTGGGCATCGGTTCGGAGGCCTTGGTTGCCACACGAAAGGCTGGGTGACAACCAGATATGCCACGCTTGCGGCCTGGGGTGTTGTGTGAGCAGCATGGTTGGCATGGGATGCCACATGAGTGGCTTAGCAACGACCATCGATGGCAAAACAGCTAGTTATGGCGGCGGAAGAGAGAGTGAAAGAGGAAGGGGCTCGTGGGTGGGTGTAGGGCTCGGGGATATAGGAAATTCAATCTAGGAACGTCAACCTAATACCATGTGGGAATAGAATACTTGAATTGCAGTATCAGAAAACCCTAGGGTTTTCTTATATAGACAGGAGAACTCATGTTAGACAAATTACATAACAAAAATACATGTTAGGAAAAGATAAAATATATCTCAGCGATTACTGATTTTGGCAGATACCCAAGATGATCCATGTGGAATGACCCTAATGGATTGACATCTAAGAAAACATTTCATACCAGGTACCCAGTAAAATTTAATGATCCGTAACTTTAACGCCCCAAACCTAATGGTCACAGGGGGTACCCATGAGTCGAAACATCAACGCCCCGAACCTAATGATCACGGGGGTACCCATGGGTTGGTCCATAATGTAATGCCCTAGTGATACCCCCCCTCCACTCCCCTCCCTCAACTCAAACACCACCTTTCCACTCCAATGGATCATCCCAATTAACGCCACCTCAAGCAACGTCCCCTTTGCCCCCACCTCCCTTCCATCGTCATCAACATCAAAACCCTTGGCGCATCCCCCTGCCTCCCCCTATCATCCCACCTCCTTATTGCCATCAACACCTCATCCTCCAACCTCTTGAGCTCGTGGGGGAACACCTGACACCACCCCTATAAATTCCATTTCGCACCCAGCACAATCAAACCAACTCGATATTGTATAACAGTTTATGGTTTATATTCATGTGATTTGAGTATGGAGCAATTCGCATTCATGTGATTCGAGGAGGAATATATGGTATACTTTTGGTTCAATATTTTTTAAGAGAGAAAACATAATCAAAATTATTGCATAATTTTGAAATATACTACATATGTAAATATGAAGTCATAGTACATCTTTTGATCAGATTTACATAGATTTGTGTTTTTATTAAAGAGCATAGTTTAAGTTTACTTTAAACATCCAAAAATATCATAAAAAATATTAAAACAAAGTCAATCAATTAATCAAATCAGCCAAAATTAATCGGACTAGTCAATCGACTAAGCCTATTCAAATGGGAGAACTCCCTGACTTCGACTAGACGAACTAGTTGATTGACTTTTGCAAGATTTGATAGCATATAGTAGCTTCCATACCATACTTATGTGTTTCCATGGATCTACATGCTCAAAAGAATCTTTGTATAGTTGGACCTCGAATCTATGGAGACCAAGATTGACTTCGCCCCCATCATCCATGCCTCATGTAAAAAAGGAACAAAAGCATGCATTGAGGCATTAAATCACGCAAGGTGAGGCAAGGCACTGGCTTTTCACTTAAAGACGTGCACATCTACATATTTGGATGAGGCGAACACTTCGCAAGGTCAAGGTGCAACAGAGCAAGGGAGAAAAGCGAGGCACGATGTACACTTCATCTAAAAAAGGAACAAAATCATGCATTAAGTACTAAATCATGCAAGGTGAGGAAAGGCATTGGGTTTTCACTTTAGGATGTGCACATCTAGAGTTTAATGAGGCAAGCACTTCGCACGATCAAGGCACGATAGAGCTAAACAAAAAAGTGAGGCACAATGTACGCTTCACCTATAAGGGCACTTAAGTGTCTTTAGGGCTTCTCATGTGCTCCCTTTGATTTTCCCTCCCATATAGGTCATATTCAAGCCCTGACAATAAAATCTAGATTTCCTATTCGCCTTAGGCTTTGTTGGACGTTGTGAACCCCTCAGGATCCGGGTACCCGTTAATCACACATTTCGCGTTACAACATTCATTACTATCGCATTAAGTAACTGAAAGTACGGCGAAAATTTTTCGCGAATGAAATAATTTCATCTGGCATTCACATCAACATTTATAACCACAAGCTCATAGAACAATTGTCACCAAAATCCCATTTCATTAACTTCCATATATTTTACATGTACCAATTTCTGACAGTACATACAATATCCCAAATTCTGACTGAAGAGAAAGAAACATAATACATTATAAATTGAACAAAAATTGAGACAAAGTAAATCATACCGTCTAGTGTATACTTTATCTCCAGGAAGCATGTATAGCTACGGAACTGCTATTAAACTGCAGGTTGTTTGTCTGCCAAACACGTTAGGAAAGAAGAGGCGTCAGCGGTTGCTGGTACCTCCCAAAAACTTATAAAAAAAACAGACATTTATTGTGACCAAAAGCAAGCAAGTAGAGAGGAAGGAATATTTCAAATTTCAAAGTTATTTCTACTTGCAAATATAAAAGGTTTCCAAATTTCTAGTAAGCATCTCTCATGATTAGCCATTAACCCAACATTTCCCACATAAGCATATTTATATTGTAACTAATTGATCATAATAAGTATATTTCATTCTCATATTGCTTAGAGGTCATATATGTGGATTTTGATGATGGAAAAGATGAGATGAGAAGATATAATGATTTATTAAATTCTTAAGTCTAGTGGATAGTCTGCGGTCTTGGTTCTTGTGAAACCTCACACTATGACTCTAAGACTAGGGGAATGTCTTAAGGTTGGGATGCCTCCGTAGGCATGCGGTGTTGTATAATGCATCCTAACTAAGTTCCCAACACGTCCACTAGCTTAATGAGATTTCGAATTAGATTTAAAGTCTTTTCCATTTACTCAACTTTAATTGTAAACCCTTAAAACCTCAAGTGCAACTGTCTCAGATGAAACTCTAGATGATGTAGATATAGAAATGGATGATCTGGATGTAAAATCAATCCCTTCAAACCTCAGTACAACAGTCTCAAATGTAACTCTAGATAATGTAGATATAGATATAGATGATCTGGATGTAGAATCGCCAAGTCTGTTGGCGAAAGAAAAACTCAAGTGGTGAAGAAGCCAACAAAAGGGCTCTTCCGTCTCGCCCCCTAATTGGAAGGACGGTCCAATAGAGGGATAGGTCTACTCCCCAACTACGCCACTGAGACGGGTGAGAGGGACTTCCCGGAAAAGTCACTCTAGAAAAACAGCCCGACCGGTAACGGGCAACCGAGCTCGTACGTAAAATTGAAAAACCAGGATCCCCCGCCTGGGCATCCTAAAACAGGGTCAGCGTAACTGGTCTAAAATCGGGATCCCAACGAGGCGTAAAAACACTGCGAGCTCGCGTAAAAACCAGAAAGGGACTGGGATCCTAGACCCGCGCACTTGGCGGCCGCTGCCCAAACTGAGCTTCCTTTCTTCCGCCCAGTTGAGAGTCACCGCGCTCTCGCACAGTCAGGTGTAAAAGTCACCATGACCGGCAACATATTTGGTATCACTGATTCACAGTTATATAGATTCAATTCATATTCCAATGTTATAGCTTTTCCTAATTCTGGTTGGCATACATTTGTTTATTGAGAGAGAAGATTCAAAGAGCCCTTACTAGGTCTTGTATTCCCAATGGTTAACTTGCCATAGATGATCCGAGACTCTGCCTGATAAATCATAAGGATGATACAAACTGCTCATAGATGATAAGAGTTTATAATTGATTGTTTAAGGTTTACTAAACAAGACCTAAAATCATGAGGATCATGGTCATCTATCATAGCTTATAACTTATATTGCATGTATCAAATGTAGGAGCTTCTTCTTACATTGTATTGTTCTCCAACTTCTCATAACTTGCATAAATATTTGTTATCAATGATTCACAACCACACGATCATGGTATGATATAGAAGCAGTCACGGTTATTCTATATGGTTGGGATGTTCACAGTTTATTAGAGCATCTTCAGCCCCAAGGTTTCCTTTCTGTCCAAATCTATATCTTTTAGATGCTTATTGTGAAATGTCCAATGAATATATAATTATCATTTTTTTTGAAAGAAGAGCTTCATATATATTAACTATTTGTAGGGTTCTAAGCGAAGGTATCCGCACCAGTACCTGTACCTTATTACATATAGTCATTCATTTATTATATATACATAAGACTGCAACAATAAGATTTGAAGAAGAGATTTTTAGCTACTTGAATTTGCCAGATCCACACACTCCTCCAAAGTGCACCCAAAGCAATATGTTGTAAACTGACTCGATGAGAAAGAGGAAGTTTTAACGTTATAATAATATGCCTTAATATTTTAAACATAGACTTAACTGCAATTAAATTCTAACTGTATATAAACTCATTTTTACATATACATAGTGCCTTAGAGCCAATTATATACTTGTATAATTCCAATTCTCTTTGACCGTTCAAAGGTTATGGCTATCGTATTCCCTTCGTGTGTTTCCTTTATTATATAGTTACAGTTCTACAATCTAATAAGTGGTAGTGCACCCCTTTTATATATATATAAGTGCACTTCCTTAGGTACTCTCGTCCCCTGCTTTGGTAAGATACATAAAGGAGAAACCTTACCGTTTATGGCTAATTCCATTTCATTTAAAATAAAACTTCACCATGAGCGTATCCAGCTATTATCGAATCCCTGGTTATAGGTTGAACCTATGTATCATTTACTAGCATTTATAAGATTGCATTTTGACTTGTAAAAACACAGGCATCGTTATCATGACCAAAATAACTATATTAGTGTTATTCCAATATATAGATACCAACCAAACGAGATCACATATTAGTGCCGCCCTACTAATCTGTTACAGGGGCTAGTAACTTAAAAGATGCGTAACTCCAAGTACTGGATCTTTAAACTAAGATCATTGCTGGCTTGATTTAATTGTCAAAACAGAATCATAAGATAACAGTGGCTGTTTTGGAACATAGGAGAAATTTATCAAAGTCCAGGAGAATTAAATTTGAGGAGAGATCAGATAAACATATCTAATTGTTAACTAAACACTACTTGGCTATTATTAGGATGAAGAATAAAGAGAACTTCATAAATTGGGGGCATAGAAAAGCTTATTTTGTGCATGCATGATAGCGAAGAGAGATGGCTAAGGATTGTACATCAGATCTCCAAATTGGAGAAAATATTGATCTTGCGTGTAACAATTGGCTGAAAAAGATAAGTTTAATTATTCATGCATGGCAGCAAAGAGGGGGTTAAAGGAGTGTACCTTCTAGATCTCTCAAAATGGAGGCCAATTAGCTTGCATGCTATGTTTGCAATAAGGTGTTGCAGCTCCCAATTGCTTGCTTCTTGGGAGAAGGAAGAGCACAACAGGGGATGGGGGCTGCAACAATATCTTTAGCTGCTGGAGATGTCAACAGAAGGGGAGGAAGATGCTTCCAGCAACTTTGGATGCTACAACTTGCAACAGGGGGATGAGGACCGGAGCTAAAATCTCCCTTCGTTGGAAGTGTTGGAGAGAAAAATTGGAGAGAAAAAGAGAGAAAGGTTTGATATAAATAAGGAGGATTAGGGATAGGATTGTACCTTATTTTAATTCTCCAAATTGAAGAAGAAGAGTTGCATGCAGTGCTGGATTCTGGAGTCAAGAACAGCAACTCCTATTGGCTTCTTGAAGCACGAAATTCTTCAAGAAATCAGAGGTAGAAATTTTGACTTCCCTGGGAGCAGTCCAACCAAAGAGAGAAGGGGCTTGAGGTCTTTCTCGTTGGAATTAGGGAGAGATAAAAGGGAAGGGGGAAGAAATGGTAAAGGCAAAGAGAAGAGGGGAGAAACTATCGTTGGAAATGGAAAAGGATTAAGGAGACGAAGGGAAACTTGTGATGATATTAATAAGGTGGAGAAGAGTTTCCTCCTTGACATGTGTCTAGCTTTTGACAGACATGTGGATAAAAGAAAAAATTATGCACAAGAATATATAAAAAAAAGAAGGTAACGGCTGTTTGCTGGAAAACAATAGCTATTTGCTATATAAAAAAATAATTTTATTAATTATCTTTTTTTAAGCCTCTTACATAAAACTTGACTGTATTCGCGCATCGAACCTCGAATTTCGACGCACAATATCTCTCTTTGACCGTCTCTGAACACCGATCAAAATGAGTATAATATTGGCATACTTCCGATCGGATTTTGAATAGCCAAAATTTTCGGATACGATTTTTGTTTAAGATTAAATTTTGTGATTTAAAAATACCAAACGACCTCCGATTGACGAACGGTCGATTCCGTTGGTCTTCTTTCGTCGAATCGGATCTAATGACGGTCTCGGTTCGTTTTGCGGTTTCCGAATTTGCGTCGCGGCTTTTTCGCGGCGCGCACTATGAAGCGACCGATTTTGTTTGGTCGATTTTGCCCGAACGACTTTTGATTCACAATTACTTGGTCGTTTTAGGTTGTTTAGTATTGACCGACAACATTATTGGGTTCATTGGACCCAAAATCGGACGAGTTCGGGTTTGTTAGGATATGGACGTTACAAATATAAAAACCTCAAAGGGAGTCTCGTCCTCGAGACTCGAGTTAAGGCTATTAGGTGTCTTGTTGGAATTTCTTATGTTCATAAAAACCTCAAAAGGTTTTGAACCCATAAAAACCGCAAAAAGAAAACAAGCCATATATTTCATCATATATTTAATTACAAACGCTTGTTTTGATTGTTACATTTAGAAAAGCTGTGGGTATCGTGCCCGCATGTCGGCTTCAGTCTCCCACGTCGCCTCTTTCACGCCGTGATGGTGCCACAAAACCTTGACCAATGAAATCTCTTTGTTGCGAAGCTTCTTTACAGCATGGTCAAGTATCTGGACTGGCTTCTCCTCATAAGTCAGATCAGGCTCTACGTCAAGATTCTCGTAGTTGATGACGTGTCGAGGATCGTGCACATATTTCCTTAGGTTGGATATATGGAAGACATCGTGAATAGCAGAAAGATGTGGAGGAAGAGCTACTCGGTAAGCAACCTTTCCTACTCTAGCCAGAATTTCGAACGGTCCAACATATCGTGACGCCAACTTGCCACGAACACCGAATCTCTGCACTCCCTTCATGGGAGATACACGGAGGAATACCCAATCTCCAACCTATCATTGATAGGAATGTCATTAATATGAGGTTAAGTTAATTTTGTAATAAAGGAAAGAGAAGAAGATTGAATACCTGAAACTCCAAATCTCTTCTCCGACGGTCTGCATAGCTCTTCTGGCGGCTTTGTGCCATCAGAAGCTTCCGTCTTACAAGATCAACAACTCTCACGGTCTCCTCCAAGAGATCTACGGAGTAGAGAGCATGGTCACCTACCTCCCACCAACTGAGAGGTGTAAGACATCTCCGCCCGTATAGAGCTTCGAATGGTGCCATACCAATACTAGAGTGATAGTTGTTATTGTACGTGAATTCTACTAACGGCAGATGGTCCTTCCAGGACCCTTTCCACTCCAAAGTGCAAGCGCGAAGTAGATCTTCAAGCGTCTGAATGGTGCGCTCACTCTGCCCGTCGGTCTGTAGATGATATGCAGAACTCATCTTCAGTTCTGTCTGTAGTGCTGACATGAACTGATGCCAATAATGAGATGTAAATCTCGAATCTCTGTCAAACACCACCTCTCGTGGTATACCATGCAGCCTGATAATGTTCTGCACGTAGAGCTTGGCCAACCTGGACGGAGTGTAAGTTGTGTTGACAGGTATGAAATGGACTGACTTGATCAACCTATCAACAACGACCCAAATAGAATCATGGCCTCCTGGCGTCTTCGGCAGACTTGTGGCAAAATCCATAGAAATGCTCTCCCACTTCCACTCGGGAATGAGGAGAGACTGCAATAATCCTGGCGGTCTCCTGTGCTCAGCCTTGACCATCTGACAGTTCATGCATCTGCTAACATGTAGCGCCACATCGCGCTTCATTCCATCCCACCAGAAATGTCGACGCAGATCACGGTACATCTTCGTACTGCTTGGGTGGATAGATAATCGTGAACTGTGTGCCTCATCAAGTATGTCTCTGCGAAGCTGCTCGTGATTGGATACAACGACCCGTCCTGCCTTCCATAAAATAGACTCCATCACAACAAATTTATTAAATTCGTCTTTGATGGCGCGCATGTATCTATCTCGAATCCAAGGATCTATCTTCTGGCCTTGGACAATGCGATCCCACAAACTGCTGAATCGTGGGACACGGCAGTAGAAATGGATGCGCTCTCCTGAGGATGCCAATCTGTCAAAGTGGCAAGTGTATCCCATGTATATAGCCAGTTCGCCGTACCATCAGCATGCGCTCTCCTGCTGAGTGCACCAGCCACCACGTTTCCCTTACCAGGATGGTAAGAGATCATGCAATCATAATCCTTCAGCAGCTCGAGCCATCTGCGTTGTCTCATGTTCAGCTCCTTCTGATCAAAGATGTACTTCAGGCTCTTATGATCAGTGAAAATCTCGAAATTTACCCCGTAAAGATAGTATCGCCAGATCTTCAGAGCGAAGACAACTGCCGCCAATTCCAAATCATGTGTATGGTAGTTTCGCTCGTGCGGTTTCAACTGTCGTGATGCGTAAGCAATCACCTGACCTCTCTGCATCAATACTGCTCCTAGACCTTCTCCAGATGCATCTGTATATACTGCATAGTCCTGAGTGCCTGAAGGAAGAGCAAGAATATGTATTGTAGTCAATCTCTCCTTCAGTGTCTGGAAGGCCTGCTCACATGAATCGTCCCAAATAAATGGGACCCCCTTCTGCGTCAGTCGTGTCAGAGGGCGAACAATGCATGAAAATCCATTGACAAAGCGTCTGTAATAGCCCGCTAGTTCGAGGAAGCTTCGAATCTGCGTAAATGTCTTGGGCTGCTCCCAAGACATGACCACCTCAATCTTCGCAGGGTCAACCGCGATACCTGCCCCAGAAATGACGTGTCCCAAAAATGAGACCTGAGATAACCAGAACTCACACTTGCTCAACTTAGCATATAGTTTGTGCTCCCGTAATGTATCTAAGACGATCTGTATATCATTCGCATGATCCCATTTATTCCGTGAATAGATGAGCACATCATCAATGAACACTACCACAAATTTGTCCAAATATGGACGGAAAATCCGATTCATCATATCCATGAAAGCTGCAGGTGCATTGGTGAGCCCAAACGGCATCACTACAAGCTCGTAGTGTCCATAGCGTGTCCTGAAAGCAGTCTTTGGAATATCAAACTCTTAAATCCTCAATTGATGAAAGCCTAAGCGAAGGTCGATCTTCGAGAAAACCAAAGATCCCTGGAGCTGATCGAACAAATCATCGATGCGTGGCAAAGGATAACTGTTCTTCACCGTTCTCTTGTTCAGCTGCCGGTAATCAATGCACAACCTCATGGATCCGTCCTTCTTCTTGACAAGTAGAACAGGAGCACCCTAAGGTGAAGTGCTCGGCCTCACGAATCCCAAGTCGAGTAACTCCTGTAACTGCACCTTCAGCTCCCGCAACTCAGCTGGTGCCATACGGTAAGGAGCCATCGAGATCGGTTGCGTATCTGGTAGTAATGTGATCTCAAACTCGATCTCTCTCTCAGGAGGTAATCCTGGTAACTAATCAGGAAAAATATCTGGGTATTCTGATACTACTCGGATGTCTTGTATCATCGCCTCATGATCAGATACTTCCCGAACAAATGCAAGATATGAATTACAACCCTGATCAACAAGTCGCTGAGCTCGCAACACTGAAATGTACTCCATGGTGGAGTCATGTATAGTACCCTCAAAAGTAAACTCGGGTAAATCTGGGATCCTGAAGACAACCGTCTTCCTAAAGCAATCAACAAGTGCATGATGAACAGATAACCAATCCATGCCTAGAATCAAGTCAAACTCATCAAGTTGTAGGAGTAAATAATCTGCGAGCATCTCATGTCCACCAATCAGTATGGGCAAGTGCCTGACTATCAGAGAATTGACAAACAACTGGCCACCTGGCCCTCGGATGTGATATGGAGACGATAGCGTCTCTGCAACACTATCTAAAGAAACTAGTAGCCTCGAAGCAAGAAAAGAATGTGTTGCTCCAGAATCAAATGAAACATGGAAAGGTCGGCTCAAGACTGAGACCATGCCTTTTACCATAGTAGCTGCTGAACGGGCCATTCGTAGATACTTATCATATATGCTTTTTCTCTTCTTGGGATATAATATGAAAATTAATGAAATCGGTGACATTTGTGGTAATTGAATCTGAATGTCATATTTTCCCGTATCGGACTCATTACAAGTCGGAAGACTGTTGTTATCCGAGAACTTAATGCGATCGGAATAGAAATACTGCGAATGTGTGTATCGGGGTACCACTGCTCTGATACCAAACTGTGAAGCCCTCAGGATCCGGGTACCCGTTAATCACACATTTCGCGTTACAACATTCATTACTATCGCATTAAGTAACTGAAAGTACGGGGAAAATTTTTCGCGAATGAAATAATTTCATCTGACATTCACATCAACATTTAAAACCACAAGCTCATAGAACAATTGTCACCAAAATCTCATTTCATTAACTTCCATATATTTTACAACATGTACCAATTTCTGACAGTACATACAATATCCCAAATTCTGACTGAAGAGAAAGAAACATAATACATTATAAATTGAACAAAAATTGAGACAAAGTAAATCATACCGTCTAGTGTATACTTTATCTCCAGGAAGCATGTATAGCTACGGAACTGCTATTAAACTGCAGGCTGTTTGCCTGCCAAACACGTTAGGAAAGAAGAGGCGTCAGCGGTTGCTGGTACCTCCCAAAAACATATAAAAAAACAGACATTTATTGTGACCAAAAGCAAGCAAGTAGAGAGGAAGGAATATTTCAAATTTCAAAGTTATTTCTACTTGTAAATATAAAAGGTTTCCAAATTTCTAGTAAGCATCTCTCATAATTAGCCATTAATCCAACATTTCCCACATAAGCATATTTATATTGTAACTAATTGATCATAGTAAGTATATTTCATTCTCATATTGCTTAGAGGTCATATTTGTGGATTTTGATGATGGAAAAGATGAGATGAGAAGATATAATGATTTATTAAATTCTTAAGTCTAGTGGATAGTCTGTGGTCTTGTTTCTTGTGAAACCTCACACTATGACTCTAAGACTAGGGGAATGTCTTAGGGTTGGGGTGCCTCCGTAGGCATGCGGTGTTGTATAATGCATCCTAACTAAGTTCCCAACACGTCCACTAGCTTAATGAGATTTCGAATTAGATTTAAAGTCTTTTCCATTTACTCAACTTTAATTGTAAACCCTTAAAACCTCAAGTGCAACTGTCTCAGATGTAACTCTAGATGATGTAGACATAGAAATGGATGATCTGGATGTAAAATCAATCCCTTCAAACCTCAGTACAACAGTCTCAAATGTAACTCTAGATAATGTAGATATAGATATAGATGATCTGAATGTAGAATCGTCAAGTCTGTTGGCGAAAGAAAAACTCAAGTGGTGAAGAAGCCAACAAAAGGGCTCTTCCGTCTCACCCCCTAATTGGAAGGACGGTCCAATAGAGGGATAGGTCTACTCCCCAACTACGCCACTGAGACGGGTGAGAGGGACTTCCCGGAAAAGTCACTCTAAAAAAACAGCCCGACCGGTAATGGGCAACCGAGCTCGTACGTAAAACTGAAAAACCAGGATCCCCCGCCTGGGCATCCTAAAACAGGGTCAGCGTAACTGGTTTAAAATCGGGATCCCAACGAGGCGTAAAAACACTGCGAGCTCGCGTAAAAACCGGAAAGGGACTGGGATCCTAGACCCGCGCACTTGGCGGCCGCTGCCCAAACTGAGCTTCCTTTCTTCCGCCCAGTTGAGAGTCACCGTGCTCTCGCACGGTCAGGTGTAAAAGTCATCATGACCGGCAACATATTTGGTATCACTGATTCACAGTTATATAGATTCAATTCATATTCCAATGTTATAGCTTTTCCTAATTCTGGTTGGCATACATTTGTTTATTGAGAGAGAAGATTCAAAGAGCCCTTACTAGGTCTTGTATTCCCAATGGTTAACTTGCCATGGATGATCCGAGACTCTGCCTGATAGATCATAAGGATGATACAAACTGCTCATAGATGATAAGAGTTTATAATTGATTGTTTAAGGTTTACTAAACAAGACCTAAAATCATGAGGATCATGGTCATCTATCATAGCTTATAACTTATATTGCATGTATCAAATGTAGGAGCTTCTTCTTACATTGTATTGTTCTCCAACTTCTCATAACTTGCATAAATATTTGTTATCAATGATTCACAACCACACGATCATGGTATGATATAGAAGCAGTCACGGTTATTCTATATGGTTGGGATGTTCACAGTTTATTAGAGCATCTTCAGCCCCAAGGTTTCCTTTCTGTCCAAATCTATATCCTTTAGATGCTTATTGTGAAATGTCCAATGAATATATTATTATAATTTTTTTTGAAAGAAGAGCTTCATATATATTAACTATTTGTAGGGTTCTAAGCGAAGGTATCCGCACCAGTACCTGTACTTTATTACATATAGTCATTCATTTATTATATATACATAAGACTGCAACAATAAGATTTGAAGAAGAGATTTTTAGCTACTTGAATTTGCCAGATCCACACACTCCTCCAAAGTGCACCTAAAGCAATATGTTGTATACTGACTCGATGAGAGAGAGGAAGTTTTAACGTTATAATAATATGCCTTAATATTTTAAACATAGACTTAACTGCAATTAAATTCTAACTATATATAAACTCATTTTTACATATACACAGTGCCTTAGAGCCAATTATATACTTGTATAATTCCAATTCTCTTTGACCGTTCAAAGGTTATGGCTATCGTATTCCCTTTGTGTGTTTCCTTTATTATATAGTTACAGTTCTACAATCTAATAAGGGGTAGTGCACCCCTTTTATATATATATATATATAAGTGCACTTCCTTAAGTACTCTCGTCCCCTGCTTTGGTAAGATACATAAAGGAGAAACCTTACCGTTTATGGCTAATTCCATTTCATTTAAAATAAAACTTCACCATGAGCGTATCCAGCTATTATCGAATCCCTGGTTATAGGTTGAACCTATGTATCATTTACTAGCATTTATAAGATTGCATTTTGACTTGTAAAAACACAAGCATCGTTATCATGACCAAAATAACTATATTAGTGTTATTCCAATATATAGATACCAACCAAACGAGATCACATATTAGTGCAGCCCTACTAATCTGTTACAGGGGCTAGTAACTTAAAAGATGCGTAACTCCAAGTACTGGATCTTTAAACTAAGATGATTGCTGGCTTGATTTAATTGTCAAAACAGAATCATAAGATAACAGTGGCTGTTTTGGAACATAGGAGAAATTTATCAAAGTCCAGGAGAATTAAATTTGAGGAGAGATCAGATAAACATATCTAATTGTTAACTAAACACTACTTGGCTATTATTAGGATGAAGAATAAAGAGAACTTCATAAATTGGGGGCATAGAAAAGCTTATTTTGTGCATGCATGATAGCAAAGAGAGATGGCTAAGGATTGTACATCAGATCTCCAAATTGGAGAAAATATTGATCTTGCGTGTAACAATTGGCTGAAAAAGATAAGTTTAATTATTCATGCATGGCAGCAAAAGAGGGGGTTAAAGGAGTGTACCTTCTAGATCTCTCAAAATGGAGGCCAATTAGCTTGCATGCTATGTTTGCAATAAGGTGTTGCAGCTCCCAATTGCTTGCTTCTTGGGAGAAGGAAGAGCACAACAGGGGATGGGGGCTGCAACAATATCTTTAGCTGCTGGAGATGTCAACAGAAGGGGAGGAAGATGCTTCCAGCAACTTTGGATGCTGCAACTTGCAACAGGGGGATGAGGACCGGAGCTAAAATCTCCCTTCGTTGGAAGTGTTGGAGAGAAAAATTGGAGAGAAAAAGAGAGAAAGGTTTGATATAAATAAGGAGGATTAGGGATAGGATTGTACCTTATTTTAATTCTCCAAATTGAAGAAGAAGAGTTGCATGCAGTGCTGGATTCTGGAGTCAAGAACAGCAGCTCCTATTGGCTTCTTGAAGCACGAAATTCTTCAAGAAATCAGAGGTAGAAATTTCGGCTTCCCTGGGAGCAGTCCAACCAAAGAGAGAAGGGGCTTGAGGTCTTTCTCGTTGGAATTAGGGAGAGATAAAAGGGAAGGGGGAAGAAATGGTAAAGGCAAAGAGAAGAGGGGAGAAACTATCGTTGGAAATGGAAAAGGATTAAGGAGACGAAGGGAAACTTGTGATGATATTAATAAGGTGGAGAAGAGTTTCCTCCTTGACATGTGTCTAGCTTTTGACAGCCATGTGGATAAAAGAAAAAATTATGCACAAGAATATATAAAAAAAAGAAGGTAACGGCTGTTTGCTGGAAAACAATAGCTATTTGCTATATAAAAAAATAATTTTATTAATTATCTTTTTTTAAGCCTCTTACATAAAACTTGACCGTATTCGCGCATCGAACCTCGAATTTCGACGCACAATATCTCTATTTGACCGTCTCTGAACACCGATCAAAATGAGTATAATATTGGCATACTTCCGATCGGATTTTGAATACAAGAAATTTTCGGATACGATTTTTGTTTAAGATTATATTTTGTGATTTAAAAATACCAAACGACCTCCGATTGACGAACGGTCGATTCCGTTGGTCTTCTTTCGTCGAATCGGATCTAATGATGGTCTCGGTTCGTTTTGCGGTTTCTAAATTTGCGTCGCGGCTTTTTCGCGGCGCGCATTACGAAGCGACTGATTTTTTTGGCTGATTTTGCCTGAACGACTTTTGATTCATGATTACTTGGTCGTTTTAGGTTGTTTAGTATTGACCGACAACATTATTGGGTTCATTGGACCCAAAATCGGACGAGTTCGGGTTTGTTAGGATATGGACATTACAGACGTGGAAGAAGTTGTCTATGTCATTGACCATCGATGTGAAAGTTCTCAAGCATCACCACCATCCCCGAATGCCCTTGCTTAGTACTCCTCTTTTTTTGCTTAAAATGCCTCGTTCATTAATCAATTTTTTGGTTAACAATCCGAAGGGGTTTTGGTTCTTGAATATCATAGATGCAACTGACTAAATAAAGAATGTGCAACTAAGTTTTAACATGTCTTATGAGATTGTAAAGGAGATCGGTGAAGGCAACATTATACAGTTTATCACGGACAATGCCTAGACGAGATTGACAAGTGATCCACTAGAATAGGAAAAAAATATCAATAATTTATGGGAATGCTAGGGTGTACATCTTTACGGTGTACACCCCACACTTTCTCAAAAAAACTTATGGGAATGCTCGTAAATTGTTTGACATAGTGAATGCTACGAATATGCGCAAGAGGATGAATTTCGATGTGTATTTCTTTGGTTTTTTGAAAGAAAAGCAGGTGAACCGCCTTTAGTTAGTGACTACCCAAATTCTTTTGTTATATTATCTGATTTATTCATTTCAATTCATACAAAATGTAAAATGTAATCATTTTCATTGAATCGGTGGGAAGGCTTTTGGGGATGAAACACCCTAATCAGCAAAGATGGCCATTAGAATTTTGAATTTGACTTCTAATGCTAGGGATAAGAGCATAATGGAGGTCTTTAGGATAAGAGCATAATGGAGGTCCTTTAGTCATGTAATATTCCAATCAAAATAATAATTATTATTTTAATAAGATATATGATTAGCATATATGAGGATATTGGGTCGGTCCACACAAAGAAAGGAACATCCTTATGCAAGCAAAACTCAATGATTAGGTACATGTGATGTTCAACTTGAAGGTAAAGCATAAGGAGGTAAGAAAAAGACTAGAGGATCCCCTATACTTGGATGATAAGATTCTAACCATGAATGGTTATCAAACATTCGGAGCTTCAAAATTGTGGATGTAAAGCATATCAAGAACTTGAAGCAAACACTCCCCATGTTGAGGATCTTGTAAAAGTCAAGGAAATACGAGACAATTCACAAAGGAAGAAAAGGAAGAAAGCGGTGGCAATGCTAAATATACAACGTAAAACTTTTTTTGAGATAAAAAAGGGGAAACACGCATATAGGTGTCCCCCCCAGCTTATTGAATAACTAGAAAACATTCTAAAAGCAAGGACTCGAGGAGAGTTTGTGCATGATGAAGCACATTCTCAACATTAAAAAAACCCGACACAGAAGACATCATTCACACCTAGCCATAATGCCCACAATACACCAATCGATCTGACTCTCTCAGTGTACAAGTGAAAGCAGAATTTAAAAAGAGACCCCCACATAGAAAACATTTCTTGTCATGTCTCAGCAACCAAATGAAAACCTTTATGCGTGTTGGCACCAAGGGTCCCAAAGCATCCTGCAATCCCTAACTACCTGCTCCAAGAGCAGATCGAGCCTACTGATAACGGCTTGTAAGACTTCTTCACAAAGAACTCTCCATTTCTACAACCCCAATGATCCTTGCCAGCAGATGGGCCATCGCAAGGTGTTTATGCCTCCAACAAATCAAGGAACTCTCGGTAGCGTTGTTCAGAAAAATACGAGAACAAAGTGGGTAGCCATGTCCCATCCACTTAAATGTTAGCAACACGTACATCTTTAACCATAGCCAATGCGTAGAGTCAGGAAAAGCGAGAAGCCAGACGTCCCCTATTTGTCCAGTTGTCCTTCCAGAAAGATAAGTTGGGTCCATCTCTTAAGACAATGTAAAACTTATTTGATTATTTTGAGCATTAAAAAGGTAGCATTGATATTATCTAATTTAGGTAAAGCAATGAATGATGTTCATGAGGAGATTCTTGATATAGGCAATGAAGTCAGCGATGAAGACAAATGATGCAAATTTGAAGTATATTGATGACATTAGATGATCCAACTAGGAATAGTGCTCCGAACTGACAGTCCTCTTGATGTAGATCGTGCAGTTAAAAGCGATGTTGATTAGTAGATCTTTTAGGGCATAGTCATGCTACCGTTTTACATCATTTTCATGTTTCTACATGTCTGTCCTTCCGAGTTTTGACAATTACACTAACGTCCCTACCTTTTTTGCTATGACACATGTGCCCTTATGTTCTTGCACTTGTACTGGTTTTACTCTTCCATCAAGCTAGTGAGTTTCGAAAATTATCAATGAAATATCGTCAATATTTTGGTTTCCCCAATTCTCTAAAATTGAAACACACCATCTCCTTTTTTTCTCGCCTTTCGGCAATATATCGTCGACATATAGGCCATAAATTGCCATGTTATCGTTATTAAGCCAAAAGTGAGATTCTTTTGCCTTTTTAAAGGTAAATGTCGTCATATGTCCCGCATGTCACCCTAATTTGTGCCATTTCCTTTTACGATTCTCTAGAGAACTTCTTTGCCTCATTTCAAGCTTCCAGTAGACAAAATAGCATCCAGACATCTTTTTTTGCATTTCCATGATTTAGACCGAATTGGGCAAAATATTGACGACATGATCTCGATATTTTGTGTCTTGAGACTAGCGATATGCTAGTGAAATTGGCATTTAAGGCCTTCCCTTCAGTTAATGAATCATCTATAAAATAAAAATAAACCATGATATATTCAAACCAAGGTATGATCGAAAAAGCTTTCAATTACACTTGTAGCCATATATTAAGCATGGGGATTGGGGTTTGCGAGCAAACGCATGGTTTTAGATATCGGGATATATCCTTGATATATCAGTGTTGGATATCGACCAATATCAATACTACTATGGATCCCATTTTCTCGGATATAGACCAATATGTCGCAAGATATCGCTAACATATCACGATCAAAATTTGAAGATTTGAAAGCAACTTTCTCATAATATTGATTTTCGATTTCATCACATTGTGGCTTTGTTATCTACAACTTCTTAGCTTCAAATAAGGCGTCCCTAAAATTTTCATCAGTTAAATGCATTTAAAAGTAGATTTTAAAAAATAGTTGTAATATTTGTTTCCTCTCACATTGAAAAATAACACTAAAAACTTTAATTGCTTTAAATATATAGAAATGTGTTTGGTAAAATAGTTTTCCTAATAATACTACAATAGTTATTTTATTAAATTGCCCATTTTGGGTGGAACATTGATGTTGACACCTTGACTGCCTCGAGGATATGCCTTGCCTTGTATCAATTTTAGGTAAACTATTTTGTTCTATTTTCATTTTTTAAACCTTGCGTGTTAAAATTATCACTTTCTCAGTGAAAGGATTATTCCAGAAGGATTTTGAACTCCCTCAATACCAAGAAAATTAAACAATTCTTCTAAGTCATTTATAACAAAGCACTCATAAAGATACTTCTTTATGTGTAGTGCCATAATCATCATCCCCTGCAGCCTTGCTAAACTATTTCATCTGCATACACAAGCATGATAACAGTTACCTAATGGGCCTGATCTATCTTTCTATC
Organism: Ottelia alismoides; assembly: GCA_037367405.1. NCBI lineage: Eukaryota > Viridiplantae > Streptophyta > Magnoliopsida > Alismatales > Hydrocharitaceae > Ottelia > Ottelia alismoides. Next base: position 691,555 of record JAZKJV010011012.1, read on the forward strand.
AAAAAAAGAGACCAAGACAAGTAAAATGCAATAGAGATCAAAATATGGATTGTTTGGAAGGTGGGCCACAAGAGAGGGTCTCATGAAAATCAATTCCATATATCTGAATGTCGCCTTTGGCAACAAATCTAGCCTTCTATCTCTTACTCGATCCAGCATATAAATGCATAGTGTAGAAACCTACCTAATGCCTATAATGGTCGTGCCTTTGGAGAGTCCATCATGGTCCACATGCCTCGAGATATAAGGACCTCCATCTCTTCTTTCATAGCCACATCCAACTCAAGAGCAGGATCATATGATGATGTGTAAAGGGCATACTGATGGTTGCTAAACCTTTTATAAAACTCATATACGAGGAATAGATCATTTCTAGAAACATAATTGAAAATAAGACAGCATTACACAATCATTTGCCTTTCCAAATAGCAATAAGAATCTACAGGCCATTATGCACTTATTATATCTCATTAATAACAAATAGCCCAAAAAAAGCACCACGTCTTCATAGGTATACATCTAGAGCAGGTTAGGATATCGGAAAAGAGTGTATTGTCATAATTCATAACCACATGACACTGTTGTAAAAGTCGACCGACTAGGCGGACTAGTCAGTCTGACTAGTCAAGTCGGTAGGGTGGTCGAATGATGATTGACCGATCGGTCAATAGTCAGTCAACCGACTACTCGACCTGACTAGTCAGTCGAATGACCGATTAGTCACCCGATTTTTACATAAAGATTCTGTATTTTTTATTTTCTCCTTTCTTAAAAGCATACTTATTCTAATATGCATAATGTCTTATTTAAATACAGTTACTTCTTTCATTCCATTATGATAGTATAGAAAATTGTACAAATAGTATAGAAAATTGTACAAATCACAGTAAATACATAAAAATATATGTATAAAAATGGTTTTTGAACATATAAAGATTAAAAAATCCAAAATCAACTAAAGGACGACTGAATCTGGTTAGTCTTCTGATTGTCGATTAATCCTTAGTCAATGACTCCGCCGATCGAGTACCGACAACCGAATTCAGCAACCTTGCCACGTGACGACGAGAATGAACGAGCTAAAATCTCTCTGTGTATGCACACCCCATTATGAGACAAAGTAGTCATATGCATAAGGGTCACCTCATTTAATCAAGAATCGCCATACTTGATGCAGATGAGGAATAATAAGGGACAAGCTCAAAGAATGGAGCATCCACACACACATAAAAACATCTCTTAATGGGATCATAATGCATGTACCCTTTTTGGTACTAGGATTAAACTCATAGGGAACTCATAAGCTAGAAGAACATTTTCCATGGGAATATTAGGAACTACATGAGCATCATCATCACTAGTGATTGGGGAGTGTCTTCCATATGAAACCAGAATTATACGACTACGGCCTATGGGAACAAGCCCAAGGAAAGAGAATTTTCTCGTATTCACACAAATGCGTCTAGATTCACCCAGGTCTATGAGTCAATTTAAAGAGACAGAAATATCACGACATGTAAGATAAACCGGAAGTATACGTAAGGGATCAACAAAGGTCGTGATATCAAACTCTTTAAAAGGGCAAATAGTACTAAAGGGATGTTGTTGGCTACACGATGCTAATGATGCCCATCGATAAGATCGGCACATTTTGTACGAGGATTCACCTAAACCTATGGATGCAGGAAAAACTATATAATTTATGAAGGGCAAATGACCAATTGAAGAGTGACTTCGAGTATCAAGCCATGTGCTAGGTCAAAATCATGCTAGTGGATTTATGTGATACTTTCGCGAGGTGCTTGTATTAACTCTTCGAATGCTTCTCGTTTCAGCAATGCAATCAATAGTCTTGACATCTATTGACATAAAGATCTTGTTCCTCTATGTAGATCTTAAGAAGATCATTTATATGTAGCAACCACATAGTTTTAATCTTCAAAGGAATGTAAAAAGGTTTATTGACTAAAGAAGATCATCTACGGTTTAAAGTAAAGTCCCAAAACTGCTTTATCTCTTGTGGAAGGTTGGCATATTGGGTGCTAATTGCCGCACATTCTTATGGATACCAAGGAGCATGTGTACAAGGACATGTCAATGGATGAAAATAGTATCGTAGATAAGTTGGAAAGCTCCTCTATCTTACTATGACCAGACCTATAATGTACCTGATAGTTAAAAAGCCTGGGCAATATCAGAGCAAGACTACAAGAAACTGTTGGGATGTTGTCATGAAGGTCTTAAGGTATATCAAGGTTGTCCTTGAAAGGGGTCTATTCTTTAAAGCATGATATCCATTAGATGTAGACTATGCAGGGTGCTTTGCAGATAAGAAGTCCATCACCGATGTTCACCTACCTCTAATGTAATATTGTCACCTTAAAGAACTAAAAACAAATAGTAATATCTCATTCGAGTGTGACGAATGAATAAAGAGCAATGGATAGGTAACAACAAAGATGTGGTGGGCATATGTTGTGTTGAAATGACCTTCATATTCCACAGTTCCACCAGACATAGTGATGGGCTAGAGATGCCATAACACAACTACCACACATTACAAACAACCACATGTTCCATAAATGACCTTAATATGTAGAGGTTGGAAATGTATTCTTTGGACTTCATATGTTACTTGTATAAAATCAATAGTTGACATGTTCACCTAGGCACTTCATAGAGTTTCTTTTGAGCTTTTTAAGAGAACCTTTGACCAATGTTGTAACCAATGAAACATGTTAAACATCTATGGTACAATTTAGGAGGGTGTTAGAGTTTGAGCAATACCTATCCAAAGCAAAGGTACTTGTACATATTCCTTATCTAGGGTGTACACCATAACCCTATTGTCCCTCTATATAAAGAGGGCTAGAGTCGTTTTATTCAGTAAACTACTTTCATTCCATTCCACATAGACTATGACACAAATCTTCTTCAATAGACTTCTATACTTTGGGCCAAAACGACTATTACACCTATGAACCCAAAGGTACATTAGTGTCTATATAATATGATAGGCTTATATTATATAGCATTACTTATATAATTTGTCTAATTTTAATATACAACAACAACAAAGCCTTTTCCCACAATTAAGTAGGGTCGGCTACATGGATTCTTCGCCTCCATTCAGATCTATCTTGGGCCAATCCCGGGCTTATATCCACAAAACTAAGATCCCTTCGTATGGTCTCTTTCCAACACTTCTTGGGCCGTCCTCGCCCTCTCTTAGCCGGCTCAACATCCCAACACTCACATCTCCTAATTGGTGCATCAGCCGATCTTCTTTACAAATGTCCAAACCATCTTAAGCGGTTTTCTCGCATCTTATCCTCGATCGGAGCTACACCAACTTTCTTTCTGATTGCATCATTCTGAATCCGATCTTTACGTGTGTGTCCACACATCCACCTTAGCATTTTCATTTCTACTACATTCATTCTCTGCACATGTCTATGGTTCACAGGCCAACATTCAGATCCATAAAGCATAGCAGGTCTCACGGCTGCTTTGTAAAACTTTCCTTTAATCTTTAAAAGAATTTTCTTATCACAGAGAACAGCAGAGGCTCTCTCCAATTTAGCCACCCTGCTTTTATTCTATTAGTAACATCTCCATCAATTTCCACATCATGTTGCAAAATAGATCCCAGATATCTAAAGGAATCTCTTTTCTGAATGTTATCGTCACCAATTTTCACGTCGATTCCTTCACCACTGCTTCCATCAAATGTGCACTCCATATATTCCGTCTTAGCCCTACTTATACGAAATCCTTTAGTCTCCAACTCATGTCTCCAGACCTCAAGCTTCTCATTTACTCCATCTCTAGTCTCGTCAATTAACACAATATCATCAGCAAATAACATACACCAAGGTAACTCATCCTGAATGTGATTGGTCAACTCGTCCATAATCAAAGTAAAAAGAAATGGACTCAAAGCAGAACCTTGATGTAAACCAATGTTGATGTCAAAATATCCAGTCTTCCCAGACGGGGTCCTTACATAAGATAAAGCCCTATCATACATGTCCTTTATGAGGTTAATGTATAGGACAGGTACTTGTCTCTTCTCCAACACTCTCCACAATATCTCTCGTGGGACAGAATCATAAGACTTCTCAAATCAATAAAGATCATGTGGAGGTTCTTCCTTTTAGCTCTATAAATCTCCATTGTTCTCCTTAGCAAATGGATGGCTTCAGTCGTTGAGCGACCTGGCATGAATCCGAATTGGTTTTCTTTTACATTGGAAATTTGCCTCAACCTTTCGATCACACGTTCCCGAATTTTCATAGTGTGATACATTCTAATTTTAATATGAATAAAATAATAAAATAGGAAAACTTTTAGAAATATAAAAATTATTATTTTTTCTAAGATGAAAATTTAATTCAATATGCCATTAATGAAACATAAATTATAAGAATTACAAAAAATAATAAAACATATTATATATAATATTCATATTATATATAATATTCATATTATACATATTATATATAAAGAAATAAATAATAAATATAAAACAAAGAAATAAAGAAATTGATATGATAATCTTGAATTCTTAATAATTTCTCCCTTATTTTTATCACGTATCTTATATAAGTTTAAAACTCACATTCTATTATAAAATAATAAGAATCCATTCTTATGAACTCAAAAAATAAAGGTATGTTTATCCCACGAACCCTATAAACTTTGTAAATTACCTTCTCGGCCTTTGAAACAACGTAATTCCCCCCTCGAATCCGTAAACTTGCTAATTGTTACCACATGAACCATGCGGTTAATCTGTTTGAAGCTCGTGGGGGTTCTTGGGGATAATTTACAGGGTCGATGGAGTAATTACGTTGTGCAAAAGGTCCTAGAGGTAATTTATAAAGTTTATAAGGTTCGTGGGATAAATATCCCCAAAATAAATTAGTAGAAAAGCTGATACATAATAGAATAAATATAAACTACTTGATATGGATGCCAAGTTGACCAATGCCATGCAAGGCAAATAACCAATTAGAAAGTTGTTGCATGTCATAATAAGAGTCATAATCAGACTTCACTTGCAGTGAGCCAAATTTGTCAATTTATCAACGTCCTTCTAAGAACCCAATAGAAAGAAGCCATGATCCTAGCGATATATCCCAAGTCTTGTCCAAAAAAAATTAATGTCTACCAAAAGTACCAAATTTGGTATAATGACTTACACATGCAAACTATGGTGGGTACTGGGTACTCTAAAATATGTAATCCACCACCGATTTCTACACTTACATGGGAGGTGACCTTGTGACCAAGAGAAGAACAATCAATGTAATTGCACTATCTAGTGCAGAATCTGAATACTGTTATATTGTATATGCTGCAACTATGCTTATATAAGTAGATCTTCACGCTAATATTGCTAGGTTTATAAAAATTAAATGTGTTCACTGGACAAATCTGGTTGTCCATGAGAGAACCAAGCATGTCGAGATCAACCAACAATACACACGGAACATGATTTAAAAAGGACTAATCTACATCACTCATGTTGATTCCAAAAATCAAGTGGTGCATATCTTCACCAAGTACAACCGAAGAAAATATTTAATAGTTGTGGTTCCAAGCTAAAGCATGATTGACATCTATGCTCCAGCTTGAGAGGAAGCATTGAAGAATAAGATGATTGAATCAGTCTTCCCAGTTTCCAAACATGTTCTCACATTTTCCATTGTATTTCTTCTTCATATTTGGAGTTAGTTGGTTTCTCCCACAATCTCTTCACATATATAGAGGACTTCGTCTCATTAATAAAGCATCACAATTCATTCCTCTCAACTTCAATAAAAAATGGTGAAGCCTTCTCCCACTTTAAGTAGGTCGGCTACATGGATTTTTGCTCAAATGCATGTTGAAAGATCCGACTATTTTTACGTTGGATGTCAATTACCTAACCCTACCCACACAAGGAGGGATTTGAACCTTGATCTTTTGAGTGGTAGGCACACTGCACTACCACCAGACCATAGGCGAGGGTACATCTACTTGCATGCACATCTATGATTCGGGGTGCCTGGCTCCATCCTTACAGCTTGACAAATTTTCAAGTAAAACCCAACGATTTGGTGCTTCCAACTACCATCAATGTCCATCCATTTTCAAGCACGATGAGATATAATCTTCAACTCAATTTTGTATTCAAGCATATAACGTTTCAGAAGTATAGCATGCTCAAAACATTTACATGTATCCACTTCACACAATAGAGCATATCATCGTAGAAATATATGTGGCAAACTCACTTTCAGTTAAATCATGGTAAACCCATTCTGATTATAGAATGTGCAAACATCATCATGACCTATACCTCAAAACGGCCAGCAGTTTTGCCTATGCAAGTTAAATATCTCAAGAACACTCCAATAAGAAACAACCGTTCATGATACTGGGGAGCATGGGTGGCGATGAGGGGTGGTTGATGTATCAAATTTACATATATGAATGCTTACTAACATCGAGTTATCACCCTTTGGTTTTTTTGAAAAGAAAGGAAGGAAGAAACACTTCCGTAGCATAACCAAAAGCTCGAAGCACTTACTTTCTTGAAATTGAAATTCATTTTTTCCACAAATTCCTTGTATAAGATTTCATCTTCCTTCATGGATATTTCGTACAGAACTTCGTCAGGATCTTTAGTGGTGCCGTCCCAGTCCACTGGCATGACTTTGAAGTCGGGCTTGTAAGGAAGAGAGGCAACATGAAACTCATTGTCGTGAGATATAAAAAATCTGCAAAACAAAAAGAAAAAGAAAATGTACTAATGAACCATAATACTCGGAAGGGGACCAAGTTCATCGTTGAGCCAGAAAATTCCAGAAAAAGAAAATGTATTAATTAACCAAAATACACAACCGCTACTTATCCCCAATTGCACCTTCACATCAACTGACAACCTTGCACTATCCCCAATCGCGCCTCTGATGGCATTTTGGGTTGGGCACATCTCGGGTTGGATAGTGCTTCCATGGCCTCTTGGGTGGAGCATAGGTCCGGTCATTTTACACAACTGTTGGGGATTTGTACGGAGCCCAACTTGGAGTAACTGAGGGAGGAGGCTTGGTGGAGCTTGCGTGCATCAGAATAAATTCAATCTACCCGATCGTTTATTAAGCGGGGTGCCTTTTCGTGAAGAGGTAAAATCAAGGGGCGCAAATGGATTCTGCCTGGGGAAGAAGGCTTTATTTTCTTCGCAGAAACACGTCTCTATTGAGTGCTTCATACAGTTTGGTGGCAGTGAACCAACGTGCGAAGGAGGGCCGGCAGGCCCCTCCAGTGAATCTTGCATAGCAGTAAACCCGGTCTCTATTGCTCTCTTAAGAGATGACAATCAGATCTTGCTGGGAGACTTGAACCAGAGTGGAACATGCAAGAATTCGAAGAGGGGCACACAACTATTGCCTCGACTCTGAGGAGCATTATCGTTGCGACTGTCTCCGTCGTGGACATTTGGATAGAGTTGTTCGAGGCTTTCAAGGCGCAGGAGTCTTAGGAAGTTGCGACTTGCAGTCTACAAAGTGGTGGAATCATTTGGCATGGATCAAGGGGTTGATGCACTTCCGCAAAGCAAGGTTGATCCTTCCACTGATACTAGAAAGGCAGAATGCGAGAGGGATGAAAGAAATACCCAACTGGATGGCTCATCTTCTCGATTGTTGGAGGTGGATGCTAGTCTGGTAGCATGATTGGAGGTAATTCCACCCCAAGGAGGTTAGATCCAAGCAAAATCGATGTCTTGTCATGGAAGATCAGGGACCTCGGAAGGCTCGAGAAAAGGTTGGTTGTTCGGGAGGTGTGTGTAATGGAGAAAGTGGCTTTGGTGCTATTGCAAGAATCAAAATTGGCGCAAGGGGTTAGTGAATTATGGAAATCAACTGGCAGGTCTTTTCTGTCAGATTTTCGTGATCGTCGGGTGGGGGTGGGGGGGGTATTACCGGCTGCTTGGAATGGTAACAAATTTGAACTGTTGGAGAATGAAATGAGGGGTAGACACTCTATCTATATTCTACTGAAGAGAATAGCTGATGACGTGTGGATTGCGGTCACCAATGTTTACGGGTCGTCTAATGGTGTGGGCACCTCTACAGTGGTGGAGGAACTCCGAGGTATGCGAGCGAGGTACCCCTTGGATGCTAGTTTGGTTGGGGTGACTTTAATATCACCCTCTGCCCAAATGATCGCCAGAGAAATCGTGGGGGGAACGATAATGGCTATGAAGAACTTCTATCCGTGATTAATAAACTTGGACCGATGATTGTCGATGCGGGTGGTTGCTGCTACACGTGGAGGAATGCTAGATCTAAGACCCCATTTATCATTTCCTAGTATCTAATGAGATGTTGCATATGGTGCCACTTGCCCGTGCTTGGGCGCTTCCATGGGCGCACTCCGACCATACTTTGATCTTGTGGTCATCGAGCAAGGATGCCCACAATCGAGGTCCTTTTTCATATTTGAGCGGTTCCGGTTACTGGAGGAAGGATTCCATGAGTTGGTAACAACCGTCTGGTGAGAGCATCAACCGCTAGGGTCGACCACGGTGAGAATGGGGATCAAGTTATCTTTATTGCAGAGGCAACTTCAACTCTTCAATAAGCAAGTCAAGGAATAGTATAGGCTCAGAAGATCCACAATGCATGAGATGGTTAGCAAGTTGGATTATGCGGAGGGTGAGCGAAATTTATCAGTTAAGGAGATTGAGGAGCGTTTAAGTCAATTGAGGGTGGTTCATGAGGAAGATAAAAAGAGGGGGATGGAGTTGAGATAGAGATCACGGTAGAAGTGGTTGCAAGAGGGGGATGCCAATACACAGTTTTTCCATTCGTATGCGTCTGGTAGAAGGTGAAAGAATTACATCCATGGTGTTATGGTATATAGGTTGCATGTGCAGGGGGATCTAGGTTGGGAGGGTGTTGCGTGTACATTTCCAAAATCAGAGCACGAGGAGCAAACGTGAGGGCTGGGGACGGAGAGCAAGGGGAGTCAAGTCAAAGAGATTTCACCATCTGACGTATCTTATCTCATTGTGCCTCTCCTTGAGGATGAGTTGAAAAAGGCAGTGTGGCAGCTCAATACGGATGGATCACACGGTCCAGATGGCTTTTCCAGTATTTTTCTACAAGGAATTCTGGGATGTGGTGAAAGAGGACGTCTTGGTGGTTGCTCGGGAGTTCATGGAAGGGAATTCAGGATTCGAGTGACTAGATAAGGCTTTATTGTTTCTATTCATAAGAGGGAGGTGGCTCCACATGTGGATGATTTCAGACCGATAGCTCTGTTTAACACCATTTATCTGATCCATAGCCAAGGTGTTGGCCAATCGACTTAAGAAGATCTTAAATAAGATTATCTCTTCGGAGCAAACCCCATTGTGCTAGGAAGGCATATGGCAGATGGGTGGGTCCTAGCAGTTGAGATGAACTGGATTGGAAACATAAGCATGAGAAGGGTCTGATGTGGAGAGTGGATTTCTCCAAGGCGTATAATTTTATTGACTGGCGTTTCCTTTGGGCTTCTCTGCAACGATGTGGGTTCCCATATATGGGGATTGCTTGGATGAAAAGGTGCATTACAACCGCCTCTGTCATCGCCGTCAATCTGACCGCTAGCTCTCATATGTTGGGTGTGAGATCCTAGCCTCATCGCCAGGTCGTGTCGCCTTGCTCGATCGAAGACCACCGCTTAAGAGAAACTCCTTCGTCCCCACCCTCCTCTCACTGCTCAGGATAGCCGCCACCGCATTGGCTGCGAACCCCCCATCGGCCCAGTGAGAACTCCCAGTCGCGTCGTTCGCACGAGTCGCAACTCTCAGACGAACCGCCACCGCCTTGGTTGAGAGCCCCCCAGCGACCGAGAGAGAAACCCTAGCCACATCTCCATCGCCCGCATTGCCCGAGCGGAACATCTTTTCATCAACCCATCATCCTGCAAGTTAGGAATAGGTAAAGGAACCGACTCTAACTATATAGGGTGCCTCCAGTAATAAACTTGGAGAAAAGGAGGGAACCCCAATGAAATGGCACTTACATACTCAAAAAAGAAACTAGTTTATTGAAAGAACGTGGCATCTAACTAAAACATGATATCGACACCTAAATTGGGTTGTACCCCTTTTGTTTGTCCTAAAATATCCAAGAAAAAACAATTGATTAAATGTGCAGACCATTTGTCCCCACTATAAAGTTATGGACTAAGTCATAAGGCATTGCAACTAAAAATCTGTAAAGGCAGCGGAAAATATTCCTCGTCTCCAAAGAGTATGGAGTGTAGCGTTACCTTACTAAGAACAGGTGAAGAAGGGTCAGTGTGCTTCTTTGGAAGGTAGATTTCTCGAATGTGTATGATCTGTTATCTGGTGATTTTTGCAGACTGCATTAGTAAGGTAGGGGTTTCCAAATACTTGGATCATATGGATGAAGAGATGTGTTACCACTGCGTATTACTCGGTGATCGTCAATAGCCACCCTGAGGCGGGTTTTTTCCAACCACAGTAAGGGTTCGACAGGGATGTTCGCGAGCTCATATATTGTTCGTTATTGATTTTTTTGAGAGAAGTGTTTGCTTGTATGGTTGGCCAAGTGATGCGGCTAGGTGTGACCTCTTGGTACACACTACCCTTGGGACATCTCTATACAGTTGCTCCAATATGTAGATGCTACCATCTTGTTCACTAAAAGTGGGTGTTAAGAAGCAAGGGGATCGCTCTAACCATTGTTTTTTAAAAACGCGCTTTGAGGCGCTGAGGTGTACGCCTCGAGGCTATAGCATCATGCAGCCCCAGTAAGGCGTGTGCCTCGAGGCTTATGAGGCGTGCCTTGAGGCGTTGCCTCATTTTTTATTTTTTTTCCTACAATATTTTTTCTTTTCTTTTTGATCGTTAGCTTTTATCTTTCATAGAAAGTATTTTCAAGTCCTTAAGCTCACGATTCACTGAAATGCATTTTTTAGCTATTAACATATTAAGGTCATTTTTTACTTTGTTGTACATGTTCTTTATAAATCAAGATGAACAAAAAATTGAGTCTTGAGTCCTTAAATCTAATGCCTCTACTCTAGGAATCAAGCATAAATGCTTTCTTTATTAAAATGTTTGGACGCAAGTCCTTATTTTGACCTAAATTTAGAAAAGTATATTTTTGTAAACATGTCTCATCTTTTCTTCTATTTAATCAAGACTAAATTAATACGCATCAAAGCATGCATGAACGAAGATGGTCGTAACATGCAATATTCAAGTATTTTATCTCCCGATCCTTATGGTAAAGTAAAAAGTGATCATTGATTCACTGCTTACTCTCTTATCCTTTTCAATTAAATGGCACACATATCTCACCTAATTTTGAAAATGGTGTGTTACATCTAGTCTGTTTAGTTAAATTTTATTCAAACTTTAAATTTTGCGGAGAGTTACACATTATCGTGCTTGCATATCCATATTTACTTGACTCCTTACTGATTTACAGTCCAAAAAAGAGAGTTATATAACAACTTGGATGTTTAAACCATGATGTTAGCCTTGAAATGTCATGGAGTTATGTATTTGATCATAACTATTTAATTTCTAGAACTTGAAAATTGTAATTACAATTAATTATTATGTTTTAAGAAAAATTTCTTTCATAAGTGAGGTTTACACCTCGATACGCCTCGAGGAAATACTAGGAAAACGCCTCGCTACGCCTCGTGCTTTTTAAAACCTTGTCTCTAACCTCGGAAGTCTTTGATGAATTGTCATGTATTGATCTCAACCGAAGCAAATCAATGGTGATTCCTTTTGGCATGTCAGAAGATGAAGCATTGGCATGTGTTGAGGATTTGGGGATTGAACGTGGCTCGTTCACAATGCGATATCTTGGGTTTGCCTTTGACATGTGGGGGGCTTAGATGCGTAGATTGGCTCTATGTCATTGAGAAGTTGGAGAAAAAGCTATCAGGTTGGAAAGTGGTTGTCCATTTAGAGAAGGTGTACTATAGCTGGTAAAGGTTGTTCTTATGGTAATTCTAGTGTTCTTTATGTCCTCTCGCCGCCTCCTTATTGGCATACATCGACAACTTGAAATGATCATGCGAAGATTTTTCTAGTGTAACTCTGATCACGATGACCAATTGGACAATGTTACACTCCCCAAAGCGGACGATGGCATTGGTATTGCTCGCATTGAGACTATGACCAAATGGGTTTCCAAAATCTTGGCAAAAATGAAAAGTTATGTTGCAGACCAATTCACCATACATATGGTATTTGTGCTCAAGAAGTATTGCCCAACCATCCCTCTTACTCTTCAGTTTTCTAGAAGGGTGTCAACTCTTTGGTTCCTCGACTCCTTGTCATATTCCGTCATGAACTAGGAGATGGTTAGTCTTTCATGTTCTGAACTGACAACTGGACAAATAAATTGTCATGATATGTTTTAGTTGCTGATCGGGATGTGAGGGTGGCCTATTGTCGGTAGAATGGGTGTTGGATGCCTACTTTTGTAGCGGCCTTCTATAATCAGCACCTAGAGATTTTCTCCAGCTCCAAGATTTCATAAGTCTCTTGCAAGGACTAGAGGCGGGAAGAGATCGTTGGACTTAGAAAGGTGAAGATTTCTCAGTTAAGTGGGTGTATGAGGCAGTGGTCAAACCATTTGCTCCGTTCTCAGACAATATGTCTTGTAACTGTAATTTTATCTAGGATTTGAAAGTCCCAAGCCGCATTGGTGTTTTCTTATGGCTACTGCGGAGAGGATGTATCCTTACTAGAGACCGTTGCTTCATACTCTTTGTAGGAGCATCCCAGATTTATTCGTTTTGCGATGAGGAGGTAGAAACGATCGAGCATCTTTTCTTCGCTTGTGAGAAGACATCTAAAGTCCGGCAAGAATATGGTATTTCTTGGTCGAATCTCCAAGACATTCAAAACTTCGGGGATGCTCCCTATGTGAATAAACACCATCCCAACGTGAAACTCATTTTTCCTATAACTATTCTTTGGGCTATCCGGCTGGCCAAAATGGAGTGATTTCTGCGTCGGGGCATTTATATGAGGAAAATGTAATCTTTCATACCAAGACATTTCTCAAGTCTTGCCCGACGTAAGTTCCTCTTCCCCTTGTTATTTAATATATCCGAGACGGACACCATAGTGTGTTTTCCCCTTTTTTTGTTCTAAAAAAGAAGAACAAATGAAGATACCAGATTGATCAGGTTTTCTGCAATACTAGATTAATCAGGTTTTTTGCAATACTAATGGCGTCTCTTCAGAAGGTTTAAGGGACCTTCATCCAAATAAGGATACAAGTGACATCAAAAAATGATAGAGTTTCCTTTCCGTCATCCATTTTTTATGAGGTGTACAGGTAAAAACTCTGATGCAGAGTACTCTTAGTAGCAAAAAAAACTAGCAAGTTCATATTGAACAAATTCAGGAGCATTATCAGATAAAATTATAATGCTTGCAAAAAAAAGAAATTATAAACTAACGACATTAATAACTTCTGATCATTTATCAAATACAGTCGAGGGATTTATTATAATCATTAACAAAAATAACAAAATACTTGTCACCACCTATACCAATGACCGAACAGGTCGACTAAATATCACAATAAAATAAAGCAAAAGGGGGTAGAGCAATGAGGCTCGATCTTATGAGGAAATGATGCTTTGTGATGTTTTCCAAACTGACAAACCTCGTTAGCATAGCAAACATCTAAGAAGATCTCTAGAGGACAGGTGACTAGAACACAGGTACCACACAAACGAATCAGCAATGATCAAAGTAGCTTCAACAAAATAGAAATATGTAGAAATATCAAGATAGCGTATATCTTTCTTATCATGACCCCCCCCCCCTAAAGAACTACATCTTCTAGTTGTCCTAAAATTAACAAAAATACTAATCAAAACTATCCTACAAAACTGAGCTCAAAACAAAATTTAGCAAAATAATAGGCTCAACTGAAAGACAAGAGCACAACAAACTCTGAAAGGCTTGAGTATGGAAAAACTCTATATTGTCAACTGAAGAAATAGGAGAAAGAGCATCATTTGTCAATAGAACAAACTTCACATGTTTAAAAGGTTAGAAGAAGGTTAGAGCTACCTTATCATGTAAGATAAGTCGATGCACCCAAATCAACGATCCATGTAGCAAAAAATAAAATTGGCTATAGTACCTGAAGTAAAAGACAAACAAGCATGATCGCGGTAATAATAACATGACTACTCTGCAGCTGCATTAGTCGAAAGTAATTTGTAAAAGGAAGTTGGACAATTTGTCATATTTGTCCCTAATCAGTAGTCATCTCGGTGATAGTTGGAAAAACATTAAACTAAGCAGATTCTTGGTTAGCCACGAAATGTCTCACAAACTTCGCCTAACACTAATCAGATGGATGGTTCATTCCATGACAATGATGCACAGAGGATAACTACATCCACGACCACAATTAGAGCAACAGCCGCATCTACCACAAAAACTAGAATGATCACCTCGTCGAATTGAAACCAAGAAAACTATAGTCTCTAATGCCTGAACTTGAACAAGTTGACCAAGAATAGATTCACAATGTTGTAGCCGTCCAAAAATCACAAAATAGACAGAACTGTAACAAAAGGAACTAACCCTTCGGCCTTCGCTATATGGTCGCGAGAAATCATAACTGCAAGAAACATGTAGGCATACCATTCTAATCGCCCAATTACCTGCATGGTGCAAAAAGCTAGCTAAGAGATAGATCAAATCCACATTTACATGTCGGCAAGTCGACATTTGTTAGTTTGCTTAGAATAATTATGCGACAACTCCTCCCACCTGGCCACCTCTACGGTCAATGGTGATAATCAACCAGTTCATGAATTGATAATTACCCTGCAACCAAAATTCATATTTCTTGTCCTAATCCTTGAGAGGATCTTTCATAAAACATGTCTTCCTTTGATTGACAATGGATACCTTAAAAGTATGAGACCGGAGTACAGAATCCGATGCACTCATGAGTTTCAGAAGTCCCAAAACACAATAAATGAAGCAAGAGTTACTAAATTGTCGGAAGCGGACAAGAGATATCATATTGTTGCGCGAGGGGCGGAACAAAACATCGGTATGCTGTGCATTATTACAATGTGGAATAGATGGTGTAGATGTTGGCATAGTCACAAATGTGCAACATAAAGTGGACAATGCAGACGCACAAATTCACAGATGGTGTAAATGTTGGTTCAGATGCACAGTAGGGCTACTCTGATGGATGCCTAGTACACATGCAGTGCACAAGTGCAGGCCGTGCATTTGAAAGTAAAACTTGTAAGAAAAAGGCAAATGAAAGTTGATTGGAGGTAAATAATCGCAGGAAGGAGATGATGAAGATCTTGATTGTCGTTATTTGTTAGAAATCGAGAATGCGGAAGCATAATCAAATATAAAGAATAAGAACAACGGAGAATACCGAGATTTTTACGTAGAACTCTACTCCCTAAGGAGTGGGATGAAACAACGGGAGAACGCCTCAAAAGGATGATATTTTCATTAACTTTTCTCGTCTGATACAATGGGTGTGGTGCTTCTAATATAGCCGCACCAACTGACCAGAGTCCCACCAACAGTAGATATGAGATTAAACAGGTGGATGTGGTAATTGGACCCTAGATGGATCCCATTACCCATTTACACATGACGCATTAACTCCAACTCTCCCCCTCAAGCTGGAGCATGCAATGCTTAGTTTGGACACATAGACAGAAATTTCAAACTCGCAATACAAGGCACTGCAGACAATATCAACTCAACGCATACTCTATTGTCGATTGTTGATGAGGATGTTGCTTCTCATGACATGTTCGTAAGGATGAACAAAGGGGCTGGAGTGTGAGTTGATCTGGGTCTCCTCATCGGAGAATATGTGCTTTGTATTGTGCATGTCAGTCAGAGTCACTGAAACTGGAATGAGTCTCCTCGTCAAAGTACTCCGGACTGCCACTTGTAGAAAACTGTGCATCATGTGAACAATTGCTCCATCTTTGTAGGACCGAACTGAAAAGGTTGTGGAAACATCATCGTCAGAGTCTACGATCGCTAGAGAATAGAGTCTGAAAGTCTCCTCGTCAAAGAACGGGGTCTCCTATATTGAATCAGAGAATGGGATCTCTACTATGGAGTCCCTAAGAAACCACATGAAAACTCTGAGCTGACCAAATCGAAGATGCGGACCTCTCAATTGATGAACACAGACATGTGTGCATCAAACTGTAGACTCAAAATCAATTTGAACGTCAAGTCTAAATCTGAACTGTAGAGTCTGAAATCTGGCCTGGAGAATCTGAATCTCAAACTGAGTCATAGAACTCTACATAATACTCCCATTTTCTCCCATACGTGTCGGAAAAACAATGACATCGACAAAGTTGGGAGAAGACATGAAAAGATGGGGAGAAACAAAAAAATCCACATAAGCTGATCTTAATATTTTCTGTCTTTTCTTCTCACAACATTTTTTAGGGATTTTTACATACATAACCCTGAGTAATTTTGCAATTACATTCATAACCTTACGAAATCGTGAATTACACCCAGACCCTTGAAAAATGCTTAACTCTTACATGAGATAACCCTGTGTTAATTGCCATCTATTTTATCCGTTAACTCTCACGGAAAAAGTTAAATGTTGCCAATTTTACCCTTGAAATCATATCATATTTATAAAATATGCCACTAGTATAAAAAATCTAATAAAACAATCATAAGGCTATGTTGTAGCAGGTTCTTGGAGGAGCCCAACCGCTCCTTCTGCCAAGGCAGCCCTCTCCCATCGAGTCGGTCGTCCCCGACCTCCCCCCGCCCACCTCCTCTTGGGCAGCCCAAGTCTGGCTCCCCGCCCACCCTCCCCTGACCCCACCTTCCAGCCGCAGAGAAAGCCCTCCACCCCCGGAATCCATCATCTGGGCAGCCAGCACCGCCCCGCCTCCTGGGCAGCCCAAGTCCAGCCCCTTGCCCACCCACCCCGACCCCACCATTCAGCCGTAGAGAAAGACACCCCCAAGCAGCTTTAATTCGATCCAACAAACCAGATGACAAGTTCGCAAATTTCGTCCTGATAATTCCTCTGGCCAAATCATTGTCACCCACCAAACACTCTATGTTGATCAGCGCTTCTGAGTTCGAACTCATGATTTTTTCCGCCTTCTCACATGTCGTTCTCAACCGCAAGGTTGCATGGGGATTCTCGCGTATGTTTATATGGTACTTTTGCTCGAATTTTTCGGCAAATGACTCAAAGATCACATCATCGAAATCCCTCCCGTCAAGACCTCGATCAAAGGAATGAGCGAGCACGGTCGCAGTCCCGAAGCAAAACCTCGCCACAGTGACCAGCGTATCTCTATGCCCGATATCCACAAACACTACATTAGTGGCCTCCAAATGAGGAAGGTTTCTGTGAAGACCATAGTCCAAGGCAGTCGTAGTGCCATCATGAAATAATCTCAAAGGTTTCAACCCTGCGATCTCAGCAGCTAACAGATAGTCCCTCCTCTGTCGATCGGTGAAGCAGGAGGGAATCCCGATTACGCATTCCGATATCGTCGACTCCGTCGCCTTCTCCATCATCCGCTTCAGGTAGCAGAGCAACATCCCTAGCATCTCCACTGCCGTGAACTGATAATCCTTGACCATGACCTCTCCGTCGGGGCCACTAGAGGTCTGGTAAGGAAGGAGTGTTTGCTCTTTCTAGAAGGACGACTCTTGAAATCGATGCCCAATCAGACGCTTCAGCTATGAGATGGTTGATTTGGGGTCCATGTTAGCACGTGAAGCTCTGGCAGAGCCGAAAAGGCACTACCTCTTATCGAAATGGATGACCACGGTTGTCTTGCGCTTGGATGCCTCGTTCTGCAGCACATCAACGATGCCCTTCTTATCGATGAATGCAACAATGCACTTGTCGCTGCCAATGTCAATCCTCAACGCGATGCTCATCTCGGCAACAGACGAGGTAATCAAGATCTGTCGAGAATGCTTGGCTTGAAAGGGGTTGGAAAGATGAATCGATAGAGCGTTGAGAAGGGCGATGACCAGGGAAGCGTGACAGCACCTTGCATCTCTGGACCAAGCAGTAGCATGGGAGATTGGTATCGACCATCACCGAGGTGTCCATCTTCCTCCAACCCCACCTGGAGATCTTCATCTAAACACACTGGCAGCTAGCACCGTTCCCCGCCCCTGCCTTGAAGGGTTTTATTTTTTTATTTTAAATTTTAATAGCCATTGGATAGATCACAGGTTAGATTAACCCATGATATGGTTGAGTTAATTATCCTCTTAACGGAGGGTTATAGGTGTGAGACGGAGGGACAATACAGGGTTTCTCGCGCAATTCACGATTATACGGGGTTAAGAATGTAATTGCGAAATTACTCAGGGTTATAAGTGTAAAATCCCTATTTTTTAATCTTTTTCAGCAATTCCTCTTCTCTTTTTTTATAGTTGTCTCTTTTTTCCGGCGTACCACTTTTTTGTGTATGTGCATCTTTTTTTAAACAATATCTTCTCGACCCAAATAATGGGCCCAATACAACTCAGTCCAATTGGGCTAAAAGAAAAACACAACTCTCTTATTTTTCACCCACGCTTCTCTTCCCTTTTTTAAAGCACTCTCTTATGATTTCTCGTGAACCCTTCTCACGAAATACGGCACGTTAGGCCTAAAGAAAAACAGCACTCTTCCCTTTTCTTTTTTAAATAGTTGTGAGCAAGCCCTATTTAGGGCTCTGTTTCGAGACTAGGGTTCCCCATGAGGGGAGAACCCATCTACAACGTAGAGAGGATATTGCCGCCAACTGGAGATATCGTCGCCTCGAGTGTGTCGTTGCTTGGAGGAGTCAAGCTCCTTGCACACAACCACGAGAGGAGGTACTCGTGTGGTCCGATGACACCGCCAGGACATGGGAAAAGGAGCTCATGCGCCTGCGTGCAGATGCTCAAGCGTGAGAGGAGGACCTGCCTTAGATCACTAAAGGTTGTCGCCGAGATCGGAGGTTGTTTCTCGGGGAGAGGACATGCGGCGACGCTGCCATGCGTGTTTTAGGTTGCAGCATCGGCTTCTGCTACTTCTATTTGTGGATCTCGACACGCCTGGAATTGCAAGGACCTGGGAGGTCTGGAGCCTCCGCCTGCAGGTTGACACATGATGATGTATATCTTCGATCGCAGGCACCGCACATTGATTCCAGCAGTGGGATATTTACCCCGGATTTGTCTTGAGATGCGCATCGAGAGTACATTGCAGTCTATAGTTTTCTTCATCATTGACTATTGCAGACCCTGTGAGGGTGCTTGCGTCGTCACATATGCCTTTTGTTTCATATATGACTGCTTCAGGTCTGAAACCCATAGCCATTATCTCGATTTCTTCATCATGTGAGATCTGGAAGCAACTGATGATTACCGCGCAGTTCATGGAATCGCTTGATGGTGTTGGCGATATGTAGATCTAGGATTCCAAGAACCCTAGAAGGAGGATTAAGGCTTGAAGATGCGTCATTGCTTTGGTTGGTGTTTCGAGTTAGGGTTTCATAACGAAACCTCATATGACACTGCAGAATTAGGGTTTAGAAACCCTAGAATGTCTTAGAACACGAACAGATCATCGAACATATGAACAGGAATGGATCTTCATAATAATCTTTTAAGAACAATGAGGAATCAAATCTTGAATTAGGGTTTCAAAAGAAAACCATAGAACTAAATCTCGAATCTCGAACATAAAATCCTCGAGAATCAAAGTCGCTCTGATACCATGTTAGAAATCGAGAGTGTGGAAGCATAATTAGATATAAAGAATAAGAACGGTTGAGATTCTTATACCGTGTGGGCTTTAATTATATTTGTTTATTTTCATGTCTATCATACGTAATTTTCCCATAGAGCTTTTCTCCTATATAAGAGAGCTTTAGGGCTTCGTGAAATGTAATTCTATTTTTCCCTTTCACATGGTATCAGAGCGATGGTCCTAGACCGGAGCCTGTACCCCTAGATACGTCCCCACCAAAGCCCTCCAAGCATCGCCGTCAAAGGTGCGTGCCACCCCCATCGTTGTGCACCGCCGCTGTCAAAGGCGGAACCCCTGCGTGGCTACACATCTGCCCCCTAGCGCACATATGCGCCCTAGCACCCTAGCATGTGTCTGCGCATCCGCTTGCGCACGACTCATCGTGCACGTCTGCACGTCTGTTCGAGCATCTGCGCGTCTTCTCGCGCCTGCGATCCAATGAGTCTGCATGTCTTGTGCGTCTGCTCGCTCGTCCAGTGAAGTAGAAGCCTCTTCACTCCATCGCAGGCAACCCAAAGGAGTCTTCAAGGAATGGAAGTGGTTGTAGTTTGAGTCTACACCCACAACCATCTTCCTTTATGTCTATGCAGACATTATTTGTCTAGTTTGCGATCCCGGTCTTGAGAAATAGTTGTCATCATGTCAGATAACAAAACATATATTCCATCCATGCGTGCCTTCAAAGGTCTTGTCCCGATTGTGAAGATGGATGGATCAAATTATGAACTGTGGGCCATTCAATTCATGAGTTTAATGCAATGCAACGGCAAGAAGCACATCCTCACGACAGAGGAGCCATGTGACAAGACTGGGACAAATGCCTCATGGGAGGCAGATGATGCATATGCACGTGTGTAGTTATCCGAGATTGTGTCAGCAGAGATAGCCAATGATATTTTGAGTCAGCCTACTGCAAAGGCTATGTGGGATATTCTCGCTGCTACATACTCACCGACGAATAATGAATCGAAAATACTGTGGGCCATTCAATTCATGAGTTTAATGCAATGCAACGGCAAGAAGCACATCCTCACGACAGAGGAGCCATATGACAAGACTGGGACAAATGCCTCATGGGAGGCAGATGATGCATATGCACGTGTGTGGTTATCCGAGATTGTGTCAGCAGAGATAGCCAATGATATTTTGAGTCAGCCTACTGCAAAGGCTATGTGGGATATTCTCGCTGCTACATACTCACCGACGAATAATGAATCGAAAATACTGCAGCTCCAGCATGATATTTTCACATCAAAGCAGAATGGTCGCCCCCTTCATACTCTCTATACTTCTTTGAGGGGCATGTTTGAGAAGCTATATGGATACATTTCCTTGACTGCTATGCTAGAGCAACTGAAGTCTTACAGAGACTCAGTGATGATTGGAGTCTTTCTTGCAACCCTTGACCCAAGTATGATCAGCTCGTGCCCAGATCCTTACTGATGCCACCATACCCCCGATGGAGGAGGCATATCGTAGATTGAGTAGATTGTCTATATCCTATGGTAGTACTTTACAGTCTCAGACATCTTCAGTTGTGGCTGTATCGCGTGGTAGAGGAAGCCCTACACCATATCGTGGTAGAGGAGGCCCTAACTGGGGCAGAGGAGGAGGTGGTCGGTCTCGTCGGCCATGCACTTACTGCCACAGGCCAGGCCACTCTGAGGAAACCTGCTATTCCAAGCATGGGTTTCCTGCTTCAGCTCAAGTTGCATAACATACACAACATGGTGGGAGTCCATCACCTGTATCTGACCAGAGATTTGAAGAGCTTGTTGCGTGACTAAGGGAGATTATGCCCGGTACATCTGGGTTTGCTGGCTCTCCTTCAGGATCATCAGAAGTAGTTGCCTCAGCATCAGCTTCTACGTCAGGTATAGCATATGCCTTTACTAGTTGTTATAGGGCAGATTTATCAGATGGATCATGGATTCCGGAGCATCCCATCATCTTTGTGGTGACAGAGGTCAATTTAGTGTTTTTCGTCTGATTCAGCCTGGATGGTCTGTGGTGATAGCAGATGGAACACACTCTCCCATTACTGATCAGGGGGAGGTGCAGTTAAATCATGGGTTGACACTTCAGAATGTTTTTTATGCACCTGATTTTTCAATGAATTTACTTTCAATTGGCCAAATCACCAAAGATTTACATTGTCGTGCCATATTTGATCCATCTGCTCTTGTGTTTCAGGATATACTCACGGGCAGGGTGATTGTAACTGGCCGTGAGCAAGGGGGGCTATACATACTAGTGCAATCTTCATATTCTGGTGTCTCCTCTATCCACACTGGATTTGTTTCTCCATACATGTGGCAACTTCTGTTAGGTCATCTTCCTCTGTAGAAGCTGAGTCATCTTCTTCCACAGATTTAACCTCGCTCTACTTTCCAGTACGAGGCCTGCTAGCTTGGGAAGCATCATCGGTCCACTTTCCAGAGTCGTCAGGGTCGAAGTAGTCATAGTTTGTTCAAGTTAATCCATTTTGATATTTAGGGTCACAGTCGTGTCCCAGATTTTCAGGTACACATGTTTTATCTTGTTGATGTTGATGAGTTTTCAAGATTGTCTTGGGTCTTTCTTCTTAAAAACAAGTCTGATGTTGGTCATGTTATTCAGTCCATGGTTTAAAAAAGCGTGAGGTGGTCCGAGGCGTTTTCCCTAAAATTGAGGCGAGGCGTAAGCCTCGAGGCGGTCGAGGCGTAAGCCTCAATTTTTGGAAAAAAATAAAATTAAAGCAAAATACATTGAAAAAGTAAATAATATCATTAAGCTTTGTCAAAAACACATTCAAGAATAATTTAAAATTATTAAAAGATACAATACATACGCGATGAAGGCATTGAAGTTCAAAAAAACTAATTGTAACCAATATTATACGGAATATCAAGTTCTAACTCCAACTTCAATGACTTTATATAAATATTGAACTAAGGTCTATACTTAAACTAAAGTACAATAGAAACCATTTTTTTAGTGTTCAAAGTAAACAAAATAATAATATGCCTTGAATCCCCAACATTTGTCTTTTTGGACGTAGTTGGAGAACCATCATATGCATCCCCTCCTGCCATATCATACCCCAACAAGATGGGGGTCGCGCTGCCGATTTTTTCTTTTTTTCATGGATCTATATATAGAAATATGCAACTATGCAAGGTTTAACATGAAAACATAGACACAAATATAAACAAAAATAATGCTCAGGTAAAAGTAGGGTCGAGCGCAAAGCAAATAATCAAAAAGTAAAAAAACTCCAGCTCGAGGCTTACGCCTCCGCCTCGCGCCTCGAACGCGTCAAGCTAGATCAAGGTGTACGCCCCGACCCATAGACCTGAGGTATATGCCTCGGGGTGATTTTGGCATGCCTCGCCTCGAGGCGTATGCCTTTGCGCCTTGAGGCGCCGCTTTTTAAAACTATAATTCGGACCTTTATTAATGAAATAAGTAACATTTTTTCAGCAAAAATCAAGTTCATACGTTCAGATAATGCACTGGAATTTTGCACTACTCAACTCTCTCAGTTCCATAGGTCTCATGGTATTGTGCATCAAGCGTCTTGTACATATACTTCACAACAAAATGGGGAGGTTGAACTAAAACATCGCCACCTTTTGGATGTTACTCGAACCCTTTTGATTAAGAGTCGTGCTCCTCATTCATACTAAGGAGATGTGGTTCTAACTGCTTGTTATCTGGTTAATCGTATTCCTTCTTCGGTGTTGGGGGAGAAGATACCTTTCTTGATTGTGTTTCTCGAGAAGGATCTTTTTTCCCTTACACCTCGTATTTTTTGGTCAGTAGCTTTTGTTCATCAAATGTCTCCAGGTCTTGACAAGCTCTCTCCAAGAGCTATCAAATGTGTATTTGTTGGGTATTCTAAGATCCAAAAGAGATATCGTTACTTTGATCTTGTTCAACGAAGGTACTATGTCAGTGCTGATGTCACCTTTTTTGAGTCCATTATGTATCTCTCCCACAGTAACAGGCTTACTTCATCTGAGAATGGAGAAGAGGTCTATATGCATCTTTCTCCGAACCCCATTACATCTCCACCTCCTACACCGACACCTCCACCACCGCCAACACCGCCATCTGCACCACCACCTCCACGCCTACTCCATCATCGACGGCCCCATGCTCATGTGCCTACTCCATCATCCAGCACGCCCGAGGTATGTACTGACCATTTGAGCTCTTTTATTGGCACTGGTAATTTGCATGTACGGACTGAGGTACAGGATGTCGTGGATACTATATCTTCTACAAGTGATGTGGATCTGGACATACCTATTGCTCTACGGAGGAAGAAGCGGGCTTGCACTATACATCCTGTAGCTTCAAATGTTTCTTTGGATCTTCCACAGATTTTCAGAGGTTTGTTGTGGGACTGTCTTCTGTTGAGATACCACAAACCTATCAGGAGGCGCTACAGAGTGGCCTTTGGCGTGTAGCTATGGAGGAGGAAATGATGGTCTTATGATCTCGTGGTACATGGACCGTTGTACAGGCTCCGCCAGGAGCGTCTGTGGTTGGAAGTAAGTGGGTGTTTACTGTAAAACACCGATCAGATGGCACTGTGGATAAATATAAGGCCAGGTTGATTGCTCGAGGGTTTACCCAGACCTATGGGGTGAATTACCAGGACACATTTTCTCATGTTGCACGTCACTCTAAACTACGCATTCTTGTTGTTGTTGTGGTAAGTGACTGGCTGCTTTTCCAATTAGATGTAAAGAATGCATTCTTGTATGGTGACCTACAGGAGGAGGTTTACCTACAGTCAGTGTTCACTAAATCGGCCGCACATACCGCATATGCTCGCACAACATGCAGAACGCACCGATTACATGAATCAGTGCAACAAGCGCCCTCTTTGCATATGCCCTGCATATGCCCCGCATATCCCGTATATGCCCCGCATACTGCTCCAACAGCTCCAACTTTTTAATCTTTTCATTCATGTCCTTAATTCCATAACTCTGTCTCTTCCTTCATTCAATGGTAAGAATATGACATGCATTTCTATACAATTGCAATGCATTATACCATTATGTATATGCAATGTTTTATGTTTTCTCATGTATTGATTTCATGAGTATATGCAATGTATGGTCGAATATTTTTATATATGCCGATTGAAGATTTACTCATGTAGTGCATGTATGTATATTGAAGTTTTGTTAATACGAATCATATAATGTGTGAAGTTTTTATGGTAAATGTTTCTTGTAATTAAATATGAGATAATTAAAAGCACATATACACACCCATTTAACATCAACCATTTTTCTTAGATCTTCTTCAACTCCACTTAAATGCATAAATTCAGTGGTAATGTTATTCATAGATATTTATTTATTTTTTAATTAAAAATTAGAAAACCACGTAGAACCGCATATACCCCGCATATGCCCCCGCATACTGCTTAATCAGTATTCGATGACCAGTCCGAACGCATAAGCATACCGCTTTCCTGAACCTTGCCTGCAGCAGACACCAGGGTTTGCTGCTGAGGGGGAGTCCAGTATGGTGTGTCGTCTCCATAAGGCCATATATGGTCTTAAGCAAAGTCCGAGGGCTTGATTTCAGAAGCTCTCAGATTTAACTGAACAGAAGGCCCACTGCAGATCATTCTCTTTTTGTTAAGAGAACTCAGAGAGGTACTATTATTGTTTTGGTTTATATTGATGACATCATTGTTACTGGTAGTGATGAACAGGACATTCAGGCAACTAAGGACTTCCTTGGACAACAGTTTGTGACCAAGGACCTTGGTACACTACGTTACTTCCTTGGCCTGGAGTTTGCACGGAATCAACAGGGTATGGTCATGACGCAAAGAAAGTATGTCATTGACCTTTTATCTGAGACAGGTATGATAGGATGCAGACCTACTACTACACCAATGGATCCTAATGCTAGGCTCTATGATGATGACTCTGAAGAGGTAGATAAGAGATGTTACAGAGAATTGGTAGGAAAGTTGTTATATGTTACTATTATCAGGCATGATATATCATTTGTTGTGAGCAGGGTCAACCAGTTTATGGAGCAGCCCAGACAAGTTCACATGGATGCAGTGTGCATGATTTTGAGATATCTGAAATCTTCTCCAGGGGCAGGCCTTCTTTTCAGAAGAGATACATCCCTCACAAGATACTGGATGTGCAGATGCGGATTATGCTGGGTGTCCCACGGATAGGAAGTCCCCCTCAGGTTTCATTGTGTTTGTTGGTAGTTCACTGGTCTCATGGCGAAGTAAGAAACATATAGTTGTTGCTCGATCTAGTGCTGAATCAGAATATAGGGCTATGGCCCAAGGGAGTACAGAAATGATGTGAGTTAAATCCATTCTGACTGACATAATCGTTGAGGTTCCTCTTCCCATGCACCTCAAATGTGATAATCAAGCAGCACTATTCATTGCTAATAATCCAGCCTTCCATAAGAGAAGAAAACACATTGAAGTAGATTGTCACTATACTCATGACTTGATCTAGAAGGGCTTGATTTCTACTACTTATGTCGCTTCAGGAGATCAGATTGCAGACATGTTCACCAAAGCTCTAACGAGGGGCCCTTTCCATCATTGTTGTTCCAAGCTGAGCATGATAGATATATATGCTCCAACTTGAGGGGGAGTTTTGAGATTCTTATGCTGTGTGGGCTTTAATTATATTTTTTTATTTTCATGTCTATCAAATGTAATTTTTCCATGGAGCTTTTCTCCTATATAAGAGAGCTCTATGGCTTCGTGAAATGTAATTCTATTTTTCCCTTTCACAAGAACAATGAAGAACATCGAGATTTTTACGTGGAACCCTATTCCCTAAAGAGCGGGATGAAAGCACGAGAGAACACCTAAAAGGGTTGATGTTTTATTCAACTTTTTCATCTAATACAATGGGTGTAGGGCTTCTTATATAGCCCCACCGACAGTAGATGTGGGACTAAACAGGTGGATGTGGTAATTGAACTTTGGAAGGATCCAATTACCCATCTACACATGGCACATATACTCTAACACTATTGATGGTGATGCGGTAAAGGCGGTGCATGCTTGTGAAGCGCGAGCACAAGGATCTGGAGGCGGTGGCGTCACCATCAAGCAGCAGCAAGGGTATGCATTTTCGTCGAGCACAAGAACAGGGAGTTTTTGGGAGATGGAAGAAGACTTGTTGCATATAGTAAGTCCCAAAACCCTTATCGAGTAACCCATTATTAGCAGATCGAGTTTGAGGGCCATCGCATCTTGAAGTTGGACGATTAGACGACTGACTAGGCTAATTAGTCGTTTGATCGATCAATAGCTTACCAAGCATGATCGACTCAGCAAACCCACCGAGATGACTAAATAAGCCAACTACTCGACCTAATCGAATGTTATTTTACAAGCTTGATGCCATTTTTAAGAGTTTACATATATATATATATATATATTTAATATCAAACACATATTCTTACATATTTATACATATATAGTCATTGGTTAACAAGATGAAAGTACCAATTGGATCTCAAACTGAGGATTACACATCTTATATATTTATACGCATTGGAAATAATACAAAGGCTTCAATGAAATACGAAACTTAATGATGAGGGCAACATGCAACATGTGATTGATGTTAAGAAAATAATTACCTTCAATAATAAGTTAGGTACTGATTAAGTAATGCGATGAATGTTTCACAAGTTGTATATGACTTATATTCAATGTCAAAATGCATCAAATTAGAGGGCTTAATTCCAAAAGGAAAAGGAAGAGATAATACATCATAACTTTTATTTAATCTTGGTAGTCGAAGCCATCTAAACAACAAAACAAGACCATGGGGCGATTGTGATGGACCTTTAATGTTTTTGTACAAGGATAAAACCTTAAAAAATTATGAGTAGTCAACCAATAATCAGACTGACTATTCTACCAACTACTGGTTGACTACATACTATTCAGTATGTCACTCCCACCCACCTCCAACCCCCAACCATAGTTGGATCAACCAGTCCGTCGATATTGTAACACTAGTAACCAACGGCTTCTACCTCATTAACCATGTATGTAGCCATACATCCGGTGGTGTCTTTACCTTCCAAATCAAATGACAATCTAAAATATCTCGAGCAATAACAACACATGCAACCTCAAACTTTCATAGGCTTTTGAATGCTAACACACCCCTATGTTTCGACAATCTTGTTCATAGGTATTATGCCCTAGCCCTTGTTTTAAAAGAGGCACCTCAAGGCGCGAAGGTGTACGAGGTGAGGCACACCAAAATTGCCTCGTTTGGGTGGGGTGTATGCCTCCATCTAATGAAAGGTGTTCGAGGTGTGAGACGCTCGAGGTGAGGCGGAGGCTTAAGCCTCGAGCACAAGGTTTTTTTTTACTTTTGGGGTATGTGTTTTGTAAATGACCTTATTTTTCACTAAGCATTCTATTTTTTATGTTTGTGTTCTTTATTACATGTTAAACCTTGCATATTTCTATATATAGTTCCATGCAAAGAGAAGAGATCGCATGTAACAAGCAAAGCTCAATAATCTTCTATGCGTCAAGTTCAATGTATCATAAATCTACACATACTACTATATTGATCTTGTATACATCATGTTCAATCTATTATAAATCTGCACATACTAGTTATATTGATCTTGTATACATCATGTTCAATTTATCATACATCTAAATACACTAGTTCTATTGCAGACAGATTTGAGTTTGAATTGTAATAAATTTTACATACTAGTTGCAAGTTTGCAACTTGATGATGTTATTTAGTTGTATCGTATGTGTTGTAAATCTTAAAATAGCTATCACATATACGAAGAAGCAATATTGAAAATAAACATGTGAAGTAAAATAATTATTGTGTTTTATTGTTAGGGTATGATATGACAAGAGGGCATGTACACGATGTTGTCCAACTACGTCTATCAAGACAACTGGTTGGGATTTAAGGCATATCAATATCTTTTACTTTAAACACTAAAAATTATAGTATTATACTTTTGATATTAAGTGTAGACTTTGGTTCAATACTCATATTGAATCGTTGAAGTTGGAGTTGGAACTTGATACTCTGTATATTAGTGGTTTAATATTAGTTTTTTTGAACTTCAATGATTTCATCGCTTATGTTTTGTATCTTTACTAGTGTGAAATTATTTTTGAATGTGTTTTAGGTAAAACTTAATTTTAATTTATTTTTAATGTATTTTGCTTTAATTTTATTTTTTTTCAAAAAATCGAGGTTTATGTATCACCTCAATTTTGAGAAAACCTCTAGGATCGTCTCCGTTTTTTTAAACATTGATCTCAGCAAGCATTGTGACAGAGGAAGAGAACTTACACAAAAATATAAATACCACAAACCTAGGTAGCCACATCCCATCCAAGAACCTAGGGGATTGGTAAGTATGGGGAGGGGAAGCGAAGTGTGGAGAGCGAAAGGTGCGAGAGGCGAAGTTCGGAGAGCGAAAGGTGCGAGAGGTAAAGTGTGGAGAGCGAAAGGTGCGGGGTTGGGAGATACGACAATGAAAGGAAAAGCGACTCTCGACGCGGGCCTCGATGGAGACGATGGCGGTGGTGGCAAATGGATCTTGGTCTCTCACAGGAAACCCGGTCGTCGTTGCTTCTAGTGCGGTGAACAAGGCCATGAGGCTTTGGCTTGTCGCCTTCCTCCAAGATGCTACTCTTGCGGCTGCGTTGGTTGATGCAAACGAGATTCGGCGCGTCGACGATAAATAAAATAATTTGGGCGGTGGAATATCGGTGGAGAAAAGGAGAGGTTGAGAAGAAGAAAACTCGTCGGAAACGAGGGGTTGAAGAAGAAGAACCGTGAAGACCACGTGGGGAAGGAGAAGGAGAGGAGATAGAGAGGGAGATAAAATCTCAATTTTAATTATCACTTGACTGCTTAAAAACAATGGGCTACCCTCTCTTTATATAGGAGAGATGGGTTTACAAAAATAGTAAACAAATCAAAATTGACAACTAACTTTATCCTAATTGGACTCTAACAACTTTCAATTGACCCCTAATTACTCTAATTAGACTCTAATCTAATTAATTGACCAAAATTGCAATTAAAATCTACGAAATAAACGTTGAGATCACAGGCGATCTCAATTATTTAATTAGACCAATACGACCGCTAAAACGTAAATAAAATTGATAATTATTTAATTAAATAGATGTGGCCCTATAATTTGGGGTCACGCTGCATCAACTCTCCACCGCTTTAAAAATTCGACTCCTGACGAATTGCGTGACGTAGGTGGATAGTTGGAGAAATCATCCTTGAATTGGGGCTTCAATTTCCTCCCATGGGATCATCTTCAACATTACGTTTATAGTTTTTTCCAATTGGAGGGTACCACTGCAATTTTCGTACCCCTTCAATTTTCCTCACATTTCTATAGCCTTGGACCTTCTTGCAAATAAATATTTTTGGAAATTTCATCTTGTAATTTTTCCCAAATAACCAATTCCCCAATTCCTGGGATCCGTGATCCGCCAATCTTGGTTTGGTTAGGGTTCGGGTCTTCATTTTATACGCGGGAGGGCGGCAGTGCTTCCCCGATAAGTTGGCGGCGGCGATCTCTCACTGGGGCAGACGGGGGCGGTGGTCTCGCGGGCGGGGCTGGTGCAGTTTGGCGGGGAGATGGGGTTCGACAGGCCCTTGGCGCGGGAGTGCGGCGAAAAGGCGGCGCGCGTGGCTGTCGCGGGGGTGGCTGGCAAGAGGAAGGAGGCCGCGCAGTCGAGGAAGCGGTGGCGTGGTGATGACGCGGGGTTGGCGCGCGTGACGCGAGGTGCGGAGAGGGTGGGGTCTCGCTGTGTTTTCGGGTGTGGCGCAGGGGGGTCGGAGGGGGACTGGGGTGATGGCGAGGGAGGTGTTGCGGGGTGCGGTGGTAGGGAATGGTGCGGCGGGTGGGTAGGGTGGTAGGCTGGGGGTGCCGCTGGGGGGTTCGGGGGGTAGCAGGCGGAGGAGGGGAGACCCGGGGAGAGAGGCGAGGGGCTGCGGCTGGAGGCGCCGCAGAGGGCCAATCGTGCATGGGGAGGCGGGAAGATGCACCGGAGTGGCGGAAGGGACCGCGGCTGGTGCTGTGGCGGGCTGGACGGCCCTAGGAACTGTGGGGGCTGGGACTGCCCTCGGGATCGCCGTAGGCGACGAGGACTGATCGGAAAACTCCTGGACAGCCCTTGTTTCTTCATTTTTTCCTTCTAAAATGATCTGGACAGCAATCGTTTGGTCTTCTTTCGCGATGTTTTCTTCATCAAATCTCGCGGTAGCGGCTTCAACGGATGGCGGCTTGGATTGGGCGTCGCGGTAGGCCTCAAAGTAGGCCATTAGGTTCCGAGACATGGATTGGAGGTTGGCCTGTAAATCACGTATCATGTCCCCCGTCTCTTTGAAGGTGGCGTCGATGGTGGAGATGGCCCGTCGTGTTCGTTCGGACGAACGATGATGTCGGTGCGAGCGCCGGGACGGATCGTTAGATCGTGGGGACGATCTAAATGCCATGCTCTGATACCAATTGATGCAAATTGAATTTTGCACAGCGATAAAATAAATTTTTAGACGGTGGAAATATTGGTGTAAGAAGAAAGGGAAGGGTTGGGAAGAGAATGGAGGGGTTGAGAGAAGAAGCTCGTCGGGAACACGAGGGGTTTGGAGAAGAGAATCGCGGAGATCGCGTAGGGGAGAGAGAGACGAGAGAGGAATAAATTGGAGGGGTTGAGAGGAGAAGCTCGTCAGAAGCACGAGGGGAAGGAGAAAAGAAACGTGAAGACCACGTGAGGGGGGGAGAGAGAGGGGGGAGAGAGAGATAGAGAATAAAATCTCAATTTTTCATATCACTGAACTTACTAAACAACTAGTCTATCATCCCTTTATATAAGAGGGATGAGATTACAAAAATAGAAACTCAAATTCAAATTCAAACTAATTATCCTAATTTGACTCTAACCGACTAATTTGAAATTCAAATTGAAACTAACTACTTTAGAGATCACACACGATCTCTTATTTTAAAATAAAATTACGACGACTCAAAATAAACGTAAATAAAATTAACGGATAAAAAGTAGATAAAAATGCGGCCCTATTTCTCCAGTTCACGCTGCATTAAACGGGGTCATAGCAACGATATCCTTTCTGTGTCCTGGAGTAGCCCACAAAAACACACTTGATAGCCTTAGGAGAAAGCTTATCAAGTCCTGGAGACAAGCGGTGGACAAAGGCAACAGTGCCAAAAACCCGAGGTGTAAGAGTAAACAAATCTCTGTCAGAAAAGAGAACAGATATAGGAGACTGTTCCCCAAGAACAGTCGTAGGCATGCGGTTGACCAGATAGCATGCTGTAAGAATAGCATCCCCCCAAAAAGATAATGGGGCACAACTCTGAATAAGTAATGTGCGAGCAATATCAAGGAAATGGTGATGTTTTCGTTCTGCAACCCCATTTTGTTGAGATGTGTATGCACATGTTGTTTGGTGGATAATGCCTTTAGAAGAAAGAAAACTAGCAAGTGAACGAGTGCAGAACTCCAATGCATTGTCAGTACGCACATACTTAACAGTAGACGAAAAAACATTTTGAACTTCATTGATAAGATTATGAATAACACTTCCTGCTTCGGATTTATTTTTGAGAAGAAAAGTCCAGGACACTCTAGAAAAATCATCGACCACAACTAAATAGAACATGTGTCCCTGATGATCCGGGACACGACTGGGACCCCATATATCTATGTGAAATAACTCAAAAGGGGAGCGACTGCTCCGACACTGACGACTGGGGAAGCTGGACCGATGGTGCTTCCCTAACTGACAAGCTTCACAACGAAAGGATGAACTCGGAGAAATCTGAGGCAGAAGGTGACGCATTTTCTGTAGTGGCAGGTGACCGAACCGAAGATGCCAGGTATACGGAGACACGGAGCCCTGGGAATGTAGTGAGATGCCAGCATAAGAGTTCCGTACAAGACGATAGAGGCCATTGTGCTCAGAACCACATCCAATCACCTTGCCCGTTAGTATGTCCTGAAAAATAACAGACGATGGGTCAAAAATAGCACGACAGTGCAAATCTCGTGTAATCTGACTAATGGATAAAAGATTCATAGAGAATTCTGGTGCATGTAAAACATTCTATAAGTGCATAGATGGCAGCAAAGCCGTCTCCCCCTGACCGACGATAGGGGAATGAGTGCCATCAGCAATGAGTACAGAACGACCAGGCTGGACAGCTCTATAGGACTGCAGAATCTCTTTCTCACGACAGAGATGATGGGTGGCTCCAGAATCAACAATCCATCCTGTGAGATCATGGTTATGATATGAGCCGGAGGGACTACCTGAGGCGCTGGCTGAGGCAGATGTACTCGCTGATGCCGACGCCGCAACATCAGACGCATCAGCACCCTCTGATGATGACTGTGGCATGATATCACGAAGCCGTGCCACTAGCTCCTCGAACCTGTGATCTGGAGTAGATGCTGGTGGACCCTGAACGTGATCAGCGACACGTGCAGAAGGAGGGAAGCCATGCTTGGAATAGCATGTATCCTCCGAATAACCAGTACGACGAAAGAATGAGCACGTAGAACGTATGCGACCTCCACGGCCACGTCCACCACTTCCTCTACCACGAAATGAGGAGAAACTACCTCGTCCTCTGGAGACAGCCATTGCCGAGGGAGGTGTAGTCGTGGTGTTCGATGGAACAGGGACACGACTGAGCCGTCTATAGACTTCTTCCATTGGTGGAATGGTGGCATCAGCAAGGATCTGAGAGCGTGCTGCCTCACATTCAGGATCAAGGGCAGCAAGTAAGACGCCAACCATAGTTGCGTTGCGGAACGTCTTCTGTTGTTGCGGCGTGGCTGTGAGTGGAATTGTACTATAAAGTTTCTCGAACATTCCACGAAGAGAAGTGTACAGAGAATGAAGAGGCCTCCCATTTTGCTTCGTGGTAAAGATATCATGCTGCAACTGCAGCATCTTGATCTCGTTCCGTACCTGGGAGTACGTCGTGGCCAGAATATCCCACATCGCCTTGGCGGTGGGTTGATGAAGGACATCATTTGCTATCTCTGTTGTGAGCGTACCTGACAGCCAGACTTTGGCGTACGCGTCATCAGCCTCCCATGAGGCATAGATTCATGTCTTCTCCGGCGGTTCATCTTCGGTAAGAATATGCTTCTTACCACACGACTTCATGAGACTGACGAACTGCATTGCCCACAGTTCGTAGTTCGTCCCGTCCATTTTGACGATAGGTGCCGACCCTTTGAAGGCACCGATGGCGGGTATATCGACTTTTTGATCTGACATACTGCCGGAGAAGAACAACTAGGAACAATATACCAAGTAACTGGTGTCTACCACGACATGTATGGATTCAAGTGCACATGTAGACGTTATGCACTTGAATCCATTATCCTTCCGGAACCGACCGAAGAAGCTGTGGAAGCCTTGGCGGAATAGATAGGCTGCAACTAGGGGTACACGGCGGCTGGGCTGGGCACCGCTGGGCTGGGAGGTGCCCGGCGGAGGAGTGGTTGCACCACGGGCGGCTGGGAGGGGCTCGACAGCGAGCAGATGGCGCCGGGGAAGGGCTGGCGGCGCCGCGTGAGGGCTGTAAGCCCTGCGGCGTGGTGCTGGAGACTTGGCGGCAGAGGGCTGGGGGACTGGGGGCCTGACCGCAGCGGAGGAAGGGCTCCGATGAAGGGCAGGGAGCCCTGCGGCGAAGGGCTAGGGGCCTGGAGTACCAGCGGCGGCGGCGGCGAGGGGAGGGGGGGAAGGGGGCGGGGGAGAGAAAACCTTAGGGTTAGGGTTTTGGCTCTGATACCATGTTAGAGTAATCGAAACTCTGATGTGTTATTCCATAGAGCCCTCGGGTCTCTTATATAGGGAGAAAACCCTTGGGTAAATTACAGAGTCTTACAAAACATAAGTAGTAATTACGGAACAATAAAACGTAACATAAATAAGTCTCTACATCTGCTTGTGTGGCTAAGCAGTCTGAGCCTCTTGACAATTTGACTCCTCATACAGATTCACGTCTTGATGGCATTATCTCCCGTCCGGAGAGACAATGACTCTTGCTACCGGCACCATTATAGGTCTCTCAAATGTTGTAGCCATCGTTAGAACCTCTTCGAGCTCCTCGTGTATAGCCTATGCTCTTACTAGTTATAGCAGAGCAAACATGACAGAGTGGATCATAGACTATTGTACTTTCTGTTGAGCATGTGTCATTGTAATAATGGATAATTGGATCCCTCCACGGTCCAATTACCACATCCACATGTTTAGTCCCACACCTATTATTAGTGGAACTCGGTCAGTCGGTGGGGCTATATAAGAAGCCCCACACCCATTGTATCAGATGAAAGAAAAGTGAATAGAAAACACAAGCCCTTTGAGGCTTTCTCCCATAGTTTTGGGCCCCTCACGGAGTAGGGTTCCACATAAAATCATGGTGTTCTTCATGTTTATTCTATTTCTCTGATATTACGCTTCCGCATTGTCGATTTCTAGCATAATTAGGGTATTCTGAAACCCTAAATCTTCCATACAACGACATCTCCATGCAAAGGTTCCAAGGGTTCTAAAAACCTAATCGCAGCTATCTCCGGTCCGAGTTCAACACATAATTCCCAGGTGCATGAATTTTATGTGCAAATCCTTTTAGCCATAAATCAAGCATGTGTTAGGCACAAGTAGAAAAGAAGGGTTCCTCTTGAACCCAACTCCATTAGCGACGCTGATATTCTTCTCCATGTGTACACGGTAACATGGTGCACCACGCGTGATGAACACGATGCACCACAATAATTTCAATCAGGCGATCTCCGGGTGTTATCCAGAGCTCCCGCAAGGAAAAAAACAACGAAAGAAGAAGCCTCCAAATCGCCAAGCCGCTCTAGATTGCATCCTTTTGTGGTGGTGGCACTCCTCCATGAAGCCACAGTTATAGGTCTCCCAACCCAGATCGCCGCCAACCTCGAAGTATACTCCATGTAGCACCCTTTTCGGCGATGCTCTCGATTCTCACGCAACCTCCCACGCGAGATCCTATTGCGCGCAACTCCAGGCTGAAGAAGAAGAGTCAATCATGAAGTTGTGGTCTCTTCTCATGTGGCACAAATCTCAGCGGCTCCTCCTCAGCTCCACTGCTCCAGGCAGGGGACCCACTTATGGTGCTGCATCGCCAACCGAAGAAGAAGAAGAAGCGGAGAACACATCATATAGCACCGCCTCCTCCCTCCCAATCTCAAGAACCCCATCGAGTAGTGGGAAAAAAAGCCCAAGTGGACTGTATGTTTTTTTAAAGAGTGGAGAGTATGATTTGTAGAAAAATGAGAGGAGATTTTATTTGAGGCCCAACGATCCTATTGCTACTTTGCATTAGAAAAGAAGGAAGGTATGCTTCTATTAGGCCCAAAGTGGGCATGTTTACAAAAAAAGGAGAAAGCCAAGAAAAAATGAATGACTTGATAAAAAGAGTCTACGTACAAAAAAAATCGTAGGAAAAAAAAAGAATAGTCGGCCGAGAAAAAGGAGAATGAAAAAAAATCATTTGAGATTGGTTTCTCCATATTCATATCTTCTTCCAATTTGGTTGATGTAAATTATTCCGACCAGTATGGGTGAAAGAGGGACTATGTGTAGAGTTTTATATGTCTTCATTTCAGATTCCATGCCACATGTCAGACTCACTCTACAGATGGTTCAGAGTCTTCAATTCAAGGCACACATGTGTGTATTCTTTGTTTGAGAGGTCCCCATATTTGATCAGCTCGACTCAAGATTTTCATGTGATTGATAGGGACTCCATAGTAGAGGTCTCATTCTCTATGCCAACGTGAGCTAGGGTTTTCATGTGGTTTCATAGGGTCTCATGAGTAAAGATCCCATTCTCTGAGCCAGCATGGGAGAGACTCAGTTCTTCGATGAGGAGACTTTCAGACTCCATTCTCCAGCAATCGTGGACTCCGACGAGGATGTTTCCACAGCCTTTTCCAGTTCGACCCTTTAGATAGATGGAGTAGTTGCAGGCCAAAGTTCTCCATGTGGAGATTTATTCCAGTCAGTGTTCACGAAAGCGGCCTGTGCGGCCGCATATGCGGCCGCTTATGCGTATGCGGTGCCCTCAGCGCACCGCTTTCCTGAAACCCCGCATTATGCGCCCTGTGCGCTTATGCGGGCCGCATATGCGGGCTATGCGGCCGCATATGCGGTCTGTGCGGCCGCATACCCATTATTTATTTATTTTTTATTTTTTAATTTGTGCCATGTTTTGTTGTGTTATTTGTGCCATGTTTTCCTTACTTTTGCATGTATGCCAACCAAGCATTCCATGACCATTTATATCCATCGTCAAAGTAGTTGTACTGTGAGATTGGAGTAAACACGCAAGGAAGAAAAAGAATATTATACTAATAATTTAGGAAACTAATTTAGTCAACTAATAGTTATTATGAATGTAATATATTATATGTAAAGTTCGATACTTTTGATGGAGGATCAATTATAAATATAACGATATAGATAAATGACATTATATTCAACAATAGAGGCATTTTGTGCGCTAACTTTTTTGTTTTGTTGATTGTTGTCAATTATTTTGTGTGCTAACCGTTCTATTGAAGTATTGATATTTGATTGATAGAGATTATTTTGAATTCTATGAAAGTTATTTTTCTTAGATCTTCTGTTGGACCACAATTATACATAAATTTAGTTCTATTATAGTCACTTTTGTGTATATTTATTTATTTTTAAATAAAAAATTAGGAAACCGCGTAGAACCGCATATACCCCGCATATGCCCCCGCATACCGCTTAAGCGCTATTCAGTGACCTGTCCGAACGCATACGCATACCGCTTTCCTGAACCTTGATTCCAGTTTCAATGACTCTGACAAACGCAGTACATAGTACACATTATCTGACGATGAGATGCAATTTAACTCATGCTCCACGCTTTTAGTGTGACATCCGGATCCGAATAAATCGAACCCAACTCGATTAAGAGTCTGAAAATTCAATTAATGTTCAATTAATATTGAATAAACCCATAACGATCCATTGATCGCATATCAAAATTCATTCGGCCGCAATCGACCAAAAGTCGATCGCTTCATAATGTGTGCCATTGGAAAAGCCACGACAAAAAATCGAAAACTGCAAAATAAACCGAGACCACCCAAAAATCTGATTCGACAAAATAAGACCAACGAAATCGACCGTTCATAAATCAGAGGTCAATTGATATTTTAAAATCACAAAAATTAATCACAAACCAAGACTTTATCTCGAAAATTTAGGAAAATCATATCCGACCCAAAGTATATGAATATTATTCTCATATTGATCATCGTTTATAGACGATCGAAACGAGCCATTGTACACCTAAATCGAAGATTCAAGGAACGAGTACAAACGAGTTTGATTTTTCAAATAAAAAAATGATTTTTTTTCTATTGTACAGTACAGCTGAACTGTACAACAGCCGCACGTACAGCTTCATTTCTCTCCCAAATGGCAACCCAATTTCACTTATGTGTCAACCTTAAATCCCCCCTCTTCTATATATAGAGCCCAAGAGACCCCCTTTCTTTCCCCATTTCCGCTCCTATTTTCTTTCAAAAATCTCCACGGAAGGGCCATTTTTCCATTAAGCTGCTGCTGTGCAGCTGATCCAGCAACCATAGTTGCTGCTTCTGTTGCTATCCAGCAGCAAAAGCTAACTCCAAATCATCAATTAAGCAGTTGTAGGAGCTTCTAAGTGCAGCATGCTGCTGCAGCATGCAAAGAGATAGATCTCTACTGCAGAATTCAGACCTCTTCTCCTCATTTGAATATCTAAAAGGTACAATCTAAACCCCCTCTTGCCGCAATGCATGAAGTTCTACACAATTTGATCCTATGTTGGGAATGTCATTAGAGCCCTAGGGATATTAAGAATTTGAGGGGCTTTGCATGAAATTTTTTGATCTTAAAGCCTACTGTTCTAGTACATTTTAGATCTGAATTAGGATCAAATTATAGCCCCGAATATTAGATTTCAAAAGATGAGAATTTGGAGGTTTTTATATGAAAATTCTTATCTTAAAGGCTACTGTTCCAGTACATTTTACTTTAGATCTGAATTGGGATCAAATTATAGCTCCTAATCTTAGATTTCAAAAGATGAGAATTTGGAGGTTTTTGCATGAAATTTCTGATCTTAAAAGCAACTATTCTAGTACATTTTAAATCTGAATTGGGATCAAATTATAGCCCCTAATCTTAGATTTCAAAAGATGAGAATTTGGAGGTTTTTGCATGAAATTTCTGGTCTTAAAAGAAATTGGTCTAGTACATTTTAGATCTGAATTGGGATCAAATCATGGCCCCTAATCTTAGATTTCAAAAGATGAGAATTTGGAGGTTTTTGCATGAAATTTCTGGTCTTAAAGGCTACTGTTCCGGTACATTTTGGATCTGAATTAGGATCAAATCATAGCTACTAATCTTAGATTTCAAAAGATGAGAATTTGGAGGTTTTTTTCATGAAATTTCTGATCTTAAAAGGCTACTGTTCCAGTACAATTTAGATCTGAATTGGAATGAAACTATAGCTCCTAATCTTATATTTCAAAAGATGAGAATTTGCGGTTTTTTGCATGAAATTTATGATCCTAGGCTATTGTTCTAGTACATTTTAGATCTGACATAGCTCCTGATCTTGGATCTCAACAACAACAACAAAGCCTTTCCCCACAATTAAGTAGGGTCGGCTACATGGATTCTTCGCCTCCATTCAGATCTATCTTGGGCCAATCCCGGACATATATCCACAAAACTAAGATCCCTTCGTATGGTCTCTTTCCAACACTTCTTGGGCCGTCCTCGTCCTCTCTTAGCCGGCTCAACATCCCAACACTCGCATCTCCTAACTGGTGCATCAGCTGATCTTCTTTGCAAATGTCCAAACCATCTTAAGCGATTTTCTTGCATCTTATCCTCGATCGGAGCTACACCAAATTTCTTAATGATTGCATCATTCCGAATCCGATCTTTACGTGTGTGTCCACACATCCACCTTAGCATTTTCATTTCTGCTACATTCATTCTTACGTCTATGGTTCACAGGCCAACATTCAGATCCATAAAGCATAGCAGGTCTCACGGCAGCTTTGTAAAACTTTCCTTTAATCTTTAAAGGAATTTTCTTATCACAGAGAACAGCATAGGCTCCTGTCCACTTTAGCCAGCCTACATTTATTCTATTAGTAACATCTCCATCAATTTCCCCATCATGTTGCAGAAATATGGGTTTGGTGTATATTGAAACCAAGTTTCATATCTGTTTAATTGCTCCATAATCCATGTTTTTTAAGCTTAAATTTGGGGATTTTGGTGTATATTAACCCCAAGTTTCAGATCTGTGCATTGACTATAAAATCCAAAATAGGGGAAGGGGGTGGCCCAGTGTTGTATCGGTAGCAAAGGACAGGGACTGGATCACTTTCAACCGGCTCAACATCCCAAATCTCGCATCTTCTAATAGGTGCGTCAACTGACCTCCTTTGCAAATGATCAAACCATTTTAAGCGGCTTTCTCTCATCTTATCCTCTACCGGAGCTACACCAACTTTCCTTCTGAATGCATCATTCCGAATCCGATCTTTTCATTTATGACCACACATCACCTTAGTAATTTCATTTCTACTATTATGATTCTCTTTACATGTACACAGGTAAAATAAAAAAATCTCCATTTAGTATCTTGTTTACAAATAATGTTTAGTAACTTCATAAGTCAATATATACCTTCTTCCCCAAACACCTTCTGAACGTTCATGTGAGCATGGTTTTAAAAAACGCGCCTCGAGGCGCTGAGGCGTACGCCTCGAGGCGGTTTTCTGAGAAAACCGCCTCGAGGCGCCCGCCTCAAGCTGCCCATGTGAGGCGTGCGCCTCGAGGCGCTAAGGCGGTCCTCGAGGCGGTGAGGCAGTCTTGAGGCGCTGCCTCAGGCTGCACATGTTTGGTACCCTATATTTTATATTTTTATATTAATTTCTATGATATCTTAAGTATAATATTAATTGTTAACAACTTGGTTTGTTATATTGTCATATATATATATTTATTATGTATTTAAAAATATGCATTATCTTATAAAGAAATTGTTTCGGGACGAGGGCGTTGCCCCCAGCAACCCCCGCAAGGGGGGAGCGCACCTGCTCCCCCCTAGCCCACCTCAGGCTTGTTGACCGGACAACAAGACCCCCGTGCTGATAGGGTATGGTGCAACAAGGGGGCATACAATGATTCTTCAATTGAGTTTAGCAAATCGGATGGTTAGAATTCAAGACATATTGATATATATGCTAGTCATATAACACATATAAAACAACATAGACATTAGATATTGTGTATGTTAATAATATATGTTAGTCACATAAGTTTACTTCATCCATATACATAAAGGGAAGTGTTACATATCGACAAGAACTTGACCGACCAACATTAATGGAGGTCATAATAAGCTTTGCATTTTATATGGATGATAATATGAATTAGAATTCAAAGTAAATCATGCAAAGAATATCATATATTTTCATTCTCATAGCATATATGGTGAATATGTTGGGAATATCTAAATTTGTGATTTTATAAATATATATAATTATGCTTAATTATATTTTATGTATATTTTCCTATATAGATCGAGGCTTACGCCTCGACCGCCTCGAGGCTTACGCCTCGCCTCGTCAAGGGAAAATCGTCTCGATCCGCCTCACGTTTTTTTTAAAACCATGCATGTGAGTGATATCCAAACCCTCTACTTTCTAAGACTTCATCATTTCCAAAGACAACTCCCACCTCAAACCTTTGAATCCATTGACAATAAAGACAATTGATATATAATTCAATGAGCTCCCCAAAGTTGATCTAGTCATCTCAAAAATATTGCTCTTAACAAGAAACGTGTGAAAACAATCCTTTCACCTTAACTTTATATTAGCATTAGCCATTAAAACTCAGTCATCCTCATTCGGCATACACATAGCCCTAACTCTCGATCTCGGGAGCCATTTCACTAAATCCCAAAAACTATGGGGAATTCGCCAATATTTGGTTGGCATCCTCAAAAAATCGAGGAAATAACTCAAACGTTTTCTTTGTAAATTGAGGTTTTTAATGCCCTTTAATCAACAAACAAGATAGAAATGCACACTTATTTGTTTGGAGAAAGGATGGATGCAAGGCCCCTTAGGTCGGGACAATCCGATTTTGTAGGCATAATGATCAATGAGACTCGATGGCACAAAGAAAGCATTACAAGATCCACTTAGAGTTGTATTAGAAAGGAACTGAGGATAAAAGGATACAAAAACATTGATCCAAGATCGTTGCTCGAATACCAAGTGGGATAAGATGCAATTTGTTTTATCATTAGCTAGACCTTCTGATGGGTTGATTATCGATCTTTCTTGATCCTTTCACTTTTATATTTTTTACTTTGTTAACGATCAATTGAACTATATTTTAAATATAGTTTTGCTTCCTTCAAGGTCATCTTGACAATAGCATAGTTTCAAAGCCAAGTTGGACATTTATTAGATTTTAACTTTTCCTCTTATAAGGTCTTAAGTTACCTCACTTTTACGATTCATGAAAGTAGTTACTAAGCTTAAAGGTGTCTATCAAGTTGAACATGTTGAGTCAACCCACACTCGAACTGAAAATCGATAACGAAAATCAGACTCATGCTCGAAATCAATAAGCTTTAAGCACATGAATTCTGAATCGAAGTCGAACACGTTGATTTCAACTAGGCTCATGAGCCTCTTAACGAGCCTTTTCTAAGTTGATTTCTATACTAAAATTTTCTTATTCCACCTAGGAAGTTCGGAATGAATCTAAAACTCCAATTCAAATCATTAATTCATTTGTTTATGAACTTTCTTTAATGAACAAACTTGAACTCATTAGAAATCTCAACAATAATGAAAATGTTCGAGTTCTTATTACATAATATATAAATGAACTT
Source organism: Ottelia alismoides (assembly GCA_037367405.1). NCBI lineage: Eukaryota > Viridiplantae > Streptophyta > Magnoliopsida > Alismatales > Hydrocharitaceae > Ottelia > Ottelia alismoides. Next base: position 734,463 of record JAZKJV010011012.1, read on the forward strand.
ATTCTTGGCCACTCTTGTCTATATATCGCCATTATTTATGTATTGTGTTATCTAATATTATATTTCCATCTTAATAGTGCTTTTCATTTTTAATATCATGCCACTTCAATTAGATATAATGCAGTGTATGTCAAAATTTCATATAAAAAAACGACATTGTGACCCATTTAGGCATTATTATATTAAATTAAACACGTAATTATGATCTAAATATCTTGAGGACTAATGTGATTAATCTTTAATCTCTTTGAAATAAAGTGTTGCTACTTTAATCCTGATCTGCAATGTTGATATGCTTTGAATTTTAACCATTTGTTTCGTTGACCCGATTGAAGAATTGCTTTTCTACACTCTCCTTAAGCTGAGTGGGAGGAACAAAATTGTATAAACAACTCCTTTTTTATTTGGGTAACTAGATCCATTTGTCTTTGGGATCCCCTTGTATCGAGAGTATTATAAACTCCTTATGGTTAGGTTTTTCAATATACTCTATAATGTCCCCTCCATATATAGTGAAACCGATCATCGTCGTCCGACGACATAGCACAATTAAGGATGAACATCGTAGATCTATGTGTATGTGTATTTACTTGTTTAGTTTGTGTTGTGGTTCCACAACTCGGAACAAAAAAATTATCATGAAATCAAAGATATTTTTTGATGAAATGAAATTAAAGACATATTGGGCAAAAATAAAGTTGCCAAAACAGAGCTTATGCATGACTATGTGTTTTATTAAGAAGATATAGTAAAGGGATTATTTATCTAATCTATGCATTATAAGATCTATAAGATAAATACCGTACATTTTTTACTTTTGAAGTTGAAGAAAAAACTGTTTAAAAAAGACAAGAAATCAAGAAAAGTGCCCTAAACATTTGATGATGGTAGATCAAGAAGAGGGGAAAGAATAGAGAATGAACATTGTGTGTCTCACGAGTTGAAAGGACAAGATTGAGAGAAGAAACCCTAGAAGAAATAGGGGAGGGAGAAGACAATAGTGGAGGCACTTCCCAAGCTAAGACTCAATTTTTAATTCATAGCATAACTTCCTTACATTAGCTTACTCATCCCTTTATATAGTAGGAGTGGATTTACAAAATAAGGAAAATTAAAAATTAATGACACATCAGACCCTAATTGACCTACTAAAATGACTAATCGACATTATCTATCATAAATATTGAGATCACAATCAATATTAATTTATTTATCGTTATTAAAAAGACCAGGGATCAAATGCCCCCTTGTGGGGATTGCATTCGGTAGTCGACAACCGGCGTAAAAAATGTTGAATCGTTCAACATGGATTTGAGAAAGAATCCATGTAGTCGACCCTATTTATAGTGGGAGAAGGCTTTGACATTTTAATAAAAATAGACAATTAAATTACAATAACCAAATAGGGATGAAATCCCTGATTTGTCAAATTCACAAATCGATGCTTGCATCAACCCTCCTCCACTTGAAGAAAAACTCATTTCATGATCATTTGTTTGATCGTCAAGGTCAACAATGGAGAATCACATTTGAATTCATTAATAAAACTCCCCAATTCGATCCAATTTTCTTCGTTGCAGTGTTATGTTTTCACGAGGATGTGGATGCGATATTTTGCCTCTTTACTTAAATATTCTCTCACCAACATGTTTCTCCCAAGTTTCCCTCTCCATAAAGACTTTGTCTCAAAAGGCCTCCTTGAAAATTCTCCATAACATGCCACAATCCCCTTTGTCAAGGGATTTGATTCTCTGCTGAGAGAAGTCCACCACTCCATCTCATCCCTTCAGACGTCAACAACGGCCTTTCTTGTGGTTAGGGCGCTAACCGCAGGGACTCCAAAGGTTACAACCAGTGTTCAGGAAATCGGCCGAGTATACCGCATACTCGGCAGCATACTCATACTCGGAAGCCTTGGCGCTCCGAGTATGACCAAATCGGCATTTAGGCGGGTCTGACCGCATAATCAGCCGAGTATGCGGTATATGCGGCCGAGTATGCGGCCGATTTTCAAATAGACATTTTCTAAAACCTTAAAATAAACTTAGACACCCGACCTAACGCCTTTTCAATAGATGTTTTTTTCTCATTTGACTCTATATTACTTTTTATCCCAATAGTTTTGTTCCTTATACCTTCAATTCTTTATTATTATATTCAAGAGATATAGTATTTAGATGATATTCACATGATATTAAAAATATATTTATATTTTTTATAATAAAAATACCAAACCGCATAAAACCGCATACTCCCCGCATACTCTCCCGCATACCGCATACTCTCTATGCAGTGACCCCTCCGACTGAATACCGCATACCGCCTTCCTGAACATTGGTTACAACTATAGAGCCCCTCAAAGGTCTCGCACGTGGGTTGGGAGATGCTCGCGATGGTGACGGTGCACTGAGTACCTGCACTCGATGGTGCATAAGATCGTTAAGTGCTAAACGCATCTCCTTGCGTTTGAAGTGGCATTATGACATCATCAGCTACTTTACGCTCATTGGTGCTTGGGGTCGGGGAGAGCTAAGCACACCTCACGGTACTAAGGATGGTCTAGCAGCATCGTTGACTGCTCCAATGGTGAAGCACAAGCCACAATCAAAAGACGAGCTTCCAGTTGAAGTTATGGTGGCTAGCGATGATGTACTTTGTGCGTCTGTGGCCTCCTCAAAACTAGCAGCAACAACAATTCCAATTAACTCTAACAAGGGAGCTAAAAAACAAGAACCCTAGTGGTGGTGGCTACTCACTGGATGGTTGTGATAATTGTTCCAATGATGGCTCGTTTAGGTTGAACTCAAAGAGAAAGAGCTCGTGGTTTTAATAGTTGTTATATTAGTCCCTAGTGGTGGCGCCACTAAATAGATAGGGATTGGCATTGGGGAAGGTGGTGTTGAGGCAAGTGCCGGAGGTGGTGGTAACAATGATGCACGCCCTCCTTCACAGCAACTTCGAATGCGGACAAATTGAGGAATTCGGATCCCCCCTCAACTGACACCCTCCTCATCCAACGAATCAATAAGTAGAGACATGACTAAATAAGAGATGTCATCTGACTCGACAAACATTTATAACCTACATGTCCAATGAAACTATAAGCTAGAAAACTTTTGACTTTTATTTGGGCCATGGCCATGAAGGCCAGTGACCCTAAGATCATAGAAGCAATGTTGCAAAGGATTTGTTCCACATTTCTTGCACCATAGATGACTTCATATTGTTCCCTGAGCATGGAGAGTTCTTGTATCTATTCCCACGAATTTCTGGATGTTGTAGAATGTATTTTTCATGTTGTAATGCTCTTCGAAAGACCTTTGCCTTTCCCTTATGCATTGAATGAGATCTTCCATTGTGCTTGAGAAATTATGACTTACATCCGTGAATACCTGATTTCATGTACTTTATAGGATTGTAAAATCGTAGGGATGACATGATGGCCATGCTCTGATACCAATTGATGTATATGGAAAATCGAGGATAAGAGAAAGATGCAAGGAACATGATGCACCTTGTGAGTTGAACGAAAGACATGATTGAAAGATGAAACCCTAGAAGATAATAATGAAGGCACTCTTCGAACCAAGGCTCAATTTCTAATTCATAAGATAACTTCCTTACATTAGCATGTTCATCCGTTTATTTAGGTTGGGGGATTACAAATTAAATAAACATAAATGGAGAGGTCTTCTGCAACTATAAGTAGGGTAGGCAACATGGATTCTTGCTCAAATCCATGTTGAAAGATACAACTATTTTTTTATGATTGTTGTTAGCAACCTAACGCAACCCCCACAATGAGGTATTTGAAACCTTATCTTTTAGGTGGCAGGCACACCTTACAAATAAATAATGGAAAAAAATTGACCACTCATCAAACCTTAATTGACTTCCTAAAATGACTTTAACTAACATTATCTAACATAAGTATTGACATCACAAAAAATTTTAACATATATAAAAATATTATATTAAAACAACCGATTAGGCGTGTCAAACTCAGATTTGTCGAATTCCAAAATCCATGGTTACATTAACTTTTGAGGAGAGAGACGGAGTGGTCAGGGAAAGGAGCATGGAACAGGCATCCTTACCAAGACGACATCAGAGGAAGAAGGGACAATATGCAAAATTTTTCCATGGGATGATGTTGATTTCATGAGGGAAAGCAAATCGAAGAGAGGGTATTAGCATCATCACAACATTAGCGGAGCTACGAGTCAATGAGAAATTATGTACGGGTGGAGGGAGGAAAGAGAAGTTTAGGAGGATGAGAAGATGTAGGGAGGAATTAGGAGAGCCAGAGTGGTCTTGTCATGTCGTAGAACAGGGTTTGTATATGCGCCAAAATATACATCTCTTGATGGGAAATGAATAATGGACGGTTGTGGAATCTTTATCGTTCAAATTCTTCATAAAAAAATTAACGAGCCAAATCGAGGAATCGAATCGAGTTAGAGAGTTAAGCACCACTAAACTCAAACTTGATTCAACAAGGAGAATGAGTCCATTATCTGTGTTAAATTCGAACTCGTAACCTTTTCTAGCATGACTCAAGAGTTCTTATAGAGTTGAGTCCAATCCGTGTTTATCGAGCCGAAGCTTTCCTGTGTGATCAGAAACAGATTAACTAGTAAAAACAAAGAACCGGAACTTGCATCATGGGTAAACAATGACATTTTTGGCACAAGCAAAAGGCCTACCAGGTTGACCTCAGAATAACTCTGAGATTAAATGTCGAAAGATATCAGTGCTAACCATGCAAGAGGATAGTTACCGTCCCTTCTCAATAATGAGGTTTCTGCATAATACGATTGCCCCCCCCCCACCACCACCAAAAAAAATACATGCACACAATCTATGCAAATAATTAATATAGAATAACTCTGAGATTAAATGTCGAAAGATGTCAGTGCTAACCATGCAAGAGGATAGTTACCGTCCCTTCTCAACAATGAGGTTTGTGCATAATAGGATTGCCCCCCCACCACCACCACCAAAAAAATACACGCACACAATCTATGCAAATAATTAATATACATGAAGATTATAGACTTTGTCCTAGTATTTATTAATCTCACAGACTCAGGTCCTACCTAAAGATTTTTTTTTTGACCCTCCCCTGGATTCTGGCTTTATGGGGTTCCATCCTCCGTTTGTTTAAAAAGGGTTTTGTTCATGTGGTACTTGTTCCATTGTGCTCGAAATTTTATAGCATCTACATTTTGTAAATAATGGGATAAGGCTTAGTGCATTTTTTACATTTTGTAGATAAGAATAAGATAATATAAACAGTCAGTCATTGAGGTCAAAAAAATAGTATGAGGCTGCGAACCTATTTTAACGTGTTTAAACGTAACCTCAACAACTCACTTTTTAAAAACCTCACTTGACTTTTACTTACATTGGAAAGCATTGTTCAAAAAAGAAAAAGAAATGTAGGATAAGTTGTATAAATACTTAGAATGCCAATTAACAATACACCATACCTTATTTCCCATTACAAAATTCAGCGAACCTATACCACGCCTTGTTTGTGCATCGTCCAGCACATCATCATGAAGGAGACTTGCCACCTGGTTAAAAAAATGTCATTGAAGGTTCATGAATCTCGAATAAATTAATTTCATGTACAAGAAAAAACAAAATCCTAACAAGATTAGTCATCGATATCCATAACTAACATGAATCATTTCTGTTATCTCAGCAATACTCTGCTGCCTAGCACGCAGTTCTTTTGGAGTACTCGCAAATGCAGTGCTTGATGATCCATGTATAGATATATTCACTGCAGATGCCATGAGCAATAAAACCTGCGCATAGCAAAGATAATCAATTTCATCTATGAGGGAACAAGATAGCAGGAATCAATAACATGTTTAATCATCAAAAAACTTATGACGGGGGACCTGTGCTATGATGACAAAGCAATAGAAATAATGTCTCCATTTATATATTTGAACTATAAAAGTGAGTCACTTCAGTACATCATAGCTAAAAATGAACCAAAAGCAACATAATCTTGCAAGAACCATGTAAAAATCATGCTTATAACTTAAAACAATGCTTAAAGTGCTCATTAACACTCAAAACATGAATCATAGAATTGACTACCACAGAAATTCGTAACCTTTACAAGACATACCACTCACTTCAGTTTCTAGAAAAAAGCAAATAGCAGCTGCAGAAGGGCAAAGCAAAGACACAAGCAAGGTTTTTCAGTTCAAAATAAATAAATAAATCCTGATTTACGTAGAATCGGAGAAAGTGAAGCAACAACCATTGCCTCTTAACTCCTAGAAATCCTTGTTGGTGTATAATTTCCACACAAAATTGTCGTTGATAGGTGTGTGCATAGCATGGCCTAAAAGATGACTGCATATTGCCGAAATTTTGGTTTCGTCCAGCCAGTGATATCCACACTCCATCGCATCTTTGTCTTCCATGATTTTGCCAAGATATTGCTCGCATATTATTTATATAGAAAACATAATGTGAAAGCAATAATCAGAACAAAAACATAAAATAATAAGCAAAATGCTCCTGATTTACTTGGAACCTTACTTCCAAAGGATAGTCTATTATAAATCTCTCAATGAGTACAGGAGTGTGGGGCTCTATATATAATCCCACAGACATACCCAAGTTCTAATAAATGATGTGGGACTAAACAAGAGAGCACATACCCAAATCCAACTAATAAATGATGCGGGACTAAACAAGAGAGCAGTGCAATTGGATCCTGAAGGATCCAATTACTCATCTAATACATACTTTAATACCCTCCCTCAAGTTGTAGCAGAGAAAGCTTCAGCTTGCAATAAAAAAAATATACACAACACATCTTCACTTGATACATGCCGAGGGAGAGCAGAGGAGACTCACTTGAGGTAGTCGCTAATAGGAAACCCGTGCAGGAGACGCACTAGGAGACTTGTACTTAGAGTCGATGCTTGGTGAAGACGGCAGGTAGGAAATAGATGTGTTGAACTGTTGATCTTCATGACGGGCAACATAACTCTGAGATGATCCCAAGTAGCAGAAGTCTAGTGTTCATATGAAGAGGTGTGCATCGACTCTTAGCTCTTCCTCGTTAGCCTGCGTAGTTGATGTCACTCATCAAAACTGGAGCGAGTGTGCCTTATACAAAGATTTCGAGAGTGATGCCTCTCCTAAATGTGAACCCTGGGAAGGGCCTCTCCCATTTCTATGGGGGCCTCGTGTCGATTCTCTTATAAAGGGATCCTGGAGATGAGATCTCTTTCTGAGGAGCCACAAGCGAATGATGATGGATATGACGCAAAGTATGTAGAAACTTCGCAGACAAAAGAATATGACATGCACTATCTCTACCTTTCTCCCATACTCGTTAGTATAGCGACATCTATAATCAAGTTGGGAGAAGCAATGTAGAACAAGCACCTTTCATCGTATTTTTATAGATTGCCCTCCCTCACTCTCTTTTATAAGCCATCCTTTTTTGGCTCCCCTCCTTTTTAATCAGCCTCTTTTTTTCTCGACCTCTATTTTTGACCCACGAACTTGTTGGGACCAAAAAATAAAGCAATACAAAATTTTTATTTTAACACAGATGCAGCCCAACTAGGCCTAAAACCTCCAACTAGGCCTAAAACCTCCACCTTTGTTTTTTTCCTTTTCAAATAAGATCTCTCTCCCCCCTCATATTCCCTCTTTTTTCTTTAAAGGAAGAAGTATCGGCCCCACCTTTTGTTTTCACACACGATTAGGGTTCCTCGAAAGGAACCGAGGCATCTACAAAAAAGAAGGAAGGGGAACTCGCACAAACAGGAGGAGATGAGGGTGCATCTCCTAGGAGGAGATGAGGGAGCATCACCGTTGTCTACTAGCGGTTGGAGGGAAGAGGGCCTGCTGAGTGGCTCCTCCTAGAGGCAGGAGGGGTCGGGGTCACGAGAGAGGCGTAGATCGGGTGCAAAAAATTGTATACGCGACCAAAGATGTTGGCTGTTGAGAATCCCAAAATTCTGAAGAGCACTAAGATCATGCGTGGAGCCTAGAGATGTGCATACTAACTGTAATCACAGGAGGTGCTCATATGTAAGGTACTGTCGGAGACCTTGCCATTGATGGCAAGTAGAGACTAGTCATCCAATCTGGGAGATGGTCAGCGGGTCTCCCATGTCCCCTTCCTCTTTTGGCACCGTTGCACCATAGGGTTCGTTTGGTTCGAGGTGTGCATCGTGTTACCTCGGGGTAATCCGGTAAACCCCCCTACAATCCTATGTTGGAATTTCATCACAAATCAATGTGACATCACATCAGATTCCTTATTCCAACCCTCTACCAACCCTCATAATCATCCAAACAGCTACTATTCACATGAGGTTATCCAACCCACCCCAACCCAATAACCAAACTAGCCCTTAGGGTAGAGAGATTACCTAGGAATCACACCTGGAGGTGGCATTGTGTGTTGCGAATCTATACTATAGCTATTTGAGATTATCCAGGGCACTTGGAACCTACTTGTTGTTGTGTAGATATAGTGTTCCGTCAAGACCCTACTTGCTTTCTTGATATTGGAGATGAAGATGTTTTCCAGAAATCGCATATGAACGTGTATAAACCTTGAAATATTAAAAACCTAAAAATATGGCATTTATGATGATGTGATCTTCAAAACTTGTGTGTATGCGCATAATAAAACTCGCATTGAAATCTCAAATAGTAATCGAACATGAACATAATAAAACTTCAAGAACAAACCCTAGAATCAAACCCGCTCTGAAACCATGTAGAAAGCATAATACATAAGAAATAATCAAATTGATAACATAAAAAATAAGTAGAACACTCAGAGTTTACGTGGAATTCTAATCCCTAAAAAGCCATATGAAACCACAATGATTATAAATCTCTCAATGAGTATATAGGGTATGGGGCTCTTTATATAGCCACACAGACAAACCCGAGTCCCATAATAGATGATGTTGGATAAACAAGACAGAGATGTAATTGGATCTTAAAAGATCCAATACCATCTAATACATACTCTAACAATTGAACTCAAGAACAATGAAGATTGTGTTCGACTTTTACGGGATTTCAATTGATATGGGAGAAATCGCTTTCTCATCTCCTCCAGTTCAATCTTGACAGAAGCATTGAGTAGCTTAGAACCTTGCAGGATCTCTCGAAGCTCTTGTGGACTTGGAATCCTCACAGGTGTCGATGATTTGCAATTCTTTGATCCCAACCCTCATTTTTCATAAAAAGAAAACATGCTCATAAAATCTCTCTATTTCTTCATAACTTCTCCCTATAGTGTATTATTAATTTGTTATATCTTGATGTTAAAGGATGTACATGCCAATATCCATCACTAAAGGTGTTACGTTAAAGCGAAGTTCTTCATCAAGTTCAATTTTTTTATGATAAAGTTAATATGAATTTTTATGGACGAGCTAGCTAGACACATTAAGGATGAGACACATTGGTGTATGCTATTCGCTATTGATATTGAATTACTTAATGAGACCAGAGATTGAGTAAATGAGAAGCTTGAGGTTTATAGACATACCTTGAAGACTAAAGGATTTCATATAAGTAGAACTAAGACTGAACATATGGAGCGCACATTTGATGGAAGCAGTGGTGAACGAGTTGAGGTGAAGATAACAATAACATTTACAAAAAGATTCTTTTAGATACTTGGGATCTATTTTGCAACATGATGGAGAAATCGATGGAGATGTTACTCATAGAATAAATGCAAGTTAGCAAAAGAGGAGAAGAGCTCTACTATTCTATGTAATAAGAAAAGACCTTTGAAAAATCAAAGGAAGGTTTTACAAAGTAGTCGTCATACTTGCCATGATCCATGGATATGAATGTTGGCCAGTGAGCTATAGACATGTGCAGAGAACAACAATAGCAAAAATGAAAATGCGAAGGAGGATGTGCGGTCATACACGTAAGATCGAATTCGAAATGATGCGATCAGAAGGAAAGTTGGTGTAGCTCCGATCAGTGTTTGGAAATGTGGTCCATACGGCTGCATATGCGGCCAGTCACTTGGTTGAAGCACATATGCCATATGCGGCAATATACTGTCAAGACGCATATGCGGTCCAACTATGTGGCATATGTGATCGCATATCTGAACATTGCATATAGCATTCATGCGTCATTTTTGTTTAATCCATAACATGTTGATGATACATTAACTCGATTTTTTCTGAGCAACTCTTATATCATCATTTACATTGATGCATCTATTCATTATTCTCGTATATGTCGCATTTATGAATATAATCTAAGGCATTTTGCTCATATCCATATCTTTCCATTATTCCTAACAGTTATTAGTGAACTGCTAACTATCTTTTGAATTTGTATCTAATGAAATTCATTATATTTCTTTAAATAAACATGAAATAATTGACTAACAGTTGCCACTTTGCATTTTTGTGCATCTAATAAAGTTTATATGCAAATACAATTTTCTCCTATATTTTGTGTCAACAAGTTGTCCATTGAAGATCAATATATATGTGTATAATTATGGGTATATGATTTGTATACTTAAGATTATTATTTATTTTTTGTTATCAATAGGATCTATATATGCATTAAAGATTTTCTTATAGAATTCTGCAGTCCGTGTTGAATCCAAATTTGTATGTGTGAGTATAGCATGCTTATATATATTATTAAGTATATTATCTTATTTGAATTTTTTTATTTTGAATTTTGTTATATCATCAAATGCTATATATAATCGTATTTTATTATTGTATTTTAATGATTTAAATTACATTATTATAAATATTTTAAATTACATTATTATAAATATTTTAAATTAAATTATTATAAACCACATATACCTCCATATACTACTCCGCATATCCGCTTACTCGCTTTAGATCACATGATCGAACGAATGTTGCATACCGCATTTCTGAACCTCAGCTCCGATAGAGGATAAGATGACAGAAAACTGCTTCAGATGGTTTGGTAGTTTGAAAAGGAGGTCGGTAAATGCACTAGTTAGAAGATGGAGGTTTGGAATGTTGAGTCGAAAAAGAGAGCATGACGAAGACATGAGAAGTGTTGAAACGAGCCTACTGGAAGGGATCTTAGTTTATTAGATCTAAGCTCAAGAATTAGCCAAGATAGATATGAATGAAGGCAAAGGATTCATGTAGTCAACCCTACTTAATGTGGGAAAAGGCTTTGTTGTTGTTGCAAATCTTATATGGCCCGAGTAAATTAGATAGATTTCCAAGCTGCATAATTTTGATGTAATTTATTTTACATAATATTATTAAGGGCCCTTCCAATATGGCATAGTCCTTCCATCTATAACGAAGGCCAAGATATTTAACCCTTAGATCAAACTTCAACGGGTGTGACCAAAATCACTAATTTCCAAAAATCGGTTTGATACAAGAACCCTTCATATTTTGTAGTGTGTATATCCAACTTTAAAATTTGGGGTGGACCACGTTTTATGTAGCATGCGTTTCCTATTTTGTAGCGGTGTTTCCTACTTTGCATCTTATGCTTCCAACTTTGAGTCATACCCCCACCTGGCGGTACAATTTTTTTGAAACTGCGTGCCTTTTTTAATGATTTTGCATACAAATTTGTTTATCATATTGCAATTATGATATTGTTTTTTTACAAAACTAGCATTCATTTCTAACCAATCTTGATAAAAAATTTATATTATATTTAATAACTCTTAATTATTTTATTTAGAAAGTGCCATTAATAGCTTTTTTTTGGTAAAGTTGAATCCTTACTTCCGTGTGTTGTGTTTTTTTAATGATTTTCTTAACAAAATTTCCTTAAAATATAGTTCTTTAATTCAATTAGTTATTATGCATGTATTATATAACAACAAGACTTAATATAAATAATAAATGTATCTAATTATAATTTAACTAAGGGATATTTACATTCATAACTCTGAGTAATTTCGTAATTACGTACATGACATCACGTCATCGCGAATTACACCGGGAACCCCGAATAGTGAATGTGTATCACACCCATAACCCTCCATTAGATTATCTGTTAACCCAACTAGACCATTGGGTTAATCTAATTCATGGCAATCTAACGATTATTAAAATTTCTAAAAAAACAAAAAATTACCGCCCCCTTCCTCCTCTAGCGACCCACCCCTCTCTCCCGTCGCTGCCCTCCTCCCCGACCTCCTCCGCCTCTAGGTCCTCCCGTCGCCACCCTCCTCTTCCCCGACCTCCTCCTCCTCCAAGTCTCCCAGTCGTCGCCCTCCTCCTCCACGACCTCCTCCTCCTCCAGGTCCTCCAGTCGCCACCCTCCTCTTCCTTGATCTCCTCCTCCGGTCCTCCAACCATTGCCCTCCTCCTCCCCAACCTCCTCCTCCTCCATGTCCTCCAGCCATCGCCCTCCTCCTCCCCAACCTCCTCCTCCTCCGCGTCCTCCAGTCGTCGCCCTCCTCCTCCCTAAACTCCTCCTCCTCCAAGTCCTCCAGTCGTCGTCATTCTCCTCTACGACCTATTCCTCCTCCGGGTCCTCTCGTCATCGCCCACCTCCTCCCCCAAACCTCCTCCTCCTTCCCATGTCTTCCGCCGTCGTCCACCTTCTCCCCCGACCTCCATCACAGGTCCTTCGTCGTCGCCCACCTCCTCCACCGACCTCCTCCTTCCCAGGTCCTTTGTCGTCGCCGACCTCTTCCCCCGACCTCATCCTCCTTCCCAGGTCCTCCATTGTCACCCTCCTCCTTCCCATATCCTCTGTTGTCTCCCTCCTCCTCCCCAGATCCTCCTGTCATCCCCCCTCTCCCCCCCCCCTGACATCCACGTCCTGTCCCTGTTCCCCGTTGTCGCTCACCTCATCCCCGATGGTGATGGATTTCTATGGACGAGAAGAAAGTAGATGTGAAGGAAGGGGAGTGGTAGGATTCGTAATTATCTTGAACATAACGGTTGAAAATGGATGGATTCCGTCAAAGTTAACGGAGAAAAACTGATAGGTGTTAACACATGGTCGTGTTAAGTAAAAGTTAGGCATTATTCGGGGTTCCAAGTGTAATTCACGATTATGCAGGAATATGTACATAATTACAAAATTGGTTATGGGTGGAAATACCCTTTCAATTTATTATATATGCCAAACTGTGCATTTGCAACTATTCGATATTTGATGTTGGAAATAATTAATGTGTATTTGAACCTTAAGCTCTATGTTTTTTTTATAAAAACAACCATAATGATTGTTTCATATTTGGGAATTGACTGTGTAATGATCCCAAATGAATTTAGATTTGTCTATTACTTTTCTTTTCAAACTTGATTTTGCAGTACAAGAAAATTATTTTGTATTTAAAATAGAATAATCGTATTTCACATGGATGAAATATTCATGTTTTTTTGTAGTGTATCAAATGCTCAATTTTATAGCTTATAAATGCTTTTTGTAAGTTTAGTTCCGTATAATGATTGTTTTGTATTTACAGTAAAAATGTAACTCCAGCGAGTGAAATATTGCAAGCTATTTTGTATGTTTGTGTGTGTGTGTGTATATATATATATATTGTATTATATTCTTTATTTTTGTAATTGGCACACTGCATTTTCATTGTTCCAACAAAAAATTAATAGGAGATCACATAAATGAATATGTTACGAAATACAATCTTGCATCGCAACATTTGTCATTTGCATTGAGAAGTTGTAACAATTTGATTTCTTGAGCCTGTTGGGCATTGTCAAGAATGAGTTTATTTTAGAAAGGTATGGATATGGTGGAAGAATATTACAACCTCGAATAAAAGAGGAATCCGTTACTTCCATATTTATCGCGAGTCTGTACACTTAATCAGTGGTTTTGAGAATCTAAGACGGTTATACTTAAAACTGTAGATGTTGATTGATTGAAAATCTAATGGACCACGCCATTGGCCTTCCATAGGGATGGAAGGATCACGTCCCATTGGAAGTATATCATTAATATTATTATTGCCTTTTTATAATTCATACTATTGTAAATATTTTGGATTTTTATGTTTCTTTGCATGCATAACCCCATTTATGTTAAACAGAACAAAGGTTGTATTTTCTCCTTTAGGTTTTGTATCTAATTCTGAAGATGGAAAGCCTAGTATGGAGAGGTTGAATGGAGTTACGCAAGTGCTCGTAATGGAGACAAGCCCAAGCATCGATGCACTTTTTTGGGGAAGAGCATTGGAGAATGTGTATACAATTATTGAGTATAAAGTGTATACATATATGTATGTGTGTATGTATACACGATTATATATGTATACATACATATACAAAAACATATACATATATATATATATTTGACATTATAAATATAAAAGGATGTGCATAATTGCACTCCATATATTCAGTCTCACCATACTTATAAGAAATCCTTCAGTCTCTGATGCATGTCTCTAGGCCTCAAGCATCTCATTTACTCCATCTCTAGTTTCATCAATCAACACAATATCATCGGCGAATAGCATACACCAAGATATCTCATCTTGAATGTGATTGTCAACTCGACCATAATCAAAGTAAAAAGGATTGGACTCGAAGCTGAACCTTGATTCACACCAATGTTGATGTCAAAATAGTCAATCTTCCCAGATTGTGCACTTACGTAAGATGAAGCCCTATCATACATATCTTTTATGAGATTAATGTATAGGACAGGAACTTGTCTCATCTCAAAAACTCTCCACAATATCTCACGTAGGGCAAAATCATAAGCCTTTTTCCAAATCAATAAAAATCATATGGAGATTCTTCCTTTTAACTCTATAAATCTCTATTGTTCTCAGCAAGTGGGTGGCTTCAATAGTTGAGCGACCTGGCAAGAATCCGAATTGATTTTCTTTACTTTGGAAACTTGCCTCAACCTTCTTTCGATCACACATTCCCACATTTCCATAGTGTGACTCACCAGCTGATACCTCTGTAATTTGAATGAATGTCTCTTTTGTTCTTATAAAGAGGCACCAAAATACTTCTCCTCCAATCTTTAGGCATTGTCATGCTTCGCCAAATAATATTGAATAAATTTACAAGCCAAGTCAGACCACGCTCACCTAAAACTCTGCAAACTTCTATAGGAAAGTCAACAGATACTACACCTTTCCCAAGTCTCATAACCTTCAAAGCCTCATCTACTTCCTTTCTTTGTATTCGTCTATAGCTTGCACGATTCAAGTAATTTGCACTACTAGCTAGATCTCCCAAAGTGACCTCTCTATATCCTTCCTCAAAGAAAAGCTTATGAAAATACTGCTTCCATCTAGTCCCTATATCCTTCTGAGTAAGAAGAACGTGACCATCATCCTTAACGATGTATTCCTCATGCGAGAACCAGTGCAAATTTTCAACTACATCTAGACAACAATGT
The DNA here is from genome assembly GCA_037367405.1 of Ottelia alismoides. Taxonomy (NCBI): domain Eukaryota; kingdom Viridiplantae; phylum Streptophyta; class Magnoliopsida; order Alismatales; family Hydrocharitaceae; genus Ottelia; species Ottelia alismoides. The sequence continues at coordinate 749,865 of JAZKJV010011012.1, forward strand.
AGCTGTCCTTGTCAACTTCTCATTGCATTCAGACGATGCAACACATCGCTAGTAGGGAACGTCCCAACGAAATATAAATGTTTACATAAATACATGTTGAAAAGATATGAACTGTTTTGAGACAAATTCCTAAATAGTATTATTTAAAAAGAATATTATTTCGGAATTTATTTCTCGTGCACTAGTTGTCGGCTACCTAATGTGCAACCCTCCTCAATTTACACGGGCTTGGAATTTGCCATCACCGAGTAAATTACAATCTACAATCAATCCAATATATATATATATGCATGCACATGTATAAGTGTGCGTAAAGTGTGTGTGTGTGTACGTCTACATATACATAGATATTGGTATACATATGTATGTGTATGCTTATGTATTTAAATGTATATATTTGATGTTTCTCCATGAGCATCATTGTAAAAGTTGATCGACAAGGCGAGTCGGTGGAATGGTCGACTGACTATGGACTATTCGGTCAATAGACATTCAGCAGACTACTCAGCCCGACTAGTCGGTCGGCTAGGCCGACTAATCGAGTGATTTTTGCATGGAGATGCCATATTTTAAATTTTTTGTTTTTTCAAAAGAAAGTTTATTCTAACATACATGATATTTTATTTAAATTTAATTACTTCTTTTAGTTCATTATGATACTATAGAAAATGTATAGATCCATGTAAATATAGAAGAATATATGTACAAAAAGTGATTGATATATTTCAAATGATTAAAAAATCAAAACCAACTATATGCCGACTAAATCTGATTAGATGCTCGGTCGTCGATTAATCCATAGTGACCCATTCAATCGAATACCAACTAATGATTTTTACAACCTTGGTATTGAGATGAAAAAGGGTGTGATCTCGAGATGGTGCACACTAACGTTTTAAATTTCGGGATATTTCAGTGATACTTCATCGAAAATTTTGTTTTGAGCGTCTCGGGTTATCAAAACTATTGGTTTTGATATCTCGACCAACCGGGAGAATCCTTCATTAAAAAAAATCTCACTCGGGGTGAAACGAATGAAATATAGGTCGAAACAGAGCCATTTCGATCGAGTCATTGCTACTGCTCTCTTTCTCTGATGTGTTTTTTCCCTTGGTATTCTTCCTTCACGAGATTGAGGTATTCTACTCCAAATCTTGTCAAATTTGTTGATATATGATTAAATTTTTTTGAGGATTTTTTAAACTCTCATGTTGGTATTGCATATTGCGGAGTTTTTTGATAGATTTGAATAATTGTGTGAGATATATGAAAGATAAATTTGGAGCTTTGTATTTCAGTGTGGAATCAAGATGAGTTTTCAAAGAAGAAACTCGAATCTCATGTTTATCGCTTAGAAAACAAGACTTTGAGACTTTTTATTAATTAAAATTTATTATTGATTAATTCAAAAAAATTAACCCATAAAGCTAAGCATGATTTTCATGTTTTGTGTCTCTCGTATAGTCTTTCTCGAAATTTTTCATCTCAACTCTAGATCTAAGATGTTTTACTTACAAATCGAAAGAGAAACTTATAATCTACTTTAAACATTAAGTATACGCAGCTTTATACATATTAAGCGTTAGAAAAATTATAAATATAATAAATCAAATAATTAAAACTAAAAAATAAGTAGCAAATAATTAATTGTTCTCAATGTATGCCTCATGAACAAATAGTTAATTGTTCTCATTTTATGCCTCATGAATGATTGTTCTACAATTTCTCTACAGATTTCGGTAATCATCATCATGGGTTTACATTCCGAATCGGGATCTCATGTTTATGAGGATCAGAGGGAATTTAGTGGGAACATTAGTTAGAGGTATGTCATGGCTCCTGATGGCAACAAAGCCAAATCACAATGCAACTTCTATTGGAAGAGGTTAGGAAGAGGGGGATCACGAGGCTGAACCAACATCTTGTTGGCAACAACAAGAATGTTGGCAAGTGCATGCGTTACCCCAAAGATGTAAAGGACATGGTGAAGGCTAACTTGGATGGGAAGGACAAGGTTAACGAGAGGGCTAGAAGGAATGAGCAATTCAAGGAGTCCATGTTCAATAAAGAGTTCAACATCATCTCTGAATCAGACACGACGACTTTATTTATCCTGCGGATATTCAGACTGCAGTTGAGAGGAGGGCATATAGGAGGGCAATAAATGAATCTCTGAGGATCGAGTTCGAAAGGAGAGAACTTGAATATGCATGAGGCATCTTCTATGTTGTGAATGGTAGTGGGAGTGGTTTTGAAGGTGCACCGATACCACCACCCACCAAAAAGATCCCTTCCAATCGATGCCTTCAACAGAAACCGCAGCAATACATACAATCTTGGACTAAAAAACTCAGAATATTTTTTTCTGAACAATCTTTAATATCGAATCTCGAATAAAAATTAAGAACACGAAAACCTCGAAAATCGACCCGCTCCAATACCATGTTAGAAAATAAACATGCAGAAGCGAACATGGAAAAAGGAATAAAGGAGAATAAGAACAACGGTATTTAACGTGGAATCCTACTCCGTGAGAAGCGGGATGACACCACGGGAGAAGCCCTCAAAGGGGCATATGACTCATTGTTTTTTCTCTCAATGGTTACCGGAGGTCTGGGGCTCCTTATATAGCCTCCCCAGAGCCTCCAAGTCCCACCACTGGTCGATGTGGGACTAAACACATGGATGAGTTAAATGGATCCTCTCCAAGATCCATTTACCCATCTCCCATACATATGGCGCACAACCAAATACTCCAACAACCTCTAACACCTCTGAAGCTACCATATCCTAGAAATCCTTATAGAAGGAGACTGGAAACCCGTCTGGGCTAGGTGGCCCCTCCGCATTCAAACTCCAAACAACCGACTTCAACTCCTCAATGGTTACCAACTGGACCAGGCTAGCGGCGTGCGCCTCTAAAAGCTGCGAAGCACCTAGACCAGTCCACCTCCACCGCCTACCGCAACCTCTCATCGAAAAAGCATGGAAGTGATCGGATATCGCCATGCCCATCTCTTTATCTCCGACCACCATGGTCCCGTCCACAATCACAAACCGGATCATATTATTACAACGCCTTCCGCTAGCCACTCTGTGAAAGAACGCAGTGTTCACGTCACCCTCCTTTAACCATATGTGCCTGGACCTCTGCTTCCATTCTACCAGTCGCTTTCTATTTTCTTCTGCAATCTTCTTTTAAGCCTCCGCTCTTTGAACCAGCTCGTCCATAACTAGAGGCGTGTCCTCCTCTAATCTGTCAAGTCTAAGGAGCTCCTCCTCAGTCGCCACTTTGACCACTCGTCTAGCCTCTCTAGATTCCTTCTTAAATGTACAGAGCCTGACGCGTAAAGGCGTTAACTTCTGAGCGAATCTTGAAACAACGAATTCTGATACAACTGAGGAGGACAATGAGACGAAACCAGATCCATTAAAGTCTCCTCCAAAAGCCACGTCCTCTCGTACCTAAAGAAACCCCTCGGTTGGGAGGTCTCCCCAGAGTTCCGCATCAATGGAGAATGGTCCGACCGCGTTCAATCCCTACCTATAACAAATGCCAACGGGAATAGTTCCAGGAGCCCAGTTGAAGCCAAGAATCGATCAATGCGGGAGCAGGATCCAGAACTCCGCCAAGTGTACTTTAAGTCAGCAACGTCCAAAACCTCCAACTCCAAAGAATCTACCGTTTCTGCAAACTCTGCCGACCTGGGGTCCTGACCCCCACGCAGCCCCGGACGATCAGAAGAGAGGAGTATAACATTGAAATCTCCACTAATTAATCACGCACATTCAGGAAAACCATTTCTCACCTCCCGCAACTCCGTCCAAAGATGTTGCCTCAAAGCGGGCTGGCACAGCCCGCACACACAGGAGAAAGCGAAAATCGCACTAAAGTGAAGACACTCCAATAACACCGTGAGAACGTACGTCCCCCTCAACTTAGTCTTGAAAACGAACCTGGAGTCTTTCCAGGCAATAATCATCCCGCCTGGCGAGCCCATAGCATCACTTGATCTGTAACTACTCATCGAGCCCATCTCAAAAGAGAGCCAGATTATATCCGAAATTAAGTCTAACTTTGTTTCTTGCAACATAATAACATCGCAGCCCCACTCAATGAATCTCGAGCCCAAGATCTTCCTCTTATCAGCGTCACCCAAACCCCTAATGTTACATGACAGGATATTCATTTATGAGCAATGGTATTTCCCCAAAGGCGGACCACCCCCTCCAGCGATGCGACCTGAGCCTGTCGATCTAACACAGGAGGAGGATCACTCTGTTGACGTTTAGGTCGTTGCCTCCTTTTGTATCTCTTCCCGACCTTCCTGTCCCCCATGGACCCACCAGCAATAATCGCATCCTCCCTCTATTAATTCCGAGCCGTGATGGGTTGGCCCATAGCAACCCTACCCAATTCCTGGTCGGGTACCGCAGGCTGTGAAGAGCAGAGAAGAGCAGGCTGGGAAGAGTCGCAAAGAGCAGTGCTTTCAGCCTCCGTAGAGAGCCCAAAGACTTCCCCGCACGAGCTCGCGGATCTCTTTGTTCCCTCCCTGAAGCACTCTCGAAAAACGAGCTCAAGCATCGGACTCCCCGGCAGTAATCGGTCATCAAACACGAATTGGGTCACCACCGGACCCGCAGACCCGGGAGATACAAAGAAAGAACCCACCTACGAAACCCGCTCGCCAAGGTTTAATTCCAAAGCCCGAAAAAAAGGCGAGAATACCGGGCATCGCTCTGCCTTCAAAGGGGAGAGCCCGACCATCGCAGATGGTGCTTCCTCGAAAAACGCATCTTTAGCCATCTGAACCGGCGCGAATTAATCTTTCTTGAACGTATCCTCAGAAACAGCGAATTCATCCAAACGAAATGGTTGGAGCGGGCCCCGCATGGGATGAGAACCGGCTTCTCCCATCCCATCAATGGAATAGAAACCGTCACCAGCAGCCCCCTGACCGGAAAGGGAGCCGTCTCCGACCTCCGGCTGCAGCGACGACGACGCTGGGTCAAGAAATGAAATATGCGGTTGAAAAGTGAAGCGACCGATTATGAGCTCCGCCAAAGCAATCGGTCCTGCATCGAATGGGCAGTCCATAACTAGTAAGGTAACTTCAGGGTCTGATCCCGGCTTTGTTCCGTCGGTCAGGACCTTCACCACCGAGCCCACATGCCGCAACGGTGGCCCAAAGCATGCCACCGAGCTCGAGAGAAACAGTAACCCCCTCACCTGCGTCACCCGCCTTACCGGGCGATCAACCACCCCATCAGCAAAACGAGGATTTCTCCAATGAAGATCACCTACATCGCTCGATGACAAGAGCTGCAGCCTCAGATGCTCCGACAACTCGCCAACACAACATCTCCTCCCATCGAGATCCGCCACGTCGCCCGTGAACTCACCTCCAAACTACTACGTGAGCTCCATCCAAACAGCCGACGTCGATAAGGACTCCATAAACCAGGAACCAACCACGAAGCCACACCTCTGAACCGCTTCAGAGCCCCCTACAATCGATGCATAGAACCTCGCTCCCCTGACGATGCCAGACCAGGCACCAAGATGGACCGTCGACGAAGAGTCTGATGACCCCCTTGTCTCGCGCATGACACTATCTCGTAGAAGCCTACAAGGGTGGCGACGATGACCGAAACGCCCGCAGGCAAAGCATAGTGGGGGAGATAAGCAGGACGAGGCCATGTGTCGTCCCTCCCCACATCTGAAGCACCTCCTTCCTTGTTTCCTATGCGACACGACCGTCCACCCACGACCCACCCTCTTCCTCGGACCCCCTCCTGCCACTCTTCCCTCCAACGAGCTCACTCACCTCTGCTTCCGGACATCCTCTGGCCTCCAAATGTCGTTTCTAAGCGGTCGCCCCCGCTCGGATCTGCCACCGAAGACCATCCCTCTTCCGCCGCTCCACCTGACTTCGCCAAAAAAACCCATTGACTCTGCTTCTTTTCATCATTGTGGTTGATGTTCTTGCGGTGATGATGAGGATGGTGACGAGTGGGGATGGTGTTCGGGCAATAGGAGGGAGGAGATATCCATTCCGCTATTGTTGTATGTTGATGATACTATTCTATTCCTAGAGGCTGAAGAGGAGAAGATACAGTGGACATCGCTTATTATGGACATCTTTGGGGACATATCGGGACTTCAGATCAATAGAGATAAATCAGTGGTGGATCCCTTTGGTCTCTCAGAGCGAGAGGTGCAAAGCACGTCTGCGGTGTTGGGGTGCCCAACGGTCGTATTGCCAATCACATATATGGGATTACCGTTGGTGGCAGGGAGGCCTAAATCTAGGGACTGTGGAGCTCTTCTGGAGAGATTGGAGGGAAGGTTAGTGGGATGGAAGGCTAGAATGCTTTCGAGGGGTGGGAAGATGATTCTCCTGAAACATGTTCTTTCGGTCATTCCAATCTTCTTATGCTCTACGAAGTCGTTGCCTGTGGGGGTGCGTACGAGGATTGAGACATTAATGAGAAGGTTTTTTTGGTCGGATGGGAGGCAGACTAGGAAGGGTGTCCATCTGGTTGATTGGGGTAGGGTGAAGGCATCAAAGAAGAATCACGGGTAGGGGGGTTCTGCGGGTGGGTAAAATGAACAAGGCATTCATGGCGAAGTGGGTGATGCACCTCTGGGGGGAAGTCAGAGGACCTAGTCTGCAGGCTGCTAAAGAAGATATATGAGATATCCATGTCGTTGGAGGTCACCATGGGGCGTCCACCGTCATCTTTGTGGAATGGAATTACACAGGTGGTCCCAGACTTGGCGGTTAAGTTGAGACCCATACTTGGGAATGGAGCAGGATTTTAGTATTGGTGGGACAATTGGACAAGAGAGGGGGCGGTGGGTGAGTGTTACCCACACCTTTAGCTGTTGGCGGGTGACAAGGAGGAGGTGGTGCAGATGGTGTGGGAACATGGATCGTGGTCTTTAGTTTTCTCTTCGGAGTCGTCTGATCAAAGGGTAAAGGATTTCTTGGCTCTACATATAGAGCTGGCGCAGTTTGAGGGACCGACGAGTGGAAGAGATTATTATATACGAGGAGACGAGAAATTTTCAGTGAAGAAGGCTTATCAATTCTTCGTGGAGGACAAGGAGGATGTGGAGGAGGAGGTTGGTGTGGACGCACGAATGATATGGAGAAGCACGGTACCGAACCGAATCGAGAGTTTTCTTTGGTTGTTCAGGCTTGGCAGGATTCTCACCAAAGGGTACATGGGGTAGTTGGTGGGAGTGGAGGATGTTGCATGCGATAGATGTGAATTGGCGGTGGAAGAGATGAAGCATTTGTTTTTCTCGTGTCCTTCCTCGGATCAGGTGTGGAGCAGGATGAACATTTCCTAGCTTGTAGGCAGGATTGTTAAAGCTTCTGGAGAGATATTAGATCAGTGTGGGGGTACGGTCACGAAGACAACACGTAGCCTTTTGCATTGGTTTGGGCTATATGGTATGTCAAGAACGGCGTCATTTTTGGGGAGGCATACTTTTTATACTGATAATGTAATTGAACACTGTAGGGCGAAGTGTACAACATGGAAAATGTAACTCAATGTAATTTTTAAGTTGTAATATATGTACACAATACATGCCTTGTGAAGTGGATTCCATCTTGGGATGCCACCCCTTTCCTTTTTCAAAAAATAAAACAAGAATTTTATAATTTTCAATATCTAATCTTACAGTTGGACGGAACCTTTTCCCTTCTACCCCCATTTTAAAGAAGTACTCAGCCGCAGACGCCAACTTAGGAACCTGCAAAAGTTAACTACAAAAATCAGGTTTACTGAAATCTTGCAGATGACCCGTTGAGGGTTATGCACCCAAAAAAATTTACATACACGTAAAAAAAATGCTTACCTCTGCAACCACCATATCCCGTAATCTGTGAGCAATATTCGATAGCTCATCGGCAACTAAAGAAAAAGGATCCAATGGTTCCTGAGCAGACAATAAAATAGGAAACTGAACACCAATGCAAAAATAGTGAAAACGGCAGGAAATAATTGTTCATGTGGCAAATACAACAAAAACTAAGAAGTGGGAACGTGTGGGGTGTGGGGGAGGGTGTTGGACACCGGGTATAGTATCGGTGGGACCCCATCTGATGTCTATGGTGCTGTGAACCTGCGGAGCCAATCATCCCCGAGTCTCTTACCTGAAGTGTGGAGGCGTATTGGCGTATTTGCGCCTAGCCTAAGTTACTCCAATATGTTATTCAGTAATTAGCAGCATTTAGAAAGTATAGATATATCAAAATATCCTGGTCTTGATAGTTTGCTGCAGAAATGGTTCTTTCACAGATCAGAAATGGTTAAAGCTAGATTAAGAAGCACATTTTACAATATATTCTTGAAATTTTATAGACGTTTCTTATTAGACACATGCATGACTGCCAGAAATCTCACATGTTTAGGAATTAGCTTATTTCTAATTTGGAACTCGAAGGCTCAGAGAGTCAGAGCTACGTTTTTGTCAACCTATTATATTGAAAATGTTAATGCAATATGATAGCAATTAAAAAAGTAACGAGTTATTATATGTCATTTGATCCTAATAAAGAAAAAAATATTTAAAATGTTGTATATAACTACAGTGCCTTAATGTGATATTCAGAATGGTATGAAAATGGACCTTCTCACTAACTTGTCTTATTTTCGACTATTTTGAAATCAAAATTTTTGCCCAAGTCTAATCCATTTAGTATTTTTTCAATAAATGTGAAGCTTACGCATCGCCACTTCGATGATTACTCCCTGCCTAAATGAGAGGGAAACTGTCACATTTCACGAAACGTTTTCTAAAACCTTACCATTGGGTCAAGACTTATAAGCCATATTCGTGGGAGTATTCGATAGACCAAAGGGGACTTTAAGGATTCCCAAACCCATGAGGCGCTGAGAGTGTGCATCCACTGACACCTCATTCGGATTCTTTTATTGCACCATAAAATGCGAGGGAGACTAGTTGACATGTTGCTTATGAGCAAGTGGGAGGCTAACTTTGGCAGTGCATGTCCTATGTATGGTAGAGAAGAGGATGCAAAGCACCTTCACATGTACGGATGTTTTTTTAATCAAAAAGGGGGAACCAGTTTGGAGGAGTCCGCCCCAAAATATAATAAAAGGCAAACATAATAGAGGAACTTACAGAAGCCAGGTCTCAACAAGAGATCTAGCAAGATGAGTTGCATTATCAATACAAAACATGTCAGAACGGGAAATGTTCCCATTGTGTGAAGCCAGATCGCCAGATGTCGGCAATAGGGTGCAATAGTTCTGCCATGCATCTGAATTGGTTGGTTGCCAGAGAGCTCCAAAAGCTGGTGTGGGAAGATAGATCCTCCCAATGTATGTCCAAATCCTTCCAGATTTCATAGACGTATGTGCAAGAGTAAAACATATGATACAAGTCCTCGTTCATACCACCACACATAGAGCATATGGTGTCAAGCCCCGAGAAGAAGCTAGATCTTTTTGCCTTTGTAAATAACAGCTCGAGGATGTAGAACCGCAAAAAATGTTAAACATTCATTGGTGCACCCAAAAATGCACGAAGGGTACCGTACAATCCTCCTGAGAGTTGCTGCAATACGTTCGAATGGAGCTTCAGAATGCACGGCAATTCTCCTTCCTAAGCCACGGAGTTCTAGCACACTTCCAGGTATTCATCGAGTTTCCACATCTGATAAAAAGATGATCCATATCCTCAACGTCATCGTCGCATCTCAAGTTAGAAATGTTTATTCTCTTTTCAATCCCTATCTTATGCCTTTCATCCAAGTTCCTTACAATCGGCATAAGAGAAAGATGCATCCTTGATAAGGAGATTCGTATGGTCCTCCACGAGTAATTCATCATGAATTCCTCTGGTTGATTAGGGAATAGCTAGTATGCAGAATAGCAATGGTGGACTTGGTATTCTTAGCTTAAAGGAGATGAATATGACTCTCCTTTCCAAGTGGAATTACCACATCTAGAATGGAAGGTCGGATTTTACTGTCTCCTTTTGCAATAGATCTATGGCACCTTGCTTAGTTAACCCAAATCGCCATCAACATTCTAGAGGGGTATTTCTTCAGTTTTTCATGTTCGCATAACATCATTGCAACCACTTTTTTATTATAGGTGCGGCTTTAGCTTCTAGCGTGATGACTGAACAGAGGGTGGATCTCTGTATTTGTGTTTCCCGAAACTGTTTACTCTGTTGGACTAAGAGATTCTGGTTGCTGGCTGAAATTTCACACCCGGTCTCTTTGATCAGAAACTAGAGGAATTCGTATCTTTTACGGGTTCTTTGGTAGGTCATGATTCATCAACTTCTGGCAGACATCAATGGACCCGGTTTAATGGTAGTTTTTCTGTTAAGAAAGCCTATAAGGACATTCATGGCAAGGTGACGTTTGACCCAGGAGGGTGCAACTCATGCTGCAGAAGGAATTGAAATGGAAGGTCCGAAAAAAGGGTCAAGTGTTTGTATGGCTCCCAAGATGTTAGAGATTGCATGCCATGCTAGGCTCTTCCAAGGCAAAATGCTTCTTGCATGTGCTGCTCGACTGAGATGGAAGATATGGCCCATCTTTTCTTTTAGTAGGGTGGGGGGTGATGGAATCTATAGGCTCAGAATGTAGGGGATTCGAAAGGATTAATATGGTGTATCTTGCTTTCACGCAGATGCTGTGATTGGCTAGAAATAGGATGATCTTCCATCAGTAAATATTGTATGCAGAGATCGTTGTTAAACATAATAGGGACGGTGTCTTTTACAGGTTACGACCTTTTCTCTCTAATGAGACTATGTCAATGAGGCTTACGCCTCACATGTTGGAGGTGATACGCAGGCAGTGACTTGATAAAATAGCAATGAGGCGTCACCTCAATTCTTGTAGAGAATATGAATATGTTCAAAAGAAGAAATTATGTTTTTATACCTTATTTACGTTATATTTTAGAAAGTTAGGAAGAACTAACTTTTTTCAAAACACTTGACTACCACACAAATTTTAAGATTATTGATAGCACTTTATAGACCATTAGATCCATCTTCAATCAATGGTTAGGATTTGATATATTCATGATTATATCATAGTTATTGTGGTTCTCTACTTTCACGATAACAACAACAAAGACTTTTCCCTCATTGACTAGGGCCGGCTACATGGATTCTTTGCCTCCATTCAGATTTATCATAGGTCATTCTCGGGTTGAGATCAAAAAAAACTAAAATCAATTTGTATAGTCTCATTCTAACACTTCTTGGGCCTTCCTCATCCTCTCTTAGCCGACTCAACATCCCAAAACTCACATCGCCTCACATGTGCATCAGCTGACCTCCTTTGCAAACGACCAAACCACCTTAAGCAATTTTCTCGTATCTTATCCTCGATCTGAGCTACACCAACTTTCCTACCGAATGCGTCATTCCGAATCCGATCTTTACATATGTGTCCACACATACACTTTAGCATTTCATTTCGGTTACTGCCATTCTCTGCACTGATGATATTGTGTCGATTGATGAGGCTAGAGATGAAGTAAATGAGAAGCTTGAGGTATGGAGACATGCATTGGAGACTAAAGGATTTCTTATTAGTAGGGGTAAGACTGAATATATGGAGTGCACTTTGATGGAAGCAGCGGTGAAAGAATTAAGTGAAGGATTACGGGTAAAATCCTCAAGCGCATCACGGAAGCGTGATGATCGCATCATATGCGATCGGGAGCGACTAGTCGCACTAGTTGCTCGATGCAGCGGAAATTAAAATTTTCATGTGGCGAAATCACATGATCCAAGAACGCTACTCGGATCGTTTCGTCTAAACCACAAACAAGTAATAGGATTACCCCTTGAAGCGTGGTTGCGATCAAGTCTCTAAACCAAGAGACCTCCTATCTCAAGTCCGATTCGACGGAGGAGACGCTTGCGAGCGCGGGGATGAATCGCGTGCTCCTTGCAATCCATGTTGATGATCCAAGCGGCGGATCTCTTGTCTCGTCACATGAGATCCAACATCTTCTTTACGAGCGAGACGCACCGAAGGAGATGGAGATCCACGAGTAGATGATCCGGCAGCATAACGACGATGCTGCGTCGATGACGACTCTCACAATGGCTCCATGGTGGACGGCCATTATAAGAGAGAGAGAGAGAGGCTTGGCGTATGGAGAGAAGAGAGAGAGAGAGCACTCATTAATCATATTGTGTAGAAGAGCAAGGGGTGCCTCTTCTTATATAGGGTTTTGGGAGTCTAAAGATCCCAATCCATGGAAAACACACAATCAATGGTTGAGATTGATTTGTGTTTCTTTCAATAGCTATGATCTTGTTGTAAAAATACAACAACAATTAATTTAATTTAATTTAATTTAATTTATAACTTAGCCATGGCCGGTCCCAAGCCCGGGTAAATGAGGAGGGTTGCGCGTTAGGTAGCCGACAGCCAGCGCAGGAGAGATAAATTTGTAAATAGTATTCTTAATTTCTTTTAAGAACACTATTTATGAATTTATCTCGAAATCGTTCGGATCTTTTAAACATGGATTTAAGCAAACATACAGATTTCGTTGGGGCGTTCCCTACTTGCGACGCGTTGCATCGCCCGAATGCAATGAAAAATTGACAAGGGCCGCTACATCGCAGCCTGGATGTAGTTCAAAATTTACAAGGGTTCTCGCATTAAGAACGCATGCGGGTAAATAAGCTAGTTCCACTGCATCACCGCCCGGATGCAGTCCAAATTTTACAAGGGTTCTCGCATAATGGACGCATGCGAGTAAAGAAGTTAGTCCAAAAGAGATTACAAAGGAAGTTACGGATTGGTAGTTAGAATATCGGTACTTTAACTGGAAAGTTGATGGAGATAGTGGATACAATGGAAAGAAGGAAGATTCATATACGATGGAATGGCAGAGCTGGATGAGGTGGGGGTCGACATGGGGATGATTTGGAGATGCAAGGTGCCGAATCGGATTAAGGTGTTCCTTTGGTTGTTCAGACTGAGGAGGGTTCTCTCGAAAGACCGTCGAGGTATATTGCTGGGCATGGAGGATGTTTCTTGCGACCGATGTGGTGCGGCAGTGGAGGATGCAGACCACTTGTTCTTTGCCTGTCAATATTCAGCGGAGGTGTGGGACAGGGCCAATGTTGCGTGGCTGGAAATTCGAGATTGCTCTACTTTTTGGAGGAGTGTGAGATTGGTTAGTGGTGTTGGGCATGAAGACAGCTCGTTTCCGTTTATTGTGGTCTGGGCCATCTGGCGAGCTAGGAATGAACTCATCTTTCGAGGCCAATTATTTTATTCTGATAATGTGATCGAGCATTGTAGGGCGATGTGCGCTTCATGGCAGATGTAGCATGATGTAAATTTTTATATCCTATAATTTAATATAAATATATTCTGAGGTGGTTCCCTGCTTGGGACGTCACCCTTTCAGTATTCAAAAAAAAATATATATTATGTCTTCAAGAGACTAAAGGGGTTGGAGAGAAAGCAAGGGAGATCGAGAAGACAGGCTTTAAACTTTGGTATTCAGGTAAAGATAAAGGCAGAAACGGTGTTGGAGTGGTTGTTCATAAAGATTTGAAGGATTGTGTGGTTGAGGTGCAAAGATTTGGGGATCGGATTATTTTGCTAAAGTTGGTGCTTGAAGAAGAAATACTGAATATCATCTCAGTTTATGCACCACAAATTGGTTTAGATGAAAGGACTAAACAAGCTTTTTGGGAGGATATGGATAAGATTTTACAAGGAATCCCACAAAGAGAGATGGTTTGTATAGGTGGAGATCTTAATGGACATGTGGGAAAAGATGTTTCAGGGTATGCAAGTGTGCATGGAGGACATGGTTTCGGGGATAGAAACGAAGAGGGAAAAGTCATTCTGGATTTTGTAACTGCTTATGATCTTTTCATAGCAAACACTCTTTTCAAGAAGAGGGAGGAGCATTTAATTACTTATAAGAGTGGCTCAACTAAAACACAGATCGATTACTTTGCGTTGAGGAGAAGAGATCGGTTATGTTGCAAAGATTGCAGAGTAATCCCTGGAGAGAGTTTGACAACCCAACATCGCTTGTTAGTCTTGGATTTACAAATAAAAGGGCTGGTAAAGAAAAGGAAGGTTCCTAAGATCACTAGAACTAGGTGGTGGAATCTTCCGCTGAAGCAATCAAGCTTCAGGGAGAAGGTTCTAGAAGACTTATCTTGGGATTGTAGCGGTAGTGCAAACGAGATGTGGGAGGCAGTAACATCTTGTATCCGAAAGGTAGCCAAAGAGATGCTAGGCGAGTCAAAAGGAGGAGCTCCGGGTCAAAAGGAGGCTTGGTGGTAGAGTGAAGGGGTGCAAGAGAAGCTAAAAATTAAAAGAGCTTGCTTTAAAGCTATGTCTAAGGATAGAACAGAGAAAACTGTCACAGACTATAAAATAGTGAAGAAGAAAGCAAAGAAGGCTGTAAGCGAAGCTAAGTCAAAAGCTTATGAGGTTTTGTATAAAAATCTCAACTCTAAGGAGGGCCAGAAGGATATATTCAGGTTGGCCAAAGCAAGAGAAAGAAAGACCAAAGACCTTTCTCAAGTGAGATGCATTAAGGACGAGGAAGGTCACGTGCTTGTTACTCAGAAGGATATAGGGACTAGATGGGAGCAATACTTCCATAAACTTTTCATTGGAGAAGGAAATAGAGAGATCACTTTGGGTGATCTAGCTAGTAGTGAAAGTTACTTGAATCGTGCATGCTATAGACGAATACAAAGAAAAGAAGTAGAGGAGGCTTTGAAGGTTATGAGACCTGGGAAAGGCGTTGGACCTAATGACATCCCTGTAGAAGTATGGAAAGTTTTAGGTGAGCGTGGTTTTGACTTGGCTTACGAATCTATTCAATGTTATTTGGCGAAGCAAGAAAATGCCTGAAGATTGGAGGAGGAGTATCGTGGTGCCTCTTTATAAGAACAAAGGAGACATTCAAAATTGTTCAAATTACAGAGGTATCAAGCTGATGAGTCACACTATGAAAATTTGGGAACGTGTGATCGAAAGAAGGTTGAGACAAGTTTCCCAAATAAAAGAAAACCAATTCGGATTCATGCCAGGTCGCTCAACTATTGAAGCCATCCATTTGCTGAGGAGAACAATGGAGATCTATAGAGCTAAAAGGAAGAATCTCCATATGATCTTTATGGATTTGGAGAAGGCTTATGATTCCGTCCCACGAGAGATACTGTGGAGAGTTTTGGAGAAGAGACAAGTACCTGTCCTATACATTAATCTCATAAAGGATATGTATGATAGGGCTTTATCTTGTGTACGGACCCCGACGGGGAAGACTGACTATTTTGATATCAACATTGGTTTACATCAAGGTTCAGCTTTGAGTCCATTTCTTTTTACTTTGATTATGGACGAGTTGACAAGTCACATTCAGGATGAGTTACCTTGGTGTATGTTATTTGTTGATGATATTGTGCTGATTGACGAGACTAGAGATGGAGTAAATGAGAAGCTTGAGGTTTGGAGACTTGCATTGGAGACTAAAGGTTTTCGTATAAGTAGGGCTAAGACGGAATATATGGAATGCACCTTTGATGGAAGCAATGGTGAAGGAATCGAGGTGAAGATTGGTGACGATAACATTCAGAAGAGAGATTTTTTTTAGATATCTGGGATCTATTTTGCAACATGATGGGGAAATTGATGGAGATGTTACTAATAGAATAAATGCAGGCTGGCTAAAGTGGAGAGGAGCCTCCGCTGTTCTCTGTGATAAGAAAATTCCTTTAAAAATTAAAGGAAAGTTTTACAAAGCAGCCGTGAGACCTGCTATGCTTTATGGTTCTGAATGTTAGCCTGTGAACCATAGAGATGTGCAGAGAATGGTTGTAGCAGAAATGAAAATGCTAAGATGGATGTGTGGACATACACGTAAAGATCGGATTCGGAATGATGCAATCAGAAAGAAAGTTGGTGTAGCTCCGATCGAGGATAAGATGCGAGAAAACCGCTTAAGATGGTTTGGTCATTTGCAAAGGTCAACTGATGCACCGGTTAGGAGATGCGAGTGGTGGGATGTTGAGCCGGCTAAGAGAGGGCGAGGACGGCCCAAGAAGTGTTGGAAAGAGACTATACGAAGGGATCTTAGTTTTTTGGATATAAGTCCAAGATTGACCCAAGATAGATCTGAATGGAGGTGAAGAATCCATGTAGCCGACCCTACTTAATTGTGGGAAAAGGCTTTGTTGTTGTTGTTGTAATTTAATTTAATTTATATCGATAAATCAATATATTTAAATTCAAATCAAATCAATTAATTATCCTTGGAGATAATGAGGAGATAAACTATATCCCCAAAAAAGGGGGGACGGCTACCACCATCTCATGAGATCTCATTATCTCATGAGATCTCATTATCTCATGAGATACCATTATCTCATGATATCTCCATGATTTACAACAACAATTGTTGTAAATTATTTCACAATAATTCATAATTATCTTGTGAAATATTGCAATCGTGCCATTGGAAAAATGTGAATCACATTCACATCCCAAAACAAAATGTAAATTATATTTTAATTAATCATCCAATGTAAATCCAATTCACATCAACAATTAATTAACAAATTTAAATCACAATATGTTCTCTCTAATATATTATAAATCACATTTATAATATATATGATTAATATGAATAGTTCTATCCACATTATTCATTCCCATCATAATTAAATCACATTTAATCATCTTGGATCTCTTTTCTCATGTGCCCAAATAACATGAATCACATTCACATTATTCACGTCTTTTGATAATTAAACCACATTTAATTATCTTAGATATCTCTCCTTATAATATGAATCAAATTCATATTATCCATGATAATTAAATCACATTTAATTATCAATTTTCTCGATGCTTGGATACATATATCAACAATGAAATTATCCATGAACTCTTTCAAGGATAATGCGCTTTCTCCGCGGATACTTGGAGATAAGGACGGGGCGACTGTATTGTTCCACATATAGTGACTTGGATATTGAGATCACATCTCGAATCCAGATCTCGGGCCTCCCATAGATGCTTGATTAAATCAAGACCGCAAATCTAATCTTCTCATTGCATCTGAATCACATTGAGATCAATGTCCAACATTTGGACCAAGATCATATTACTTCTCTATTGAAAGGAGTCACTAAAATCCAGACCCGTTTCATCACTCCCTAGGAATGGAAGCGTGATGGTTATACAATCGTTTATGATCACATCACCCTCAGGTATTCTCAATACCTATACATCCTGCATATTGGAAAACTCAGAATAAACCCGAAGTATTAAATCAACTTTACATTGTCTACTTTAGGGTTCTATCAGTAAGTTTCTCATTTGATCATTGGGAGTCGGTATGGATCATATACTTTCCCAGTGTTGTAAAAGTCACCCGACTGGTCTGACTAGTAGGTCCGACTAGTCTAGTCAGCGGGGTAGCCGACTGAATACCGACCAATTCCTACTAGGCACACCAGTCAGCCATTTTTTGCTTTTTTTATGTTTTGATTTTTTTAAAAGAAAACTTATTAGATATGCTTTATGTTTTATTTAAATTCAATTATTTCTTTTGTTTCATTATGAAACTATAAAAATATACAAAATCTATGTAAATATATGTATAACAATGAGTTAAATATTTAAAACAATAAAAAAATTCAAAGCCGATTAAAGTCTGATTAACTCTGACTAGTCGTCCGAATGAAGATTAATCCTTAGTCAATGACCCAACCGACTGAGTACCGACTACCGACTTTTGCAACCTTATACTTTCCAAAAGCATATATCATACCCAGGTGTTGTTCATATATTTTCCAAAAGTATATATCAAACCTAAAATTCAGTCAAGCTTCTAAAGCGAGACGACCGTGCACGGAATTTGATTCTTCCCAATATCTCATGAGTGAGCTCATGTCTTCCAGTTCAGTAATGAACCTGTATGATCCCTTTGAGAGATCGTACTACTCATATGCCCTTGCATGCACACCAGCGCACCGATGTATAGACCTTGGTTAGGTCATCAACCTATTGGTTTGTCAAATGTACATACTCAGACATATAGTAACACATCTGTCTCCGGTCAGAGTATGTGTGGATGTATCGTGACAGCATACGATATAGGACTTTGGTTATCTCGATCTCATTAAGTCTACTCTTTGATCTAACTGATCTGACACCTCCGAATCTTTATTCCTATGCAGAGGACCTGCATCAAGAGGTCGGTCAGACATCAGCCTATGTGAGAAAAGATTGCCATCTCCTACTCAGGCTGGAGATCATCTCTTAAAAATCATTTGACGGTGCTTGATAAGTCATCAATCTAACCCTTTAGATATTCATCCAAGCACCAGCCTCTATGATTCAATTATTGAATCAACAACTGTATGATTATTAAGATGGCCATGTTACATAACCCTAATTGTACTAAGGGACCTATTATGCAAATTATTTATTCTTCATTTCAGATCAGGGAATGATACTCGCAATAACATTTATTGCATAATGGCTCGTCGTGGGCTCGCATGTCCAACATTAAGGTGAAGATTGGCGACGATAACATTCAGAAGAGAGATTCTTTTAGACACGTAGGATTTGTTTTACAATATGGTAGGGAAATTGATGGAGATGTTACTAATATAGTAAATGCGGGCTGGCTAGAGTGGAGAAGAGCCTCTACTGTTCTCTGTGATAAGAAAATTCATTTGAAAATCAAAGGAAAGTTTTACAAAGCAGTCGCGACACCTACTATGCTCTATGGATCTGAATGTTGGCCTGTGAACTATAGACAATAACGTACACCAAGGTATATCATCCTTAATATGACTAGTCAACTCGTCCATAATCAAAGTAAAAAAGGAATGGACTCAAAGTTGAACCTTGATGCAGACCAATGTTAATGTCAAAATAGTAAGTCTTCGCAGATTGTACTCTTACACAAGATGAAGCCCTATCATAAATATCTTTGATGAGGTTGATGTATAGGACGTCTACTTGTCTTTTTTCCAAAACTCTCCACAATATCTCCCGTGTGACAAAATCATAGGCCTTCTCCAAATCAATAAAAATCATATAAATGTTCTTCCTTTTAGCTATATAAATCTCTGTTGTTCTCCTCGACAAGTGGATGGCCTCAATAGTTGAGCGACCTAGTATAAATCCGAATTGGTTTTCGTTTACTTTGGAAATTTTCCTCAACCTTCTTTCGATCACACGTTCTCAAATTTTCATAATGTGACTCACCAGCTTGATACCTTTGTAATTGAAAATTTTTAAATGTCTCCTTCATTCTTATAAAGAGACAACATGTTGCTTCTTCTCCAATCTTCAGGCACTTTCTCCCTTCGCCAAATAAAATTGAATAAATTTGTAAGCTAAGTCAAACCATGCTCACGTAAAACTCTCCAAACTTCTATAGGAATGTTATCAGGTCCTACACCTTTCCCAGGTATCATAACCATCAAAGCCTCTTCTACTTTCTTCCTTTGTATTCATCTATAGCTTCACGATTCAAGTAACTTTCGCTGCTAACTAGATCTCCCAAAGTAATCCCTCTATTTCCTACCCTAATGAAAATCTAACAGAAGTACTACTTCCATCTAGTCTATATATCCTTCTGAGTAACAAGTACGTGACATTCCTCATCCTTAATGCATCTCACTTGAGAAAGGTCTTTGGTCTTTCTTTCTCTTACTTTAGCCAAACTGTTATATCCTTCTAGCCCTCCTTAAAGTCAAGATTTTTTGTACAAAACTTCATAAACTTTTGACTTAGCTTCGTTAACAGCCTTCTTTGCTTCCTTCTTCGTTGGTTTTGTAGCTCGTGATAGTTTCATATATTTTATCCTTAGACATAACTTTAAAGCATATTATTTTAATTTTGAACCCCTCCACTCCACCACCAATCCTAATTTTGGCATGAAGCTCCATTCTTTGACTCGTCTAGCATCTCTTTGGCTACCCTTCGGATACAAGATGCTACCGCCTCCTACATTTTGTTTGCACTTCCGTTCCAATCCCAAGATAAGTCTTCTAAAACCTTCTCCCTGAAGTTTGATTGCTTCAATAGAAGATTCCACCAACTAGTTCTAGTAATCTTGGAAACCTTCTTTTTCTTTACCAGTCCTTTTATTTGCAAATCCATGACTAACAAGCAATATTCGGTGATCAAACTCTCTCCTGGGATTACTTTGCAGTCATTGCAATACAACTGACCTCTTAAACGCAAAGTACTATATCTGCGTTTTAGTCGGACCACTCTTATAAGTAATTAAATGCTCCTCCCTCTACTTGAAGAGAGTGTTTGCTATGAAAAGATCATAACCCGTTACAAAATCCAGAATGACTTTTCCATCTTTATTTCTATCCCCGAAGACATGTTCTCCATGAACATTAACATACCCTGAAGCATCCTTTCCTACATGTCGGTTAAGATCTCCACCTAAGCAAATCATTTCTTTTTGTGGGATTCCTTGTATAATCGTATCCAAATACTCCCAAACAGCTTATAATCATTTCATATAAACCAATTTGCAGTGCATAAACTGATATGACATTCAGAATTTCTTCTTCGAGCGCCACTTTTAGCAAAATAATCCAATCCCCGAATCTTTGCACCTCAGCCACACAATCCTTCAAATCTTTATGAACAATCACTCCAACACCATTTCTGACCTTATCTTTTATTGAATACCAAAGTTTAAAGCCTATCTTCTAGATCTCCCTTGTTTTCTCTCCAACACATTTTGTCTCTTGGAGACATAGTATCTGAATCTTCCTTCTTTCCATCGTATCTACTATCTCTATCGATTTGCTAGTCAAAGTACCAATATTCCAACTACATATCCGTAACTTCCTTTGCAACCTCTTTTAGGCAAACTTCTTTACTCATGTACATCCATCATGCGAGAACCCTTGCAAAGTTCGGACTGCATCCAGGTGGCAATGCAGCGGAACTGGCTTATTTACTCACATGTGTTCCTCATGCGAGAGCCCTTGCAAAATCTAGACTACATCCGGGCAGCGATGTAGCGGTCCTTGCCAACTTCTCATTGCATTTGGGTGATGCAATGTGTGCTCCTACTAAATCTAAATGTTTTCTTAAATCCATGTTGAAAAGATCTGAATTGTTTTGAAACAAACTCCTAAATAGTATTCTTAAAAAAAAATATTATTTAGGAATTGTCTCTCTTGAACTAGATGTCGGCTACCTAACGTACAATCCTCCTCAATTTACCCGAGCTTAGAATCGACCATGACTGAGTTAAGCCATAAACCCCAACTATCCTTTCAATAAAAAAATAATAGTGTGGTTCTCAAGAAACATCATCATCTCTTTCACCTCCTATGTAAAAGATAATAGTATCCAAATGGAGCCCAAGAAATTTAAAGAACATCTTTTTGGTAATTTTTATAGCTATGGACTTTATATAAGATCTACTTATGACAACATTATTGCATTATTATGTAATAAAATAAAGTATATGATCATCCAAGTTAATAGTGAACTTTTAGTTATATACGCAACCTAAATCATCATTTTAATGCTAGAAATGTGTGTGTTTGAAAAATTGTGTTTGTGTTTGTTTATACATACAACTATGTTAATTTAATTTATTTATATATATAAATTGAAGCTAATCCAACGACCACCTTGAGGCCTACACCTCACCACACAACGAAAAACAGCCACACTTCACATCTTGTTTTCTAAATCAAGGGCCATATGTGCATATACTGGGGGTTCCCTTACCTGGAACAACAGTGGACATGTAAAATGAGTGGTATAGGAAGAACCCTTTAGTAGTAGTACTTGTCGTTAGTGATCACAACAACAACAACAAAGCCTTTTCCCACAATTAAGTAGGGTCGGCTACATGGATTCTTCGCCTCCATTCAGATCTATCTTGGGTCAATCTCGGACTTATATCCAAAAAACTAAGATCCCTTCGTATAGTCTCTTTCCAACACTTCTTCGGTCGTCCTCGCCCTCTCTTAGCCGGCTCAACATCCCACCACTCGCATCTCCTAACCGGTGCATCAGTTGACCTTCTTTGCAAATGACCAAACCATCTTAAGCGGTTTTCTCGCATCTTATCCTCGATCGGAGCTACACCAACTTTCTTTCTGATTGCATCATTCCGAATCCGATCTTTACGTGTATGCCCACACATCCATCTTAGCATTTTCATTTCTGCTACAGCCATTCTCTGCACATGTCTATGGTTCACAGGCCAACATTCAGAACCATAAAGTATAGCAGGTCTCACGGCTGCTTTGTAAAACTTTCCTTTAATTTTTAAAGGAATTTTCTTATCACAGAGAACAATGGAGGCTCCTCTCCACTTTAGCCAGCCTGCATTTATTCTATTAGTAACATCTCCATCAATTTCCCCATCATTTTGCAAAATAGATCCCAGATATCTAAAAGAATCTCTCTTCTGAATGTTATCGTCACCAATCTTCACCTCGATTCCTTCACCATTGCTTCCATCAAAGGTGCATTCCATATATTCCGTCTTAGCTCTACTTATACGAAAGCCTTTAGTCTCCAATGCATGTCTCCAAACCTCAAGCTTCTCATTTACTCCATCTCTAGTCTCGTCAATCAACACAATATCATCAGCAAATAACATACACCAAGGTAACTCATCCTGAATGTGACTTGTCAACTCGTCCATAATCAAAGTAAAAAGAAATGGACTCAAAGCTGAACCTTGATGTAAACCAATGTTGATATCAAAATAGTCAGTCTTCCCCGTCGGGGTCCTTACACAAGATAAAGCCCTATCATACATATCCTTTATGAGATTAATGTATAGGACAGGTACTTGTCTCTTCTCCAAAACTCTCCACAGTATCAGTGGCATCTGTTTCTGACGGTATGAGATTAATGTATAGGACAGGTACTTGTCGTTAGTGATGAACACAAAAAATGGCATATGTTTCTGACGGGGATGATTTCTTCTTTTGAGAAACCACGTTGAAAATCCATGTTGAAAAGATCCGAACTATTTTGAGACAAATGTCTAAATGGTATTCTTAAAAAGAACATTATTTAGGAATTAGGATTTTGTCTCTCTTGTGTTGGATGTCGGCTACCTAACGCGCAACCCTCCTCAATTTATCCGGGCTTGGAACCGGACATGACTTAGTTCTTTTGAGAAACCAAAGTATGATAATCCAACACAATGTTTGGGATGCTTTATTCTGATTGGTGAGCTTGCAGCAATTAGGTAATTGTATAGTGGAGATCTGATTTCAAGGATAGAGCTGCAATCCTCCGGCAATTTCTAAATGGGCAAACTTATTCATTGTTCTCTTCATTGGAAATTATTTCTTTGATCTCAATAATCGATTTATAAAAAAAACAGAAACTTCTCCCACTTCAAGTAGGATCGGCTACATGGATTATTATTCAAATCCATGTTGAAAGATCTGACTATTTTTTACGCTTGTCGGCTACCTAACACAACCCCCACAAGGAGGGATTTGAAACCCGGTCTTTTAGGTGGTAGACACACTGCACTACCACCAGACCATTGAAGTGTGTAATCGATTTATAAAATATGGGCGATAATAAAGGAAGATGGTGTGATACCAACACAAATGGAAGGCACCTTATAAAAAGCTGTAAAATATTTTGGCAAAAGAAAAATATACCTCAATTTTATAGGTACTCGCTTGATGAGTTTGATACCCACCATACTGAAAGCTATATGGATTTATAGGCAAATCACATCCACGGTTCGCGGCCTATAAGAACATAATATAGACAAAACCCCATGAGTAAAAAATTGTTATGAAAGCAACCTATAAGATTGTTCCAATTCACAATTATAAGATAGCAATTATCTATCACCCAAACAATGAAGTTATCAATACAAAATGGCACTGTCCAACAAATGAATCTTATTGGCACTATCCAATCTTATTAATATAATGGGATGGACACCATAGCATGTTTCCCCTTCTTGGACTCAAAACAGAATTAATGAATCCCCATCACTTCAGATAGGAACCATAATACATTCTAATCTAATGTAAGTGGACAAAGTTGGTGCAGTCAAAATACTGGAACTGGTAAGAAAATCAAATGGTAAGCTTTTTTTCTTTAGAGATGAAAGATAATGATGAAGACTCTAGTACTAGAAACAAAGACTATTATCTTGCAGATAAAGTCAGAACCAAAAGGTTCAGAAATCTTGTTTGAAAGAGGGTCAAATCAGTAGTCAGTACATGAGGATCATTGCACGTGGACTTGCACATGCACCACAAGAAAAGAAAGAATGATTGCAACTTAAATGCAAGGGTCAATAAGCTTAAAGGTCTGATCCATTGCTCGTCGATAATATCTTCAATGGAGCACAATGTAAAAATCAGATTCCAGGAAGCACGTGACATTTCTTAGATAACGAAATGGAGGGACAGAAGTCCTTTGCTGATAAAGAAAAACACAAAAGTCAGCCCATACTGAATAATAAATGCAACTTATCAACCAGAATAGCCCTAGAGTTACAGAAAAAATAGAAAGTCTAGACATTTTGAAAAAGAAAATCAAAATCTGCAGATAAATGTTCTCTGAAAATCAATGATCGTACTGCCAATATAAGCAACGAGCTTGCAATAATTGGCTGTTAAACCAAATAGTTAATCCAACTACGTGGTCCAGTGGGGTGACCGAATATGATAGCTCCACCCAGTCACTAGTCGGCCCGATTGAAAAGTTGGTCTAATTATTCAGACAACTGACCAACTAAATGGACTAACCAACATGACTTCAAAATGATGCACAAGAAAATTTTCAGCCGGTATAAAAATTAAGTGGAGAAGAAATTTGGAGGGTAGAGGAAGAGAAAACAAGCCGGTTGCATGGTGTTGTGGAGAAGAAGCGCGGAAATGCATGGGAGAGGAGAGAGGGAGAAGAGATATTTGGAGAAACTTCACATCTTCTTATAATTTTGGCTTCAAAAAAAATCTTCTTATAATTTTAACTATCTATTACTATACCTAATAACCTCTTTATATAGGAGGCGTGGAATTAGTGGAATTAGAAAATTAGAAAGTGAATAAAATTAAAAGCAAATCAAAACCTTAACTAACTCCTAAAATATCTCAACCAACAAGCTAATTAGAAATTGCATACAATCTCTTTATTTAAAAAAACCATAATTGCATTGATGACAAAACTGGATAAAATTAGGATGCCTGACCCTAATCAAAATTAATGACAAATCAGACAGATAGAAATCTCTAACTTGATACAATCTCTTATTCAAGCCCTAATTTCTAATTTCACAATGCATCAACTTTCTATCATTTCGAAAAAATCATCCCCTGACAAATCAATCCTGATTGGATCACATAATTTGTTAACATTTTGTTCATCATCCATGTTTCTTTTGTAACTCTGGTGGAAAAAGGGTATGGATGCACTTTGTTTATCCTTACAAAAATAAACTTTCCATTTGGCTCTTTCCCAAGCTTAACCCTATTGTAAAGTACTTTTGGGTATGGTACCTCTTTATCTCCTACATCAGCCACTTTCTATTTTCCTTCTAAGAGTAATGCAGAAAATGAGAATGTGGAAGCGTATCAGAGATAAAAAAATATAAACAATGGAAGAACATCTGGATTTTACATGGAACCCTAGTCCATAAGGAGCACGGGAGAATGCCTCGCAACGGCCGGATAATCTGTTATTTCTCTCATAGAATACGGGCAGTGTTGAGCTTCTTATATAGCCCAACCAATAAGACTAAGTCCCACTCGCATGCAGTATGGGGCTAAACCTATGGATGGGGTAATTGGACCCAAAGGGATCCAACTACACATCTATGACACATACTCCAACAAGAAGGAATCTGATGGACATAAGTTCTCAACCCTTGTTAAGGTTTTTCTCCTCCACAGCAAACATCGGCGGAAATTTTGTCTCCAATATCAGTGCCAAGATGGAAGTATCTAGCAGCTACCGCGACACCAATTAAGATCCCGACAAAAAATCCTAACTTTCAACTGTGGCAATGCCTCCTCAAATAACGGCGATGATGGGGCTCAAGGTATCAATGACATAAAGTCATAAGGACCCAGCAGAGGCGGTTGTGGCTTGTGTCAAATCAATGGAGGTATAGTTGCTAGGCATGGAGTGATCATGATGACGAGACCGATACATCCAACAGAGGGGGAGAAAGCATGATCAATGACAATGCCTTTGGGGCTCCAGTGATGCTGGTGGCACAAATCGGTGAAGATGGCGGTGGAGAAGTCGATTTCGAGAAGTAGGTGTTGTAGCAGTGTCGGCAGTGGCGTTAAGGTGATGGGAGGTTGCGGTGGTGCTACCGCAGTGAGGTATTAGTGTCAGCAGTGGAGATGATAGGGATGTTCATGGCGGTGTTAGGGATGGTCTCGAAGGTGGTGGGCGCGGGTATAAAACTAGCGGTACTAATAGAATTGAATCGTTTGAATTAGATTAGGATTTTCATTCGATGAAGTTTCAAAGAAAGATTGATTTAAATAAAGTAAATTGAATTTGAATTTGACTTGCGGATTCGATTCTCAAATGACTTGAATCTGAATTAATATGAATTTAGTTCGATAATAATTTGATTCGATCCATACATACATATATACATACATCCGTTCATTTATATTTGCATGCATAATGCATGCATATATACATGTGGATAATACATATAATTTACGTGCACGCATGAACAACCATACGTCGATTGGGATAATGTCATAATGTTCTCGTGCAAGGAGTTATAGCATGTAGTGTAACATCTGAAGCAAGTCTTAGGAGATGGATGTGGCTTCCGATTTTGGCGAGATGATTGAACTCGACGTGGGTCATTGCAAATTCCCTTCCTCGCTTGTTTACACTAGCAGTTGATCCTGAGGCATATGTCAGTGATTGTTGGGAGGATGGTAGCTAGATACATTTGTTTCATACTGAGTTGTTGAATCATTGGTCTTGGCCCAATGGCTATTTCACTGTGTGGAAAGCATATAAGGTTCTCTACCGTCTCGAGGTCTTGGTTAAGACACCAATCTCGAAATGAATTGCTGGATTTTAGAGTTTGAAGATATCGTTATGCGCCTGACTTTTCATATGGTTGATGCGGAGGAACTGTCTTATAACATATAACAAGAGAGCTCGATTCATTCCTAAGTGTGACAGCATTTGTGAGCATTGTTTAGCAGAATAGGAGACTGCAAAGCATCTATTCCTCGGGTGTCTTGTTGCTAGGGTGGTTTGGGCAATGGCATAAATTGAAATGATTTCGACAGTTGGTCGGAATGAGTTTTGAGGATCCCTAGATGAGGTTGGGTGTGTCGCTAGCCCAACCAAGGTGTGGGCAGTGGTCATCTTATGGGTTGTGTGGCAGCTGTGGCTTGCTCAGAATGATTCAATCTTCTGAGGTGGTGCGAATGTATATGGAAAATGTGATTGAACATGTTAAAAGCTTAAAGACTCTTTGGTCTTTGTAAATGTTCATTTTACTGCGAATATATAGAAAACGGGATAGGTGTCTTCTCGACATTGTACCCTTTTCTCGAAAAAGGATTTATAGCACAATTGTATTCATGGATTGAAATTTCGTGAACTTTTGGCGAAATTTCGCTGAAATTTCAATTTCGACGGGTCATATGTATCGATTCTCCACAATATATTGATTTCTCGATTTCGACCGAGATAGGTTGAAATACCTGTGATATTTAGACATATCGACCCATTTCAGTTGAAATTCACGGTTTTCAGTGTAAAATTTCTCGGATTTCGACCGATATCGTCGAAATTTCAATGATACCTATATATATCAATGATATTATCTATGTGAGCTTGATTTTACTATTTATTTACCTATTTCCAATATTAGAACACGTAATAATTTATAAACCTTATTTCAGGACAGGGTCGTTGCCTCATACCCCCACAGGGGAAGCACACTTGCTCCCCTAGACCCCTCACCACTCAGGCTTGCTGATCGGGCAGCGAGACCCTCGTCTGGTAGGGTATGGTGCAACATTGGGTGGGGGGAGGGGTACATACAACTATTCTTCAACTTGGGGAGCTTCCCCTCTTGGGGTTTAAGCAATTGAGATGAAAAGTCTATATAGCTTCTAGATATCCGATATAACTTATTCGTTTCATTCTGTTTGCCTTTTATCTTCGTAAATAGATGCATCTCTATTGTAAGTCTGTAAATAATTCTGTAATTCATAAGAACTTTGTCCACGATAGTTATTTCTATGAATGAAACATTACATAATTAATCATTATCTACATTTTAGAATCAAATGTTCATCTATTTTACGAACAAAAGATGTCTTCTAAGTGTTGTTAACTTTGTTATTTCGATTTTCATTTCCAGTATCTATCAATCAGCCCAACAATATGCTTGATATGACTGATATGTGTGATATAAGGCGTATGAATGAGAGATATAAGTGTACATTTGCAAGATATTTTTGTTTTGAGATCTTGGATTGGAATATATCCATCTACAACATGTATCAGCAAAGAATCAGCATTAACATCGATTTGGCCGATATGATCGATACGATTGATATGTGTCATATAAGGGGCATGTATAAAATATATGTGTGATATAAGTGTGTATTTGTATGTTATATACTGTCGTAATAACTTGGAGTATCTTAATTTGCAAAAAATGACTAAAAATGGCTTTTTGAGCCATTTCGACATTTCCACTGAAATGGTCGAAATTTTCCAAAATTTCACCAATATTTCGAGTTTGTGGGGAACCGAAACGAATCGAAATCGAGATTTCGAACCTTGATTGTATTAGAGGGTTGACACGCATTCAATCCAACTTCATATGCAAGTAAATCAATGCAAAAAAATAATATAAGAATATGTATAATAAGATGTTATGACATTTAATTCACATTGAAAGATTTAGCATTTTCATAATATCACTAAGCACAACATATCAAAGTATGGCAGCATAAATAAGCAATTTTTCATTTCTGCATTGATTTCGTCATTCACAATGTTATTAATCATACTTTGGATGTGAACCACGAAAGAAGAAAGTACCACCATATTCATTTTGAAGCAAGCATCTAAAGGTACTCTCAAACCAACTTATCGCATGAGATTAAACGGTTAATATTAAACTTATTATCAAACCTAAGATCCATTGATATAATTTATCATGTCTAGAATTCACCAACATGATTTCTTTACCCACATTCTACATTAACGTGACTTGTCAATGCATGACGTGTACACGCAATATTAGACTTATGTATTGCAAGTTAATCTCTTTCCTCCCCCTTCATAACTAAGTTCAAGTGGTATGGCTCTGAAACATGGCATGGCTCGGTGATGGAGGTTGTCAAACTCTCTCCTAGGATTACTTTGCAGTCTTCGCAACACAACCGATCTCTTCTCCTCAACGCAAAGTAATCTATCTATGTTCTAATCAAGCCCATGGAAGGACATATCGATATCGATATCGGTACCATGTTGATACCGATATATCGCCGATATATCGGCGATATATCGACGTCATATTGCCGACATCGGACCGAATCTCGCCTTTTTTTCCTGTCGATACCCGATATCGGACATATCAACGATATATCGGTGACCTGTCGATACGGATATATCGTCGATATATCGCCGATATATCGGGATACGGCCTTCCATGATCAAGCCACGCTTATAAGTAATTAAATGCTCCTCCATTTTCTTGAAGAGAGTGTTTGCTATGAAAAGATCATAAGCCATAACAAAATCCAGAATGATTGTTCTCTCTTCATTTATATCCCCGAGGTCATATCCTCCATGAACACTAGCATATCCTGAAGCATCATTTCCTGCATGTCCATTAAGATCTCTACCTAGACAAATCATCTCTCTTTGTGAGATTCCTTGCATAATCTTATCCAAATCCCCCTAAAAAGCTTGTTTAATCCTTTCATCCAAACCAATTTGTGGTGCATAAACTGAGATGATATTCAGAATTTCTTCTTCAAGTACCACTTTTAGCAAAATAATCCGATCCCCGAATCCTTGCACCTCAACCACACAATCTCTCAAATCCTTATGAACAACCATTCCAACAACATTTCTACCCTTATCTTTACCATTACCAGAATACCAAAGTTTAAAGCATGTATTCTCGATCTCCCTTGCTTTCTCTCCAACCCATTTTGTCTCTTGGAGACATAATATCTGAATCTTCATTTTTCCATCGCATCTACTATCTCCATCGATTTGTCGGTCAATGTGTCAATATGACGGCTGCATATCCGCAACTTCCTTTACAACCTCTTTAGGACTAACTTCTTTACTCACATGCGTCCATCATGCAAGAACCTTGCAAATTTTGAAATGCATCCGGGCAGCGATGCAGTGGAACTAGCCTATTAACTTGCATGTGTTCCTCGTGTGAGAACCCTTGCAAATTTTGAACTACATCCGGGCAGCGATGTAGCGACCATTGCCAACTTCCCATTGCATTAGGGCGATGCAACACGTCGCTAGTAGGGAATGTCCCAACGAAATCTAAATGTTTGCTTAAATCCATGTTGAAAAGATCTGAATTGTTTTGAGACAAATTCCTAAATAGTGTTCTTAAAAGGAACATTATTTAAGAATTTGTCTCTCTTGCGTTGGTTGTCAGCTACCTAACGTGCAATCTTCCTCAACTTACCCGGGCTTGGGACCGGTCATGCGGACCAATGTTGATGTCAAAATAATCAGTCTTCACAGACTGGATCCTTACACAAGATGAAGCGCTATCATACATATCCTTTACGAGGTTAATGTATAGGACGGGAACTTGTCTCTTCTCCAAAACTCTCCACAATATCTCCCATGTGACAGAATCATAATCCTTCTCCAAATAAATAAAAATCATACGGAGGTTCTTCCTTTTAGCTTTATAAATCTCCATTGTTCTCCTTAGTAAGTGGATGGCTTCAATAGTTGAGTGACCTAGCACGAATCCAAATTGATTTTCTTTTACTTTGGAAACTTATCTCAACCTTCTTTTGATCACACATTCTCAAATTTTCATAGTGTGACTCATCAGCTTGATACATATGTAATTTGAATAAAGACATGTTGATCACATATCTTCTAAAGGGCAAGCGATACTCTTTCATGCATGCCCATGTACACATTTTTTTAAATGAACAAAGGTATTTATGCGAGCCACACAAAGTTGGGCTTGTGATTCAGAAAACTCAAAATAAACACTCTTTGGAAATCCCTTTTAGGGAAAGACTAGCTGGCGACCCATACTTCGTTGCAGAAATATAAGAAGATTTGAATTTTATATATGTTACCTAACTATATTGTTTAAACGATATTTAAATGTTGTAATTGGATAAAAAATAATACACTTGATAACTTTGTAATTACATTAGTCTATAATAGTTAAAGCCTTCGTTAAGAAAAGGAATGCATACTAACATTAGCGTCACAACATTGATATATTTAGCTTCATAAATTTCATCGTCGTTATTTTATATCATTTTTTTTACGAAAAAGAGGGTGAGATCCCGAGATGGGATTCACCACGATTCATTAATAAAGCGTTCAAAAAACATTACCTGGAAGAATAGAAGTGAAAAAGAGAATTACAATGACCTACTACATTTTCTGGATAAGACCTTTGACTCTAAAAAATAAGGTCATTCCTTCCTCCCCAGATGGCCCACAGCGCTGCAAAAGGCAAGACACAGTCGTCCAACGAATTACCCCCAACAGTTCTCAGAGAAGCCCAGAACTCGGTAAAACCACGGTTGAGACCTAAGCTGGCCCTATTTCTCTCCACATCTGTGCCGAAGAGGGGCAATCAAAGAAAAGGTGTTCCACGTCCTCAACCTGTTCACCACATCTATTGCAGAACGTATCAGTGATAACAAACAATCTGACTCTCCTCGCTTTGTCATACAACCTGTCCCTCCTCAAACATCAGAGGAAAACCTTAACCCTGCAAGGGATCTTGGCGGCCCAAATGATCTTCATGTCTCTGCAGAGGTCTCTGTCTTGGCTATCCTCATCCCTTCTAAACTTCACGCATGCCTTCTTCGTCGAGAAATAACTCACCAACCCCTAGCGTCCCATTCGAAGTGATCTCTGCCCTCGAAGATGCAAGCAGGCGAAGGCAACTCCGACTGCTATCTGATAAGCTCTTCTAACTTCTGAGGGGAGAGATACACAAGCAAATCCGGCATTCAACTATCTGACCCACCCGCTTAAGCAATCGAACAATCCTTCAACGAGGCAAGAGCAAATAGCCTTGGGAACCGACCATCAAGAGGCCCCTCCCCAGTACAGTCATCACGCCAAAAACGAAACAACTCACCAACCCCTAGCGTCAACTTCAGTTTCGGCTCCATGAGTGGCAAAACAGCACACACCCCATGTCAATGTATATCATGTAACTAATTGTATGTTAATAATAACATATATGCCAGAAAATCATTATTATAAAATTGACTACGTGAAGGATAAAAATGTTGTTATATATTTAACATAATATTACATCAATGTAGACTCAATTTCTTGTCGTATTAGTTTATTTCTCTCTTATCAATTGCCATTCACGTCCAGTGTTGCAATAGTCAACCGACTATTCCGAATAGTCAGTTCAACTATGCGATGCAGGGGGTCCCCGACTGGACGGACCTCTAGTCAGTCAATAGTCAGCCCGTCTGAATAGTCAACCGGATGTTCGATCGATTGGCCCGACTATTCGGCCGATTGGAGTTTCACTTTTGATTTTTTTTATTTTTTATTTCAATTTTTATGGGTTACATTTTACCACAGCCGCAGCAACTCTTCAAGCCTTATGTGAAAGTGAAAGTGTCAGGGATACATCCAACTTATTAGTTGGTATTTTTATGATTTTTGAAGTTTAAAAAATCATTTTTTAAAGAATTTTGTAAGTATATACAAAAGAAGGTGTCAAAATAATGTGTACCCTTTTCAAAATAATTTGCAAAATATGTGTACAAACCATGTCAAATAGATATAAATTTTCCAATTTACAAATTAGTTTTAAAACCCCATCACCGTATCCCGTAATAATATATAAAATTATGAAAGTACAAGCTATGAATAAAGACAGTGGTTGCGAGAACTATGCATAAAGAACGAGCTATGAATAAAGTACGAGGTGTGCATCCCCATAACAGGTGGTTGCGAGAACTCGGAGTCAACCTCCACCTATTGTTACAGAGTGCGTGCAAGTTCCTTTAGTGAAGAAGGAGATATCCTCGCCGGCGTGATCCTTGATATTCCGACCAATTTACAACTCCTCTTGGTAGTTGTTGAGCTCGGCTCCTAGCCACGGCTTAGAGCAACGAACTGGAGCTTGCTAGATCCTCCTAGGCCCGTGTCTCACCCCCATTTTCTTCTCCAAGTAAGCTCCATCTTCATTTCTTCTTTACCTCTCGCATTGTATTCACTCCGAACGCACACCATCTTCATCGCCTAACCACTCACTCACCTTCGTCATTCATCAAATATCCACGCATACCTTTTCGATTCGCAACTTCTCTTCTCAATCATCTGTTCATCATCGGTCCATCTCTCGTCTTGCGCAGACGAGAGACCCATTTAGTGCTCCATTCTTTTCCCCCGTTAAGCCCTCTATTTCATCTTGTTTAGCCCATAATTGCTTCTCTTGTGTTTTGGCATATTTAACTAACCATGCAGGTACACATTTGAGATTGATGGATCAAATTTTCCAAGGGTCGCTGATCTCCTCCTCTACCTCCGACAAGACACCATCGTGACATAGATCCACGCCTTCACAGCTCCTCACAAGAGCTCCACCGACTTCACGGTCCCTCAGGGAAGCTTCCTCGACCGTTAGCTTGTCCTCTGGAGCACAAGGACAGGAGTTGCACCTCGTCAGAGCTCCGCTTCTTTGTTGCCTTATACAGAGGAGGAGGAGGAGGGTGTCGTACAATCGTCGTTGGATTAGATCCCATCGATCTTATCTAACAGCTGTGAGCGAATCCCGAGCCATCATTTCAGACCGCAGTCTTGGGAGCGCCGAACCTGATCCGAAGAACAAGGAAGCGCCACACAAACCCAAGCCTCCGTCAACGCACCGAGCCACCACCGAAGTTGATCATGCGTGTGCGAGGCACGTGACCCACCTGGGCAAACTACAGATAAGCCCTGACGACTTTAGATTATTCAATATTTGTCCCTATGCGGGGATATTTACTGATGTACCCCCATGTGGCTTTTGTAATTTTGGTTTAATCCCTATTTTGGACTTAAATGTGAACTTTGTTATATTTTAATTAAGTTTTATTTACAATTGCCCTTGTCTAAACATGTTTATACCTTTTGCAAATGATATCCAAATTCAATGAAATCAGTGTCATTTAAAAGGTCTTTTCATGCTTTTTAATGTGACATATTAACTTCTATTATATACTTCTGTGATATTAAATTAAAAATCAAAGAAGGATATTGACACTTAAATCTCATTTGATTTGTCCAATTTGCAAGATACTTAATTTTAATTGCATTATCGACTCCTTGATTCAATTTCAACCATAAGTCTAATAAGTAACTTTGATTCACAAATCTTTAAATATTATTTCCACCATAAGTCTAATCAGTAACTTTGATTCACAAATCTTTAAACATTATTTACTGATTATTTTTAATTAGGGAGCTATCTTATGTTGAAAATATCCACGGCTTGATTAATTGATGCATTAATGAAGTGAAATGAATTTGAGTTAGTAATATAGGATGAAATTTGGATACATTTATGCATGATCTTTATCATTGTAGGACAACGGATTAAGGAGCATGATTGTTTTTTTTACTGAAAAAGGGGGAGATCTCCCGAGGCCGGAGTCACCACGGCAACGCTTTCATTAAAATAGAAAGATGAGTACATCAATTCGATGCCCAGAAGTTGTACATAGCATTAAAATGCGCGACAGCATTCTCCGAATAGAATCTAGTTTTCGAATATGAGATCATCCCGCCCAGCCCAAATAGCCCACAGCACAGCGAAAGGCTTTGAGACGTCATCCGAAGAACCAAGACCCACCGCACGAATCGACCTCCAAAAAATCTCCAAACCACTGGCTTGCACCCAAGTTATCCCCACCGACCTCCAAACATGCGCCGAAGACCCGCATACGAAGAAGAGGTGTTCCGCATCCTCAACAGCACCCTCACACCTATCACAGACTGTATCTACCATGCCAAACAGTCTTCCCATCCTCGCTTTGTCACACGGGTGGTTTCTTCTCAAGCACCACAAGAGGATCTTCACTCTACAAGGGATCTTGGTCGCCCAAATAATCTGCATATCCGCGCAGAGCTCCTCGTCACGCCCAACAGGCGACCTTCTCATCATAAGGTAGGCTTTCTTAACAGAAAATCTCCTTCCCTCCCACTCAAAGCGATCCGGTTCATTGGACAACTCCCCCGGTAGAGCTCCTCATCGAGCATGATTGTTAATATATTACTTGTTTGTATGAACCATCTTGCATTGTGCATATCATTTTGTTCCATCGAATCTACATGCATTGAAAAACCATAAAAAGACCATGCATGCATTTTGTTGTGCGAATCACTTGACCTAGATTCACCTTAAAGTAGCTTGATCATCTATTTAGAGCCTAGTTAGATAGACTGATAAGCAGTGTCCCTAAGTTCGACCATGGACTTATCCAAGATAGCCGAGCCACTCCTCGCAGAGATCTTCCACTCGGTTCCAGTGCATCGTTAAGTGGACGTATTACAATGAATCTATATTAGCATAGCTGATTAGCGACGAACCAGAGCTATTCAGATATCTTTATTTAACTAGAAATATACGATAATGAAAATTGATAACAATAAAAAAAATCGATATCTAAATGAAAGTTAAATCTACCTTCATTATTTCTTTAACGTCTAACCCAAATATATTATGATTAGATTTTTAAAATTTAATTTATTTATTTTTCTTATGATAACAATGTTCAAGAGAGTAGGAAAAAAGATTTTTTTTAGGCTCAAAAGAGGGGGAGACACTCTTTGGTGTTCGCCCCAGCCAAATCTATAAATAAAAAACAACGAAAGCGGTAGATACAAGAGGAGGGAGAATGAGAGGGAAAGAAGAGAGGGAAGAACACAGAAAAGAGAAGCCAAGTCCCCAGCCCTGTACAGGACACCAGCCTAAGACAATACGGCCCACCCGTCTACAAAGTACTCCAATCAGTAATAAATCGATTGCACATGAGTAATATATAACAAATACATGATGACCTCAACTTAGATGTATTACACATGAGTAATATATAACAAATGGAATGAATGCATGAGATTATAAATATGGTTCGGAAATTCAATTAATGAGGTGCTTTTTCTGGACGCCATCTAGGCAATCGAATGGATTTCCCCTTGTGGATTGGAAAATGGTCTCGTGTCCAGCGAAGGATGGGGTCCTTGGCGTGCACATCTTGGAGGAGATAAACAAGGCCTTGTGCGGTAGCTGAGTCACCCATATTTGGGACAATTGTGATAGTTTGGTGTGCAATCTTGTTCACAAGATCTATGAGCCCCGACTTTCTTTTCATATTATCGGGGATCTCGGAAGCGCCACATTTTTTTGGAGGGGCATTTGCAACGTCGCACGGCGAGATGCATCATTTTTTGAGACATGTGGTTGGGGATGGTACAGGTTTACGCTTTTGTACAGATGATTGGAGTGAGGGTGGGGCCTTGGACGCAAGGTTTACGCGAATAAAAGCATTGGCAGAACATCCAGACTGTTCGGTAGTGGAGGTATGAGATGGGCACTATTTCCACATTTTAGATATGAACTCTCTGAGCAACGTGTGGAGGAACTTCTGATGATGCTTACAGAACTCGATGAGGTAGCTAGGCCCACAGATAGGTTGGATTGCTAAATGTGGAGGGATGGTACATTTTCAATTGGGAAAGATTACATGGTTTTGAGAGGCCCCATGATTTTTAATCGTGGGGGTGTAAGGCAGATTGCAGGCGGATCTGGAAGTGGAAAGTTCCAATCCGTGTGAAGGTATTCATGTGGCTCTTTAGAAGGGGGAGATTAATGACAACGGACAAATTTGCTTGTTTTGTTCACGAGGATCAACATGAGCCTAGATGCCTGGAGATTGTGGATGATGATGACCATCTTTTCTTCACTTGTGGGAGCTCAGTGGAGATGTTGAATCGTTTCGGGAATCGAGTTGTGTACACTGACAGTGTTTCTCGTTTCTAGTGCTCTATTTGGGCGGATTGGATCGACACAGCTAGGTGTGTGGTAGTGATTTGGGCACTTGGGTTAGCCAGGAATGGGGTGGTATTTCTCCAACATCGTTTATATGCTAAGAATGTTGTAGCACATGCCAATGTGATGGTTGAAAGTTGCAATCAATAAACATGTGATACAAATACTTGTAATAGGCTTGTAATAATTCTTGTGATAAGTGATGAAGTTCTTAGGCATACACATATATAATGCAGGCCCTTTTTTCTTTTCAAAAAAAAGAAATTTAATCAAAAGAGAAAATTGTATAACATAGCCCAACTATAACCTTTTTTTAATATGTAGGTATAGATAGATTATTTCAATGGATTTTTTAAGAGATTTATAGATGGATGATCATTGAGAGAGAAAGTAGGAGACGAACTAGAGAGGGGGACTTGAGAGGAAAAGAGTGGGGTGACTCATGGCTACAATTTAACATCTTATATCATGGAGGAGAGAAGAGAGATTGTGAAAGAGAGAGAGGAGAGAGAGTGAGTGGAGTGTGTGTGTGTGTATGTGCACGCACGAGTGGAAAGAGAGAGAGTGGAGAGAGAGAGAGAAAGCGAGAAAGATAGGGAAAGATCATTGGATGTGAGAGTAATGGAGGGTAAAAGGAGACACGTGTCCTATCAAGAAGAGCGGTTAGAGATGGGAGAAAGCCATATGGAGGACCCAGTTTTAGTGTATGTATAAATTGTGTCTTTTTGAAGAGGCATATCTTTTAAATGACATTGGCTCTTTATACAAGGCCAACATCATGTGTAATGAAGAGAGATGGATAGACAATATAAATGTCGATTCTCTTTGAATTTGATATCTCGCTTTTCCATTGAATTATTTATCCTCTTAAACCCTCCACTGTAAACCTCCCCTCCTTTCTTCATTTTCCTTACACAGTTTGGCATGCTCCTCCCCTTACCCTATTTCCTCCCTTCTCATCTCTAATTTCCTAAAACCTCTTAAACCATCCACTCCTTTCTTAATCCCCTTACACAGCTTAGCGTGCTCTACTTCCTGCTCGTCCCATTTTTTCCCTTCCCACATCCAAATTTTCCCTTTTAAAATTCTAGGCTGCACCATACATGATCTCTATCAAGCATTTCTTCGAATACCATGGATGAACCTTTGAAACCCTTTCTCTCTTGCATTCTTACAAACACTTTGTTTGTGTCACCCATAACCGATCACCAGACTCCGGTCTACTCCCTACCAACCCCCTTCTTTTAAAAACCCCCTACGGCCCTACCAATCTACTAACTAATAAGATATTCTGAACAAGATTCTTGTTTTATCAAACTGAAGCAAGCACAATCATATATGCTTGTTAAATGAACTGAACTGAATCCAAGTAGGTAAGCTCAAGTGTGGTTCATTTACAACCCTTAACTTGATTGAGAGCTTTTTTGAAAGGCAAACCTTGATTGAGAGCTTAAGATTCAAAAATAGAAATTGGGATAAAAGCGACAACCCAATTTTATATTTGGAAAATTTAAATCTCTCCATCCCCACCATAAACAAGCTCATGGTAGGGTTCCAAGTTTACCCTCGAAAAATTACAAGATAAGTTTTGTCGATCCCTATTCAACTATAAGTATATGAAGCCCAATAATTGTTTTCTAGAGACCAAAGAGAGAGAAAAACATTTTTTGGTGAAATACAACATATTCTCGGACTTCTAAGCATTTAAGTTTCATCTGGTGTATGGTCAGTTGTATTACTGTGTTAGCTAAAACCTTCAGTGAGGCGTAGAACAAGAAACGGTGTATATGGTCAAAAAATCGATCTGCAGAATAGTCCATGACCACATCGAAGTAAAATGCTACAACTGGTAGTTTAAGGTGAAATAGGCGGTAGATATAGTGATGATAAATTGCCCGGCAGTAGATTCATTACGTTAAGGTAATAATATTGAATGATTTCTTTGGGATGTGCTAGAAGAGATAATAATGTTGAACCCAGTAGTAGATTTTGTTACGGCAAATCAGGTCAGTTAGCTCCTCCTTTAGGATGTTTACTACCTTGTCCTAGAACAAGTGAAAGAGGAGGACCGTATTAGCTAGCTTGCAACTAAATGGAAAATATTAAATCCGATATCTTGTTATGGATTCCATGGACCCGTAATTTAGGGACATTATCCAAATCAGATCGGTCTGCTTTCTATGCGTCACTTGAGATAACAAACATCTAAATGATTATAGGAGACACGTAACTTGCATGGTCAGCAAAAAGAAAAGGGCATAAAAGGCGAGTGAGGAAGATCATATAAAACCTTGGGAATTGAACCCCCGAGAATCCTGTCCCCAAAGTAAGTGGCGGCGGCGGAGGGAGATCTTCCGCTCCACGCCTTTGTTGAGCGCAGCGACCTCAGAACCCACCGCAAGTGCATATCTCAAACTGATAGAAGAGGAGGAGGTGCGGATTGGAGGAGTCCACAACAGCGCAGCGGGGAAGGAAGGTTCGTGGTTGAGCTATGGAGGTGGTGTGGTTGTGGGAAGAAGAGGTGCCGGTGGGCGAGCACGGGGACGATGGCGGCGGGGCGTTCGGGCCGAGGACAACTGGAGTCGGGCGAGCGGAGAAGGGAAGATGGGGGTACTCCTTTCTCTCTCTCCCTCTCTGTCGCTCCTTTTAATCCTTCTCTCTCTATGAAGACCTGCTTGGATATGATTTCCCACTGCGATTTGGCCTTGTAAATAATACAAGATATTTTCATTGCAGCTACGTAGCCAATAATTGGTTGTACATCAAATGATTCGTCTAAATGCAAATCATTTGTCTATTGTTCCTATAAATGGCATCAAGCCATATGATCAACAGGCGTGATCATCCAAATGTACGATCTTTCAACGGTAGAAGATCGTCGATAATATATAACGGATTGAACATCTCACGAATCGATAACAAATTACGGGAAGCTAAAGATGTGAACTTGTACTTCAACATAATGGAAGTAAATGAAGAGAGATTGATGGACTGGATTGAGTGTATGTTCTCGGGCATTACATTTAACATTAAGAATCTGTGGATGACATATATGAATGGCCAACGATGACCCTCCAACAATTACGGGGGACACATGGATTGGAATCCACAAATAGAGATCTCTACCTTCGATTCAAGCTCTCCAACTCGAAGGATCTGATTGAAATTTATTGTTCTAACCACTTATCGTAACCCCACAATCCCCCCTTTTATATCCTTTAGGAAGTAAAAACTTATAGATATATAAAATTCTACTCCCCAACACCCTTCTTGTATCTCTACTTCTCCCACATTTGCACCATTGTCATCCCCTCATTCGTAGCAGTTACTCTCGATGATGATGCTCCCATGGAATGATCCTCCGACACCCAAAGAAGAGCACCCTCTGAAGAAGAAGAAGAAGAAAAAGATACAATTGTTGAGCATATAGGAAACATAACTATAGTATATGATTTGGATGAAGATGTTCTAATCTAGAATGACTTGTTAATTGCATCCATGAGGATGCATGGGATGGGACAAATCAAGAGCAAATCTATGGTTGTGAAGACTGTTGAATAGTCTCGAGTGATCGTGAGAAGACATATGCAACGAGGCTAGATCTTGTGGAGACCCTAATCTGCAGGACATGGGAAAAGAGACAGACGACGCGAGGGCATACACCCTAAAATACCTCCATTTGCGAGGGAAATGCATCATCTTAACACGATCCAAACATCGATAGCCCCTTCCCGATCCCAAACCTACATCTCCATCTCTTTTTCTCTCACGCTCAAGTTCCTCACTGGCAGTATATCGATTGGTATTAATGTGCATGTTAATGGTTTGGCTTCCGATAATTGTCTCCGTCAACACCATCTAATGAGAATTTTGAGTCATCAAACTCACGATCGTTTTAGTGACGCCACCGAGCACCAGGCACAAAGCAATTGTCGGGTCCATCTTCCTTTCAAAACCCTGAGGTGTTTATGTTCCCATATTTCTTTTTCCATCAAACCCTATTTCGGTAGTTTTTTTGTTCACAGGTTGCCATCATTGTTGACAGATGTTATTGACCATTATTATATTTAATAAAACTAAGAAAATATTCTTATTTAAACACAAAAAAGGAGGCTTCACATGTTGCCACGAAGTTGGGTGTTCATGATCGATCTTTTTGTATTCTATGATAATTTTTCATAAGACCATATCCATAACTCCTTGAAAAACATGTGACACATTATCCTTTTTGTCCTTACTAACACATATCTAAATATGATTATAATATTTGATTTATTAATAAAAGGAAGGGGAAACAGTGTTGTTCACAGGCTGGTTTTTTATATGACTCTTCAAATGGAGCATCTAAAATCTCTTTAAAAATTCAAATGAGAAACGGTATAACGAGGGATCATTATTTTTCTTTGTTTGTATTTAAACCTCATTGTAACTAGTCTACTAAGTTTTAAAAAAATAAAAAAGAAGAGACGGGGCATGTACTAATTGTTGAATTACATATTTGCATTTCAATGTTTCATTATTATTTCGTATAAAATAATTATTGTATCTTTAAATTGATCGTTTGCCTTAACTATCATGATCCGAGGAGAATAGGTTAATTGCATTGCATGCACTTTCGGTTGATTAAATTGAATCTCCGTGAAGAGTATTAATCCATTGCTTAAGTTTTAAATTGTTTTTATCATTTGCTTTTCTTTCATCGAATTGAAATCTCCCTTTTATGATAAACTTTTTCTTTGTTAATCTAACTGCATCATTTTTTATGTTTAATCATAGTCAGTTGCATAATCTTATATCCAATCGTACTTTGATTACATCTAAAATACAAGTAGAATAATTGCTACTGAGGTTGGGAAGATTGAATACATTAATATTACTATTGTGAACTATGGAGTAGAAATATCTACTTTAGCCTATTACATGATAGTATCAACTCCACAATAGATAAGCATGACCCTACCCCTATCTGAAAATCCAACTATAGAGGGAATCGGGTCCTGTGAACAATGGGAGAAAATCGATAATATGGCTATGCCGCTATGAGCTTTTATGTTGACACATATGGAGTTGAATTTGACGTGGGTCTTCAAGATTTGTAGATCAACTAACAAACTCTGAACTACAGTAGAGAGATAAATACCACCTCAAATCCAAAGTAAGTGTATAGGTTCTTCCACATGAGTACAATTCATTCAGAATGAAGGAGTATTAGAACATGCGAATAGAAATGATAATGGTGTCCACGGACCTAGCGGATGTTGGATGCACAATTCTAGAGGATGTGAATAGCAACCATTTTAGAAAGTCTCACACTACCTTTCAACATGATTGCCACATCTTTTTACAGAAGAATGTTAACATAAAGAGTATGATGAACCTTCTTGCACATCTAGAAATTGAACAATGTCTCTAAAAAACGATTGAAGGTTGAGATTTTTGAGGTCGAGGAAGATGACAAAGCAAATCTGGTTCACGCAAAAAGAAGACTAGGACCATATAAAATAAATATGAATGGTAAGGGGAGAAATAGTCGCATGACTCATTTTGCATTTACGACAAATATTTAAGGGAAATTATCTCAACAAGAAGATGGTAAGAAACTCTAAAGTGTCCGAGAACAAAGGGAAAAAGAAATTTTAATTTGCATCTGTCATGTAGTTGTTAAATGCATTAATCACTTTTAAAGTTCATCATTAGAAAATATTTAACATTCAAAAATACTTTGAAAAGTGATCAAGGCTCATTTGTGAGAAGTCGATTCTGGGATGCATTTGGACAATAGTTTATTATTTTTTCTTATCATTTGTATAGTCTTCATTTTATTTCATTGTTTATTTCAATTTTATTTTATTGTTTATATATTAAATATTCTTATTATAAAATCAATTAAAACTATAAAACAAAAAACAACAAAAATAGGTTTTGCTATACATGTCAATATGACTTGTATTCTATCTTTCTTTATTTTTATCTTTTCCATTCCATAAAATTAAAAAGAAACAAAAAATTACAAGTATCTTATATTGTTTATTATTATACAATAAACAGTAAACATATACTTTTTCATAATTCTCGTGACACCATACTCGAGAACCGTCACCCCACTCTCTTTCTTTAGGAATTTGAAGGTTTGTATCTTATCATGAACAAATCCATGTTCCCACTCTTTGGAAAAAAAAATTTGAATTATATGTTTACAAAGTCAATAAGAGAAAGTACAGTATTAAAAATAATTACTCAGTTCATCTTCATCCTATCAATAATAC
Organism: Ottelia alismoides; assembly: GCA_037367405.1. Taxonomy (NCBI): domain Eukaryota; kingdom Viridiplantae; phylum Streptophyta; class Magnoliopsida; order Alismatales; family Hydrocharitaceae; genus Ottelia; species Ottelia alismoides. Next base: position 793,448 of record JAZKJV010011012.1, read on the forward strand.
AATATGAAAAAAAGTTATTATCAATTGTGCCATTTTTAACTTCTACAATATGAGTTATGTCCCTCTTTTATGTAGTATCGGTTGTTCTCCTATATTCATACAAGATTCATTGTTTTGTCCTTTTGTAATATCAAGTATGCCTCCCTTTACCTTAGTGGAAGGTCATAACTGCAAAATTTTGTAAGAAGGTACAGGCATAAATGATAAAAGCCCTAAAACAATCACTAGTTCATTTCGTTCGATCATTATTCCTCCTCCCTTGTCTGTGCATGGGATCGGGTTGTTTTTCCCTATTGGCCTTATTCTTAGACGAACATGCCTATAAATGACATTTATATTGTAATGCTAATTTATAAACCATTATATTTTTAAAAGATATAAAATAATTACCTGAAAAAACTTTAGATAACCACTAATTAGATGCTCCAATGCGTCTAAAGACACAACAATAAACCATCAATACAAAATCAAATCAAGATATTATACAACAAGAGCACTTGGATGTTAATGTCGATGACAAGAAATAAGCCAATTAGATGGGGAGAATCTCACCTTTTCAGTTGTGCACTCTGTGCTAAATATAACATACTGCATATTTTTGTGAGAACAACTATACCTATGAAGAGGAAACACATTTTTGCATCTTCTTGCACTACAAAAAGTTGAGCTATAGTGACAGTTTTGAAAAATCCATCACTAAATTAGCCGTCGTTAAATATATAATGACGATATTATTCATTGTGAAATGAGTTTCCGTAATCCAAATTAGCAACGAATATCATATCTGTCGTTATATCATTAGCAACGATCCACAAACGACGCTTATTCGTTGCTATATTTCAAAATTTTAATTAATCGTCGCTAAATTTTGAACTAAAAAATAACGATAATAGTTGATATTTTAAAAAATAGCAATGAATAAGCGTCGCTATGTGGACCGTTGCTAATGATATAACGACAGATATGATATCCATTGCTAATTCTGAGTACGAAAACTCATTTCGCAACGAATAACATGGTCACTATATATATATATATTTGACAATGACTAATTTAGTGATTGATTTTGTTCAAAACCATCATTATAGCTCAATTTTGTTGTATTATTGGTTTTGTAAATTTTATTATATTTTTGTAATTTTTAAATAAATAAAATATACAAGGAGGTAACTAAAATTAAAATCAAATAAAAAGGAGCGCACGGGTGTTGTGTATAAGATATTCAATATGTTAATAATGTTGTATAATTATTACAAGAGATTTAATCAAGGTCGGCATTTAAGAATCAAGAATGCCACTATTACTTACACCGAGACTGACGTTTATGCAAATGACGAAAGTATCTTTTCTGGAGATTTATTCATAAACATCAATCAGAAATATTCTATGTTGACATGTTTATAGTAAAACGTCTTGTTAATTTGATGTCATTTTTTGTCTTTTTATCTTATTTGTTGGGATCTGGTGTTTTGGTACATGGTAGTTGATGTTTATTGGTGTTTGTTATTTGATATATATTCAAATGATTACCTAAAAAGCGCCTCAAAGGAGTTGAGACCAACCTCATCTGCTATCTGCTTGATAAGGCTTTGATTCGAGGAAGGTTGTATGTTAAGCGACAGTTCATCAAGCATATGGGAGCAGATGATGATGCGACCACCTAATTGACGCGCATGACTAATCTTCAATATAAGACTATGGTGTCATACCGACGTAGACATGTAGAATGAAAACGTTTAAAAGAGTTTAGTTTGAAATTTTACTTGTAGAAAAAAATTATAACTTTTTATATGCAATTTCATATATTTGAATTTATATATATGTTATGAGAAATTTATAGTTGAAAATTGTTATATATGATGTTCAAGCATGCATTTTTTAAATAAATGTTGGGTATACACGCATTAGTGGTAGCAAAAATAAGTTTATCTACTGTGAAATGCAATATGCACACAAATCCATAACGTGGGAAAACACAAATATATAATCAAATTTAGCATTCATATGTCATCCTTGACATTATGTTCGACATTAAATGTCGCTATTGGTAGGTCAACGTCAACGTTTAAACATCGACCGATACATCTAACGACATCTTTAAACAATTATTTACAAGTTTAGGCCAATAATTGAATGTCGACCTTGACCTCAGTCAGAAGTTAAGGTCAACATTTACTATCAAGTATCGACTTAGCATAGGGTGACGAGGCTAGGATGACATATCTTGATGACATTAAATAAATGTTGACTTAGGATAGTGTGATATTCAAATAAGACTAAACCAATGTTTATAAATGTCAGCAAGGGATCATATTTTGGTAGTGAATAAGTTTGAAGTTGACCTTATATAGACAGATCCATCTCATATTCAAAGTACTTTTAAGATTTAAAACATTTAAAACATATATTCAAGGTGAGTTTGATCATTGAAGTTGACCTTATATAGACAGATCCATCTCATATTCAAAGTACTTTTAAGATTTAAAACATTTAAAACATATAATTTCAAGGTGAGTTTGATCAACTTGATTCATTCGTTACAAATATAAAATTTGGATTGCATGCACGTTGAAAATTGTGGCACGTGACTTCAATTGAAAGTTGTGTAGGTCAATACTTTTCTAATATTTTTTAAATATATTTACGAATATAATGTATAAAGGGGTTGTATAAAATTATATACGTTAGTTTGTATATCTCTCTCTATATATAAGGAAAGGGATCCTATTCAATGGAGTATGTAACTTAGCTTCTCCATTCTCATTTTTTGTCAATTCTTTTTATTTTTTTTTGAAAAATACTTCTATGGATTTTTATTACTATATGCATCTAATATGTCATTCAAATTTCTTTAGAAACGGAGACCCCTTAACCCTACTTATACGGAATCCTTTAATCTTCCACTCATGTCTCCATACTTCAAACTTCTCATTTACTCCATCTCTAGTCACATCAATCAATACAATATCATCATCAAATAACACACCAAGGTAACTCATCCTGAATGTGACTTGTCAACTCGTTCATAATCAAACTAAAAAGAAATGGATTCAAAGTTGAACCTTGATGTAAACCAATGTTGATGTTAAAATAGTCAGTCTTCCTAGACGGGGTCCTTACACAAGATAAAGTCATATCGTACATGTCCTTTATGAGGTTAATGTATGAGACATGTACTTACATGTTCTCCAAAACTCTCCACAATATCTCTCATGAGACAGAATCATAAGCCTTCTCCAAATCAATAAAGATCATATGGATGTTCTTCCTTTTAGCTATATAAATCTCCATTGTTCTCCTCAACAAATGGATGGCTTCAATAGTTGAGCGACCTCGCAAGAATCCGAACTGGTTTTCTTTTACATTGGAAACTTACCTCAATCTTCTTTCAATCACATGTTCTTAAATTTTCATAGTGTGATTCATCAACTTGATACCTCTGTGATTTGAACAATTTTGGATGTCTCATTTATTCTTATAAAGGCACCACGACGCTCCTCCTTCAATCTCCAGGCATTTCACCAAATAACATTGAATAGATTCGTAAGCCAAGTTAAACCGTGCTCACCTAAAACTCTCCATACTTCTACAAGTATGTCATTCGGTCCTACACCTTTCCCGGGTTTGATAACTTTCAAAGCCTCATCTACTTCCTTTCTTTGTATCCGTGTATAACTTGCACGATTCAACAACTTTACTGCTAGCTAGATCACCCAAAGTGATATCTCTATTTTCTTCTCCAATGAAAAGTTTATAGAACTATTGCTCCCATCTAGTCCCTATATCCTTCTAAGTAACAAGCACGTGACATTCCTCGTCCTTAATGCATCTCACTTGAGAAAGGTCTTTGGTCTTTCTTTCTCTTGCTTTGGCCAACCTGAATATGTCCTTTTGGCCCTCCTTAGAGTCGATATTTTTACACAAAACTTTATAAGCTTTTGACTTAGCTTTGCTTACAGCCTTCTTTGCTTCCTTCTTCGCTATTTTGTAGTTTCTGATAGTTTCCTCTATTCTATCCTTAGACATAGCTTTAAAGCATGCTCTTTTAACTTTTAGACTCTCTTGCACCCCTTCACTCCACCATCAAGCCTCCTTTTGACCTGGAGCTCCTCCCTTTGACTCGCCTAGCATCTATTTCGCTACCTTTCGGATACATGATGCTACTGCCTCCCACATCTCGTTTGCACTTCCGCTACAAATTCCAAGATAAATCTTATAAAACCTTCTCCCTGAAACTCGATTACTTCAGTGGAAGATTCCCATCTAGTTCTAGTGATCTTAGAAATCCGTCTTTTCTTTAACAACCTTTTTATTTGTACATCCAAGACTAACAAGTGATGTTTGGTTGTCAAACTCTCTCCTGTAATTACTTTGCAGCCTTTACAACATAATCGATCTCTTCTCCTCAACGCAAAGTAATCTAACTGTGTTCTAGTTGGCCCACTCTTATAAGTAATTAAATGCTCCTCCTTCTCCTTGAAAAGAGTGTTTGTTATGAAAAGATCATATGCTGTTACAAAATCTAGAATGACTTTTCCCTCTTCATTTTTATCCCCAAAATTATGTCCTCCATGAACACTAGCATAACTTGAAGCATCTTTTCCCACATGTCAATTAAGAACTCCACCTATGAAAACCATCTCTCTTTGTGGGATTCATTGTAAAATCTTATCCAGATCCTCCCCAAAAGCTTGTTTAGTCCTTTCATCTAAATCAATTTGTGGTGCATGAACTGAGATGATATTCATAATTTCTTCTTCAAACACCAATTTTAGCAAAATAATCTGATCTCCAAATCTTTGCACTTCAACCATACAATCTTTCAAATCCTTATGAAAAACCACTCCAACGTCGTTTCTACCCTTATTTTTACCTGAATACCGAAGTTTAAAGCATGTCTTATTGATCTCCCTTGCTTTCTCTCCAACCCATTTAGTCTCTTGAAGACATAGTTTATGAATCTTCCTTCTTTCCATCGTATCCACTATCTCCATCGATTTTCCAATTAAAGTGCCAATATTCCAATTACCAATCTGCAATTTCCATTGCAATCTCTTTTGGACTAACTTCTTTACTCGCAAGCGTCCATTATGCGAGAACTCTTGCAAATTTTGGGCTGCATCTGGTCAGTGATGCAACAGAACTAGCTTAATTACCCGCATGTGTTCCTCATGTGAGAATCCTTGCAAATTTTGAACTACATCCAAGTTGCGATGTAGCAGTCCTTGCCAATTTTTCATTGCATTCTAGCGATGCAACTCGTCTCAAGAAGGGAACGCCCTAACGAAATCTGTATGTTTGCTTAAATCCTGTTGAAAAGATCCAACTGTCATGAAACAACTTCCTAAATAGTATTTTTTAAAAAATATTATTTAGAAAGTTGTCTCCGACTGATTTACATTGGTTGTCGGCTATCTAACACAACCCTCCTCATTTACCCAGACTTGTGACCGACCATGGCTGAGTTATTTCCTCGATAATGCGTACAGATAAATTTTGGTTATAAATTAAAAATTGGGTATGAGATTTCTTTTGTTAACTTTCAATTTCTTGATGTACTATACCTACCTCACATCACAAAGGTAAAATTTTATGTAACGGTTGCCTTTCCATTTGGCCATTGTTACCAGTATTCTCCGTGGTTCTAGCTATTAAAACGAGAGTCTCCGTCCAAAACCAATCCCTCCGTTCCTTCCACCGTTAAGCCACTTCGTTGTTAAGATCACATTGTGAAATTGTAGTTGTCCAATTAAACAATATAATTTGGACATTATTGGGGGACAATAATCCAGCAACAAGAACCAGTTTCCAACTATTCATGGCTCCCAGCAGACACAACCTGTGAAATTTAACGAACGGCATCGCATCTACCAAATGCTCACAATTACGGAATCTGACAGTTGTTTGTTGAATTGAAGTCCTAATCATCTAATTCATCGTCTAAATCGAGGTCATCCTCATCGCCGTCTTCGCCATTGTCCTCGTCAAGAGTGATGTCTAGTATCAGCCCGTTACCAAAATCTACGCTCACCTGTCTCTTCTCTGCCGGTGCATCTTGCTTGATCTCCAGAAATTCACCGAGGGACTCGCGTTCTTGCTTCCGGAGCAGATACGATCTCCTGCAGATTCCAATGGTCAATAAACAGAAGTCAGAAAAGATTGCAAATTCGAGAGATGGGTACCAATTCTCCAGTTCTTGGACTCCCAGATGCTCGGTCTCGTAAGGAACACCGAGCCTTTCCATGTCGTCCTTCCAGTACGCGTTGATGGACGCCAACCGCCACTTGTCCCACGTGGGCATGTAGTTGTAGGGATCGTGGATGTCTGATTTGGAGTTGTAGAGAGGAGGCCGAGGAGGACGATCATCATGAGCTTCCTTCATGGGCTGTTTTCCTCCGTCTTCGGGTGCATCGTCGCAAGGGGCGGATCGATGGTCCGGATCGAGCCTGGGGGACTTCTTGGGAGAGGGACGGGGGGAGTCTTCTATGCAGTCCAAGTGTTGGGCTTCTCCGGGAGCACAAGGGAAAGCCGCCGCTTTGTAGGACGTGGGGAATCTCCTCCTCCTCCTCCCTCGGTTGGTGGTACCGTAGAATTGGCTTTGTCCATGAGTGAGAGAGAGAGAGAGAGAGAGAACAAGGGGTTGAGGAGGTTAAAACAGTTACGTTCGTTTAAATTCGACTTCCATTGTAGCCCAAGACATGCAACTATGAGAAGGAGAAAAGGAAGATGTGATAAAAGTCAAATAAACACAAAATAAATATGACAACTTTGATTCTATAATTACAGTTGTACTCTTATCTTTTTTTTTCAAGAAGATTTGTGCCCATATATTGTTACAACATTCAGTCTCTTATTTTATCTCAAGATTTTGAAGGGTAGTTGTGTGACTTTTTAAGAATATATGAGTGCATGTGCCATTACAAAAGGTAGGGGCATAATTGTAAACTGCAGAATCTTGGAGGAGCAAAAATGTAAAAAATAAAAAATGCAAATAAATTCTTGGCATCCAATCCGATCCAATCCACACATTTGCTTCAAATGTATGTCCCCCAGAGTTTGTAGGCAAGTCCTTGCACCCAACCTTCTTTCGCATTATTTTTTGAATTTTCAAAGGAAATCTTAAGGTGATTTACTTAATATATTGAGGGGAATATGTGTTTCAGGTTTCATGCAAAACAAACATTCCTAACATGTTCATCTAGAACTGGTCAATTTCAGCAATTCTAATATTGTTAAAATTTGATAGTCTTGGTGGAGATGATAGAGGTCATGAATAAAGTTGAATTTGAAATGCCACTGTGGTGATATATGATGATCTAATTCCCTCGAGATTTCATTTCAAAAAAATAAAAAAATAATGAAAAAGAACCAGAACGAATTATCTACAACTCGGGTGCATACTTAATGTTATTTATGATCAAAGGAGCCAAACTTCTGCACGGTGAAGGATCGTGTTCAGAAGTTTATCGCTTGGTTGGAGAAGTTGTTTTGGAAATAGGATCATCGTGAATCGCGATCTTGAGTAGTTTGTTTTCGAGTCTGCAGTACTTCATAGGTCTCCTGTAACTCCTCACCAATCCAAAGCCACTCGATCAAGATTGAGCGGTTCACAAGGTAAGGGCTCTAAAAACCTCGATTTCGTATGAACCGCTTGATCTTAATCGAACGACTCCAGGTTGGTGAGGAGTTGCAACGAAACTTTGCAGTATTGCATTGCAGAAAATCCGCTCCATTTGTTTTCATCTCATTTCTAGTGTCTATGGAAATTGTCTCCACTGCTAGCTTGCAACAATTTGCCTCATTCCGTTATATATTAAAGCCAAAATAATGATTAAAATTGAACTCAGAAAACAATTCAAGCAACAAGATAAGTCAGGAGAAGGAACGGAATATAAAGAGAGCAAACCCAACTACCATCACAGCACATCTTCCCATCTTTTGCTGGAAATCTTCATCATGGACAAAGAGAAATCCATTTCTTTGTCACCAGGAGAAGAGAACGGCGACGATTCCTCCGCCACTGAAGGGGGAGGAGGGACGGCAGGAGAATCGTTGCCTCCCCTTGGTTTCGGTTTCCCCGAAGAGAAAGATGCCTTCGTCTTTAGTGATGATACCATCGCCATCATTATATCTGTCTTCGTGGAGCTCAAATCGGTAGCGCAGCTGCTGCAACTTCGAGGTAAAGGATCTTCTTCCCGAGTTTTGAAGGAATGCACTCCCCTTCTAAGTGCAATGGAAAATTCTAAGAGGCATCCGTCTGATGAGAGAGGCTCCTCTGTTCTCGGGGGACGACCCTTGCCACCGATGATAAACCGGAGAACAAGATCCCGTTTCTCCATTTCTTCGATGTACTTCATCAAATACCCTCTTTGCAAAATCTTTTCTTTTTCGCGGTAGATTTAGATATCTTATGTTCTTGATTGGTGTATGTTGTTACATCCTGTAGGAGAGCAACCTCGCGAGCTCGGAGAGATACCCACGATGAAGGACAGGAGCAAGATAGAGGGGATTTGGTATCAGAGAAAGAAAATGGAGAGGATTCAGATGATGAGTGGGATGAAAACGCGGCGGAGGAGCTGAAGTACGCGGACGCACTGTGCCGCGATCTAGAGGACGACTTTGAAGACAGTGATGTTTGAAGGAAACACCTCGCTCTTAGAATTCCTTTTCCGGATCTTTTGTTTGCTTTGGTGTTCCAGAGAATGACAACAATTGCTTGATTTGAGATTCTCTTAAGTTCGATGAACTATGATGTCTGTCACGCTATAAATCTTCATGCAGTTCTTTCTTCTGAAATTTCATCTTGCCTTCGTTCTTAATGTAGAGTTCGATGAACCGTGATGTCTGTCACGCTATAAATCTTCATGCAGGTCTTTCTTCTGAAATTTCATCTTGGCTTTGTTCTTAATGTAGACTTTCTCGATCATCCTCATGAATTAGAAATTATATGATTAGTGATTGGTAAGTTGCATATAGTAAGAGTGACATGGATCTTCTGTTGTGCACAGTGACGGATCCTCTCGTGATATCATGGCTCAGTTCTTCAGGACAGAACATCAACTGTAGTAACTGCACTGACGACCAATAACTGCACTAACGACCTCTTGAGATTACTGTTAATGTACTCAGCAAACAATCACAGCAGTGGCGATCAAGTTTAAGGGAAGAGTGTTCACTACAAATGTAAATCATTTGCGGCTACCGAATATCCAGCTTGTGGTAACAGAATTTCTGTCGTCACAAGCACAACAAAAATTACAGTAATGGGATATATATTGGATTAGCATGATACGCGGGATATAAGTACATTTATCTGAGATATATTATGAACCCATCAAGTAACATGGATTATATAAATAAAAAAAGGAACTATACAAATACAACCCCGATACATGTACATGAATATCTATCTGTTGCACCATAGCTGATCTAGAAAAACCCATCCCATATCTGTCGGTTATTGATCCACATATATAAAATAATTATTCCCTACATAGACATTAGCCGCATGAGCACCTGCTGGTATAAATGTACACGTTACGAACTCCCCATATATTAAATTTGGAGGGTTTGGATAGCGGTGCTACGAATGAATGTGAATTTGGCAAAATTAATAACCGTCTCGACCGTATATGATAGGGGTATTTACACTCATAAAACTGAGTAATTCCGTATTTACAATGATAACCTCGCATAATTGTAATGATTTATCTAACTTGATCCTGCTAACTTTGTTTATGTTTTAGAATGCTTGCCTTGAGAGAAAGCTTAGAGTTTTGATTTAAATGTGATATGCGAATAAAAGAAACCTAATGCATATTGAATGTTTGTTATAACTTATGACATTTTGTCCTTCTCAAAAAAGGGGGGTGTATTAAAATATTAATTTTTGATAACAACATATTAATATGTTATTTATTTTCACACACATACATTTGTGGCATTAACAATATCCGATATGAAGTCACATGAAAATGTTATGCTCACTATACAAGATGTTATATTACAATTGAATACAAACTATTTGTGTGGATGACAATACACAAAGAAGACCTAGAGTCATTTATCCTACAGTGTAAAACCCCAATATGCATCAGTAGACCTATTACTTTCCTTTGAATACAATGGCAGTTGGATTTCCTATATTTGGATTTTCAAGACATGCATTAGTATACCTCTTATATACACTAAATAATACATGTGTTGTAAATGAGTACAAATTTTGTAGTCATTTATGGTTTCTATCTTAAGGAATTTTACCATATGTGGAGTATCCCTCCACCTATAAAAGAACCCAATATCCACCCTAAACATGACACACCAAATACCCATTCTTCATGTTATTCATTAGTGAGTTATTTAGCTAAAAGATTTAGAGAAGCTCCATTTCAAGATATATGTCTGAAAATTATTTCAAGCTTCACAATCAACTTCCCTTCCCAATTTAGTTTGCTTGCATTTTTTCTCATCTTGTGTTTTTGAGGGTTATATAGAATATGCATTTCTATTTATTCTTTATTAAAAGATGCTCTATGTAAAGACCTTTCCTTCTAAATAGAAGATAAGTCCTTAATAAGCTTTTTTAATCTTGAGACGGTCTCATCGAAAGCATGCATTCTTTTGTAGAGGATAAGTAATGGTAAGTCATGTGCTGGTTAATGAGAATTTGTGAGCCCTAAGTAAATCAAGTTTATGCATATGATACGACCCTTGTGTAAGGTTAATTGCTATTTAATTGTTCTTCTTATTGGTGTTGTGCGTCTTCACTCAAGACTAGTTTTACTTTGTTCCCATTGCCATGAAAGTGGCTAACTTAGGTTAATGTTAAAATTAGAATGATCTTGTTGCAAAGAAAGTTTGGAAGTTCTAAATAATTGACAAGTATCAAATTGTAAATTTGTGGGTTTATTGATATTTGAACAATTATACCAAATCCAATTTGGAATAGGCCTAAAATTTTGAGAGGGGATTCAATGTCTCTACCAGTTGTGGTGACCTTTTTAGTCCTATGTTAGAAACTATCAAAATATTTAGATTGCTTTTATGAGAACTGACTTTTCTAAACCTGTCTAAAATGGGCTGGAGATGTTCATACATTTTAACAAATTTCAATTTGAATTAATACACACATGCACATACAAATTATACATAGTTGGATTGTGCTTTAGTGACAAAATAATGTCTTTTTTGTATCTCCCAAGTGTCAGATATCAAATCTCATAAATTTTATATATTGACTATCTATCGAATGAGGACGTATCGTAATTGCAAACATTCTCTCCCTTATATTACGTTCTTTTTTGTCATGAGAACTTATTCGTTTTACTTTTTGAGACAACTTTCAAAGTCTTTTTCCTTTATTTTTGTCGCATCGGTTGATCATGGCTTATTAACGTCTCGCCTAACATCCATTTTTTGTTTGGATTTTTACTCAGTAAAGCATGATGTTAAAATCCCACTCTTGCAGGGGTTGCATTAGATAGTCGACGGTCAGCGTAAAATATAGTCGAATCTTTCAACATGGATTTGAGCAAGAATCCATGTAGTCGACCCTACTCATAGTGGGAGAAGGTTTAGTACATTTATTAAAGCATGATGTTAAAATGGAGTCTATCAACAAAATACAAATAAGAGTGAGCATGGGTTGACTCCAATAGGGCCCAGGCCCAAGCCCAATTATTTTTTTCGGGCTTTGAACTGGGTCTAGATCCACTATTTTTGGGAACCTAATCTCCAGCAAGACCTAATTGTTTTGGGTCAAGCTGGTCGGGCTGGCCTATTAAATGTTGGGTTAATAATACCATAGATTTAAGATGAGTAAATAGCATTAGGTTTAACAACCTACTGTAAATCTAATATAAGCTTTAATCACAACATCAAACATCTAAATAATATTCAGAAGATAAGAAACTGGAAAAGTTTAAGAAAATAAAAAAATTGAGAGAAATTGCATCGCCCAAATAAAACTAAATCTGAAATTGCACTTACCGGTGGTGATCGAGTCGGCGTGAGTTTTTGCAGGCATAGAATTTCCTGTTGGAAAATGCTAGATTGGAAATCTTTGATATCAAAGTATGCGCTCTGCACAGATGCTTAAACAAAACATGTCATCATAGAGATAAGGAAAAACAAAGTAATGAAGACATGCACCATGTTTTTGAGTAAATTATAAAAAAATCTCTAAATTATACACCCGATTTCAATGTTATACCCGAACTTTAGAAAGTAACAATGTGGTACCCGAACTTTCAAATTTGTCTCAATGTGGTCCTTGACTATTGAAATTTAAGGTTAAAATGACGAAATAATCAATCAAATTTCTATGGTGAAGGTCCACATAAAGACAATTTTAAAAGTTCGGCTACTACATTGTTAATTTTTAAAGTTTCAGATATAACGTTGAAATCATGTGTATGATTCAAGGACTTTTTTTGTAATTTACTATATTTTCTTTTACAGACCGAAATTTAGTCGGATATCAAAACAGGGACACCATTTGAAAAGTGATGTCCCTGTCAAAAAGCAGTTCTTTTATTATTAGAATTAGGAGGCATAAGTTACTGGAAGATGACGATTCGAACTACTGGCATTAGAATCTTGGATCTCTTTTGAGATAAAGTTGGCCATATAAGGCCTCAGAAGTAGGAAGATGACTGTAGAAAGTTACCAATTTGACATGATCATTTTCCAAATTCTGTAGATATTGATGATCGCATCATATAGCCCCAATTCAAATAAATCTACAGGAAGACCAATGCAATCATGCACGGATTTGCCATGCTAAAAACATCCATTCAGTCGAAGGAATACTATAGTCAAGTTTCATCTCTCAATTTTTGTTTACATGATACGAGTGAGTGAGAGAAGCAGGGGTGGTGGCCGACGCTCCAAGCGGCAGTGGCGGCCAAGGACTGGGTGGCAAAGTGGTGCGGGCAACCGGAGACCGTGGTTGGTGGCATTCCTTGGTGCCTGGTGGTGGCGGCTAATGCTAGTGGGTGGATGCGCGGAGAACATGGAGGGAAAGGGAGGGGTCTTCGTGTAGGAGAAAAGGGGGAGGGAGGGGGTCACATGGGTGGGGTGAAAAACCCCATGGTTAAGGTCCGCCATGGGTGTTATTTGGGCCCAAAATTTGGCTCGCATGCCTCCATTGGACCGGGCTTGTGAGCCCTTTGTTTGGACTCTCTTACGGGCCGAGCTTTCGTGCCTAATAAGTTGAGCTGAGCTCAACGCAATTAACAAATGGATTTGACCCGAACCCAACTCAAAATTGTTTTGGATTTGGGCTGAGTCGGGCTAGGTGGGCCAGATTTCAGGCTGGATCGGATCGGACTAAACTAATGCTCATCCCTAATAATTTAACCCATTGACCATTACAAGGTAGCAAGACCTCCTTCTCTCAACAGTAGAAAAGAACATTTTTCCTTTCAAGTTTTGTGTTGTACTACAGATATGTGATTTTTGGTAGGAAAACATTGAATGGGAGAATGAATGGAGGAAAAAATATCGTTACCACAAAGCCCTATTCCCCTCAATAAATATAATGATAAATCAAAGTAATTAAAGGCAGCCTACCCACTAGACCTTCCCCTCTGATCCTCTGCTACTCCTGCTGCTGCTTCTTTCTATATGTCCAACACCTGCGTCACCCCGGAAGAAGAGGGAGCACACAGCACAATGGCATGGAGGTTAACAACCATCGAACGAGCCCTGTCGACACCGCAACCGCAATCCGACGATTTCTAAGGTTTCCCCCATTGACCACTGCTCCCTTCCTCTCTTTTCCTTCGTCAAAGGTTCCATCTTTCTTGTTGGTGTGCTAACTCCGTCGCTCCCTCACTTCCCCTCATCTCAAAGTTCGCGCCTTTGTCGTCTTCGACCAGTTGCCATATTCCGTAGATGATGACCACATCTCGGATACCTACATTTCTCACTGCAGAGATTGCCAAAACCTGAGATCGGAAGACCTTTTTTTGCGGGGGAGGTCTGCGCTCGATTTCCTTTCCCTTTTCTTGAAATGGATAGAATCCAAAAATTTGATCTTTTTAAATTTTGACTCTCCCTTTCTTCTACTTTTTTTTGCTAGTGGATTGAAAGATGATGAACGAGGCAGCGAGGAGGACTGTTTCGGAAGACAGGCTTCCGAAGAGCTCCGGGAGGAAGGGAGGAGCCCTGCTTGGCCTCTTTGATTGGACCAGGAGCTCCGGCAGCAAGAAGAGTGGTAATGGTTATTCTTTATCTGTACATTATAATGATGCTTCCATTTTTGTGTCCCTTCGTTCCAGTGTCGAAATCAGAGTTTCTTGTGTGGTTTTTCAGCTACTCTATCTGCTAATGGGGTTGCTTCCACAAAACCGGGTGATGCTGACAAAATGCCTTGGCAAAATTTCTCATGGTAGCTGTGCTAATCTATTTCGGTTTGCTTGCATCGTTGGATATCTCTTATGTTGTAAATTTCGTGTATAATTATCTCCTTTTCGTGTACCATAGATCGCCGAAGAAAACTATGGGAGTTACCCATGCAAGAAAGTGCTCCCGGAAGTGAACCAAAGTTGCATTGTAGACCATGTTGGTCAATCCAACAAGGTGCGGTTTTCTTCTCCGACTATTGTGGCCCGTCTTATGGGTCTGGAGCCCTTGCCTTCCCTCTCCTGTGGTGCGCCCGAGAAAGATGCGAACTCTGATTTCAGTTGCAAGACATATGAGCCTCTGGATAGGAGTCTGAGATTTGGTGAGCATGGCAAGGTATCACGGGAAGGAGAGCTCAAGGTGCAAGTTATTTCTGGGACCGGCTCAAGAGAGAGAGCAGGATTAAAAAACACATACAATCAGATGCGAGAAGGCAGTCGAGGAAAACTACTAACTCCTTGATAAAGACAATCGATCCCCTTCCCAGTACTAATTCAGGCAATGTCACTGTATCAAACGCTGAGATTGTAAATCTCAAGAGCCAGCTTAGGGAGAGAGCTAGATCAGATATGAAGCTCACACCCGCAGAGATGAGTGGAAATGGGATGGACATTTCACCATTGGAAAACACCAGGAATCAAGTTAATGCAGGTGTTAAAACAAGCAAAGGCTGGCAGCATTCCGTGGATAATTTCAAGGTAGGCCTTGAGGAGCCAGTGGTGATTCAAATGCTTAATGAGAGCAAGCTGAAATCTTCTATATGTTCACAACTGGAGCGTCATCCAGGCATTGTTTCTAAATTTCAATTCGGTTTAAAGAATAAATCTTCTATCTCAGAGAGGAACCTTCTTCCAGGAAATGATCGGTGCCAGAGTAGGTGGAGAGATGAGGCAGATCTGAGGCAGGCCGATACTCTAGGGTCAAAATCAATGAGCTGGGATCTGATGCCATCTAGAAATGCAGTTGCAAATAGTTGTAGTATACATCGAAGAGACTCCCGTTCCTTCAATAGCTTGGAAAATTATGTTGCTCTAAGCAGAAACCGGAAAAGTTGCAACCAAGAAAGGATGGTACCTGAGTCATTGAGCAGAAACCGAGTTGAGAAAGAGAGTAACTGGGATGTGATATGCTTTGCTCGTGGAAAAAAGCAGAACTTCGACTGTCATGCTGACAACAAAATTATTGTTGGTCCAAACCTTCCAAAGAAAACTAATGCCTTCGTCCATAATAATGTAAATGCAACAAAACCACGCCTTGCTATCAGTAATGCAACTGCCCACGACAGTCCTCAAAATGAAATAGCAAGGCAGGCGGAAGGAAATAACTTTGCTCAGTCCAAGGACGTGAGAGTAGTTTCTTCCATGCCTAATACATTTGATTCGAATGCTCACAGCTTCCCCTTATCCATTAAAAATATAGGGAACAAAAGGTCACAACTTGGACTAACCTGGACTGAAAAAACAGAGGTGGGAGTAGATATTGGGAATCTTCCTTCTCATTATGGCTTTGAGTGGAGACAAGCTCGGTGCTCTTCTGGAGCAGAAAATAATGGAACTAAAATGTTTAGATCAAGATTACAAAGATGCAAGCGATGATGATGGCGCCTGTTTAGGTAGATCATCTGCTTCTATTCTTGAAGAACTAATATCTGCACTGACAAATGGGCAGACTGTTTCTAATGGAAATCCGGATAGTTACAAAGATGATCTTGGCCTAGTAGATGTTCATTGTGATGCTCCTGGAATATCTAACATAGCTTATGAAGAATGTATATCCAAAATGATTCAGGTTAGTCTCATTTTTTTCTATATGTTGTTGGTGAGAAGCTACAGGATAAGGGTCCTATATTTATGTTCAATTATTGTTGATTTGCTTACTTCTTATTCATGTGTTTGTAACTCACTATCGATAGTTTTTTTTCAAAAGTATAGTTGCCGTGGTCATTTCTATACATGCTAACTGCAAATTTAGGCGTCCTTGCAATGTCAGTATCTTGTTGTTTAGTTTCTGACTTTATGATCATATACTTTTTATCCTCCGAACTTTTGGTGCAACTTTATGTTATCCAAAGGTCTTTTTAAGAAAATGACTGTTTAATATGCAGAAGCTCTTCTTCGTGTGAACATCACATCTTCAGATGAAATTAATATGCGAGTATACAATACATTCAGAAAACATCCAATATTTTATAACAGCCAAATATTTTGTAAGTCGATATACCATAATGAAAAATTATAAGAGATGATGTTTATGCCAAGAAAAATGTAATAACAAAGCTACCCCGAAGACCCGGGGGCTTGGAGCCGCTAGGTTTTGATTCAATGGAAAGGATATGTCCTCTTTTCTAGGAGTTTTTTTTTTGAGAAAAATCTTTTCTAGGAGTCGGGAAGGAAGAGTTTCAGGATTCAGTCCCGTTCTCTGACCAATAGCTACCCAAAAATGAATTATGGCCCGGGGAATTGTAACAAGTTTTGAGTGGTTTTTATGTTAGTTAATATGATGAACTCAAAAGCATTAGGCTTCTATTTTCCAGAGGATTGTAAAAATGTTGAACTATCATTAGATAACATGTAGAGGAAGCAAACCAATAGCACGGTTGTCCCACTAATGCCTACGTGGTTTTTGCTCATTATTTTGTGTCATTGCATTGTCATAGTACATAATATATAATGTTTGTCTTTTCAAAAACCAAATATATATTTTGAACATTTACAATCTTCAATTATGGATCTACCTGTTAGGTGTACTGCCTAAACGGGCCACAAAATTTTCTTTTTCATGTATTTTCACTTCATATTGTATAGTATAGGTTTCAGTGGTCCGTGCACTGTCATTTTTTAAACATATGGTTCACACTTGGAGATCCTTTAGTTTCTTCTGTTTGAAAATTTTCTACTTCCTTTCTTTGTTTTGGTGTAAATTCTTATTATTGGCATATCAATGGAAGATATTTACACCGTTTTTTTCGTAGTCCAGGTATGATGCTTTTGCATTTCTGCAGTTTGATATGCAATTCCGTAACTCGTGTAATGGTTATGGGTGTACCTTTTTGCCAAAAAAGTCTAAATGTTTTATGCTGATCAAATGATGCAGGCAGAGAAAGTCGTATGCACTTCCTCTGATATTTCGGTTGAAAGTGACTACTATGGACCGAGTCCAGTGTCTATTCTTGAGGATTCCTTCTCAACAGACAGTTGCTTGTCTGAGAATATTAGCATCGATTCAGGTATGTAAAATTCCCTTCTGGACTTTGACCAGGAATACGCATTAGTTTTCTGCTAGCGAGTGAAATGAATCAAGCGAAGTAATATTAGACACATTGGCTGATGTTCATCCCTTCTTCTCTTGATCATTTTTTCCTACATGTAGGTTTGATGAGACGAACTGCTAGCTGTCTAGTTTTGTTATTAATGCATGTGATTGAAAAGATAATTAAAAAATGCTTAGTTAAGGGCTTGAATTGTTGCGTTTCAATATATATAGTGTTTATTATTACTAGTTCAATTGTCGAAGACCTCAGACTGTAGAAAGTGTATGTAGGTTTTATTTCTTTCCTTCATTTCTTATTTTCTCTGATAGGTATTTATGTAATCTTCCACTAAATTCTAGATTCCCTCTCTTTCTATACAAAAGAGGCGTAAGGTCTCATAATAATTTAGGGATTTATTCTGCTGGCATGGTATCATAGTAGTGATCGTAGACCAATGGTCCAACATCTCACAGAAATAAGCCTCTAACCCCTCCAAAGCCTTAAAGGAAAGGGGTGCAGGGCATTAGCAACTGAGGCACCCAACGGCCATTAGCAACTTCAATGATTGTCAACAGCCTTCACAGCCATCTAGGTCATCGCAGGCTGTGAGGAACGCCTACAATGCCGTCAAGACCCACCACTGACCACCAACTTCTGCAGACATCCTCTAGCATCATCATTACATTAGGCACTCCTCCAGTGTTACTGCTAGCCACTAGCACCACCCATAGGAACTCCTTCAATGTCGTTGCCAACTACCAGTGGCCGCCCCATTGCCATTGACCATAAATTCTTGTCTTCTGACCATGCTCACAATCCCACATTTATAGGATTGTTCCGTTTCATTATTTACATGTGAATATAGTCTAGAGTTGTACTCTGCTTCTAAGGATTGATTTTTTGTTGATACTTGCTCATCATGGTTCGTGACTAATCCTGAATTAAGGTTGAGTGTCTCCATGAGTGATTGTTCATGACGCCTATATTACACTAAAAGATGCTCAAAGGTATCGAGTGAAGTAGAACAAATATTTGCAGTAAAGCAAATAAAAAAGGTATTGAGGTGATACAAAGCAAATCATGTTTATGAGAACCCATTAAGTACGGAAACATTATTAGATTCTATAAAACTTAAGCTCCATTTAAAAAAAGCTACCAGATTTTAAGATCTTATGGGGAACTAAGTACTGAAACGCCAAACCGGAAAAATAAAACTGAATCTTTACATAGCACCTCACATGGGTTTCCTGCTTTAGATTTGACTTTTTCTCATATGAATATGTCATGCAGAACAAATACTTGCTGAGAAGGCACAACTGGTGAATTTAATTTTTATAAATCAACATGAATAAAAAGTAAAACATGGATAACAATATTAGCAAGATATGTTGGAAAAACTGAATGACTTGTTTATTCATGAGATCCCAGGACTCTCTTATATAGGAGAAAAACCTTGTGTAAATATCAAGAGAGGTGCATAAAGAAAATAAAATAATATATAACACCAAAGATGTACAGTAATCTCAACACCCCCTCAAGCTGGAGCATATATATATCTATCATGCTCAGCTTGGAACAACATCTTTGGAAAGGGCCTCTAGTAAGAGCTTTGGTGAATATATCAGCAGTCTGATCTTCAGTAAAAACATGAGAGGTGGATATGATGCCATTTTGGATCATGTCTCTGATATAGTGGCAATCCACCTCTATATGTTTTGTACGTTCATGGAATGCAGGATTATTTGTAATAAAAAATGTTGTTTCATTGTCTCACAGAAGCTGCATAGGAAGAGGTACATCAACTGCAAGATCTGTCAAAACCGACCTCACCCACATCATCTATGTGCTTCACTGAGCCATGGCCCTATATTCGGACTTTGCACTAGATCCAGCAATCATTGCCTGCTTCTTACTTTTCCATGACACAAGTGAACTGCCAACAAAAATAACATAACCAGAAGTAGACTTCCTGTCCCCAGGGAATCCTGCATAATCAGTGTCTGCACACGTTGTTACATCAAGAGAAGTGCTTCTACTAAATATAACATCTCTACCTGGTGAAGACTTCAAACATCTCAAAATCATATAGACATCATCCATATGAACCTTCCTGAACCGCTCTATGAACTAGCTCTCCGTGCTCACAACAAAGGATATATCTGGCCTGGTGATGGTAGTATATAGAAACTTCCCAACCTGCTCTCTGTATCTCCTCTGATCTACCTCCTCGGTATCATCATCATCATATAGTCTCATACTTGGATCCATAGGAGTAGTAGCAGGCTTGCACCCTGTCATGCATGTCTCTAGAAGAAGATCAGTAATAAACATCCTCTGGGTCATCATAAGACAACGTTGGTTCTTGGCAAACACTAATCCATGGAAGCATCGAAGATTGCCAAAGTCCTTGGTCACAAACTGCTGACCAAGGAACTTCTTGGCCACCAAAATGCCCCGCTCATAATCACCCGTGACGATAATCTCATCAACATAGACGAGAATAGCATCAATACCTCTCCTTGTCTTCCGAACAAACATTGAGTGATCCACAGTGGACCGGACAAAGCCCTAATGCTCTATCAATTCTGAAAGCTTTTGGTACCAAGATCTAGGACTCTGTTCAGGCTGTAGATCGCCTTGTGGAGCATACACACCTTCTGAGACTCCCCCTCAGTAGTAAACCATGGTGGCTACTGCATATAAACCTCCTCCTGTAGATCTCCATAAAAGAATGCATTCTTCACATCAAATTGGTAAAGAGGCAAGTCCCTTGAACATCGACTGATAGGAGAATGTGTAATGTCGAGTGTCTGGCCACCGGAGAGAAGGCATCCTAATAATCCACCCCATAGGTTTGGGTGAATCCACGTGCTACAAGCCTTGCCTTGTAGCGATCCACGCTGCCATATGCTCGTTGTTGTACCATAAATATCCATTTGCAACCCACAACAGATGCACCTGGAGGGACAAAAACAACACTCCAGGTACCACAAGACTGCAAGGCGGCCATTCCCTCCTCCATGGCAAGTCACCAACTGCTATCTTGTATGCCATCCTGATATATTCGTGGTATAGTAATAGTTGAGAGACCCATAACAAACCTCATGTACTCTCTTGACAGATTGCTCAAGGAAACATGCGCAGCTAGAGTGTATGTAGCACGGTTGCGACGGGGATTCCGCAAAGCAATAGATACATCGAGGTCATCAACCTCTTTGTTCTTTGCTATTAAATTCTCCTGTGTAGTATCCTATGGGTCAAGCATAGCACCAGTGCCATCAGTAGAAACAATGTGTTCACTACATACCTGGGGTATGATGGATGACTGGGAAGATGCAGGAGCAGAGGGACAAATAGAGGACCTGCGAATGTAAAAACGAGGTAGGAACTGAGTCATGATAGACGAAGGTGGAGGAGAAGGTGGTGGATGTGACTGAGACTCACCATAAGGACTTATTGGTGGGGATATCGGAGGTGGAGGAACGAAGATATCCTCACCAGCGTCAGTACTAGACTGTTAGTCACTTGTAGGAGAAAAATACATAATAGACTCAAAAAATGTGACATCAACACTCACATAATATTTTCTCCCTAGAGGATCAAAACATCTATACCCTTTTTGGGTACGAGAATAGCCAACGAACACGCATTCGACAACTCTAGGAGAGAGCATGTCACGATCAGGAGTAAAATTGTGGACAAAAGACAGATCCGAAGACTCTGGGGGTGAGTGAGAATAAGTCCTTCTCGAGAAACTCAAACAAGAAAGGAGCTTTTTCTCCAAGCATAGTAGACGACATGTGATTCACCAATTAACAAGTAATAAGAATCACATCACCCCAGAAAAAATGTGGAGCTCGACTCTGTATCAAAAAAGTCCTTGTGTCATCCAAAAGATGATGGTGCTTGCGTTTAAAATACCGTTCTACTATGAAGTATAAGCACACGAAGTCTAATAAACAACACCAATAGATTTGAGGAAGTATGATAACTGTAAAGTAGAAAACTCCAAAGCATTATCCGTGCGAATAAATTTTGCATTAGCAGAAAAGATGTTTTTAATCTCAATAAGGAAAGATATGATAATAGGACTAGCTTCAAACTTATTCTTCATCAAAAATACCCAAGATAATCTAGAAAAACCATCTACATCGACCATATAAAACCGATGCCTCGGATGGTCATGAACACGACTAGGATCCAGATATTAAAGTAAATCAAATCAAACAACTGACCATTGTAAAGACTCTGACGACTCGGAAAAGATGAATGATGATACTTCCCAAGCTGACACACCTCACACTCCAAGCTAGTACGAGTAGAGATCTGCGAGAGGACATGGCACAACTTCTACATGGGAAGGTGTCCAAAACGAGTATGTCACAGAAATGGGGAGACAAATCCATAGGGGATAGTAGCAGCCCCTGCACAAGGAGGCTGGACGAGTATGTAAAGTCCCCTCTGCTCACGATCACAACCAATCACCCTACCTATGAGTATGTCTTGAAACACAAGAGAAGGGCCAAATATGGCACGACAATGTAAATCTTTTGTAATCTGACTAATAGACAAAAGATTCATCTAAAATGGTGGAGCATGTAAGACATTTTGCAGACGCATTGAGGGAGCTTAGAACAATCTCTTCCTGTCCAACAATGGGTAGATTAACCCCATTGGCAATCACCACTGAACTACTCGGAGGGATAGGCCTGTAAGAGGTAAACTGCACATATGATGAGATGCTCCAGTATCCATGATCCACTCAGACAAATCTGAATTGTTGCTACTAGTAAGGGCATAAACAATACATGACAAACTCGAAGAGGATCTAGCAATATGTGCGACATCTGAAGAATCTGTGGGCGAAGTAGTAGAGTAGTCATCATTTCTCGCAGCCTGGAAACAATATCATCAAAGCGTGCATCATGAGTTGGAGTAGGTATAGAAATAGGCTCAATCTGCTCAGCAACCCGAGCAGAGCCCGGATACCCATGCTTATGACAGCATGTCTCCTCAGAATGACCGGGACGGTGGCAATATGAACATGGTCCTCGCTGACGACCTACTCCTCGACCACGAAACTGCGAAGTACTCCCTCTACTACGAGAGGCTGCCGTAGCAGGAGTTTGAACCACAATAATAGAGGATGTAGTAATTCTGCTTATCCTCTTGTAAACCTCCTCCGTCGGAGATATCGTCTCTCCAGTAAGAAGTTAAGTACGTGCTGCATCGTACTCAGAGTCTAGAGATGACAAAAATACTCCTATCATAGTTGCATTCCGATACGTCTATTTTTGCTCAATGCTTGTAGTAATAAGCATGAAGCTATGCAAACGCTCAAACATGCCTCTAAGATGCGAGAAGTGTGCATGAGGAGGTCGACGGTTCTGCTTGGTCGAAAAAATATCAAACTATAATTGTAAAATTTTGCTCTCATTTTCTGTCTGTCCATACATGGGTGCTAAGATATCTCACATTTACCTTGTTGTGGGTTGATTGACAATATCATTGGCAATCTCTGTGGTGAGCGTCCTCGAGAGCCAAATGCGAGCATAGGCATCATCTTGCTTTCAAGAAGCATTAGCTCCAGTCTTGTCCTCTGGCTCTTGATCCGTCAGAGTGTGCTCCTTGTTACGGCACTGCATCAGGGTGCGAAACTCCATGTACCACAACTCATAGTTGGTCCCATCCATCTTCGAGATGGAAGTCGGGCCCTTGAAGGCACCAGACGAAAAAACATCACCCTTATTCTCTGATATGGTAGCAAGAACACCGAAATCTGGAACAAAGGAGTAGATCGTTATAAATGAGTCTACATAATCACATATGGAGGATTGGTTGTATTTGTAGACTCATACGGCCATCCTCATCTCCTGTTGTTGTAAGCTAGGTCGTACGGGCGTAAGGGACAACAGCACACACAAATGCACGCAGATGCACATCAAATGTACGTATCTGCACGCAGATGCGCACAGGATGCACGGATGTGCACAGGTGCTCGCAGACGTGCGTTGGTGCGTTGTGCGTTGGATGTGCGCGATGCTTGATGTTGCTGCAAGATGCGCGATGTGTCAGGCGATGCTGTGAGGAGATGTTGTGTAACACCCCCCAAAAATGAAAGTCCCACACCGTGGAAACAAGAAGTTTCCGGGTGGGATAAATAGTGACGAGATTACTACTTGACAACCCGGCTTGAGCATTTTGGGGGTGGTTAATCGGGTCCGTATGGGCCCGATCCCGAGAGGTTGTCAGGGTCAGTAATGCTTCGATAACGGACCGGGGACCTAAGCCCGGGACGTTACAAATGGTATCAGAGCCGAACGCCCTCTGACAGTGGAAAGGGCTACCCGAGAGGTGGAGCCGCCCCTACAAAGAGGTTGGAGGAAATGGCTACCCGGAGCGTGCAGCCGCCACTGTCACTGGGAAGAAGTGATGTGCCATGTCGCAACGAGGACATTGCGAATATAAGTGGGGGAGGTTGTAACACCCCCCAAAAATGAAAGTCCCACACCGTGGAAACAAGAAGTTTCCGGGTGGGATAAATAGTGACGAGATTACTACTTGACAACCCGGCTTGAGCATTTTGGGGGTGGTTAATCGGGTCCGTATGGGCCCGATCTCGAGAGGTTGTCAGGGTCAGTAATGCTTCGATAACAGACCGGGGACCTAAGCCCGGGACGTTACATGTTGTGCGAGACAAGGAGATGCGCGGTGGAGCAAAGCGCGACGCGTAGGGTGGGGTGCGCAGGCGTGGAGGGGCATGAGGAGGGAGGGGGGCGACGCACGCGAGGGGGGCGCAGGGGGCAGGGAGCGGCGTAGGGTTAGGGTTAGGGTAGGATACATAACCTCGGTCTAGGACCGTTGCTCTGATACCATGTTGGGAAAACTGAATGACTTGTTTATTCGTGAGACCTCAGGGCTCTCTTATATAGAAGAAAAATCATGAGTAAATATCAAGAGAGATACATAAAGAAAATAAAATAAGAAATAACACCAAAGATGTACAGTAATCTCAACAAGATATATTCTTTAAGTAGCATATGAATCGACCATGCATGATATGATATATTTTTGTAAATCAACCATGACTGATCCAAAAAAAAGTTTCGCTCTGTAATTTCAACACTATTTTTTAGATTTGTTCATTGTACGAAGTTTTTATACTTGTATCATATGATATGTTGGATATTGACATCATATTGATGAATCTCGTATTCATCATGCTAAAAACTCCTTATTAAAATCCCTGCTTAAACAAGCCAACAAAAATATCCTCTAATTATCTGATTTTATCATGTACTATATTATGTATAATTAACCCTTAATTATTTGTATTTAATTTCCCTTATTTTTCTGTAATTATTTTATCATTCAAAAAACCCTAAGGGTGCGTTTGGTTGGTGGGTTATCCAGGGGTGGATAACCCGGTTTTGTGTTTGTGTGTTTGGTTGATGGGTTAAGGGTTGGGAGGGTTTGTGTGATGTGATTGTATTGGAATTTGAAAAAGTTGGTAGTTATTATGATATGATTGTATTGAAATTTGAAAAAGTGGGTGTTTGTTGTGATGTGATTGTATTGAAGTTTGGAATTGTGAGTAGAAGTTGAGTATTTTATGATTTTTAAATGATATGATGGTATAATATATAATTTTTTTGATGGGAAGGAAGTGGGCCCCACTAATGGGTTAAAAGTGGGGGTTTTGAGGGGTTACCCACCTAAAGTTGGGGTAACCCCCCAACCAAACGCACCCTAAAAATTAGGTAGATAACTTGTCTATAAGCACTGACCCTTAAAAAGATAAAAAAGTACAAAAAGATCTCAAAACCGCAAACTGGGTGTTTTTATCCCCTTAAAAATACCCCCAAAAATAGCTTTTATACAGATGGCCTCTTTTGGCTTTTTGCCCAACATGAAAGTTGTAGAACTCAGCGAGACGAGCAACTTTTATGTTTTGACTTTTTCCAAATTCGGCCTCTAACTATTTCTTTTCTAATTTCCTTTGTAATTATTCTTTGAATTATTCTGATTGGGCCACGTGGCGCCCCCTGGGCCGCCCACGTGGCCCGCTCATCCTCTCGCCACCCGGCGGCCTCCTCGGCCGTTGGATCACCTCAATCCCGCCTTCATCTGAGCCCTTCATCGCGCCTCACTCCTCAGCCGCCCGATCTGATCTTAGATCAGATCAGGACCGCCCACTAGCGCCTGATCCTTAGCCGCTCGATCACCTCTTCATCAATGATCCCCAGTGTGCCACGTCCCCCTTTAAACCCACACCGCTGGATCTAACCCTAAGATCTAATCAGATCCTTCCGATCGCGAGCCCATCCCAGCCGTTGGATCATCATCCAACGGTCCAACCTCCGTCTCCTACCTCCGAAGCCTCCGCTCCCAGGCGTTACAACCTTCGCGCCTCCTCCGCCCCCTTCCAATTCTAGCCGTCGCTCCGACCATTCCCTTAACCTAGTAACGCCTTCCCCGCATAGCCCGGTCCTCCATCATCCTCGCGCCATCTCCAGAGCTCCCAGACCTTACCCCCTCGCCATTAAACCCCCGCGCGAAAACCTCCGACGACCTCCATAACGCTCATCCTTCATCACCTATATAACCCCCTTCCCAGCCACCGGAGCCACCATCCACCATCTACGGGAGTCTGCCCTAGCTTCATCCGCCTCCGGTGACAGCGGAGGACGGTCAATTCGAGGCGATCATGGCCAGACCTCCCCGGTGAGATCCGTGGCCTCCGGCCACGTAGCGGTCGCTCTCTTGCGCCGCCGAGCACCAGGGAGAGGTCGGCCCTGTCGTGCGACGACCAGGGCTTCCATTGAAGCCCAGCCCAGACCTCCTCCGCCGCCAACTCCTCGCTCCGGCGAGGAGATCTTTTCGTCGCATTTTTCTTCGAATTTCACCACTCATCTCCGACCGATTCACCCTCATCTGACCTACTCATCAGCTCCGCCCAACCACCCCGACCCTCGCCGACCCTCTTCCCCTTCTCCAGGACCTCCCCCGCCCCGTTCCCCTTCTTCTCCCGCTCCGGCGGCGAAGAAGCCTCTGGCCGCCATTCTTGCCACCTCCACGGCCTTCCGATCACCTCACTCACCTCGCACAACCACGCACAAGCTTCGGCTAGAACTAACCCCCTGCAGGTACTTCAATTGCCGGAGTTTGCGACGGAGCTAATTCGAGCTCTCCTCCGCCGGCGAGGCTCCATCGATTCTCCCCTCTGACATGCCTCGGAGCCTCGCGATGCATCCCAGTTATCCGCCGGCCCGCCAGCTTTCCTCCCCGACCATCGGACACCTATCTAGAGCTCGGTGGAGCTTCGTACATCTCGCCGGAGCCCCGCCTCCTCCGGTGAGCAGCGGAGGAGGATGAAGCTACAGGCACCGTCCGATCATCAGGATCGGACGGTCCAGATAAGACCACGTGGTCGACCCGAGCCTCTTCCCCGACCTACAGGCTCGGGTCATCCGCGCCTAGAGCCGAACTGCCAGAATTAGCCACGTGGCCCAAACCTGAGGTGGCGCCCGAGCCTAGGCGCCTCACGTGCGAGTCACGTGGGGGCCTAGGTAAAATTGCAGGATAGACCCGGAAAGATCCGATATTTACATTTTGGTCCCCAAGCACGTGCCTCACGTGCGTGCCTGGGTAAATTTCAGGGAGGCCCTCCGAGTTCTGAAGATTTGCAAAAAGGCCCCTGCGCGCAATTGGGAAAATTACAACTGGGCCCAGGCGGTTTTCGTTATTTGCATTTAGATCCCTCCAGGGACCTAAATGCAATATTTATCCCTTTATTTCCTTGCATTTTTATTACAATTATGCCCTTGCACTGTTTTTAGCATAACTTGAGCATCGTAGGTCCAAATTGCATGATTTTAGTGTCGTTTTGATCCTTATTTTGTCCTCTACATTCTAGCATGCTTATTTGTTCCATTTGACATTGTTTTAATTTAAGTGATTTTTATGTGAAAAATGGGACCATGCTCTACTTGTCTTGCTTGATTTAATGACTGATTTTTAATGATGTGTTCAAAATGGCTCTAACTTCATTCTATATTGTGTTGCTCATATTTTAGGGTAGAATTGTAGCATTTGATTCATCATGCATGTTCCTTTGCATTATTTGCCCATGCATCACTTTAAATTGCATAAAAACCTATAAAAATGTATGCATCATAGCATCACTTTGCATTGCCTTGTAAATTGCATATGGACTTGAAATTGAGATTAATTCACTATGTGCTTCATGAATCAAGATTCAAAAGCTATAATTAAGCTGCTGTGTCCCTGTATTCGACCTTGGTAGACTTGCCAAGCATAAATATTCCACAGCATTCAAAGACTGTGGTTTTTGCTGAACAAAATTCGCCTCCTGTACTACAGCATAATTCCATACTATTAAAGAGGCGAATTTTCCGTTCATCAAATGGCGCCGTTGCCGGGGATACGGCTTTGCTTAATTTTTGGATTTTGATTTTTTTTAAAATATTTCAAAAATTTGGTCCTCATCTCATGCATCATTTCTTTGCACATTATTTGCTGATTTAATTCCTTTGAGATTCTAACTTTTCTCTTTTGTGGCAGGGCCCATAAAAATCGGGGACGCCTGATCGTCATGGAGGCGCGAAGTTGGGAGCTTCCGCTGAAGAGGCCGCAAAAGAAGCCGTGAAGAAATTCTAGGATTTTTATCAGTCAAATAGCATTGCATGTTGTAAAAAAAAAGAAAAGAAACAATTCCATCTGCATATTTATTTTCAGTCTTGCATATTGTACTCAAAAAAAAAACCATTCCCCCCCCCCCCACACACCTATACTGCACATGCACATACCCACCCCCAACCCCCTGTATATTTCACTCTCTCTCTCTCTGTGTATATCTATTCTTCACGAACCCCCTCCCCCTCACCCTTGTACCATAGACATCCCCCCTAAAACACAGACCTTACTTCGGCTATTTGTAGCCTAAGTATAGGAGGGACCTGCCTATTCATCCCTCCCTCGTTCAGTCTTCTTGTGCTTAGGCCGAGTTTGGCCTAAGTATAGGGGGACCCTCCTCCTCAGTTCCGCTATATCACCCTGTACTTAAACCGAGCCTTGGCTTCATGGCACTTGTGCTATGAGGACATAGCAAATTTTAAGTATAGGGGGGTATACCGTATATTATTGTATATTACTTTAGCCTTAGCTCGCGTTTTTAAAACTTTTTAAAATTTTATTTTTTCGGGCTGGGTTTTGGTAAACCTGTGAACTGAGTTTTGTAAAAACCTGTAAAAATTAAAATTGAGGGATTAATCTTTGTAAATAACCCTTTTTCAAAAAGAAAAAAATGAAAAATTAAAAATGTTTTTCGGAATTTGGCTCTGACTACTAGGCTTAGTAGACATTTTCAGTGAGGGAACCTCGGTCTCCCTTAGCAGAGTGGGTGGTTTAAAGGACACCGCATATGGCACCGTCCTTAAGGATTACGGGTCTCGACCCGCACTTACACCCATACTGGCTGAGAGTGGATACTTTTATTTATTTGAGCTTGGGTCAGTCATTGTCTCTCCGACGAAAAAAAAACTTCAAAATCCATAAAAATCTGCAAAAATCAAAATCACACAAAAATTCACTAACCTAAGGAGTTGGTGTATTCCTGACACATTCACACTCACTCAAGGCTTGAGGATTTTGAGGACACTGGATTTCTGTGATCTTAAGAGTCTGAGTTAACATGCCATAGTCATTAGGGTTTTTAAGACTTAAATATCCACACTCCTCTGTTTTGAAAGATTTGAGTGCTATATTGCACTCTTCATCTCTACCTTCAAGAAAATATGATCAGCACAATCACTTCCACAACTGCATGATTGATGAGATGAGTTGAGATATCACCTGAGGAACTAGGACCAGAGATTTGAGTTTAAACCGATCTAATGATATTCGAGGATGGGATAAAGTTAATGAAGGCTTCAGAAAACCTGAGTGTCAGCAAAACCCTAGCCAGTATGTGAACAAGATTCATATGCTATCTCTTTGATATTTACCTAAAAGTGCCAGGGTGTGATGAAACTTAAAGGAATTTGTTGATCAGTGTGCGTCAATCTCTTGGTAAAAGCAGTGGAGCTAGCCAACAAAAGAAATGAAATGTCAAAGAAAAAGCTCAATCATCAAAGTCAAATTATAAATGAGCTTCCACCAATGGCGAGCGCTCCCAAACATTTTTGAAGTGTCCACTTGGACCAAGCGCTAATTAGGACCATGAGTCGGGCTGACACCAAAAAAGGGCTCTACATCGTAAATGCTACAAGTCTGGGTGTCGAAGGTATCTTAGATACTCAAAAGAGACACACCCCGGTGTATTCCCAGAAAAACAAGTGCAGACGGCTCCAACTCTCTTGACGGACACATTGATCAACAAAATAATAATAATTTACATGTGTTGAGTAAAAGGCACTCGAGAGGCCCCTTGTTCCAATGTGAGGGTGAGAAAATTAGACACAATCCCATTACCTCCATCATCTGGCCGTCCATATACACTTTCAAGTTGACAAACTATAGAGACGGTTGACTGAAGCAAGAATAGACTTATTCCCTAGTATTGAGGATTAGGTCTAGAGGAGGATCTTTGGGACTGGAACCTTGGGTGATGCATCGACTCGGCTCTCATGAAATGCAGTACACTAAGTGTCATATCCTTATATTATATGTACAAAAAGAGAGTCTGATAATCAGAGAAGTTGGATTCCTTCTGACTAAGGCTTAGATGAACCTAGAATTTTAGGATCACTTAGGTCAAGGGTCTTCAAAAGATCAAGCCTTGAATTTTCACGCGCACTGTCAGGAATTAATCCGACTCTTTCATTCTTTATATGCTCGAGGACGAGCATGGTTTAAGTATAGGGGTATGATGAATCTCGTATTCATCATGCTAAAAACTCCTTATTAAAATCCCTACTTAAACAAGCCAATAAAAATATCCTCTAATTATCTGATTTTATCATGTACTGTATTGTGTATAATTAACCCTTAATTATTTGTATTTAATTTCCCTTATTTTTCTGTAATTATTTTATCATTCAAAAAACCCTAAAAATTAGGTAGATAACTTGTCTATAAATCACTGACCCTTAAAAAGATAAAAAAGTACAAAAAGATCTCAAAACCGCAAACTGGGTGTTTTTATCCCCTTAAAAATACCCCCAAAAATAGCTTTTGTACAGATGGCCTCTTTTGGCTTTTTGCCCAACATGAAAGTTGTAGAACTCGGCGAGACGAGCAACTTTCATGTTTTGACTTTTTCCAAATTCGGCCTTTAACTATTTCTTTTCTAATTTCCTTTGTAATTATTCTTTGAATTATTCTGATTGGGCCACGTGGCGCCCCCTGGGACGCCCACGTGGCCCGCTCATCCTCTCGCCACCCGGCGGCCTCCTCGGTCGTTGGATCACCTCAATCCCGCCTTCATCTGAGCCCTTCATCGCGCCTCACTCCTCAGCCGCCCGATCTGATCTTAGATCAGATCAGGACCGCCCACTAGCGCCTGATCCTTAGCCGCTCGATCACCTCTTCATCCAATGATCCCCAGTGTGCCACGTCCCCCTTTAAACCCACACCGCTGGATCTAACCCTAAGATCTAATCAGATCCTTCCGATCGCGAGCCCATCCCAGCCGTTGGATCATCATCCAACGGTCCAACCTCCGTCTCCTACCTCCGAAGCCTCCGCTCCCAGGCGTTACAACCTTCGCGCCTCCTCCGCCCCCTTCCAATTCTAGTCGTCGCTCCGACCATTCCCTTAACCTAGTAACGCCTTCCCCGCATAGCCCGGTCCTCCATCATCCTCGCGCCATCTCCAGAGCTCCCAGACCTTACCCCCTCGCCATTAAACCCCCGCGCGAAAACCTCCGACGACCTCCATAACGCTCATCCTTCATCACCTATATAACCCCCTTCCCAGCCACCGGAGCCACCATCCACCATCTACGGGAGTCTGCCCTAGCTTCATCCGCCTCCGGTGACAGCGGAGGACGGTCAATTCGAGGCGATCATGGCCAGACCTCCCCGGTGAGATCCGTGGCCTCCGGCCACGTAGCGGTCGCTCTCTTGCGCCGCCGAGCACCAGGGAGAGGTCGGCCCTGTCGTGCGACGACCAGGGCTTCCATTGAAGCCCAGCCCAGACCTCCTCCTCCGCCAACTCCTCGCTCCGGCGAGGAGATCTTTTCGTCGCATTTTTCTTCGAATTTCACCACTCATCTCCGACTGATTCACCCTCATCTGACCTACTCATCAGCTCCGCCCAACCACCCCGACCCTCGCCGACCCTCTTCCCCTTCTCCAGGACCTCCCCCGCCCCGTTCCCCTTCTTCTCCCGCTCCGGCGGCGAAGAAGCCTCTGGCCGCCATTCTTGCCACCTCTACGGCCTTCCGATCACCTCACTCACCTCGCACAACCACGCACAAGCTTCGGCTAGAACTAACCCCCTGCAGGTACTTCAATTGCCGGAGTTTGCGACGGAGCTAATTCGAGCTCTCCTCCGCCGGCGAGGCTCCATCGATTCTCCCCTCCGACATGCCTCGGAGCCTCGCGATGCATCCCAGTTATCCGCCGGCCCGCCAGCTTTCCTCCCCGACCATCGGACACCTATCTAGAGCTCGGTGGAGCTTCGTACATCTCGCCGGAGCCCCGCCTCCTCCGGTGAGCAGCGGAGGAGGATGAAGCTACAGGCACCGTCCGATCATCAGGATCGGACGGTCCAGATGAGACCACGTGGTCGACCCGAGCCTCTTCCCCGACCTACAGGCTCGGGTCATCCGAGCCTAGAGCCGAACTGCCAGAATTAGCCACGTGGCCCAAACCTGAGGTGGCGCCCGAGCCTAGGCGCCTCACGTGCGAGTCACGTGGGGGCCTGGGTAAAATTGCAGGATAGACCCGGAAAGATCCGATATTTACATTTTGGTCCCCAGGCGCGTGCCTCACGTGCGTGCCTGGGTAAATTTCAGGGAGGCCCTCCGAGTTTTGAAGATTTGCAAAAAGGCCCCTGCACGCAATTGGGAAAATTACAACTGGGCCCAGGCGGTTTTCGTTATTTGCATTTAGATCCCTCCAGGGACCTAAATGCAATATTTATTCCTTTATTTCCTTGCATTTTTATTACAATTATGCCCTTGCACTGTTTTTAGCATAACTTGAGCATCGTAGGTCCAAATTGCATGATTTTAGTGTCGTTTTGATCCTTATTTTGTCCTCTACATTCTAGCATGCTTATTTGTTCCATTTGACATTGTTTTAATTTAAGTGATTTTTATGTGAAAAATGGGACCATGCTCTACTTGTCTTGCTTGATTTAATGACCGATTTTTAATGATGTGTTCAAAATGGCTCTAACTTCATTCTATATTGTGTTGCTCATATTTTAGGGTAGAATTGTAGCATTTGATTCATCATGCATGTTCCTTTGCATTATTTGCCCATGCATCACTTTAAATTGCATAAAAACCTATAAAAATGTATGCATCATAGCATCACTTTGCATTGCCTTGTAAATTGCATATGGACCTGAAATTGAGATTAATTCACTATGTGCTTCATGAATCAAGATTCAAAAGCTATAATTAAGCAGCTGTGTCCCTGTATTCGACCTTGGTAGACTTGCCAAGCATAAATATTCCACAGCATTCAAAGACTGTGGTTTTTGCTGAACAAAATTCGCCTCCTGTACTACAGCATAATTCCATACTATTAAAGAGACGAATTTTCCGTTCATCACATATTTCTCTTGTTATTTTAATCAATATAAGTTGAATGATTAATAATGAGAAAATTAAACCTAAATTTGCAGATGTAGGTTTATAACCTAGATTTTATTAAGAAAATTCTCTGCACTCTTCAAAAAGAAATCTATGCAAAGTGAGGTTTACGCGTCAACCACTCGAAGCTTTTGCCTCACTCCAAATGACAAAGAAACGCCTCAGTACACCACACATTTTAGAAACCTTGCCTATTTATACCATGAACCACTAGTTTCTCTGTGCTTATGTAGTTTCTTTCCTATACTTAATCTTTGCACGACTCATGCAGCTTGATGCTATCCTCTCTATCCTGCAATTTCTACAGAGAGTCGGATGATTGCTACTTTTGATGGATATAGACTTATAGAGGCAAAGGTCATTTTGGTATCTGTGGAGAAGGTAGAGGATGTGGTTTTGGACATAGTTGTACACGTACTTACTCATCATGTATACATTTTCAACTGACCAAATATCCATTGGATTAATTCTGACTGATGTTTGGAACATCTCTTATAGCTAATCAGGCGGTCATTGATATAATGAATCCTCTCAAGCTGATGAGTCAGTGCTTCATGGCACAAATCATACACAATTTAAACTAAATAGCCCTATTTTTCACTTTAATAGATCACATTTTGATATAATGCATTTTTTGGATTTTGGACTTGATTGCACGAAAAAACATTGACGGCATAAAAGAGGAAGGATTGTTTTACAATGCAACATGGAGGTGGGGGTTCCTTATGAAGAGATAACAAGAAAAGAAGAGGAGGCTCGTTTTGCAAATTGTACCAGAAAGAAGGCAATTTTGTGTTTACAGTTTCAATTTTCAAGTAGGAAGTGCCCAGAAAGGAAGGTTAATTTGTGTTTGGAGTTTCAGACAATTCACTGAGGCTCTGTAGACCAAATGGATTTTGGTGTTCTTAG
The DNA here is from genome assembly GCA_037367405.1 of Ottelia alismoides. Taxonomy (NCBI): domain Eukaryota; kingdom Viridiplantae; phylum Streptophyta; class Magnoliopsida; order Alismatales; family Hydrocharitaceae; genus Ottelia; species Ottelia alismoides. The sequence goes on from JAZKJV010011012.1 coordinate 827,800, forward strand.
AGAAGTTGTGGGTTGTGACATGTGTAGGCATGTTCTGTATGCTTGTTATGGCAGGTACCTTAAGTTGGCAAAGAGAGCTAGATCCTCAAGGGGATCTTATGTGTTCTTTAGGGGTTTGATTCACCTACTACCTTTGGTTAGGTTGTTCCTTGAGAAATGACTGGGAAATGGTGACTGGTGAGAACTTCAGGTTTTCGTTGGACGATTGGTTATGGAGAGGGTGTTGCTTGAGATTTTCCTAAGGTTGGTAAGGCAGACGAGGAACGGTACTTGTGTGATTGGTTGGGAGATGACTTTATCGTCTCTCACGCGTACAACATGATGAAGGTGTGATCATCAATACATGCAAGCAAGCTTGTAAAAGTTAGCAGACTAGGTCGACTAGTCGAGTCAGGGGGCAGCCGACTCAACTGGGCCTAGTTGTTCATTAGTCGGTCAACCCGACTAATCGGCCGACTTTTTCATCACACTTTTTTTCCATTTTTTAGTTTTTTGCTTTTTTAAAAGCAAACTTATGCCAATATGCTTAATGTTATATTTAAAGTCAGTTACTTCTTTTGTTTCATTATGATAGTATAGAAAATGTACAAATATATGTTAATATAAAAGAATATATGTATAAAAAGATTTATATATTTAAAATAATTAAAAATTCAAAACCGACTAATGGTTGACTAAATCTGATTAATCGTCCGACTGTCGATTAATCCTTAGTCAGTGACCCTACCGACCGAGTACCAACTACTGCTTTCTACAACCTTGTCTGCAAGGCTGCAGCTGATTTTATGTTGGATTGTCGAATTTTGTAGATATAGTCCAAGAATGACCCAAGGTAGATCTGAATAAAGGCAAAGAATCCATGTAGCCAACAATATTTAACATGGGAGAAGGCTTTGTTGTTGTTGTTGATTGTAGAATTTTGTAGAAAGTCTAGGTATTGTTGAAAGTGAAGCTTCATTCATGGCTGGAAGGAAGGAAGCAACTGGTTTCTATGCTACTCAAAAGTAACTAAGGGCAGGCTTTGACACTATGTGTTTAATTAGGGAAATGAGGAGGACGTGGAGCGCATCTTTTTCACTTGTCCATGTGCAGCTGCAAATATGGAAAGAGTCGTTGATTCCATGGATAAATAAGAGGGTGGAGTTCGTTTGGGCGACTTTCAAATTTGGAGCAATGGGTAGGGATGAAAACGGATCGGATATGGATCGGATGTGCCTATTTCCATATCCATATTTGCTTCATCTATATCGAATACGAATACGGATACGGATATGATTCGGATATGCATTGTGGAAACCATATCCGTAAAAATACGGATACGAAACCAATTCGGATATTTATCGAATCCGAATACGGATCGAATAAAGAGCGGATCCGAATATGGATCGAATAAAGAGCGGATCTGAATACGGATCTAATAAAGAGTGAAATCTCAATATGGATCCAATAAACATAAAATCTGAATACGGATTGAATAAAAACCACATACGAATATGAATTGATTTTTTTATCAAAGTTCAAAATGATTTTAAAAATAGTAATGAAATATAAATAAGTTACGTCATGACAAAAGGGAGTGTCGACGTGACATGTATTCTTGATCGGAAGCAAAAAGGGGATAGGATTTCATAAATTTTGTTAGCGCTCATACCTAAAGAAATAGAAATTTATTAATATCGTTAATATATCGTTAATAGCTTATATTATATTAACTAATATATAAAATAATGTTAAATACTGTATTCGGATATCCGGATCCGAATCCGGATATTCAAGCTATTATCATATCCGTATCCGTATTCAGAAAAATTTTACAATCTATATCCATATTCGATCCGTATTCGATTAATATTCGGATACGGATATCGGTATCCGATGATTTTTCGAATACGGTAAGTGGATATTGGGATATATCCGTATCCGTTTTCATCCCTAGCAATGGGGGTAGTTATCATGTACAAAAAGGCATTTGGATATGAGTTAGTCACTCACAGTCCTTTGGGTGGTTTGGAATGAAAAGAAGCAATGGTCTTTAAGGGTCAGAGGTATTAAACTGTGAATGTGGTCTGCTGTGCAAGGGCCTATTCGATGTCCTTGCGGCTCTAATAAGTTGTCAAAGGAGTGTGATTGTACTTTGGTGATGTAACTTGGGGTTTTTAAATAAAATATGGATTACAACCGAAACTGTTTGACCAACATCTGGCTCGTAAAAAAAAGAGTATAAATATCATCAGTTCACAGTAATGCTCTTAAATTAAATTTCCCAATTTGTTTTGCTGTATAATACAATGTTGAATTGTTCAATATAGATTAAGGGTAAAGGTCCTTTGTTAGGTTTTTTCGTATGGGTAAAGCAACTGGTGCAGGTCGTTTCAGCAAATCTTTTAAATTGTTTAGAACACACCATTTGTATATGCCTATAAAGCTATTACAGTTTTTCTTCTTTCAGAAAACAATCCATACTCAGTTATCAACAATTTGCCATCATTTGACCCTGATATGGATGCTGTAGATTCTTCCAATTCCTGTGGACCAGAAGTTTTGCAAGAACGAGCTTCCGACATATTGGACAGCATATCCATCATGTACAATATAAACACTGGTGAAATTGGGGATATGGAAAATAAGCCTAGTCATGCTAGGGATGTCATTTTAAATGCCAAGCTGCTGTTTGGTGATATCAAGTTACGCAAATCCAGTGGCCTGACAGCATTTTCTGTTGATTCCATTTTACTGGATTCTCTTGAAATTCTTATCGAGGCATTCCAAAGCAATGTTAGCTGCTCAGAGAGGTCCCAGAACAGGAGATTTCTGTTTGACTGCATGATTGAGCACCTGGATCTTAAATATGGGTGCTTTTTTAAATCTGATTATAAGACACAGTTCCAAACCTCTGACAAACTGGCCAGGGAGATCTCAATGAATCTTAACGAGTGGATGATTTTAGGAGGAAGAGGTCTTGATCCGATAATGTCCAAGGAAGTGAGACAGCTATCCACTAATCATACTGCATTTGACGTTCAAGTGTATGAGTTGAGTATGGAGATTGGTCATGCTTTACTAGATGGAATGATTAGTGAAACTCTAACGGATATTTTGATCATGTGAACTGTTTCTGCCTTTTCTTCTCGGAAGAATATTCTTGCTGGAGCGTTTAGACAATTGCCTACATCATGACATTTATAAGGAGATTCGACAAAATGATGATACAAAGTTGGTACTCATCAAGTCAACTATGGACTAGAAAAGCACTGTGATCAGTCATAGACAGGATTCCATCAAAAAGCTTCTTTTGGTATGTTTTATATATCATTTTTGTTATAAAATATGAAGAATGCGGAAGCGAACATGGAAAAGATAAAGAACAAAATAAGAACGCGGGATTTTTAACGTGGAACCCTACTCCGTGAGGAGCGGGATGAAACCACGGGAGAAGCCCTCAATCAGGGCGTGTTTGTCTATTGATTTTCTCAATGAGTACAGGAGGTATGGGGCTCCGTATATAGCCTTCCCAGCGCCTCCAAGTCCCACCATTGGGCGGTATGGGACTAAACACAGGATGGGGTAAATGGATCTTCTTCAGGATCCATTTACCCTGTTACAACTCAATAGGTGCACTACCAAATACTCCAACACTCCCCCTCAAGCTGGAGCATGCAATGCTCAGCTTGGACAAACAAACAGAAAGAAACTCAACTCACGCTACAGGACACTACGGACAATATCTACCCAACGCGCACATGCTGCAGTCGAGGACGTTGCTTCTCATGCCGTGCAGGTGAGGAGGACGAACGGGCTGGAGTGTGAGTCAACTGAAGACTCGGAATCTGACCATCGAGTCTGAAACTGCACCTGAAGTCTCCTCGTCGGAGAACTGGGTCTCCCCATTTGGCTCAGAGAATGGTGCACTGCTCTGGTGTACCTATGATACCACATGAAAACCCTTGCCCTCAAGGGAATGGTCCTCTACTCTGGAGTCCCTATGGCTCACATAAAAACTCTGGCCTGACAACAAGACGAATGATGGGGACCTCTGAGAATGATGGCAACTTATGCTCATCTGACAATGACCGCACACTCGTGCGTGTCTGAAACTGGAGACTCGGAATAATCTGATGTCGAGTCTGGAACTAGATCTGAACTGTAGAGTCTGGACAACGTGAACTGGCCTGGAATACGAAGATCTGACATCTGGAGCATCTGAATAGACCTGTGACTCTACATACATACTCCCCATTTCTCCCATACTTGTCGAAAAATGCCGTCGACAAAGTTGGGAGAAGACAAGATAAAATGGGAAAAAAACAACATGAAACTTGCGGCTTTTCTTTTTTTTTAAGCCATCACCTTTTTTTAAAAGCCGTTTCATTTTTTTACGGCTCTTCTTCATCGTCGTTTTTTCCTTTTGGCTATTTTCATTTTCATTTTTTTTAAATAGCCGCAATATTTTTTTAAGCCGTTAACTCCTTTTTTTCGACTTTAATGTGCGTGCGGTTCTTTTCCTCTCTTTTTTTTACGCACACACAGCAGGCCCATTTGGCCTGCACAACATTTCCCCACCTCTCTTCTTTTTTTTAAATACATGACTATTCAGCCCCTTTTGATGTGAACCATCAGCCCCAATTAAAAATACATAATTTTTTTTAAAGTAAGAGGCCCGTTAGGGTTCCCAACACGACGAACCCTTTGCTCGTGCGCCGCCTTCGATGGTGCGGCTGGAGGAATCACGCCTGGGGCGCCGCCTGGAGAAGAGGAAGCCGCCTGGGGAGAGCAACTGGAGGCGCGTGCTGGATAGAGGGCCACCGCCGTGGCTTGGGCAGCGACATCGGGAGAGGAAGGCGCCGTCGAGGGGGTCGCCTGGAACCGTCGTTGGAGCTCGGTGCCGCCAGGGGTACGGCGCAGCATCTGGACAGGAGAGAGGGGGTTGCGCGCCTGATGTGGAGAGGGCTCGTCGCTCGCGCCTGGAGAAGTTGCGCGGCTATCGCCGCCTGGGGTGTCTCGGAGCAGCGCCATGCCTGAGAAGGAGCGCCGCTCCAGAAGGAGCGCCGCCTTTGGAATACGAACGGTGGAGAGATCCACCGCCTGGGACTCGTGCAGAGATGGGAGCGACGCCGCCAGAGATCTGACCTCGCGCCGCCTGCGCGAGGACCGAGAGAAGAAGGCACGAGATGGATGGCATCGCCAGCGTGAGGTGCTCGACGACGAAACTATCGCCTGGAGATGCGGAGCCCTAGAGGGACTAGCTGCTTGTAGCACGCGAAACTGGAAAGAACTGAGGGAATTCGCGCACAACCTGTAGATCGCTCAAAGGAACATGATCATTTGCGGCTAGGGTTTTGCCGCATCTAGCAGGAATCCGAATCTTTGCTGCAACGCCTCCTGAATCTGATGGGGCTGGAGCGCGCTGCTTGCTGCTATTGCATGCATCCGAACAGAAACTGGAGCATGAGCGCCGCCACAGAATGTAGCACAAGAACATGACAACTCTAGGGTTCTAGAGAACCCAAAAAAAATTCTCGAACAGAACTTGAACAAAATAATGATCCCCATAAAACTCGATCTTGAAATAATCAGGAACAATAAAAATTTTCAAGAACAAATCTCGAAATCAACCAAGAACGACCCGCTCTGATACCATGTTATAAAATATGAAGAATGCGGAAGTGAACATGGAAAAGATAAAGAACAAAATAAGAACGCGGGATTTTTAACGTGGAACCCTACTCCGTGAGGAGCGGGATGAAACCACGGGAGAAGCCCTCAATCAGGGCGTGTTTGTCTATTGATTTTCTCAATGAGTACAGGAGGTATGGGGCTCCTTATATAGCCTTCCCAGAGCCTCCAAGTCCCACCATTGGGCGGTATGGGAAAAAACACAGGATGGGCTAAATGGATCTTCTCCAGGATCTATTTACCCTGTTACAACTCAATAGGTGCACCACCAAATACTCCAACAATTTTCTTACCTCCTTTTATTCGGCCAGCAGTGGATTTACATAAATTGACTTTTTTCTGTATAACATGTGAGATTCTTCTCATTTAAAACACACATAAATCCCAAAAGCTTTTTTTGGCTGATACGCTTCCCAATATGGTACCATCACATACATGATAGAAACCGACGGATATTTTTTTCCCTATCAGATCCAGTTATCATCATTTGATTCATAGCTGAAAACTGCACGTTTATACCGTTTGAGAAGTAATTTAAGTTTACTACGTCTCTCGCGAGCACATAATTGATAGTGGCTCATCATTTTTCTTATGTCTTCGATATAGTTTTAGTAGTTTAACGTATTATTTCATTGACAGTAGCTCATCATATGCCAAATATTCCATCTTAGTAAGCATAAATAATCATAGATAAGTTGTTAGATGTATCTTGAGTGCTGTTTATACCTAATATTAACTCCCACGCTGCCTTAAATGAGAAATGATAGGACCTTGTGACTGCTAAGATTATTAGACATAGGTTCAAGCATTTTCCATAATTATTGTCACTAGTTGGTAACTTAAAAAGTTGTCGGATTCGCATGTGTTAATATTTAAGCTGAGCTAATTATATTTAGTATCTATTATGCACCTATATCTATACTAAATCTCCTTCCGAGAAATGTGAGCATGTTCTTATCTCAGTCTACTTCCTTTATGTACTTCAGGAATCTTGGCTGCTGTCATTCGTGGGAACATGTTATGTTGGTTGTCAAGAAGGATATGGTTGCGAACTTGGTCCGGTCATTGTTTTGTTTCCTTTCCGCTCTTCCTGCTGAGGAAATTCAATTATCGCTGTCCATCACCTGCCATGACTGTTTATTCAGCTTTTCTTCTGCCTCTACTAACAAATCTTTTCTCCACCAGACTGAATGATATTAAACCCTTATAACTTAGCTTCAGCAAGATCTGTACGCCCGCACAGATCCACAGAAAAATGATGACAAGTCCTGATTAGCTCCTACTGAATTGTGACTGATGTAATGCTTATGGTTTGTGATTCAGAATTTCTGTAACAGATGAAGAAGACCCAGCTGGTGTAAGTATAAATAAAACTTCCAAGTTGGTACTTAAGAATGAACAATAGTAGGTTTCCTCCGTCACATTTGTTTTTATCAAAACACTGCACAATTCTGCTCTTCTTTTTAGAGTCTGGGAGAACAGAACTAATCGGCGATTTGGCACACATGCTATGCATACAAACAGATACATCCTTCCAAATCAACCAACCCTGCTAAGAAATGCGCCAACGAAACCTTTATTAGAACATAGCACAGATATTCACATCATATTATTACGCCTGGTTCTCTCTCTAACTGGGTGGTCCTTGTCAGATCAGTGGTGAGAGATATCGTTTGGACTATATTGGTTTGGATTGATTGTATATATTAAGGAACCAATTAGGTTGCCATGCATGCATTAATGGATCTTAAATGCTAGTCAGCCTGATATAAATGCAGTTGAATGATTTCTTCTCGTACATTGAATAGATCAGAGTTGGGTCAAGTTTCAACATCTTCTCGTGATTTGGCTGAAAGATGAACATGCGTGCACCCATTTATCTCCAGCAACTCGAGTGTTAGCTCTCTTAGCCAACTGCAGAACAATCTGAGCTATTATTTTTATTTCCTTTGGAATTTAGATAGTTCCACTAGAATGTATCGATCATCCACCCCTGTAGAGAAGCTACGTGAGCTCTTGGTCGCAAACATCGCCTCTTTCGACACGAGCAAACGATGACTCCAACCATCATGCTTGCATAAGATGTTGGTTCGACTCTGTCAAACCATGTTTGAGAAAGTGTACTGATAAGAGGAAGAAATATGTCGACCCAAATCGAGAATGTAACTATTGTTGAAATAGGCATAATGTATGATCTAATTATGGTGTAATTGCATTATCTTGGGATAGCTTGTACGTGGATACATTATCTCACATCCAAATAAGTTTGTGGATTTTAAAAAAAAATAAATTATGGGCTCGTTTGGTTAGCATATTACCTTGGGGTAACCTGATTTCCCCTTTGCATCCTTAGGTTGGAATTCCATTACAAATTAATGTGACATTACATCACATTCATCATTCCAACGCTCTCCAACCCTCCTAACCATCCAAATAGCTAGCTGATTCAATCTAGTTACCAAACACACCCTCTGAGTTTTCAAGTCATCCTACCTACTGTTTAATTGATAGGTAGGTGGAGGTTGGGCCTTTGATTATGCTTTGGACGTATTCGTCATGTCCGGACAAACAACAAATGGATCTAATCTTCTGACGTGTTCAGTATAATCATTATATTATTCATCTTCCATTAAAAATATATGAGCCTTGGCACGTTTGGATGTTAAGGACGAAAACAAATACGGATATATTCGTATCCGATTCAATATCATATTTATCTGATAGAGATTTTAACACTCGTATTTGTTTTGAAACTGGGTGTGGTTATAAATATTACATTAACATTCGTGAAAATTTGCATCCATATTCATAATATCCATTTTTAACACATAAATAGGGTCGTACTATGAGTGTGTAGCAAAATCTTATGATTGTGTTGACCACTCTTGATATAATTATTACGAAATGAATATGTTGGTTAATCTATCTGACTGTTTTCATCCCTACTGGAAGGCACGGAGAATTAGAAAAGTATTACGACCAAAATGGCACATCCGCGATTCGATCTTATATCATTCACCGAATAAATCTTATTTATTAAGATATAGTAACATCCTAGTTCTACACATATATATATAGAGAGAGAGAGGGTCCTTCCAATGAGGTGCACCTTTCCTGGGTACATGGAAAGCCCATCACGAGATCCGTTAGATCTCGATCTAGCGGTTCTTCATCCAAAAAGGTATTTTAGTCCATACATTTTCGTTTTAAATTTGAATTTAATTTCGAATTTGAAATTTATTTCGTCCTTGTATTTTTCCATTTTTAGCGTATCTGATTTGGTGTTTTTTGTTGCCTTTTAGTTAATGAAGTTTCGCCAACGTAATAACATTTTCGCGCAATGTAGAATAGCAGATCTTTTTGTAAAATTCTCGTTGATATTGTAAAATTGTATCCTGCATTGTAAAATCAAATCACAATTAGTAATAGTTATATTATTATAATTGTAATTTTAATAACACTATTGTAAAAATTCATACACGTTTTGTAAAATCTGTATGAAGATTATAAATCCACACTGACAATTATGTGTGTTTTTCACAGAAATGTACGGTACTTTCGCGCCATGCGGATTGCCAAGCATCTTTGTAAAATTCGAATCCATATTGTAATTTTGCATCCTGTATTGTAAAATAAGATCACAGTTAGTAATACAATTATTGTTGTAATTATAAATTTGGTAATGTCTTTGTAAAAATACAGTCTCATATATGTAGGAAATGTCTTGGTATTTGTAAATTCTGGTCTGAGATTGTAAAATCTCCCTCTCGAACGTTATCTGAGTCTGAATTCGAATTCGAATCGTATTTTCGAGATAAATACGAGTCCGAGTTCAACATGACTCGTTCAACTCGGTAGATACTCTCATAAATCGTAAGTAGCATGGGCAACATTATCTCATTTAAATAGTTTTTACCATATCACGAAATTTAAATAAATGTAAAAAATAGTCTCAAATTTGTAAAAAAATGATATGAGATTGTAAAATACGATCTGAGATTGTAAAAAAATACTTGAGATTACAAAATAGGATCTCTGATTGTAAAAAACTGGGCATGCCCTCCATCTCCAGCATCCTCTCTACCCGCACCTCCTCCGCCCTTCTCCTCCACGACCCATCTCCTCCATGCACGTCCTCCTCCACCCACACACCTCCATTCACACACTCCTTCAACCTTCTCCATGATCCACCTCCTCCACGTGTAGACATCAACCCCTCACACGACGCCACCTTTACTACATACAAGAAAACAAGGAGAACGCCATCACTGGCCACCGTAGAGCAACGCGTTGCACGCCATCAGCGACGAGCAGCAACCTCCTCTCCTCATGCCATCGTCGAGAAAGAGAGATGGAGGAGAGAAACCTTGTGCGGCAATCGAGATCGAGAGAGACGGGGGAGAGAGAGGAAGAGAGAGGAGAGAGGAGATAATTGTGGAGTATTTGTTGCATTCTAAATTTAGATTATGTTAAAATGACCATAATAGGTTTTTCAACATTAAAAATATATTAATAACGAGCTATTAATGACAACCATCGGATTGATTGTGTATGGTTAGGATGACGGGCTTTCCATGCACTCAGGAAAGGTGCACCTCATTGGAAATATTTCCTATATGTGTGTGTAGTTGGGAGGCTTATCCCGTGAGCCTCATGCCCATTTGAATTTTAGTGAGCACCAAATATAGGCTTTCCATATGTATTTTCATTTGAAAGATTGCTTATTTTGATTTTGGAAGGATGTTAATTTATTTGAGCATTTAATATTTCCAATTATATTTAATCCTTAAAAAAGGAAGATGAATTTCGAAAGATAAATTCAAATCCTTAATTTCGGGACAAAAAACCAATCAATGTAGATCGGTAATGTACTTGTTGTACTCAAGTAATTGTTGACTGCGAGATTAGTAATATTAAAGATAATTGTAATAATTTACATTTGTAATATTACATTATACAGAAATCAGTAGTTCATGCATGTTACTCAAGTAATGCATATTCATAAATCAAGTAATTTTTTTTGTGAGATAAGAATTATATTCAAATGTGAAGGCAAAAAATTCTAATGTTCATATAATAAATACTGATTACAAATGTCCATATTACTGAACTCATTTTGATTGTCACTAATTTTATAGTTACTTGATACTTTGAGTGTTACTGACACACCCCTCATTTACTTATATAACTTTTTAAATTACTTACATACTTACAATGCATCGAGTGTTACAGATAGCAATACGTAAGTTAATGGTGGTCTCGTATTTTTCATAATTATTCAAAGTTACCGATTCCATTGTCTTCTCTTACTTTACATGTTGTTACATGTTACTAATGCTTCTCTCAATCTTACTTATTCTGTTATCCATTTTGAATTACTATCAAACCACCCTCCCTCTTTACTTACGTAACTTATCTTATTACTTGTAAACGTCAAGTATTAGTGATAGTCGCAAGTAAATTACTGAACTAGTATTTTATTACTTGTAATACATCAAGTAACGCATGAAAAGTAACAATTGTGTTAGCAATATGAGTAAATTAAGTATATACATCTGTAACTTACTATATTTTCAAAGTAACTCATGAAAAGTAACAATTGTGTTAGCAATTCAGTAAACACATCATTAACTCAAGTTATTTTCAAAATAATGCATGAAAAGTAATAATTATATTTACTGTAACTTTCTATTATATAAAATCAAAATGCCTTGGATAAAAAATCAATTATGACTACAAATCATGAATCAAATCTATCTGCAGGTCATCCATCGTCGCTCATTCTGGTATAAACATCTCAGGATCCAAATTAATTGGGAAGTATCGTTCATCATTGATTTTGATAAATCACGATTAAAGTCAATTCGCAAATCATCCATCGAGTTTGAAACATGTATAAGGAAAAAACTATTAGATAGTACGATAAACATTTCCATTTCAAATACAATACCTTGAATTGGAGAAAAACAATCGCCTAAGATTATAAAATTCGCATCTCGATTTACAAGAATGATCGTCTGACGTTGCGAATGGCGATATCAATTACCTCTCGATACAGTCAAAATGATTCCATGTAGGTTTACTATTTTGGGAAACTCGTATTTTCCAATTTTATTTCCATTAGAAAAATCGGCTCTAGGTTTTTTAGAACCGAATCTTGGATGGACAGCTACAATTTGATGCTCATAAAAACTCAAATGACATAGGGTCCATTGGATAAATTCTCTATATACATACACATACACATACACACATATATATATGAGAAAAGGGAAGCTACACGGGGGGTGCAACCAACTAGATACACCCGGCTATTTTTTTTATTGGTTCTTTTTTTTTGAAGGAATCCTATGGAGGTTTACTTAGTTTATTGTGTGAAATATGTGTTTAAAACTTCATGCAAAACAAGCATTCCTAACATGCCATATAAATACGTTCAATTTCAGCAATTCTGAGACCGTTAAAATGTGATAGTCTTGATGGAGATGATAGAAATGTCAAATTTAATTGAATTTGACATGAAACCATAGTGATATATGGCGATTTAAATCCCCATACGTTTGTTTTAAAAATACAAAAAAAACCAGTTGACTACACCCCGAGTGCAGCATCCCAAAGCCATATATCTATGTGTATGTATGTAAAATAATTGTGTAAAAAACAGATAACTCGAGCCCATGCCAGCAGAGCATTCACACGTCTAGGGCTCCATCGCCAACTCTTGAGACGTAGGGCCTGTTTGGTTGTTGGGTTGGACTGGGTTGAGTTGGGCTGGGTGGGATGTGTGAATAGTAATCTGTGAGGAGAAAGTACCCTTGTGAATAGTAACTAGAGTTGGGCCAACCCTGCCCAACCCTGCAACCAAACAGGCCCGTAGGGATCGCGTAAATTATATAAATATAAGATCATCCAAAACTTGTATCCAAATATTTATTCAATCATGAATTCTTAAAATGAGACACTCCAATAAGCAATCCATGACTCTAACAATTGGGTTGTGGGATGGAGCATTGATTAAGGACCCTGAGAGCATCCTCGATGCCGACGAAGTAGCTGAAGTAAGGGTTGTTGAAGTAGCTGCACAGGCACGGCTGCTGCCCACTCAACACCGCGCAGCACTCGGACGTCGGAGGGGCGGCGTTCGCCCCGATGGCGCTCCTACAAGCACCGAGCTGTCTCAGGTTGCAGTCCTGCGAGACAACGCTCGGTGCTTGAGCGACGACGAGCATCACGACGACAGCCAGGTTGAAGATGGTCATCGAACTTGAAGGCCTCATTACGGAGATTAACAAGATCTATATATGTGTGTGAGAGGAGAAGGTGACCTGAGTGTGAAGAGCGAGTGTAGTCTTCACGCCTCTATTTGTAGGAGGACGATCGCAATGAAGTCGGAATTAATTATATATGTAACCATATAATTAATATGAGGCCAATTATAGTGCCTTCATTGCTGCATGAAATCCAATCCAACTGCGGGCTGTGGTTCCAGTTTCTGCTTCGTCTGATTTATTAATGGCACGTACCTTTGGGATTAAATTCTTTTCTGATTTGAGGAAAAATGGTATATTTTTGTCCGATAGATCTCTACTGTACATGCACGAGAGTTTATTAAGCGTTGAGATTATTGCAATAATCGCATCATCCACGTTATAGGACAGCGTGGATTGATTTGCCAGTCTACCAACTGCTATGAAAGTCCGCATGAAATGAGGACCTCCATAGATTCCGAGACTATAAAGAAATTAGTATTTTACAGATAACTACCTGAAATGTAATACCAAATTTAAACACCGTACCCGAGCTTTAAAAAGTATCGATGCGGTACTTTGATCTTAAAAATTTCTGCAAATATGTGATCCACAACCACTAAAATCCCAATATATTCCTGCGGAAAATATCTATTGCATGTGATGGTACAGTGTGCTGATTTTATGGCTGGAGTCCTAATTAATAGCTACGGGATAAGCTGGTTAGGTTGCCGCTGCGTAGATATAGGCTCATTAAATATTCATCTTTCTCCAAACTAATATCGTAATGCAAAATTCTATATTTGCAGATGCAAAAAACCAGGAAAATAAGTAAAATCTCACAGATGAGTAAGATTCGAATCGTGATAACATAATGGAGGTCCATTTGCTCAGGAGCGGACCCTCTGCATGGACTTGATCACAGCAGAGGATGCTGTGCTCATATCTCTTTTTTTTCTAAAACTTGAATTACAATTCCAATCCTACGGATTGAGTTGAGAGTATGTATTTTCGTCGATGTGCATGCCTAATTTCGTCTTGATCCGATGCATATAACTCGTTCATCTTAGACAATGGAGATTCGACTATTTTTTTCCGATAGTTTTGCAGTCCGACAGATCTTATTTCTTAATATGAATGGGTTGTGGCAACGGATGAAGACGAAATTTGGCACTTTCCAAAATAAATGGATCTTAATAAATGGATCTTATTTCTTAATTTGATCTGTAACTCGGATTTTGCAAATAAAGAAAAAGTCAGTACAAAAGTTGTGCTCAAGAGGCCGTATCTTTTTAGGTCCAAGGTGACCAAGCTCCAGATCCATTTAATTTGGTTGGATTAGAATTCATGATTTCTTATCCTAATCAGCCCGGCCCAAATAACATAAGATGGTCATACCAATGCGGTCTCAAACTAATTTTAAGACAAAAACCTAGTCCCTCGTATTCAAATGATATTGCATGAATTTAACTATAGAGGACTAGAAGGGGATCACATTGCACTTTTCAATTAGTTTTAAACTCCAATTAGTGTTACATTTATAAGTTTTGGAGACCATATTGATATTTGATGAGAAGTTTTTGGGACTTCCACAAAAATGCTCTTAACTTTTTAAAATGTGAGGACGTGAGAAGGAATAATGAAATTGAGATGACTCTTTCGGGAATTAATGTAAAGGTTATGGACAAATGATCATCACAAGGTTTATAAATGTGAAAAGTTGTGATTCACAGACAAAAGAGGATATCTTATGTGGGAGGAATAGCGAACAGAGCGAGAGGCGAAAGCAGTGTTGTAATGAAATAGATAAGAATGAAACTAAAGTTTGGTAGATACAAACATGTGATTTTTATTTTGATGAATACGAAATAAAGAAAAATAATATTAATTTGAATTGTTTTTGTTGTACGGAAATAAAAACAGATATTTTTGGATACAAATACGGGCCTGAGCACTTATGCATGTTAACTCCTATCATAAGAATGAGATCATATATTTGTTACCCACCTGCTATCATATCTATTTTTATATAGATATTGTTATGTATTTTTATTTTAGCATATAAAAGTATTTAATTTGTATTTAATGAATGTGGATATCTAAAGTAATATAGGATTGAATTATTTTTCCTGATATCTATATAAATATTGATATTGCTTTCATTTTTTATAACATTGAGATCATAAATTTGAATATGTCTGATATTGTATTCAAGTTTGATGTGAAAATGTATTTTATCTCGGAAGGATACATATAATAAAATTAATTTTTTTGACACAAAATGAATATTTATATCTATTTTTTGAGATATGTATACATATATTGAAAATCTCAAATCCAAGATATATAAAATGAGATTAATGGGTCTGCCCTCGTGCCATTTTCGATGTTTTTTTTTATTTTTTTGAAAAATATCGTCATGTATATCCATCCCTGTATCCCTTCTATATTTCAATCAAATTTCGTTAGAAACAGAGACTCCTACGACCTCCATCCAGACAGTCATTTTTTAACGGTAAGAGGATTTGTTAAATCGACACCATCTCGATGGAGACTGTAGGAGTCTCCGTTTCTGACGAAATTCGAATGGCATATAAAAGGGATATAGGGATGAATGTGCATGATTTTATTTAAAAAAATAAAAAAAAACGTCGAAATAGATGAACGGGCAGGGGCAGCCCCATTAAATCCATATAAAATTCTCCCTACATGATGTATGACACTGGAACATATTCAAGCATATGTTTAACAAATATTGATATATTCACAAAAAAAAGTTATATAATCATGTACGTATCCGTATCATAAAAAAATGAAAGCTATAATTGTATTCTTATCTATATCGGCAAAAAAATTGAACCTTGTTTCTTTACCGTTACCAATGCAATAGAATAAATAAATATGTGTCCACGCAATGTTAAATCTGCAGGAGATATGCTAATTTCACTAGCTGTAATCACAAACTTAAAAACAATATAATTTTAAAAGTCAAAAGGTTTTTTTATGGGAAAAGTCAAAAGGTTAACTTTCATTATCGTGATCATGACAAAAACTAATTAGTTTTGTACTTCTATCCAATCATTTTGCATTTCTATCATGTTCTAAAAGTTATTAATATAAAAAATCAACTCATTTAAAATATTAAAAAGATTTACATTTCAATGTTCTTTTGCTTGATATATTGATTTCCATAATCTTCATTTGGGACTTTCGCCCAAATCGGCCCCTGTAGTGCTAATTTATGCCTAAAAGTTCAAATTTTGTATTTCCATGCTTGCAAATTTAATTAGGATTAAATTAGTAATTATTTATATAAAAAAGTCCTATATTGGATCACACCATTGTAACTTCTGCTCATCTCAACAGCTTTTTATATATACATGTAAGTAAACCTTCAAACTGACAAAAAAAACCATCGTATTTTCTCCTTATAAGCATTTTAACAGTAAGCTACAACTAATGGCTAGCTTTATGATAAAAATCAAATGGACACCTTATTCCAGATGTATCAAAGATCACAATTACGTTATTGATTCCGATCTGCATGTGTTGACAGTTATTTAATTGCACTATAATAATCACGTTGGAGGAATGCTCCCATCGCCCTACACTGTTAGCACATCGCAGTAACCCATCTACTTCGGTGTAACATATCATTCTTGGATCCCACTTGGATGGAAGAAGGGTCTTATATCACACAAGACAATCCCCAAAAAGATGGTTGAAATAGAAGGATGCAAGAAGCTAGGAGAAAGAGGCAGCAGGATAAATGGGAGTTTCTTTCCATCTTACTTTCATGCCACAGCATATCAGCTTCCATCTTACGATCAGCACATGATCCTGATGTCAATGCCAATACAACACAAAAAGAAGCTAATACAATTCATGCACGAGAAAGAAGCCTGCCTCAAACTCTTTCAAAAGAAAGGCCCTAAATGCCGGTTTCGGTCATCATTTCGGTATCGACCAAAACAGAATTTCGATGGAATTTCAGTGAAATTTCGATCGGAATTTCGGTCATTTCGATCATTTTTTGTACTAAAACCCACATATTTCAGTCATTTCGGTCAAATTTCAATTTCGACTGGATATCGATATTCGACAGAAATTCGTCTGAATTTCGCCGAAATATGAGTCCATGTTCAAAAGTACCCCGAAAAACTAGACAGAGCTGGGATGGAAACTTTTAGAATCCGAGATATTCTCATGTACCTAACATTTCTTCATGCCAAAGCAATCAGAAGAATCGTGCAAATATCTAGAAAAAACCCTGGGAAGAAAAAACAGCAAAGACAGAGATAGGCCTGTAGGGAAAGTGTTCGGGAGAACGCTTATTTATACATGGCAACGGTTGTTTTGATGTTTCCAAACAATGGGCTTTGATCAATTCACCACTTCTTTGGAGTCAGCATGGATTTCATAAAATGAGGCAAAGA
The DNA here is from genome assembly GCA_037367405.1 of Ottelia alismoides. NCBI lineage: Eukaryota > Viridiplantae > Streptophyta > Magnoliopsida > Alismatales > Hydrocharitaceae > Ottelia > Ottelia alismoides. The sequence continues at coordinate 845,156 of JAZKJV010011012.1, forward strand.
GGATCATGGATGCCAGGATACAACTATGCTGACTTCATATTATAGAGGGTGCCTTTTTCAAAAGCCTCATCACCCTTCATCTTGATTTGCCACCACCAAGTTATGTAAGCACGCCTGTGTCGTTATACATGTTATGCAGAGGTTATGCAACAATCCAGAAAGAAATTGTTACTACAATTAGCCACTACAAGGTAAAAAGTTTAATATCATAAACCTTCCCGGTAGGGTAACTATTGCAACAACAAGAACAGTGATGAAACCATTATGTAGAAGGCAAAGGACCTAGCTATATAGTGGGTCAAGGTCTCCAGTTTAACTATGGGTCCAAAAACGATCTAGAATGAAAACAGCTAAAGACTTCAGATGAACATCTAACAAAATAAAGAAGAATAACAAAGATTACGAAAGAAAAGCATTTTGACAATTGTGGGCGGTTCAACTATGTGCATCACATGGTTGAAAATTTTATATAGGTATCTACTTACAACAAAACAGATAAATCTACATCTTTGTAACAAATCAATCCCTAAATCAATTCGTACCCCATTGCACAGAATATCACATCAAAATGATGGATAAATAACAGATACTATGACAAAGAGGTGGACAGACAAATGCATAAAATAATCAGATGTAACTAGATCTCTAATTAACTCAATGGGATGATTGCTGATTGTCTCCCGATCAACAAAAATATATAGATATCTCCGGGAATATTATATGCTGAATGAATTGCGTCTTTTAAAACGTCTAGATCGATCCGAACATTAAACAGTTTGGATAGCTGAAGAGCAGTACAGAAATAAGCATATGACTTGGTATAATGAAACACTCCAGCTCCTTTCAAAAAAAATGCAACACTCCAGCAGAATCCACGAACCATCTCGAAGCATAATAAGCCCTAAAGAAAGGGTCAAGATCGGACACGGAATGCAGTTTTCATCATGAGTACGGTTCCAGTGATAACAACACCTAACTTCGACAATACGCATAGAACTCAGTACTTCAGGCAAAATTCGAAATGTAAAACAAAAAGGCAGATAAATTTATAATCGAAACACTAGAAAGACCTCTGTCATCAACTAATCAATCGATGTCCTGGAGAGTGGCGGTACCGGCGGCAGCAGCGGCAACCTCCTCGGCGGAGAACTTGCCCTTGGCCTTGTCGGCAGCGCGGCCCTTGGCCTTGCGCTCGAGGAGTGCCTTGCGATCCTTATCGAGCTTGAGCTTGGTGATGACGACCTTGGAGGGGTTGATACCGACGTTGACGGTGGATCCGTTGACCTTCTCGCGGGTGATGCGCTCGACGTGGATGACCCACTTGCGGCGGTAGACCTGCACGACCTTGCCCTCGCGGCCCTTGAAGGTGCCCCGAACGACCTGCACCTCGTCGTCCTTGCGCACAGGCACGGAGCGGACGCTGTACTTGGAGCGGAGATCGGAGGAGAGCGGCGCGCTCATAATGATGCGCCGCACCGACGACGGCGCCGTGAAGTGCGCCTTCCGGCACTTCCGGCGGGAGGATGTGACTCGCGGGTTGTACTTCATCTTCTTCCCCCGCTCCTCTCGTCTCTCTCGGCTGTTTGGGGTTTTGTGAACGGAGGAGAAAGAGGCGGCGGGGGCGCGGATAGGTCTTATACGATTGGAATTAGGGTTCGGCCTCTGAGTTTCTTCAGTATTGATAAAGGACCGATTTTGTTGGGCTTTCTGTTTTTTTATTAATGGACCGATCTTGTTGAGCTAGTGTCCAAAGTGAATATGGAAGGAGTTAGTAAATATCTTAATGATTTTCAATTTGGAGTGGGTGTTAACTGAGTCTATTCTATACGGTATTAACAGTGTTGAATGCACGTCATACTAATGCTCTCTTTCCTTGCCTACAGTAGATTTTTCTAGTGCCTTCAATATGGTTGATAGGTCCGCCTTATTGCGATGTGTGAGAGACATATGCCCTTCTATATATTTATGGGTGGAGTTCTTATATGGACAGGCAGCAAGGTTGTACCATGGAGATAGTCATATTTGATCTTGTCAACCTTTGTACATGAAAGAGGTCGCAATTTTATTTGACAGAGGGTTATGAGATTTTATTGAAGATATTGTTGTTTGTGGATGACCTTTTTTAAATATCTATGATAGAGGGTAGATTCTTTGCACATTCGACTTGGTGGTTTGGGGTTGCTTTCAGCAGTGGAGGCTTCTTCCTACGCTTTCGTGGTTTCCATGGTGCGGTCTTGGGAATTTCAGGACCATATCCTGCGTGATAGTAAAATTTACAATATGGACTCCGACTTCGACGGTGTTCTCAAAGATTTCATGATTTGATTCCCTCATTCGACCTCGATTGTTTATCAAAAAAGGACATCCCCCCTGAAGATCTAGAATGTTTTGGTGAGTGCTCTTTTTAGCAAAATAATGGAGGATATGGAGGTGGTATTTAACATTTCCGTTAGACAAAAGGTAGTTTTTCGGTGTCTTGAAGTTGTTCATGCCCAAGATTTTCTCCTTACACTTCCTATAGACGGACTTGGACTTCACATGTCACCGGTGGAATACCGCGTTATCCTCAAATATCGTCTCATGATTCCGTTATTTCATTCTGATGAGATTTGTCCACATTCTCGCAGAGCATGCTTAGACAATTTTGGTGATCATGCCATTCATTGCAGGGAGCTCCCGGGGATTTAGATACAGACGATCTCGTTAAAGACATTTTATTTGATGTCCTCAAACGTGCAGGTATTGCAGTTAAGAAAGAGGCGTCAGTGAACTTTTTAACTGATCCACAAGAGGGAAGATCCACACTTAGATCTACTGATATTTTGATCTTTGGGTGGACAGGAAGAAAACATGCTTGTGTAGATTTGACCAGAGTTTTTCCATTTGTGGGGTTGAAGAGCGGGACCTTCACAGCAGGACACATTGTCCATAAAGCTTCTCTAGAAAAAGTGGTGAAACACGAGAAGGCCTGCGTGGAGAATCAGCATGCCTTCATCCCCATTTGTTTGACACCTTTAGCTTCCTAGCACCAGAAGCTATTGATCTTTTAAAGAGGATCCAAAAAGTGATGAACAGTAGTGTGATGGACCCCAGATCTACGGATGTAGTGTTTAGAAGGATTGGCTTTACAATTCAAAAAGGACTAGCAAACTAGTTGCCTGCTTGCCTTCTGTTTCAATGTAAACTTTTTCCTATTGATCACATTCTTTTCTTGTGCTCAACGGACTATTTGTATTCTTTTAAATTTGATACATGTATCATATTAATATCCAGTCTATTTATACATGTATATGTACGTAAAAATACGTTTTTTCATGCTTTCTTTAATTATATAGATGCTTTGAAATAAATATGTTTTATATCCACTGCATGCATACATATGCAAATTGGTAATATATTTTTGCATTTATCCACATCTGATCCGCATTGTTTTATATCTATATGCTTTAATGAATACTGTAAATTTTCCCATATTTGTCGATATCTTTATTCGCATTGGTGATGATATTTTAAAACAGATCGTGATATGGTAATAAATATCTTTGTGTATGTATCCTGTTGTTTGGATTTGAATAGGAAGCAAGGCCGTTGACGTTGAAATTAGTCAATCCATACTAACGGATGAGCACCGATTAGGGGTTAGGGCTTCTTTCAGTCCAAGTTGATCGGGTCTATCCCCAACTAAACTTAGTGGGCCACGAGTCGAACCGTATCCCACGATTTCTTAATTCATGTACCTTGTGGTCCGGCCCGGCCCATATAATTAACATGAGCTCAAGTTCGCACCCAATCTGTTTAGGGGAAGTTAATTTGGTTCATTCGTCTTATTTTCCTTTTTTTTTACTTTTTTTTGAAAATGCTTCGATGGAAATTCATCGATGTATCTTATATTATGTCATTAAAGTTTCGTAGAAAATGAAGACTCTTACGACATTCATCTAAAAAGTCGTATTTTTTAACGGTTGCAGTATTATTCAAGTCGACCTCATCTGGATGGAGGCCGTAAGAGTCTCTGTTCGCACGAAACTTGAATGACATAATATAAGGATATATTGATTGAAATCGATGGAGGTATTTTTTTTTCAAAATAAACTAAAAATGAATATGAAATAGAGACTCCTACGACCTCTATCGAGACAGTCATTTTTTAACGATCACATATTTATTGTATTTTACCTGTTCTGCATGGAGGGCATATGAGTCTCCGTTTCTGAATAAAAACTTTTGCTAAAAATGAATATGAAGTATATAAGGTTACCTGCTCTATCTATGTATATAGAGGGGGGGAGGGGGGAGTTGTTTTGAGTAACAACCAACTTGGCTATTACACAAAGCATTTTCCGCTCCTTTTTATTTTTTTCAAAAAAAATCATGTATATTCATCTATATATCCCTCCCACATGTCGTTCGAATTTTACGAGAAGCAGATGCTCCTATGCCCTCCATCTAGAACATGTAATTTTTAACGGTCTGAAGTTTGTTGTAATCGACCTGTTTTAGATGGAGGGCATAGGAGTCTTCGTTTCTGACAAATTTTAAATGACATATATAAGGGATATTTATGTATGTGTATATATATATATATGAATATACAAAATTTTATTTTTGAAAAAAAAAGAGGGGAAATTGCCCTTTGTAACAACCAACTTGGTTATTACTCAAAAAAAACCTCACTGCCCTAATATGTGTGTGTGTGTGGAGAGAGAGAGGGGAGTGATCCTATGAGAGCAAAAAATGTGAGAGCATGAGAGCATGCATTCTAACCACGTGATTTTATTTTCTCTCTCCTAATATTATTCTCTCCTAATTGGATCATGTGGTCAATAATGCATGCTCTCATGTTCTCACATGTTTTGGCTCTCATAGAATCACTCCTACACACACAGGTTTATTGTGCGTATCATAAGTGGGGCATATAAACAAACACACGAATAAACAAGCATAAAAACATCCATAAGATAAGATTTACAGAGTTTACCCATATATGGACTACATCCTTGGCGACGAAAGGAAATCTCTCATTACAGCGGAATAACTATAGTACATAAGACGATTCAAAGTACTAACTGTATAAGGGATTTATAGTACTATGTGCTAATAAACTCACCCTGAAGAAATAGTGTAACATCTCGTGCTTAGGTTCCTGGTCCGTTATTGAGGAAAACTAACCCTTACTACTTGTTGGATCTAGCTCCAATTAGACATGTTGGCAACCACCCAAAATGTTTAAGTTCAAGTTGTCAAATAGTAATTCCCACCACTTATAACCCACTCTCACATTTTGTGAGTTTTAGAAGTGGGATTATCTTTAAGGGTATGGGTATTACAACCTCCCCTCACTTACATTCGCAACGTCCTCGTTGCGACATAGCCCATCACTTATTCCCCGTGATAATGGTGGTTGCACGCTCCCGACTTAGTTCCCTTCGGGGAGCCCTTTCCACTATCAGAGGGACCTCGCTCTGATACCATTTGTAACGTCATGGGCTTAGGTCCCCAGTTCGTTATCGAGAAAACTGACCCTGACAACTTGTTGGGTTCGAGTCTAATTAGACATGTTGACAACTATCCAAAATACTTAAGCTCGAGTTGTCAAGTAGTAATCCCCACAACTTATAACCCACTCTCACATTTTGTGAGTTTTAGATGTGGACTATCTTTGGAGGTATGGGTGTTACGAATAGATTTTCTAATCTTACTAAATGAGCATGTTTTTCAAATACGTGTAAACCAGAAAATTCCACAATCTCCCTTAACGAAAAAAACTTATGTTTTATGAAACAATCAGGATGCATAATAATTGCATATGGATCTTTTGATCAAATAGAATCTGAATGAATTCATTAATCACTGATCAATTACGATATTGACAGATCCATAATCAAACAAAGATTCAAGGCATATCGACAATGTCATTGTCCATATCGGGTATCATATGTTGAGAATAAATACAGGATAAAGGTTTCGTTGAGATGTAGGCCACCCGACATGATGGGCAAGGATAATGTTCGATTGGTTCATCGAGGGCGATGGAGTACTTTCTTCGGATTCCCTGAAAATCCAGAAAAAAAGTCTTTGCTGTGAAATTGAACAGAAAGCTCCTAGTCGATGTTTTATAATCGTTCGATACCTCCCTACAGTATTACCAAGACCAGATGTAATCCAACGATGAGATGACAGATCTCTCTTTGGAGAGATGCAACTCAGCCCGACTCACACGGCTCCTCTCTCTCCCTCTATAAAGATTCTGGATTGTATATCTTATCTCCACGTCTGTATTGACATTGCAGTCGGTGGAAGACGAAGCATTGTTATTATTATTCTAATGGTCAACGACCCCAACGCCTTTATCACCTCCCGATTCTCCACATCTCGTCCAATATATTCTTCTTTAAGGAAAAAAGCAGCAGATATATACGCCCACAGTTGATGGAAAAGAAATAAGAATGGATGGTGGTTGATATTAAAATAGGAAACCCACAGGTGGGCAGGTGGGGGCTGATGCGAAGAATATCTCTACCATAGATTCGGTTCTATGTACGCGACGCCTCGAGCACGCCTGCCCTCCCCACCACCACTTCCCGTCATATCACAGATCGAACGCCCACCACAGGAGATAGCCCAATACCCACCTTTTGATTCCCGCATCGGACACCGTAAGTTGACTTCTTGATGGGTATGGCGCCGTCTAAGAGAGCTCAGATGTGGAAGGAGTACGTGGCGGCGCTGGAAGAGGAGAGGAGGAAGATACAGCTCCTCAGCAAGGAGCTCCCCCTCTGCCTCGACCTTGTTGTTCAAAGTAGTCGTCTATCATCGTCTGTTTGATTTGATTAACTGCTCGATTTGGCATAAATTATTGCTATCTTTTTGTGTTTTTTAGCTATCGAGAGCTACCGGAAGCATCTGAATGAAAGAGGTGATGGGGGATTGGAGTTGGAAGAGTTCATTCCGATGAACAGCACATCCGGATCCGATGAAGGGAAGGAGAAGAACTTCATGGAGAGCAGCAGAGGGGAATCCAAAGCAGATTGGTTGCGATCCGCGCAGCTATGGAGTTACTCCGATCAACTTAAAGATGTAATCACCGTCTTCGTCTTCGTCTTTTTGAAATATTTCAATCAAATAATTATCAGATCGGTGACATTTATATGACTATACTTTAGATTGGCGAGGTTGATAAGGAGAAGAAGACATCGGAGGATGGAGGGCAAAGCATTCATCGTAAGGCACGTCGGAGTTGGCTGCCGGACCTCCACCAATCGTTCCTCCATGCACTTGATCAGCTCGGAGGCCCTGATGGTTTGCACTGACGTGACTTCCTCCTTTATTTTTTCTTGTTTGGATATCAATTAGTACTTAAACATGTATGCTAAAATTTTAAACAATCGTGCAGTTGCTACCCCAAAGCAAATCAGGGAGAAGATGAACGTCGACGGACTCACCAACGACGAGGTCAAGAGCCATTTGCAGGTGACCCTCTCCTTCTCTATCATGATATTAATATATGCAACTGAGTAGGAAATATTGATTCTTGTAAAATTTGTATATGATTGAACAGAAGTATCGACTGCATACCAAACGACCGAGGAGTCCAGCAACTACAGGGAGCAGGCGAACCCCTCCGGTTGTTTTCGGTGTGTGGATGCCACCCGCTGGGTATGCGGCCATGGCCACGGCAGCAATGGCATCGGTCCCTTTGGATTTGGATCTGTTTGATCACCAGAACCATCTACAGCTGCATAGGAAGAAGAGACAACGAAGATCAGATGAGGGCGAGCGCAGCTTCTTCCTTCAATCACATGATCATTAATGCCTTATGGCCTTGTTATTTAATGAACTTTGACTGCCGCAGCACCAACAAGTTTTGATCTTTTATTTATTTTTTTCCATGAATTCTCAACGCCATCTTTGATTGTACAAGAAAATCAAGGAGGATTGCAATTATAGAGAGGCTGTGGTGTGTTTGTGCCTGCATCTGCCCGAGTGTATAAATATGTATTCCTGTACTTTACTTATCGGCAAAGAAGAACAGTGCTGTAGATATGCAGATGAAGGATATATGCACTCATGCATTCGCATGATTCGGGCTGTGGGTTACATTTATGTGCAGATTATATATCGGTAACCTCCTCGCAGTACTAATCTGATTAATTGGAACCGTCTTCTGGTGGACCGGTGTGAGTCTGTGACAGATTGGTCACCAAGAACTATCACTTGTTACAATGTAAGATATTGTGAATCAAATGGATCCCACCAAGACCCTCTCCTTGATTAAATACAAATAGAAAAAAGCAAATTTTTTACATGTAAAGACCTTCATAGGTTTGGATGGGAAAGTGCATCAACTGACGTTGTGATATAGGTGGCACTCAGGAGGCAGACCGTCTATGCTCTGTTGTAGTGATGTCCCTGCTGTGATGGCATGAGTTGTTCGATTTTGATTGAGCGGTTCACACGATTTTGCACGGCACGGGCACACAATAAGTGCAAAATCATGCAAACCGCTCAATCACACATCTATTGCAGAATATGTTGCATTTCGACCTGCAACTTGGCGGCACTCACGGGTGTTCTGGTATGACTTGCGTACATCCCAATAGTCATCGTGCAGCTTCCGTGGCAGGGGATTGGCTCTCTTTAGATGTTGTCAGCATATAATAGATATTTCTTGACTGATTTGTCTTGAGGCATGTTTTCTCATCGATGTAGGCATGTCGACTACTAGAATATGTATATTTGTCGATGGTAATACTTAATCAGAAGATCCCACCCTGTAACGTTGACACGACAAACATGAGTTTGATACATTAGTAGCCTCATTCAGCAAGTGTATACTATGTTGTCCCCCTAAGAACGAATCGCGGAAAAAATACCGTGTTGATAAGCGGATCATGTGCAATATATCAAATACAATTAAAGATAACAATTTCAATCACCCAAAAAATCAACCACATATGCAATGGAGATAATTAATGTGGAAAATCTTCAATGTGAAGGGAAAAAGCATATGCTTGATTGCAGTCCAAAATCAAATACTATAATCAAATCAATCTCCATGAGAGGCTTACACAAGACCAACCTTATATGCAGTGTTGCAAATCACCAAATAATGGAAAACAATATATAGGAGAAATATCACCAAATCGATAAATCTTACAGAACTTCAGGACAGGATGCTGGATAATAATCGCTCCAAAGATCATTGCCTCCGAACTTTGTTGCAACCACAAACCCTCCCCCCTCCTTTTATTTCTTTCTTGTGCTATGACAACTTTTGTGTTGGGATGTATTGACATGCACCACATGCTCTCTATTTTTACTCCATTGATATGAGAAAATAATGAAGTATGAAGTCTTGCATCCCATAAGAATAGGAAAAGATGACTCATACTCTTAAAATATAATTAATTTACTTCTCCAATTAGGACTGGATTTTTCCTTTTTTAGTCAGGACTACCAATGTCTTGTATAAGGGACAAGTTCTTGAAAGGGTGGGAACCCACCCAATAAATCTCCCCATCATCGATGATGTTAGAACTTCTCCTCCTGCAATGGAACATCATCTAACAAGCTTTCCAAGTGGTAAAATCTTTGTTACTGTACCAACATGATTGTCATCTATGTGGATCTTGTCAAGTACAATCTGGTTCGATTTTAGCACATCACGTATTCGATGATATGTGTCATCGATGTAATTTTACCTTGCATGCAAAGTAGAGTTCTTGCTAAGGTGAGTCGTGCTCTGATTGACAGGATAAAAGATACATGTGCTTTGAACAAAGTTAAGTTCATGCATGAACTTCCTCATCCACAAGAGTTCTTTTTTGGCTTCTGTACCGGTAATGAATGATGCCTTTGTAGTAGATAATGCTACACATTTCCATGACCTTGATTGCCATGAAACACCACCACTTATATATGTCATCAAGTAATCGGATATAGAATGTCTACCATCAACATCACCTGCAAAATTAGAGTTTGTATAGCCTACTAGGAATGCCTTCTTTTCTTTGAAATAAGGGCAAGTGTTGCCAGTGCCTCATAGATATTTCAATATCCATTTAACCGCATTACAGTACTCTTTTCCTAGATTTGAGATAAACATGCTGACAACTCCAACTGAATGAGTAACATCAGTTCTTGTACATATCACGGCGTACATCAGACTTCCTACGGTCGAAGAATAGTGAATCATCTCCATATCCTTATTTTCATCTTCTGTTTGTGTATTGTTCTTGGTGTTTAAGCTGAAGTGTGCTTAAATAGGGTATTCATGGGCTTGGTCTTATGCATGTTGAATCTCTAAGTACTTTCTCAATGTACTCCTCTTGAGATAGCTAAAGTCTCCTCGAGTTTTTGTCATAAGGAATCTTCGTACCTGAAATATGAGTTGCATATCCCAAGTTCTTCATATAAAAAGATTTGCTCATTCCTCTATCAGGAATGAAATTCTCGAAGTATTACTGCCAATTATGAGCATGCCATCAACATAAATCAGCAAAATAATGAAAGCATCACCTGAAAATATCTTACTGAAAACACAGTGATATGAAGATAGTCTTTTTATATAGACATGCTTCACCATAAATGATTCGAATTTGTTATACCACCGTCTAGGAGACTGCTTTTCCATACATGCTTTTCCTTGACATGCAAACACAGTCTTCTTTTCTGTTAACTGCAAATCCCTTTGGTTGTGCTATGCAGATTTCCTCCTCGATATCACCATGGAGGAAGGTGTTCTTCACATCCATTTGCTCAATCTTGAACTCTTGATCAATGACTAAATTAAGAATAATTCCGAACAATGACGTCTTCACTAGAGAGGAAAAAATCATCAAAGATGACTACATACTTTTTGGTCGAAGTCTTTCAAAACTAACCATGCTTTCTATTTAAGATTTAACGAGTTTTCATCGTACCTCACTCTATATCCCCACTTATTTTAACTCTTTCCCATTTTAAAAAATCCACAAGCTCACATGTATAGTTGTCATGTAATGACCGCATCTCATCATCTTGTATAGCTCTAGTGCCATCATTCCACAAAAACATAATCAAGTGCAAGTATCTCGAAGAAGTACGTCTCTCTCTTCTTATCTACGGGACAGATATGCATAGAGCATTTCTCTTGAATTATAGATATTTGTTTGTAGATTAATCCAAAAGTGAGTGAGGTTCGTGGGAGACTGTATGCGAGAGATATCTGCATTTACGTTTTTTGTCTCCGAACTAAGTTTTAATTTTATTTCACACGCACATATATATATTAGTATTTTAGTGTTTTTCCCTTAATATGCTGTTATTTACACAATGTAGTTTATTGTACTCGATTCAGAGTTAGTGTAAATTAACTATAAATATATAAAGTCATGTCAATGTACGTGTAGATATATACACAAGTATAAAGGGTTTTTATTGTAAATGTATTATGAAACAATTAATCCTAATTTTATACAATATATCAAATATTTTTTATGTGAATTGTCTTGGAAAGTGAGCTCATATTAATGAATATGATAGATGAATCGTGGATTCATTACTCTCCCTCATTGTCGCAGCAAGTGCGCTTCGGCTTCTTTCATGTTTGACTCCCTGTGAGTACACGAAAGTCCTTGAACACACTAAGGACTTGATCCTCCTTATTCAGGGTATAGAACCATAACTTCGTAGAAAAATCATCGATAAAGCGAGAAAATAAAGTGCACCCACCAAGAGAGTTAACCTTTAGAGGACCATATTATTGTATGCGAACCAACTCTAGTACTTGTGCCTTCGTGGGGGGTGAGTTACATTTGGATGTAAGTCATGGATGCTTTCTAACCAAATGATGAGTATACAACTTTATCTTGTCTTTATTTAGGCCTAAAAGAATATTCATCCCGAATAATGTGTGCAATCCTTTCTCGCTCATATGGTTGAGTCTCGTATATCTTAACTCAATTGAATGATCGTTATGAGCTACATCCACTCCAAACATGGAAACTGATGTCAGCATAACATAGAAATTATTACTACATTTCTCCCCTTAAGCCATATGGGAAGTAACGTCAATAAACCCCGCGTTTGTCCACCACCAAATGTGTTGTAATAGCCTACGTTCTCAAGATTTTCTATGGACATCAAGTTCAAATGCACACCATTCCAGCTTCAAATGAACTCCACTATCATTTTGTAACATATTTTCATCCTTACAAATAACTTTAGACAGGGAACCGTCACCCATTCTAAGAGTTCAAAAATCATCAAGTGCATTATACAAAAAAACTCTCCGTCAATAGTCACGTGAAAACCTGAACAACTGTCGACAAGCTAACAAGTATCATCTCTAGCAACATTCACTGTCTACATATTTTCTCTTTTTAATTTGGCATTAATATTTCTTGTTGTGGCATTTCCTACCATAGTGTTGTCATTCCATATCTTTGTATGTTAATTCGGACTTACTTATACTTTGATCTCTATTTTTATCATTCTGAATTTAGTTCTTCCCCTATTTTATGTGACCAAAACTTTTGATTGTGATGAAATTTGTAGACTTTCTTCTCACATCTTCATTCAGAACACTGGCCTTGACGATCTCAAGGGAAACAACTCCATCCGATATGGAGTTTGAGAGAGAAATTCAATTTTTGTCTCGATTATATGAAAGAGTAGTGAGTAGCAACAAACCTAGAACCCCATCTCCGAATTCTATTCCCATGGTGAAAAACTGGCTGATATTTCCTTGAAATTCACTTAGATGGCATGGAATAGATGTATCTTTATTTGAGTTTCAACTGCAACAATCTTTTAATTTCAATTCTAATTTACATGTTATATAATAAGTTATGTCATGAGATTAATATTTTTTTTTGGAATTTTAATTTTGTGAAGTACAATACAACGAAGTAAAAAACAAGCTAAAGAAACATATAATTAGATAACATTATTTTTATTTTTAATTTTACACCTTTTGTTTGGACAGAGTTCTTGAGGTGGAGGGGGAGATGCAAAGGAAAAAGAAAGTTGAAGGAGGTGGATATTTTCTTTCTAATTACGTCTTGGTAAAGTTAACGACCATCTAAGAGGAGAATGTACAACAACTAACACGAAGGGCATAGTTGCGAATCCCCCAGGAAAGATAGCGGTACAAATGCTATTGCCAAAAAAGTATGGCATAACAGTAGTAGATAGTAGAGTCTCCAAGTGGTAGATATGTAAAAAACCCTTTGTTAAATCCGATTTTATCCCTTTCGTATAAATGATTTAATATTCCCGGAAAAAAAAACACAACCACTAAATCATACAGCATGCATCACCGTCGGATCCAAATACAAGGAACCGTGGATTCTCCAACCGTTCGGCAGCTGGGAGCAAATCTCAACCGTCAATGTTCAAAGAGTCAAATTTGTGGATCATTGTACAGTTACGTCAGGCGCGGGGGTAAAAGGCGGTGGTCGAAAACCCAATAAAGAGAAAAGAGGTGCGGACCAACCTCCACTTTCCGAATCCCAAATTCCAAAACGAAATTACCCAAAAAATCGAGTTGCCGCCATTGCCATCACTCTTCCCTCCACCTGCAGCTCCCGCTCTCCTCTCCTCTCCTTCTAAACCTCAAGCTCATCACGTCAGATCTCCCCCCTTCTCCTCTCGATCAATCTCAGCGATGGCGATCCCTTCCAGCACCACCGCATCTGAAGCAGCCGCGGACGCCATCCCAACCGCTGCCGTCCCCGACCTCGATCCCCGCAAGGGATGCCATCAGGTCCACTGCTTCCATCTTGTTATTGTTCTCTGTCCGGATTCTGTGTATCTGACCATCGAATCGATCGATTGTGGGTTGCAGTGCCGGCAGATGAAGAAGATCGACCACGTCGCCTGCTGCAAGAACAAAAGCCTCCTCCGCGGTGGTAGCAAGACTAAGTCCTGCTCCTTGGTCTACTGCAGCAACTGCCTCAACAACAGATATGGGGAGAAGGTCGGGGAGGTGTACAATTCTCCAGATTGGCAGTGCCCCAAGTGCAGAGGCGTTTGCAACTGCAGTATTTGCATGTTCGCCTTCTTCCACCCCATTGTTTGTTAATAAAAATTAGATTTTTTTTCTCTAATTACAGGGTTCTGCAGGAAGAAAAAGGGCCATTTGCCAACTGGTGCTCTTTCTCAGACAGCGAAGGCGACTGGGTTTGTGTCCGTGCTTGATCTTCTGCAAAAGAATGGGCCGCAGACTTGTGAACCTAAGTCTAAGGGTGCTGGAGAAGATCCTCTTGCTTCCACTGAAAAACTACCCGTTTTGACAAAGGTACAATTGATATCTGTTTTTAGTCGCCGTAAGTTGGTTCCTGCAGAAGAATGCAAACGTTATTTTTTGTTGTAATATGTTTTTAACATCCGCAAGGCTATATTATGCAGAAAAATGTTGTCAATTGAGTCCAAAATGATACAATGACATTTAACTGATTGTGTTCCCTTATAATCATGTTAGATTAGTGCGGCTGAAGTGTGCATATAGAGCGCCACCATAACTGTCTTACGAGGTGCTGCGTTTTTAATTTTGACAGGCTCTCAAGAGAAAGAAGCCTGATCAGAATGCAGGTCTTCAGGAAGGGAATGCTGTGAATAATGAAACTGGTTCCACTCTTCAGGAAGGGGAGGTTGTGAATAAGAAAGCTGGTCTCAAGAGAAAGAAACCTGATAAGAGTGTGGGTCTTCAAGAAGGTGAAACGGCAAATAAGAAAGCTGGTTCCAGTCTTCAGGAAGGGGAGGGTGTCAATAAAAAAGCTGGTACCTCCGCAGATGGAAATGGTAATAAAGAGAACCAGCATCCTGGAAAGGGGAGAGTGTGGTCTTATGAAAGATTAATGTGGGTGGATAGGGATTGCAATGATAATTGCAGTGGCATAGGTCATTTGGATGCTGAAATGAACAAAGATTGCTCTAAAAAGTCAGGAAAGATGGGTTTAGAGATATCTGCTGAAAATCAGGTGAAACGAGATTTTATAAACTTTAAATTGAAAGATGGGTATGACAAGAAGGAAAATGCTTGTGGTGCTATGCTGTCAAAGGTCGACGCTGATCCATTCCCAAAGGTCATCAAACCCACGAAGCGTATAACGGGGAATAAATATGTTACTAAGATGACCCCATTGCCTTCGGGCAACCAGCTAACAACAGTAGCTGGACTTGAGTTGTTGCCTGATGAAGTAGGGCCTGCATTGCAATTCCTGGAGTTTTGTGCTGCTTTTGGAAGTGTAAGTTGATGCTAGTATTTTATGAAATTGATTTGCTCATGCACTTGGACCACCACATCTATTAAGTTGGCTTCACTCTCAATATTCTTCTTTGCTTAACGTTTAATGTTCATTCAAAGTTGCCAGTGTATTCTCACATCATTTGCTGCATATTGCCATGATTGCGTATGCTCTTCATGTTTTTTGTTACTGGTTTATTCAAGAAGAATTTAAAAACGTTTTTGCACATTGCATACAAGTGTAAAGCAGTTGATCAGGCTAATCGTGGTTCCTTTGGCTGTTATTTGGAAGTTGATTGGAAATATTGTCTTTGGCACTTTATTGGCTCTTTCATGTAGGTTCTTAGCCTAACAAAAGACCAGCCTGGATTGATCCTTCGAGAGCTGCTGCGTGGCCGAGCTGTCCGGATAGCCAAAAATTCTTTAGTTGCTCAATTTCATATAAGATTGCTGTCATTGCTTCATAAAGATTCGAGAGAAAGGTTATACAATGACAGCTTTCATTTAAAAATCTGCTTGTGTCATTTGCATTTTGTTCGCTGACTGTTCTGCATTGCTTGTGATTTCGCAGGCCGCAGAACAATGCAAAATCATGGCTTCAAGACTTGAAAGGATATATCATCAGATCACAAATTTCTTTAGATTTTTATGATGATAGTGCATCTGGATATGAAAATATGGAATCCTCTATGAAGTTGAGATTATTAAATTTTATCTGCGATGAGATCCTTAGAACAAAGTATATTTTCTAATTACCATTTTCAGACTACTCAGTACTTATTAATTACCATTTTCAGACTTTACGCAACACGATTTTCGTTTTTTTCAGACGCATCAGGAATTTTATAGATGAGGAGCATGCAAAATTTGTTGAGAGAAAGAAGGAAGATAGGGAAAAATGTCCCTCAGATAAGGAGGTTTCCCCTCTTTCAGATAAAGAGGTTTGTTTTTAGGAAATTGCAGGATTGTTGTAGGTTTTCTTTGATCTAATTTGGTTGGTGATGTTTGCATAGGAACGGCCTTGTAACCAACAATCTGATACACTTCCTCCAAATAATGCTTCAACGGAGTCCTTAAACAAGAGTGAGTTTTCAATGCTCTATAATATTGCCGCCTTGCTTGGTTTAAGTTTTTTAGATCTCCATCTGTGGGTACAAATTTTACTTACTCAATCGGAACAATATGATCAACTGAAATAATATGCTTCCCTATTTAGAATACATTCTAGAAAAGGTACAGCGTGCTGTTAATTGATAATTGTGCAGTTCAAAAGGGGTCAGTCCATTGTAAGTTCATACACACATTATAGATGTTCTGCCAAATTTTCAATGTAATTTATGAACAATTCGATGAAATTCTGGTGCCAGCAAAAGATAATTTTGCACGATTAGGATGCATGCATTGTGTTTGAATGAAAGTTAAAGAAAATGTATTTTGACTTAATGAATATTTTGAAAAGGACATTAGGAAATATAATCTTTAGATGTTGAACTGGGAATGTGGGATTATTTATGACCTTATTTTATGCAACACTGATGAAACTATGTCAAATATGCTATATGTTGGAGAAAATGAAAAGACTTGATATTCATGAGAACCCAAGGCTCTCTTATATAGGAGAAAATCTCTTGGTTAAATAACATGAGAGGTACATAAAGGAAATAAAATAGAAAATAAAATCAAACATGTACAATAATCTCAACACTCCCCCTTAAGATGGAGCATATATGTCTATCATGTTCAACTTGGAACATCATCTTTGGAAAGGGCCTCTAGTAAGAGCTTTGGTGAATATATCCGCAGTCTGATCTCCAGTAGAAACATGAGTGGTAGATATGTGACTCTTCTGGATCATGTCTCTGGTATAGTGGCAATCCACTTCTGTATGCTTCGTACGTTCATGGAATGCGTGATATTTGCAATAAGCAGTACTGCCTGATTGTCACATAGAAGCTGCATAGGAAGAGGTACATCAACTGCAAGATCAGTCAAACTGACCTAACCCACATCATCTCTGTGCTTCCTTGAGACGTTGCCATGTATTTGGACTTTGCACTAGATCTAGCAACCATTGTCTGCTTCTTACTTCTCCATGACACAAGTGAACTGCCAACAAAAACAATGAAACATAAGTAGACTTCTTGTCCCTATGGCATCCTGCATAATATGTCTGTACACGCCACATCAAGAAGAGTGCCTATGTTAAATATAAGCCCCGAACCTGGTGCAGACTTCGGATATCTCAAAATCATTTAGACAACATCCATATAAACCCTCTTGGGCTGCTTCATGAACTAGCTCACCTTGTTCATAGCAAAGGATATATCTGGCTTGGTAATAATAGCATATAAAAGCACTTAGGAACTCCTTAGTCGCTTGAATGCCCTGCTCATCATCACCTGTGATAATAATATCGTTAATATAGACAAGGGTAGCAACAATACCTCTATGTGTCCTTTGAACAAAAAGTATGTGGTTCTGCAGTTGAACGAGGAAACCCTTGATGTCCTATCAACTCTGAAAGCTTATGGTATTAAGCTCTCGAACTTTGCTTCAGGCCGTAAGTCACCTTGTGGAGCTTACACACCTTCTGAGACCCCCCTCAGCAACAAACCATGGTGGTTGTTGCATAAACCTCCAATAAATCTCCATATAGAAACACATTCTTTACATCAAGCTAGTAAAGAGGCCAGTCCCAGGAAACAACAACTGATAGGAGAATGTGCAATGTCAAGTGTCTGACTATTGGAGAGAAGGTATCCTAATAGTCTACTCTACAAGTCTGGGTGAATCCACGTGCAATAAGTCATGCTGTGTAGTGATCCACACTACCATCTCCTCGTTGCTTCACCATAAAGATCCATTTGCTCCCAACAACAGATGCACCTGGAGGGGTAGAAACAACACTTCATGTACTACGAGATTGCAAAACGACCATCTCCACCATGGCAAGTCATCAACTGCTATCTTGTATGGCCTTGTGATATGTTCGTGGAATAGTAATAGCTGAGAGGCCAATAACAAACCTCCTATACTCGCCTGAAAGATGATACAAAGACACATGTGTGGCCAGAGGACACGTTGCATAGTTGCGATGCAGCTTTCTCAAGGTAATAGGTACATCGTCATCAACCTGTTCGTTCTCTAGTACCAGCACCTCTTGTGTATTATCCTATGGATCAAGCATAGCAGTTGTTCCATCATTAGAAACAATGTGTTCCTGGGGCATGCTGGATGATGGGGAAGGCGTATGAGCAGAGAAGCGAGTAGAAAACCTACGAATGTAAAATCGAGGTAGGAACTGTGTCAAGGTAGGCAGAGGTGGTGGAGGTGGATGTGATATAGACTCAACATGATGAGATGGTGGTGGAGATAGAGGAGGTGGAGGAACAAGGATATCCTCCATCAGATTCAACATTAGACAACCTATCACCTGTAGGAGAAAAATACATAATAAACTCAAAAAATGTGAAATTAACACTAACATGATATTTTCTCCTAATAGGATTAAAATATCTACACCCTTTTTGGGTACAAGAATGACCAACAAACACACAATTGACATCTCTAGGAGAGTTTGTCACGACCCATAGTAAAATTGTGAACAAAAGCCACATAACCAAATACCATGGGAGTAAGGGAGAATAAGTCCTTCTCGGGAGACACTGTCAAGAAATGAACTTTTTTTCTTAGGATAGTAGACGTCATGTGGTTTACCAAGTAACAAGTAGTGAGAATCGCATTACTTTAAAACTAGTGAGGAGCTCAACTCTGAATCAAAAGAGTCGTTGTGACATCTAACAAATAACAATGTTTTTAGCTACACCATTCTTATGTGAAGTGTAAGCACATGAAGTCTGATGAACAATATCGGCAGATCTGAGAAAGTTTGACAACTGTAAAGTAGAAAACTCTAAGGCATTGTCAGTGTGAGTAAATTTTACATGAGCAAAAAAATGTTCTTGATTTCAATAAGAAAAGATTTAATCACATGAATAGCTTCAGACTTATTCTTTAATAGGAAAATCCAAGATAATTTAGACAAATCATCCTTCATAACTATATAAAATCGATGCCATTGATGATAGAATCACGGTGCGGACCCCATATATTAAAATGAAGCAACTCAAACGGCTGACTACTGTGACGACTTGCAAAAGTGGAACAATGGTGCTTCCTAAGCTAACAAGCCTTACACCAAGGTAGTATGAGTAGAGATCTGTGGGAGAACTCTAGAATCCATAATCCAATCAAACATATTTGAACTGTTACTATTGGTAAGTGCATAAGCAATACCCGACATACTTAAAGAGACTTTGGCCGCATGATCGACATATGAAAACCTTGCAATCGAAGTGGTAGGAACAGTCATCATCTCTCTCAGTTCGGAAACAATATCATCAAAATGAGCATCATGAGCATGAGCAGGAGTAGGAGTAGACTCGGTCTGCTTTGCAATTTGAGCAGACATAAGATACCCATGCTTCAGATAGCATGTCTCCTCAGAATGATCGGGACGGTAGCGATGTAAACATGGACCACGTTGTCGGCCTCCTCCTTGACCATGTGGTCCTCGCTCACGAAACTGTGAAGTACCCCTTCTGTAGCTCTGGAATCCTGCTCTCATTTTTGACGTTCCCATATGTTGCTGCCAATATGTCCCATATGGCCTTAGTTGTGGGCTGATTGACAATGCTATTTGCTTTCTTTGTGCTCAACATCCCAAATAGCCATATCCTTGCATAGGCACCATCTTGCTTCTACGAAGCAGTTGCCTCGGTCTTGTTTGTTGGCTTGATTTCCATCAGAATGTGCTCCTTATCGTGGCACTGCACAAGATTGCAAAACTGCATGGACCACAACTCGTAGTTGATCCCATCCATCTAGATGATGGGAGTCGGGCCCTTGAATACACCGGACGATGAGAAAACGTCACTCTTGTTGCCTGATACGGTTAAAAGAATGCTGAACAGATAAAAATTGAACAAAGACCGGGTCGTAGACAATTGTGATTGAGTCTACACAATCATATGAAGGAGTGGTTGCATATAGATGCATACAACCATTCCTATCAATTGTTGATAAAGTTGAGGACTAGAAAATGCACTTGAAGCGCCCGAACTCACAAAAACTTTGTCAAAATCAGACTGTATACTGCATGCAGTACCAGCCCCTATCCCAAGAATGTAGTGCCGCAAGTATGTAGCACAGCCCCAAGAACCTAGGCCGTGGCCCTAGGCAGCTTGGCGGTTGGAGGGGGGCTCTGGAAGGCAGCCTAACAACGAAAGGAGGCCGCTGAGAGGGGCTGGAGGGCTGCCACACGGAAGGGGGGTTGGCCGCTGGAGGGTGCTGCAGGGGGGGGGGTAGCGGCTAGGGTTGGGGTTGTGGTGGGTATGGGAACCCCAGTATAGGACCATTGCTCCGATATCACGTTGGAGAAAATGAAAAGACTTGATATTCATGAGACCGTAGGGCTCTCTTATATAGGAGAAAAGCCTTTGGGTAAATATCATGAGAGGTACATAAAGGAAATGATAGAAAATAAAATCAAAGATGTACAATAATCTCAACACTATAAATATATAATGTATCACAAATGGCTACATATGCCTTTTTTAAGGTGAGGCGCATGCTTTGAAGTGTTTTTCTGTGAAAATGATGCGATGCCATAGACTTGGGCAACCTAAATGACACACACGTGCCTCGTAGAACCGATGTGATATTGAGGTATTGAGGTGCTGCCTTAGGTCTGATGTGATTTTTCAGTGATGATCAAACTGACCTTTAGTACAACTAACAACAATTTACGTGCGTGTGTGGGTGGTAAATTCCATTGGGATTTGATGAATAAGTATTTGAATGGATATTGTGTCTAGATCTATATTATTTTATGAATTTTTTGGTTTGCATGTTTGAGAAGAAGCACTGGTTGGTAGATTGCTGTTACTGCTAGTATGTATTCTCCCTATTAGACGTGACTTGCATATAAGTCATCCTACCTAAAATCTGATAGTAGCATAAGTTGAAGCACATAAAAACAACATATAGATTGTCCTAAAAACAACATATAGATGTATACAACCCAAAGGCTATGACAAGAAGAAAAAGCAAAAACAGACCAACATGGCCACAGAGGAAATAAAAATTACATGAGCTAAATGTTGAAGGGAATGAATGAGATGTATTACCATTAACCCTAGATCTCTCTTATATAGGAGTAAAGCTCTATGGGTAATTTACATAAAGAGGACAAACAAACACTACATAATAAAGTTACTCTAACACTCCCCCTCAAGCTGGAGCATATATATCCAACATGCTCAGCTTGGAACAACAAAGATGAAATGGACCCCTAGCAAGAGCCTTGGTGAACATGTCTGCAACCTGCTCTCCTGATGATACATGAGACGTTGAAATAAGTCCTTTTTGAATAAAGTCCCGTGTATAATGGCAATCCACTTCAATGTGCTTTATCCTCTCATGGAAGGCTGGATTATTGGCTATGAACAAAGCTGCTTGATTATCACATTTCAGATGCATGGGAAGAGGGACATCAATAGTTAAATCAGTCAAAACGGATTTAACCCACATCATCTCAGTACTACCTTGGGCCATTGCCCTATATTCTGACTCTGCACTAGATCGAGCCACTACAGTTTGCTTCTTACTCTTCCAAGCTACTGGTGAGCCGCCAACAAATACAATAAAGCCTGAAGTTGACTTTCTATCATTAGGGCACCTGGCATAGTTTGCATCAGCATATCCTGTGACAGATATATAGGTATCTCTTCTAAACAGAAGACCAGTACCTGGAGACGACTTCAGATATCTCAAGATCATAAAAACAGCATTCATGTGAGCCTGCCTGGGTTGCTTCATGAATTGGCTTACCTTATTAACCGCAAAGGCTATATCCGGTCGGGTAATAGTGACATACAAGAGCTTTCCCACTAGCTCTCTATATCGTCTCTTGTCTACTTCCTCAGAATCATCATCATCATAAAGTTTGACATTAGAATCCATAGGAGTAGCAACTGGTCTACATCCTGCCATACCTGTCTCAGCTAAGAGATCAGTAACATACTTCCTTTGTGTCATTACCATACCTTGCTTGTTTCGTGCAAACTCCAGCACCAAGAAATAGCGAAGTGTACCCAAATCCTTCATAACGAACTGCTCGCTAAGAAATTCCTTGGCTGCTCGAATGCCCTGCTTATTACTTCCTGTAATAACAATATCATCAACATATACTAGGATGATCACAGTACCTCGTTGATCTCTCTTTACAAAGAGAGTATGATCTGCTGTAGATCTGACAAAGCCTCTTTTTTCAATCAACTCTGAGAGCTTCTGAAACCAGGCCCGTGGACTCTGCTTCAGGCCATAGATGGCCTTATGAAGACGGCATACCATACCTGACTCCCCTTCAGCAGCAAACCCTGGTGGCTGCTGCATATACACTTCTTCCTGGAGGTCACCATACAAGAAAGCATTCTTGACATCCAACTGAAATAGGGGCCAATCACGGACAACAACCATAGCAATGAGAATCCGTAGGGTAGAGTGTCGTGCTACTGGAGAAAACGTCTCCTGATAGTCCATCCCATATGTCTGGGTGAATCCACGAGCAACCAATCGGGCTTTGTATCTATCAACCGTACCATCAGGCCGATGTTTAATTGTAAAAACCCATTTGCTGCCAACTACTGACGCGCCTGGTGGGAGTTGTACAATACTCCACGTACCACTTGACTGCAATGCCGCCATCTCCTCCTCCATAGCTAAGCGCCACGGGCCGCTTTGTAGGGCCTCCTGATATGACCGTGGGATTTCCACAGTCGATAACCCTACAACAAAGTGACGAAAGTCTGGAGATAAACGCTCCAAAGAAGCCTGAGATGCAAAATCCATCCCATATTTGGGATTCAAAGTCCGAGCACGCTTCTGCCTTCGATGGGCAATAGGGATGTCTAGATCATCAACTGGAGGAGTAGAATCGTCTGTAACCTGTACATCCATCTGTACATGCAAATCACCTGTGCCATTAGTAGTTCTCAAATGTTCAGTAAATACCTCGGGCGTGCTGGATGATGGAGGAGGCACATGAGCAGAGGGCCGACGCTGATAGACCTGAGGGTAAAAACCTGTTGTTGGTGGTGGCGGCGGTGGTGGTATAGGCTGTGGTAGTGGTGGAGTAAGTAGAGTAGAACATGGAACATATGGGGGAGGAGGTACATAGATATCATCTCCTTCCTCCGAGTGAGTGAGTCTGTCACCTGTAGGAGAGAAATACATAATGGACTCAAAGAAGGTGACATCAGCATTAACATAGTACCGTTGTCTAATTGGATCAAAACACCGATACCCTTTTTGGGTTTTGGAATAACCCACAAAGACGCATTTGACAGCTCTAGGAGAAAGCTTGTTAAGACCGGGAGAGAAGCAATGAACAAAAACGACAGACCCAAAAACACGTGGTGTTAGAGAGAAAAGATCCTTCTCGGGAAATGCAGTCAAGAATGGGATCTTCTCTCCTAACACTGACGAAGGCATACGGTTGACCAGATAGCAAGCAGTTAGAACCGCATCCCCCCAAAAGGAGTGAGGGGCACGGCTTTGAATCAATAGGGTCCTGGTGATGTCCAGCAAGTGACGATGTTTCCTCTCAGCCACCCCATTCTGTTGGGAGGTGTAAGCACAAGAGGTCTGATGCACAATCCCATGAGACATAAGGAATTTTGAGATGTGAGAACTACACAATTCAAGAGCATTATCAGACCGTATGAACTTCACTCTAGCAGAGAAAATATTTTTTATTTCAATAATGAAAGACTGGATAACATGAGTAGCATCGGACTTATTTTTAAGGAGAAAAACCCAAGATAACCTAGAAAATTCATCAACTGCAACAAGATAAAACCTGTGTCCTTGAAGATCAGGGACACGACTAGGACCTCAAATGTCAAAATGCAGTAACTCAAACAGACTATGACGACTTGAACCTTTACGGCTCTGAAACGACGACCGGTGATGTTTGCCAAGTTGGCACGCGTCACACTGAAAAGTAGACCTCAGAGAAATCTGAGGAAGAATATGGACCATCTTTTGCAACGGAAGATGACCAAATCGGAGATGCCATGTGTAAGGTAAGACAGATCCAGCCGTCATAGATGAGACACCAGTATAAGGAGACTGCACCAGTTTGTAAAGACCCCCTTGCTCACGGCCAGTTCCAATCACTTTGCCCGTTAGTATATCCTGAAACGCAAAAGTAGAAGGGTCAAATATGGCACGACAATGTAAATCTTTAGTGATTTGACTAATGGACAGTAGATTCATGGAAAAATTAGGAGCATAAAGAACATTCTGAAGCCGTATCCCAGGGGTCAATTGCACCTCCCCCTGACCAGTAATGGGAGAGTGTGTCCCATGCGCTATCACCACGGAACGACCTGTCTGAGTTGCAATAAAATCATCCAACTGCTTCTTGTCACCACATAAGTGGTGAGAAGCTCCTGAGTCCATGATCCATTCTGATAGATCTGTACTGTAACTACTAGTGAGTGCATACATTGTACCTGAGTAGGATGCTGAATCGGCTATCTCTGAGGAGCCTGAAGTACTAACTGGTCCCTGACCAGGCATGATCTCCCGAAGTCTCGCCACTAACTCCTCAAACCTCTGATCCGGGACAAAGGAAGGACCCCCTTCCTGCTGAGCCTGCTCCGCCACACGTGCCGTAGTAGTAGGAAACCCATGCTTAGAATAGCATGTTTCCTCAGTGTGTCCAGTCTTGTGACAGTAGGTGCACGACTGTCTAGGAGGTCTGTTACCTCCTCGGCCACGACCACCTCTACCTCTGAAATGGGAATAGCCTCCTCTGCCGCGAGAAGATGCCATGGCTGAAGGTGTCGGACCTCCACCATGAGATATGGAGAGTCTACTCAACCTGCGATAGGCCTCTTCCATAGGTGGTATGGTGGCATCTGTAAGAATCTGTGCTCGGGCGGCATCATACTCCGGATCAAGGGCTGCTAGAAACACTCCAGTCATCATCGAGTCCCGATATGCTTTGAGCTGCTCCGGTGTAGCTGTCAATGGAATGTACCCGTGGAGCTTCTCAAAGATACCCCTCAGAGAGGTATACATGGTATGAAGAGGGCGCCCTTCTGCTTCGAGGTAAAGATATCATGCTGGAGTTGTAAGATCTTGGACTCGTTCCTCGCCGGAGAATATGTGGCTGCCAGAATATCCCACATAGCCTTCGCAGTGGGTTGACTTAGAATGTCGTTGGCTATTTCCATGGACACAGTATTGGATAGCCAGACACACGCATATGCATCGTCAGCCTCCCATGAGGCGTTAACCCCAGTCTTGTCAGCAGGTTCCTCTTGTGTGAGGATATGCTTCTTGCCATCGCACTGCATAAGACTCATGAACTGCATGGCCCAGAGTTCATAGTTCGTGCCATCCATCTTCACAACGGGTGCTGGACCTTTGAAGGCACCCAGAGATGGAACATCTACCTTGTTGTCTGACATGACGACAACAATAACTTGTAGCTGGGGTTACACAATCAGAAGACAATATCTACTTGTACATAGACTCAAAGAGGTTACGCGCACAGAACACGGACATTCAAGGAATCACGGCTAGGGCATATAGTGCACACGCACATGGCTTGCGTGCAAAGGAAGGCACGCTACAGGACTTGCACAGGCTACTTGCACAGGCATTGGACTTGCACGTGTTCTGTACGCAGGAAGGCACGCTGTTATATGACAGCACAGAACATCGTCACAGGAGGCGCACAGCGAGGGACTCAGCACAGGCGCGAGGGCTGGAGTGGCTCAGCACATGCGCACAGGCGCACAACGAGAGACTAGATGGTGCGAGGTGAGATGGGTCGCACAGCACAGGCGAGAGGCGAGATGGCTCAGCACAGGCGAGAGGCGAGATGGGTCGCCAGGCGAGAGGCGCGGGGGTTCCCCGATGCGCGATAGGTCGCCAGGCGCGAGACGCGAGGCACGAGGCGCGAGGCATGAGGCGCGAGGGGTCGCCAGGCGCGAGACGCGAGGAACGCCGGCGATGAAGCGCAGGAACCTTGCACGATCGGAGGGGAGGCGCCGATCTCGAGATAGAAAGAGAGAGAGAAGGGCGGCGGGTGGGGTAGGGTTAGGGTTTCAAGTACTCCGGCCTAGGACCGTCGCTCTGATACCATGTTGAAGGGAATGAATGAGATGCATTACCATTAACCCTAGAGCTCTCTTATATAGGAGAAAAGCTCTATGGATAATTTACATAAAGAGGACAAACAAACACTACATAATAAAGTTACTCTAACACTAAATAGGTAGCCAAACAAAAGCAACAAGAAAGAAAAGACAGACATACAAAGGTTTTCTAAATCTATCTGTCATCCGTTTTTTCTTTTGGGTGCATAACTTGTATTCAAGCCCCTTAGTCTGAGCTTGTCATATTTCTTCAGATGTAAATAGTTTAGTACATATAAATTGGAAGGGCAATCATATAGGATTTTTTTTGCTGGACTTAGGATTTGGGTAGGTAATGAATTGGCATGATCATTCTCTTTTCATGTAATAGATAACTTCAGAATATCAATGGAACTGAAGATTTCTTTTCATTATAGAAATCACACAGTTTTTTGATGGGGGTGTAGAAAACCATGAATGCGCAAGCGTATTAGAGATAAATAAATATAGAACATGGAAGGACACCAATATTTTATATGCAACTTTACTCCGTAAGGAGCGAGATGAAATCATGGGAGAAGATCTCTCATAGGCCAGCCGCCCGGGTATCCTATATTGCTCTCTCAACTATTACAATGGGTGTATGGCTTCTTATATAGCACCACCCGAATGACAGATTTGGGACTAATGCAGTGGATGTGGTAATTGTACCTTGGAGGGATCCAATTGCAATTATTAAACACTTGTTAATTTTTGCACACCTGTCTCCTTTGCAAATTGCAAAAACCATGCATGCATCCTTTAACCTACAATAAGAGAAAATTATCATGCAAATCTCACGGTCTTAATTGTAAAAAGTTAATGGGTGGGCACTGAAGCAAATCTGCACCTTACCTTTTACATTCACAGGGAATTGTCAATACAAATAAGCATATCCTCTGACATTCTCAGCATTTAATCTATTGTGTATGCAGCTTCATCACAGATAACTGTCGATCCATCACAATGGCAAAACATGTGATCCATATCCATGCTCTTGACAGAACATCTCAAACAAACATCATAAGTGAGGTGGGATGGAACACAAAAAAAACCTGTTAGCACTATTAGATCATGAGAGGAACCAGTTGCACACTTGTTGAATATTTATCTCTAAAATTATCTTCATAAGCAACCATCTTTTCTAATACATTGTTGAACACCTGGTGGCATTATTGTGTAGCCTACAATTGTTTCCGTCATTTGGACTTCGACGTTCCTCAATAATGTGTTGCTCGTTTTGTGTAATACACCAACAACACCTGGCAGTGTTTTGGCTGTGTTGATGTTTCTTAGGCCTGTTTGGTTGCAGGGTTGGGCAGGGTTGGGTTGGGCTGGGTTGGGATGGGTGAATAGTAATCTGTGAGGAGGAAGTACCCTTGTGAATAGTAACCAGGGTTGGGCCAACCCATGGTGTTCCCTGGATAACAATAACATGTAGCTCATTTTTTCTTCTTGCTGTCTTAAGGAATAATGTATGGATCGATATCATATTTTGTAGTCTATTTCTGGAGCCAAGGCTTTCTCGTTGACTATTTTAAAATATTTTGTACAGGAAAGCAAAGATCAGATGCTGTTCGAACTCAGTCGCTTTCATTGGATGAAAATGGTCATGTTTTTTGGAAACTGAACAGCTATGACAATGGTTCACGCATTGTACTTCAAGGTTGGAAATGCGTATTGCATTTGACAAAACAGATTTTAGTTCCATGCTTTTGAAGTTTGGGTCTCATATTGTTGATTTATCAGATATCAAGAATCTGGACAGAGCTTCATCTGTAGACAATTGGTTTGTCTATGATCAGGAACAAGAAAAAGTTATAGAGAAACACATTTCTTCCATAAAGTGTGTATTATCCTTTTTAAATTAATATCTTCCTCAGCCTGGTGAAGTGCATGATGCTCACGGAAGGTTGTTTCATTTGTCTGTTTAATCAGGAATTGGAGAGGGAGAAAGCACAGAGAATGGATGAGGAATTTTTATATAGAAGAGTAGCGTTGCATATAGAAAGGATTAGCTGTTATTTATGTAGCTTGACATAGTGGAATGAGGTATTGCAACCTTCATTGATTTTTCCATTAATTACTTCACTCATCTGCCTTTGATCATATGCTGCACTGTTGGGCTTTAACTTCGACTTTATGACATTTCAACGAGTTCCATTGCATAGTAATTAGTATGCTATCACTGCTCCAGATATATTGTTTGTATATTGTTTTCTTACCTTGTGCAATTGAAATTAGTTTGCTTTTAGTTGTTGGGATTATCATAAGATTGGCATTTTTTATATTTCCTTTGATAATGAGTCACTGGTGTGATTAATCCCCCCAAAAATTCTAACGGATAATTGTGCCTTTTACATGATCATCTCACGACAATAAAGTATTAATCCGATACATAATGTGTTTACTTCTATGTAGGATTTTATTTTATTAATGTGCTGTAACTTGCATAGTGCCGTGAAGGGGTCTCTGGGTGACAATGCGATATTATTATATATATATATATATATATATATATATATATATATATATATATATATATATATATATATATATAGG
The DNA here is from genome assembly GCA_037367405.1 of Ottelia alismoides. NCBI lineage: Eukaryota > Viridiplantae > Streptophyta > Magnoliopsida > Alismatales > Hydrocharitaceae > Ottelia > Ottelia alismoides. The sequence goes on from JAZKJV010011012.1 coordinate 874,199, forward strand.
GGGCCTTTCAAATAGGACGCAGTCCTTCCATTCCTAAGGAAGGCCGCCCCTTTTTTGTATAAAACAGGGCACTTTAGTAGAATACGTATATAGTTTGTATTATAGGTGCACGTTATAAATACAAAGCCGCATACAAAACTGCGCATTATAATACAAACATTAAAACTGCACATTATAATACAAAACTGTTTATAACGTGCGCCTATAATACAAACTATATACGTATTCTACTAAAGTGCCCTGTTTTATACAAAAAAGGGGCGGCCTTCCTTAGGAATGGAAGGACTGCGTCCTATTTGAAATAAATCCTATATACACATATTGTTAACAATGTTCGACTATGGTGCCAGGAATATTTTACTTGTGGATGTGTCTGCCTTGAATTTTGCATCTTGATCCTGAGAACTATTGTGCTAGTTGATTCTTCTGGCATGATGTGTTATTAGCTTACTGAATTGACTCTTTGCTTTTGCAGATTCGGTTGTTTGCTATCCTGGAGAGTTTTAACGGATGTTTAGGCAGCTTGCCTTTTAAACCTATGGCAGTGATTCCTTTATAGCAACTGTCATCAACTCACCTGCTTGTCGGTATACTAGTTCTTTAGTTGCAGGCTTCTGTTATTTGTAATTTAGATCGCTGGTCTTATCAATCTCAATGAATGTTTGATTACAATAGATAGTTTTTTTTGGTGATGTGCCCATTTTGTGGGCTTCATTTCAGTAGAAAGCCACAAGTGATGACATTGTCATTCTCCAGTATAACTTGCATTAAAGGTCTTCATGAATGATTCCATATTCAGATTAGGTTGTCATCTGGTTGTATAGTTAACATTTTATCCTTTGCAATTGTATCAGAGCCAAATTGTATTACATGGTGAGTGATTTGTGGGATCCTCATGATCACTACCTTGACTTGCGCATCCTTGTGGCTATTGTTATGGACACTACCTTCTTGTTCTCGTTTGTGGGCATCTTTTAGTTTACCTTGTCTATGCCTTTTCAGTGGCTCCATTGTTTATGTGTAGTGCTTTGTGAAGTAAGATGTATTGGTAATTAACCTTGAGTCGATCAGATTTTTGGTTTTGCTTCCTCCTTCACGTTAGCACTCGGCGCGCTTCCCCTCTCGGGGTTGCAAGGTGACATCTAGATAATAATTGTTAGATGGTAATACTGGCTGGCTTTGAGGTTGTTAGTATATGATTATTGTCTAAGAGTTGCCTTGCGGCCGCCTCATTGTCATATGTGATTGCCTTGTGGTCGGTTTGCAAATGGTCAAATGCAGCGATAACATAGCCATTTTGTGGTGACTTGTTGTCTACAACGGACACCTTGATGCCCATTTTGAAGACTTCTTGAAACCATCTTGTGGCTACCATGTGGATAATTGTATTCTCATTTATTTTTTACGTTTGTTGAAACATAATTTTTTGTCTTAGAAAACGTTTCAATATCGACGATGTGGTATACTTGAAATTTTTATTTTATGAGCACGACAAACCTTAACAGGAATAGGTAACTTTTATCTCTTAACCCTTGTACTTTCTTTGCCAATTGAACTATAAATAGCATAAATTACCACTCATCTTTTGTTCTCTCTCAAAATCTTATCCTTCCAAACGAACAAAAATGAGAGAAATTTGTTTATCTTTTATCCCTTCTTATCCCTTATCTGGTTGTCCATCTACCAAACAGGGCTTTGGGGGAACACCCATGGTTTACCCTGTATTTATGTATATATGAGTATGTGTATATTTATATATTGCTTCATACTACTTAATCGTATTTGAGGCATTTTGGACAAAATATAATATATTGAGAAAGAAAAAGAATCCCCAATCAAAAGGAAAAGCACGTTAAAGGATGGGAAATTTTTTTCTGGCGCTGGCGGGGCCTTCAATCCGTTAAAAAGGAAATGCTACGGAACAAAATGCCTTTCTGGTATGGGTTATTTAGTTTAGACTAAAATGTTAGGGTTTGGCCCTTTCTCAAAAAAACAGTGAACTTGATCTATGATAATGATTGATTTCATAACCTCCGTCATATCTTCCAATATTGAATTATTACAAAATATGACAAAATACGTTTGTGACGATTAAGTTATAACGATAATGATGGAATTCTCTCGCAACCAACCATCTACCAAAATTTGTTGCCAAAACATTTGCACAGAAGTTAGTCACATACCGTAGTAAAATAATCCGTTGCCACAGTTTGTAACAACAGATTTCTATCACTAGTGACGTTGCAAAGTTATGACTACCAAACATTTGGTGATGGTATTAGTGATGTTACTGTTCGAATCTAATACCACAACACGTGCGTTTTTAATTTAGTGCGAATATAATTCATAGAAAAAAAATCATTTTTGCTTTATTAAATTTGCAAGAAGTATTATAGTTGTTGCTTATTGCTGGCAATAAATCTTACAACAATAATATATGTTTTTTTCTTCCAATTACTTCCAAATTAACGAAAATTATTATAATTTTGAAAAAAAATGAGTGCAATAGTTTTTGTTAATTAATATTCAATATGAGGAATTCTACCATTAAACATGAGTGCAAATGAAGAAAGAACATATCAGGCATCTTGCAGAAAAAAAACATGAATTATTGTCAATATATGATCCTTTATTAATGAATACTATACTAATTGTGAATTAAGAACAAAAAAATAATTTTGTAATGAATAACATTTCTCTTATAAATTTAACATTGAAAGATATAATAATAAATATTCAATTTATTATTTATAATCAAAAGCGAGTTCTGTACAGTGACGAAATCAAAATCCTTTGTCGATACATGTAGTTTTCCTGTTTTTGTTAAGTTTGTAACCCAACACAAAGATGGCTAAATTAATCGAAGCATCTCCTGATTCGTTTCTCTGCTAGCAGACGTATAGGATTAGATGAAAAACCTCATTTCAGTTCATAACTGAGCTGATTCCTTCCACTGCAAAGGCAGAGTGCATTGCTGTGAGAGGACGAACCACATTGGTGTCAAATCCCATTTCACTTGTTTGCAACAACCGTACGTGAAGAAGATTTCGACGACATAAAATCCTGCAAATATGATGACCTATGTCTTGATTGCCCTCTTCACCTTTGTCGTCTTGAAGTACTAATCACGGTGATCATCCAAATCCGAGCCCAGAAATTTTCCTACATCGGGATCATATCCCATCGAGTAGAAGCATCAAATTTAATGCTCTTTCAAACACAAGATCAATATACACATTGGTTACGTGCGTCCAACTTAACATAACTTGACAATTTACCTTATGAAGCAGGACATCAACAATAATATATAGAGTCGTGAAGAGCAAAGAGAAGAGAACGACGTCAATGGATGAGATTACCATTGCTCGAGTTGATGGAGGCTCAAGTGCATGGTGCCGATTTCAACAATTTTGCAATCGTTAAATGACTGTTCGATGGAAGTCATATGAGTCTCTGTTTCACACAATTGACGAGCTTCACACATACTTGTTCCTCACGTCAATGTTTAAGACATCTACTGGCTCCTTTTCCCCTCGATTTCGCTTTGATTTATTTAGAAGTTTTTCCGATTTCGCCTTGAATGGGTTCATCTCTATTTACACTCTTTCTTCTTCTTGTGTAGGTTGTCCAATGTAAAGTTCTTCTCAGAGGAGCATGGACATGGCCATGGGAAAAAAATCCCCAAGCTGATGTCGTCGAGCTTGACAAGTAGGGGTGCACATGGATCGGATTGGGTCATATTTTAGCTTAATCCATGTCCAATCCAACCTTAACGGATTTTAGCGTCTCCCAATCTAATCCAATCCATCAAATATCTAAATCCAAACCAATACAATTAATTGTGTTACATACTGGATCGGATTGGTTCAGATTTTTCATATTTATGTATTCCATTTCAATTGTTTACCTTCTCATGTTTGTGTTTTGTCGGACACTAGCCCTCAACATTTAAATTATGCCTCGAAAATCGGTAATATAGATATGATGTAAAGAAAATAGTATATGAAGACCACTCAATCAAATTAAAGTTGAAGAACTTAATTAATCCATAATAAAAAAATGAAGACCATAAATCAACGTAAAGGATTATATTGAATTTAGAATTTGAGACTCCTTTTATAAATGTTGCATTAGTATTTTTTTGCAAATGATTTTCGACTAATGATTCAAGTAAGAGTAATACAAGTTACCAAATAATGATTCAAAGATAAGTTACACAAATAAAAAAATGTGAGCTTTGCAGTCAGATATGGATGAAGTCCATGACTAATCTAAACGGTTAAGCTTTGTCAAATCAAACTACTACTAACAATCCCATTCAATAATATATTATTAACAACTGAGAATCATAAAATAATTTATACTCGATTGAGTATCAGGAAAATTCAACTTAAATATAGCTCACCAATTGGGTAGCATGCCTCTCATGTAAAATGGAATTTATTTACTATATTATGCACATAGTCAGAATATGTATTTTTAAAAAAAGTGGATCAAATTTGGATATTAATTTAGAAAAGAATATGATTAAGGTAATGTTTATTAATTCTTAGATGGGTTTAGTATATTTGAAAATTAATTCTTAGATGAAACAAATGATTTAGTTTCATCATTAGGATAAGCTTGCAAGTTAGAACAACTAAAATATAAGAAGCAAAAAGGCTAACAATAACAAACGGATGTACCAGACAACTGACCTAAATCTAATTTCTTTTGATGGATATCAGACGAGTGGCAGCACAGTTGGAACAAATGGTATCACATGGGAGGAGGGACAACATTGTGTGAAACAAGCAATGGCATCATGTGGGAGAGGTGATGGTATTGCGAGGAAGGAGTGGCGATGTTGTGCTAGAGGAGGGAGGTGTTGAAATGGAATAAAAGAGAGATGGAACTAGGAGTGAAATATTGGAATCAAGAGTGAAATGAGAGGATGTGAAAGAGCAGAATTGTTCAATGGGGATTATAACTCTAGAAGGTATAATTATATTTTATTATTTAGGAGTTCAACATTTATCTCTCAAAATAGAGGAGAGGGTGGTGACAAGAGGACTTGTATCCACCATTGATTATGAAAAAATGAGATGAATGACATTGATTATGGTCTTATTGGAATAGGTATGTATGCACATGTGCATATGCATATTTGTATGTTTATGTTAACGGCAGTGGCGGACCCAAGATTACAGATTAAGGGGGGCACACTTATAAACAATTATAATAATGATAAATAAATAAATAAGAAGTTGCGGCTTGATAGATTGACATGTATAAGAGGGAAGGAGAGTGACCAGTTGAGCAGGTGGGGGAGCCAACAGGAACACATGGCGCACCTATGTATATATACATGATGCCACTATGCAAGGGAGCATGGGATGCCACCGGGCAGGGGAGCCAGTACCATGGGGAAGGAAGGCGCATCAGCTCGGGTTAAACATACAAAGGGAATGCGAGAGAGGAGGTGATGTTACTCAAGAGAGGGTGGGCACGTACTATCACTGTGCAAGATAGTTGGACCCGAGGATGTCATCGGGCAGGGAGCCAACATCGTGGAGAAGGAAGGCACAACAACGACGACTCGAGTTGAGCGTCGACAGAGAATGCGAGAGAGGAGGCAACGGGGGATGGACAGGGGGCACGATGGTTGTATTTTGTTTTAAAATAACGAAAGAACAATGGAAGTATATGAAATTTTCAAAATTTAGGGGGGGGGGCACGTGCCCCCCATATCTTGTACATGGGTCCGCCCCTGGTTAACGGATTAGTGGATTGGATCGGATCGGATTTTTATGACAATCTAATCCAATCCATACTTTAACGGATTGAAAAATTCGAGTCCGATCCGATCCATTAAAATGATAGAACCAACTCAATCTAATCCAATAACATCAGATTGGATCGGATTACAGATTTTACGTGATCCGTGTGCACCCCTATCAACAAACTTCTTTAGTAACAATGACCATCTTCATGGAGAAGAAATATCACTTTGCATTTTTAGATATTCTGTATTATTAAATTTTAACTGTTTTTGGACACATCTATAAATATTATTTCTAAAGAATGTAAAATTTAAAATTTATATTTTTTGTAGTTAATCTAATTAGTAAATCAATAATATTTTTCGAAATTGCATTTTTAGCCTCTATTTCTTAAGATTGAACAGCTTGGCATTTTTACTATTTTTTTTCATTTCTATACTCTCGGGTTTAATTTCAAAGAAAATTTAATTTGCAGGTAGGTCTATTTTGTAGTTTCACGAACACGATACATGTTTATTTTCATGCAGTTTTGTAATACATGTTTTTCTCTTCTATTTAAAAACTATTAAAAAACGTGATAAATTCTTACAAGATCTTTTCTACTTTAGAAAGAGACTGAAAAAATCTTGAAATGGGTGAAAAAGATTCAAGTACTTTTATAAGTATAGGTTAAGATCTTTTTCCACGTGATTGTCCGATATAGTAGCTCTCTTCTCCTCTCCCGTGACATCGACTCGAGCTTCTCGACTTCCAGACCTCAAAGAGAAACAAGCTCCTCCCTCAGCGAATTCTTTTTTTCTTCTTTCGGTGCTTTATTCCAATTTTTTCTTGGTTATAGATGCATCGCGAATGCGAGATCGAAGTCCATGCCTGTAAGCGTGATGTGCATATCCCTGCGTGGGATGTTCCAACCTTTAGATTTTCCCTCCCTAATCATAATATTCAACTTAGCAAGATGCATTCTTCCCAAGGGCCTGTGAGTTAAGATATTATGTTGGTTGCAGTATTCGGAAAGGGTATTCAATCAAGCGAAGATGTTGTACTATGGGAGTCTAAGGTCAAACTCGAGGAGGCAATTCTATATAAAACTAAGAGTGATGTCGAGGTTTTTAAAGCAATGGGTGTATTTTTTGGTATATTCCGCTGGGCCACAATTTCAACTTAAAAACGTAATACAAAGCAAGCCGAATCCTATGCAAAAAAGGTGAATGAAATAGTAAAAAAAAGGGGGAATGGACAAAAAAGAGAATAGCTCATGAAATTTTGAAGGGATTGGAAAAATATAGAAAAATGGTAAAAAAAAATAGAAAAAAGAAAGTGAGATATTTCTCTCTCTCTCTCTGTGTGTGCCGTAGTTATATGGGCCCTTGGCCCTCATTTTTTAGTTCCAATTGAGCCCATCTTGGGCCGAACTCCTGTAAACAACAAGATGAATGAAAAGAAGTAAATTTAAAGACACACACAAAAAGGAACTCTTGTGAACTCCCGTACGTATGGATATTTCTGTTACCGTGAAATCCACTACATGTGGATATGTCCATGGCATTCGTTGTTCGATCTTTTAGAGAGATGAAGCTATCTTCAGTAAAGGGGACATGTTGCGGGATAGAGTTCTCCACGTGAGAGACTCATTCTACAAAGCACATGAGCCAGTTCACACTCCAGCCCTCCAAGTCTTCCTCGCCATCATGACATGAGAATCATCGTCGTCAGTCGTGACCAACATAGTATGTGTTGAGTAGAGATTGTTTATAGTGTCTTGTAGTCAATGTGAGTGAGTGTCTTTTTTATGTTTGTCGTAGCTGAGTATTACATGCTCCAGCTTGAGGGGGTGTTGAGGAGTGCCTTAGGTGGGTAATTGGATCTCTCCATGATTTAATTACCAAACTCTTATGTTTGGTTTGACATTGTGGAGTAGTTTGACTTTGGTTTCTTTGTGGGCTATATAAAAAGGCCTACACCTATTGGAAGCATTGGAAAAAGGAATAGAAGAATCAACCCTTAGTGGCATTCTCTCATGATTTCATCTTACTCCTCGTGGAGTAGAGTTCCATGTAAAATGAAATTATTCCCTATTCTTTTTGTTGCTTTGAACATCTGTTTGATTCCACATTTCATGTTACTAAATGAATGAAGCATGATAATGTGATTTTTACCTCAATAACCGTTGAATTTCAAGCTATATGGTGCTCAAACAAGGCCAACGAGACCTTAACTGATACCTAGAAAGATTATATCTTTTCTCTAAGTCCTAGGAGACTCTAGTTCCATTTACCATAAGGATTGAAAATTCAGTCTATGGTGGTAATCATTCCTCCATATGCATGAGAGGGCTATCAACGGAGGTTCCGATGACTATGTAGTCGGAATTGAGAGAACTTAGGAATTTTGCGATGAATAGAGATGAGTGGGTGAGAGATTAGCGTAACTGCAGGCTGTGGAGCTAATCGTGATGGTTAGGGGAAGTCTATGAATTTGGGCAGTTGTTCAAGAAGATCGTGCCAGAGACGGAAATGCCGAAGGTAGGGATGACATGTGGTGCTGATACGTGTCAACACCGTAAAAATCTTCATCCTAAAATCTTGTAAATTTTAATTAAAAAACAGATGCTATTTATCATAAAAAATAATATCATAAAAATAAAAAATATTGTAGAATGTGTCAAATCCATATTCACTCCATTTACGAAAGATTAGGATTTTTGTTTTTATTTTTACAAGTATAATATTTTTTATTTTTATTTTATCATTTAAACTATATATATTACATTCATTATGATTACACAATGCATAAAGTAATTGTTGTGCTTTGATGGATTTTAGGTTTTATTATATGTGCAAGATATAAGCTAGGGTTTTATTTACATGTGATTGATTACCTAGAGATGTAACCTGTTACTTTTGTGTCTTATTTAATTTTAATGTTTTGTGGTTTTATATTTTTCTATGAAAATACAATATCAATAAATATGTATAAAACTTAAAACAAATAAATAGGATTAATGAGTTACTTGTGTGAATTATTGAAGTTCAAAACAACATTGTACATATATAAAATAAGGTTACAAAACCTAATATCAAATAGTGAACCATAAACCTAATACCCAAAAATGAACCATACTCAAACCAAAGTGTTTTTACTATTTAGAATATTTTTGGCTATAAATATCAAAGGTTAACAAAGTTGAATAGAATTCATATGCCAGAGATGAGGACGTGTAAAGTTGACATATTGGAAACTATGTTTGAGTTTTATTTATACATGTATATGATGAAAATTTTCATTTATCTTTGTATTTTTTTAATGTATTGTTATTGAAATGATACAAGAAGAATTATGTACGTAGAAATAAGTTTGAAGTTTGGATTTATGCAATATTTGCTGTACATTGATACAAAAAAAATGTCACTTTTTATCTTTATGATCTTTTTGGTATTTTTAATAAATAGTGTGTAGTGTACAATGAAGTTTAAAACTAATCTTGGTTAGCTTAGATTTGTATAAAAATACCTATGACATTGGTAAGATGCCAAATATGCTAATTGTGGTTTGCCTTTATTTCTCCATTGTTTAGGATGTTATTACGGCTTATTTTTCTTTTTATTCTTAATTATATGTAAAATGTGGGGAAATAATTCTTTAAGAAGATTTAAAATAAAAAACTATTGAGATACGTGAAGTTTACGTGCAATATATAAAAACGCTTTGTAGTTATATTGGAACTTTTCTATTTTTCTTCTTTGTTAATTTGTCATCCAGGTCATTGTACCTTGGCCTCTAATTTAGCATAATAAAAATTATTGGGAGGTAATAAGTCCCAATGGATTTGCACGATCGTTGTTGCTTTCCTTGTGGCTTCTCTATTATTGTTGTTTTAACATCTTGGCCTCTTTGCCACTTCTAATGTATCATCCCGGACTAATTAGTATCATTGAATATGGATGAAAAATAGAAGCCATCAAAATACCATCAAAACTCATGAAAAACCCATCTTTTTCAGTGTGAGAGATAGTGGAAGCAGTGTACGAGAGTAGCGTATTAAAGTCGAGATCAAGAGAAAGGACAACAAATAGAGAATTTCATTAAACATATGTTTTATCCTACCTATCCATGAGATCTCGACACTTAGTCCGTCGCGAACTTGCAACTAAGCCTATATTGAACTGTAATCCCCTCCTAGATGTGTTAGCAACGTCAGATCTTCCATCTGCATCGTTCCCATTATTTGGAACCGATATCTTCCATTGTAAACATGTGACCTTCTCTATAAATCGAGTAAAAATCTTTTTCCCATATATATGTGTGTGTGTATATATATTCACATATAAAATAGAGTAAATAGTAGTCTTTTAAAATCCTTTTTATTTTTATTTCCTTGGTTTCCCATGCATGTAATACATAGCGTACATCTGACTGTATCTTTCTGCTTCTTTTGTTTTTCATGTTTTCTTATTTTCATAGGAACGCAAATATAATTTTATTTTATTTTACATTATGAGTGTGAATTAACCATTTTAAAATTCATATCTACATGTTGCTTAGATAAACAGTAGTTCAGAATTATTTGCATCGTCCATAATATCTCCCCTCAACTCCTTGTCATTAGGGGTCAAATAATGCCCCTCTTTCTACAAGATGGATACATGGACTGTGAATCTGTGAAACTCATTCTTTATGCAACATAGGTATAAGTCTTGCATCTCCCGGTCTACTCGTTGACTGTGGACAATACTATACCACAATCCATTATACTTGGACAGTACATTCATTGTATCTGAGGTGCCATCAAATTGATGCAACTCACTAAGTAGTAAACACATCACAAGTCTGTAGGCATGTTGTTGTACCCAATGTATGCATTGCATGCTTAAGGTGTCCGGCATGACATTTCCCTTACTAGGATGTTAAGAGATCGTAAAATCACAGTTCTTCAACACCTTCATCCATCACCATATCTCTGCCTCTTGTTTAGCCGTCTGTAGTTAAAATTGCACTTGGGGATTTTGTGTCTGTGAAGATCTTGAATGCCATCCCATATAAGTAATGAAAATCTATATTCAATGCAAAGACTACATTTGCTTATTCAAAACAGTGTGTGGGGGTAGTTTCCCATACTAAAAAATGGCCTTACCTGAGAAAAAATCACATAGAATAATACATTAGTACAAAATACCCATCCAATAAAGATGTGCTAAATGTACATTATTAACAAATAAATTAGCCCAAGAAAGAAGAGAAAGTCCAAAGAAATAAAAAATTTCACCATAAAAAATCATCTATATGTCTTGTACAATCTTATCTAGTTTCTAAAGAATCAATGGTAGATCCAATTGGCATGATATCACCTCCATTATGTACATGTCATTGGCCAAAATATACGGAAAAAAACTACTAACATGTATATGTTGCAAATAAACCTAGACTTAAAAGCCAATTTTCTACCTCATGTAATGTTGGATGAATCTCTATTCACCTATGAAATAATACCCTCTTAATTACCTGTAAAATAAGACTGATTTCAAGGGAATCATAGTTCTTATATGAAACTAGGTTCTAGAACCATAACGTATACTGTAGAACGATATTATTACATGTAATTTCAAGTACATATTTTCGCATTCTTATTTTTTTTCTTTTTGATTTTTTCTTTAGTTAATAATATAGCCAATTACAAAGAAATTTTACGCCAAAAAACAGTAAAAAATAACAAAAGGATCATGTGTACATAGTATTATCAATAAATAAATATCACATTTTTATATATTTTTAATTTTCCCTTAAGCACTAAAAATATGACAATCAGATTAATGTGCAAACAATATATTTCTAAAAATATAATATGTTATAATTATTAAAAATAAAGAAAGAATTACAATATTTTATACCTATAAATATCTAAAATGATTATCCATGTATATTTTGTGAGTGCAGGCTTAAATGGAGAATTTATTAGTACATGAGCGTGCATATTTTGATGATAATAGTATTTTTGTCATTGCCCGAAACTGGTGAAGCTAACTTATAACTAGCTCAAGAGTAGGAAAGCTACTATATTAGAAAGAAGCTCATGCTTGAGGAGCTCTAGCTTGAGCGAAGAAGATGCTAAGAAACTCAAAGAGTTCAAGGGTAAGGAACTTCAACTCAAGCTCACGATGAAGGCGAAGACTTTCTTTTATTGAGCCATGCATCTTGTAATTATCTTATAATGTAAAAGGTCTTAAATCTTGCATATTGCATTTGAACCATATGACTTCAACTTTCATGTCAAAGAGTCGACCTGATCGATTAACCATTCTTACCACATGATCGATCAACCTTGTTTCCTGGTTGATTACTATTTGAATTATAATTTCTATATTTATGATTGATCAAATTTGATCATTGATTGATCATCTCTTGATTTTGATTGATCACCTACATCCTCATGATCGGTCATTTGATTCTGGTTGGTCATCTATTTTGATCGATCATATTCCATTTCAGGAAGATTTGCGAAGTCGATTTCATTCATGATTTCTTCACAATGATTACTTTTGAGAGAATGTATATGGCATCCTAAGACCTATAAATAGGATCCCACACCTCACATGTTGATGAAAGACAATTGGACTGTGTTATTAATGTATTACTGTACTACATGACGAATGTAGTCTATCAAAACCACACTAAATAATTATCAATGAAGAGAGTGTGGCTTTAATTTATAACCAGATATGTTCAGAGTCAAACACAATGGCACGAGTTAATTGGACTATCGAACTTGGGTCTAAATATTCTAGGTTGAGTGATAAAGGATATCTATGTCAATAAGAATGAATGTTGTTTTTGTTTTTTTATAATACAAGTTAATAATGATACACAATGAAATAAAGTGCATACAAAACCACACAATTACATATAAAGATCTTGAATTCAATGATAAATTAACAAAACTAGTATATTATATCAACTAATCCAAGAATGCAAATAATTAGATGCTCTCTAAATTGATTAATCAAGTTAATACTTAAGCATCCAAGTCCTTAAGCATGAATATTAATCTCCATATTCAATCAAAGTTAAATATAACCTGAAAGCATTTCAAACTCACATGAACAAGAAGTATACTGACAATAGTTAATTCACATAAAATAAACTATCCAATTTAAGACTTAAAATGAATTAATGACTAATTAATTGACACCTAATAAGCAAGGAGTTTGTTCTGTTAATAGATGATTAATTTCACTTTAACTTAGAGCTTACACGACATAATCAAGTAGAACATGAGAAAAGAATTCCAACAAGACCAATTTTATTATTTTTGTATAATACATGCAAAAGTTATTAAACATGTAGTCCATGAGCCTATTTGCAAATAAGATATAATTAAAAACACACAAATTCATCACAAAAGGATCCAAAGAGGATTAAGATGTAAATAAGAAAAGTCGTAGGGGCTTATCTGCAAGATTTTAAACATAGGGGGAGATTTGTAAACGTGGAGAACTGGATCCCAAGCGTCGCATAAGGCTTTGTGACATCTCACTTGTTAGATGCTAGGCTCGGGTAGAGTGGAGGTTCGAGCCACGTGGATGGTTGTAGGTGCTTCGCTCCAGGTGTGGAAACTCTGAGGCTGATGGTTTGAAGATGCGACTTGAGTCCGATATAAGCTATACGATCAAATAATAATAGTTTGATCGAATGGCACATATAACTCGACGTTGGATCTCTTAGAATTCAAGAGACAGGAGGAACCTAATGCCCGATCAATGAGGGCATGCGGCATCTGACAAGTCAGATCCAACAATCGATGCAGCAACCGCTCTCGTGGTACTCAGTACTCAAGTCACTCAAATAGATCAACAATCAACCTACAATATATTCGAAAAGAATGAGTAAGATACGGGTGACGAGTCGTTGAATACGTAGTTTAATTTGGGCTCCTTGTAGTATGTGTACTTAGCGAATCAGTCAGAACCGAGAGAAGATCTCCGTGAAAAGTGTCTCGATTTTAATTTATATCCCGGGCAAGTCTGGGGTCGAACACAGGGAGGCAAAGGAACAACTTTGGGGTTAATTCGAAAATTAAGATCTAGATTTCCAATGCGGGTTTTTTCATATTTTTTATGCAAAAACAAATGCAAAATGCATGTGCAAGTGAATTAAGTTCCTAAGAAATCACACAACTTAGCCAAATTAATTTTAATATAAAATAAGTCTAATTTAGCCAAATTGTATTTTTCTCTAGAATCCTAATCCAGTGATGAATGTAAGACACATTTTTTTTGGAAATTTTAGGAATTAAAATGCAACAATTAAAAATGCACACTTTTTATGGATTTTTTTCGCAATTTTTCAAACAAACAATAAGAAAAAATTATGAAAATTTTACTGAAATTAAAACAAGATGTAAGGATGCTACAGTAAATTTTCTGACAAAATATGAATTTCTTATGGATTTTTTAATGAAAACAAAGTGATAGTGAGTAATTAATTCCTAATATATACACGTTATCAAGTTAGTCAAAGTCTGAATTATCTCAAAAAGATATTTAGATGAACAATCCAGGAGAGTTGAAATTTCGCAAAAATATGATGTATTGATTTAATTAAAAATCAAATATCAAAATCACTATACAATTTATTTAAAGTACAATACAATCCAATTGAGATGAAAATTGGATAGTAATTCAATCACATGTCAAGGAATCCTTCTTAATTTTTTTAGAATTTTTGGAGCAACTATGAGTTTGATATGAATTTAATATCACTGATTGGGTAAAATATAGAATTTTACAGAAAAATTTTTAGTTAATTATCCACAACTCACAAAAATACAAATAAATACTCAAATGGTAGACAATTTGTTGTTCAACATCATGTTATTTTTCATTGAAATAAAAGATGCAATAATGAGGTCCAAATTAAAACATGAACACATGGGTATCCGTGCAGTACAGAAAATAAATTAAATAACACAAATATGTGCAGGGACTTGTTTGTAATTACAGAAATATGAAGGGACAAACATGCAATTTTCACACTAAAAAATGAAAAAATAAACCTTCTTCTTTTTCTTTCTAGGCGGCTAGGGCACACAGGGGGAGATGAGGGCGGCGAGGCAACACGGGGACAGAGGAGAGGGTGGCCGGCGGCTGCGAGCAGTGGCCCGCACGCGTGGGGCTGGTGGAGGGCAGGGCCGGCAGTGGGGGCAACGGCTGCGCACCTGCCAGAGGGGGGCACAGGCGGGGTGCGCGGAACGAGAAGATCGACAGCAGGGGGCCGCGGGCAGAGATGGCGGGTGGCGCATCCCAGGTGGTGGTGGCACGGGCCGCGCACGACGACTGCGGCGATGGGGGGCAGCGCCCGTTGGCGGTAGAGGGGGGCGGTCGTCCTCCTGCAATTTCCTTTTTTCCTTTTTTTGAATTTTTTTTGCTGCTGTAAATTTTTTATGTTTTAGATTTTTTAAATTTTTTATTTCTTAAACATAAAATAAAGACAAAAGGTGAGGATGAAGGAGAGATGGTGGCGGTACTATAAAAATGACGGTGACCAACACAACAAGAAAACAAAATATTAGATAAAATAAAGTAGCAAGAGAAATGAGATGGAATACTTACCTGGCGTTCGCCAGATTTGCGGAGCAGCTACGCTGGACTCCTGTCGTCGCCTCGATCCGATTGGCGAAATAAAAATCGGAGAAGCTACGCGAGCTCAATGGGGAACTCATGACACGAAGCAGAGCTCCGCAGATCTCGCATGAAGGAGGTCGTCGCTTGAGGAAGACGCTTCGCCGCTGTCACCAACAAAACACTTCAAGCTCTCTCCTTTTTCTATTAGAATGGCAGATGGGGAAAATAAGGATGTGGAAATGAATATAAAGAGAAGAGAAAGGGAGGTTCGAATGGTGGTGGTGTTGAATGGGAGGTTGGATTATTGATGAAGTTGAATGGGAGGTTGGATGAAGAATATGGAGTGGAATGGAGGTTATTAAAAAATGGTGGAGTTGAATGGAAGTTGGTGGTAGAAGAGAAGTTATTGTAGGGAATAGGAAATAAATAAAAAATAATAAATAAATAAAGTAGGCTACTAAAATATAATAAAAATAGAGAGAAGAAAAAGAGTGGAGAATTTACAAAAGAAGACAAACAACATGTAATTTTTTGTTTGCTTTTCTAATTTATATATTTTTTATCTTTTTAATAAGAGATATTTACAACAGAAAAATGCACTAAAATACTAAAATCAAAATACAACACAACGATGATTTTTTTGGATTTTTTAGTAATTAAGAAAGATAAAAATAAAAATGAAGAAAGAATGAATATATACATAATATACAATGTACATCTAAGTCACAAAAGCCAACTTTTGCAAATGAGTTCCAATTTTAATGAAACCATTTCCGTTAGATAGATAATTTTTAACTTGAACTTTAAAAGTGAGTTTGGTGAACTTGGAGTTCACACGGAGCGGATATTTGACCGGGAAGTTGGATTATACTGCTTTTTCTTTTTGGGATATAGGAACATTTATTTGAGGTAGAATTGATTTTGTATTTTTGTATTTTTATATACATTTTTATGAACAAGTTAGAGAAAGAAACAACCAAAAAGAAGTTGAAATGAAATTATTAAAAATATATGAAGTTCACTTTGTTACTCAAACACATTTTAACAAGCAATTAAATCAATTCTTTAACTTAATGATAATGATTAAAATTAATTAATAATTATCCATTAAGAAGCAAGAAATTAATCGGGATTAATTACTTAAAATAATGACATTTTCAACTTCAATAAAGTTTCTTATTAAGCACTTAAAAGATGAAATAAAGCATGCGTGATTTTTATATCAAAACTAACCGTAAAGCACACTAATAAAAAGAGCAACAAAATAGCTTTCAAACGAAATCAAAATCACTTTAATTGGATTTATAGATAAAAAGTTATTAAACAATCAATCAGGGGCATTTTTGCAAGAAAAACTGCAAGTTTTATTACAAATAAGGACATATAGGAACTAGAATGCAAATACAATAACTTGTAGGGGTACCATGTAATTCCACAGTACGTGAGGACTTATATGTGATTATGGAGAGGTCGGGGACATGCACTGCAAATTTCGCAGTCACGTGCGCAATACACGTGACCGAATGAGGCTTGAGAACATAGGCTCGGACTACGTGTCCTCTTCTGATGCTTCGTACGAGGCTCATACACAAACTTGGACTCCAGACCTCAAGGTTGAAGCGTTGCTTTGGGTAGCAGACGTGGCGCTCTGTACTCCACTGGATCTCACCCGAAATGGGGAGATCAACAGTGGACGTATCTCCTCCTCCGATTGTACTCCTCCGTGGGCAGTGTCGCAAAGCTTGTGCTTCGACATCTCTTCAATGCATACTCCCCGCTCCCCTTTCGATGCTAAAGGCTTGTAGAACTTCGTGAAAGTTTGCCAAGAACAAACTAAAATGAGTGATGTGGAATGAGTTGAAGGCTATATGGAGGCGATGGATGCGAGCCCTAAATGGGTTATCTTCTTCTTGCCGAAGAAGATAATGAAGTGGGGTGAACTACACGATGTATAAGTGAGACGGGTTTACAGGAAGATACACATGGATTACAGATATGTTGCGAAAAATTCCATATGATCAGAGCGATGGGAGATGAATTGATATAGAATGAGAAAATAGAAGAAAACATAATGGAAATAAAATGAAGCAATTACCTAGAATGATGTGAAGGAATTGGTGATGGATCGAATATGAATCAAGGCCAACACGAAGTCTAAGAACTTCGTGGATCTTCGCTTAACAATCTTGGCAAGAGAACGGAGCACGTGCAACATGATCGATGACTGTAGCACGATACAACACTATCACTGCGTCTCGCTCTTCGGTTCTCACTATCATTGGAGGAAGGGTGAAGCGCATGAGTTGGTTACACAAGGGGCAGATACCTTGGAGGTTGGTCGTAAATCGTATTTTAATGGAATGGAAGTTTGGGAGTTTTCGGGCTAAAATGATGGTTTCAACCAACACTCTTGCTTGGGGAACAAAATGTTAAGTTGTCCAATGTGATGACGACGATAAGGATTGATTGGTGTAGAGAATGGCAGTAGTGGTTGAGAGGAAAGTTGCCGATGATTGTTGAGAAAATGGTGAGAATTTGAGTAGGGACGAAGGGGGGCGACTGTTGGAAGAGGTGGCGAAGGTTGAAGAAGATGCACAACAACCGTTGGATCAAACGATCCAATGACCACCAAAGAGGCTCTAGTATACAGTCTAGATAAGATATGATCATAGATCATATCAGATGGTGTGCAAGCACGGTAGCCATCAGATCAGAGGGAAGCTGCCGACTCAGATTGAGACAGAGAAGAGTGAAGAAGCGGGGTCACGTGGGCGGTTGTAGAGGTGCCACATGGACCAATAAGAATTAAGATAGATGATAAAAACAAGAAAATTTTAGTAATAAATAATTAAAGTCATATTTGGGAAAAAATGATGAATATGTAAGTTCTAGATCTCTATGAGATCTACAACTTTCATGTAGAAGTCAAAGAGATTAGAGGTCATCTATGTAGAGATAAAAATTAAATATATTAAAACAATGTAAAACAATTTCCTTTCCTTTTTCTTTTACCTGTTTTTTTATTTTTATTTTATGTTAATTTATTTATATACAATAATATTCTACTTTTTATTTGATTTTAAAAATAAAAAAATACATAAAATAATAGCACAATAATAGGGTTATATTAATATAATGTACTTAGTATCAATTATTGACAACACACAATTTGTTAATTAATGTTAATTAGTCAATGAATCTTGTGATTTAACATAAGAAAGAGAGATAATGATGATGATTAATGATGATAAATTCGGGGTTTATCAGTCGTATGTCTATTAGGCCACGTCAGCCCACTACATGCCAAAATATAAAATAAAGGAAGAAATAAATATGAAAGAAATATAAAATATTTTTTGCATTTTCATAAAATATAAAAAATATTTTCCTCATAAAATATAGAAAAATATGTTTTCATAGAATATAGAAAAATATTTTTCATGTAGTATTTTTATTTGATTTTTATTTTATTTTCAAGGTTATTTGTTGTATGTTTCTTTTTACAAGTATAAATGTAGTTATATTTACATATATATAAAGTTTTTTAAATTTTATTTTCTATTTAGATATTATTATTATATATATAATTCGTATATTTCTAACTTAGTTAAATACACATAAATGTATTTTTATTGTATTTTTTTGAAGTTGTTTGTACACTTAAATAGATATGTGTATTTATTATATATGTATATATATGTATTATTCATCTATATGTGATGATGTACTTATTTGTTTTATTGTCTTTTTATGTTTTACTTTTATTTTAATCACGAACATGTGTTTCAAATATTATTTACAAAGTTATAAAAATATAAAAATATAAAAATATAAAAATACAAAGAATAAATATAAAGAATATAATATACAAGTATATTGCACAATAGGGGTCTAGAAACCTAACTTTTGCATCTTAACTCCAAATCAAATGAACCACCTTCATTAAATAGATAATTAAATTTTATATAAAGTTAAAGGTTATTTGGTCAATTTTGATACAATATGTAGAAGATACATGTCCGTGAAGTTCGGATTTTGGCTTTTTATTCTGAGTGTCTTGGAAACACAATGCATTATTTTTTTATGAAGTAAATTTTGTATTTTCTATGTATTTTTATCTACAACTTTTATGTACAAAGTTTATTGATTCGAGGTATGGATAATAAAGAATGAAATAGGTCCCAAAATAAACTATTGGGGAATTGAAACTTAGGGCTTTATTGTATTTTTGGCCATTATCTCCCCCTACTTTCTTTCTTGTTGATCCAGTCATCATGATGTCTAGGTCTTGAGAGTTAAAGTCATTCAATACCTATTATTTTGACTTTAAATGGGGTATTTTATATAATATTTATACTGTATTGTATAAAATAATGATATATACATGGATTCAACTTGGGTTTAAAGGAAAAAATAAAATAATAAATGTGACAAAATGGAGATTCGTCAGCGAGTGGTATGCGAAGATCAAGTAGCACATGGAGGGGTTGCGACACGACCAAGTTACAGTGGATCTCACTGGAAGTCTACTTCTGTCTTTACTTCGCTCAACTCGATCTTTGTCGTAGGAAGTAGAGGAATCTGGGAAAGACACTTGCACATGGGCAGATCGGTGTGACGATTGGCCACCATTGGGTTTTGTCCAGAGAACAGGTTGTTGATGGTGGTAGTTTCAATCATATTTAGTTGAAGGAGCTGAGGTGGAGGGCTACAATTCGTATCCCAAGGGCAACAAGTTGGTACTAGAATCACATCGTGAAGACATATGGAGTGACCAAGTGGAGAACGCATGTCGTCCAAGAGTTGTGTCATTTTGGGAAGAACAGTAGTGAGGTTGATGATGCATGGGAACCATTGGATCATGAGATCCAATGACCCTGGTTGGGACGCATAGCGGAAGATGGGAATCGTTTGATCATTTAATCATGCGGTCCAGATGAAGGCATGTTTGAGCTGTGGGTGACTATCTGATCAGATGACTCTAATAGAGGGTACAAGAAGGAATGGGAGTGGGCTGCGTGGTGTGCTCAAAAGTGGCCACGCGACCCAATAAATGATAAAAAAAATGAAAGATAAAATAAAATAGTAAATGAGGTCATATGAAAAATGTTCTAAATATTTTTTTTATTTTTTAAAGATCTATAACTTTCATGCAGATTTCAAAATAAAAATACATCATATATACATACTATTATTTTTTATATTTTGTTATTATTATAAAAATAGCAAATTTATTGGTTTTATTAGTTTTATTTTTAGTTGGAATTATTCTACAATATATTATTTACAACATTAAATTATTTTTATGGGTATATGAAAATGTAGAAAATAAAGGGAACAATACACACATAAATATAATAAATAAAGACTTTATTTGTAGTAATTACTCTTAACTATTTACAAGGTATATATAGTTAATTATATTTAGTTAATTAATATATTAATTGAATATGCTAATATAGGGGTTAATTAATCAACATAATGTTGATGAATATGAGATTAATCACCTATTCAACACACAACAATAGCAACACGCTCCCTACTCTATGTTTTTCACTCTATACTCTAAGAGAAAGATTCAACGTCTATTTTCTGTCATGTTCTTCATTCCAACAACTCTGGTTCTATGCATTCAATTCTTACGGGCATGCTCCTCACTTTATAGGACCGTTCTAGTTTTGCTTCATATTCTTTATTGCATTTTTACTTTGATACTAATGTTATTATGCTTGTATAAAATGTTAGTGGTTGAGTTGACCACGTAATCAACTAATGTTTTAAATGATTGGGTTGCCAGTGTAAACAACTCATGTTAATGAAAGACTCATGTGGGTCAGGTTAAAGCGAGAGTCAGGTCATGGTTTTTACCCATGAGGTTTTCCACGTTGATACTTATGCACTTATGCTAATTGCTTATCTTGTGATTGAAAGTTCTACATAACAATGTGCTTGTTTTGAAATATTGTGATTGCAATAATCCATGTCATTTGGTCTGATCCACCCACACCATTCGACATGTATCCGAGCAGGATATAGAAACGAGCATATACGTTTTATGATTTTGAGGTCTTCGTAAATCTCATTTATTTAAAGATGTTTAATAATTATTTTCAATTTCTTCTCATCTTTTACTGTCTTGTTGTTTGCCTTTCTAACGCATCTAAGCATATTCTTGGTCAATGGTCATGCACCTATCCTTTTCCGTCTCAACAAATCAACATCTTGACCCAAATTCAGAGGCTTGGTTAAATTCCACATGACCAATCCTCGCTCTTTCCTATTGGGCCACCTTAGCCTAAAGATTTGTCCCACGGGTATACTTTGTCTCCCCTATATTAATGCCCACCATTCACACGAACTGTACATCCTACTTATATCTATATTTCTAATATAATTTCTTAGTGCCCCACGTTCTCCTCTTTGCTCCAACAAGCATGGATGATCAAAAAACTCATCGTACGTTATCCGAGTAACCGTTCAATCAACACCTTCACTCTACCCATCCATTCTGACCCACTCACCAATATCTGCCAAGGGTACAAAGACCTCTGTACCAGCAATCGCCAACCTCCATCCTCCACTTGCAAGAAGGTAGAACTAGAGCTACATCACTTTCCCCTATCAACAAGAGGACGCATAGGAAGCGATGACAAGCCACCTCTGGTCGAGGTGCAATATAAGGCTGCAAAGCATGTCCCAAACTTGATCGAGCTTTGATCCTCCCTCACTGGGATATGGAGGAGACGCTCGATGAGGCATGTAGATTTGGTCATAGATTTGTTCTGAATTTAACCTTTAAAGATGACATGTATCGCTTTATATAGACCCTTCTCCCTCTTCTCTTTTATGTGATCCGTTCTTTTTCTCTCCGCTTCCAATTCAACCCCAAATCGACCATTTCCCTCAACTCACAACAAGACCATCAAAGCATCTTTTTACTCCACATGCTCATGTTCTATTGTCCATATCCTTTTCTACCGTCGATCAACTTTGATTGGACATATCGTTCCTCTTCGCCCCCATTGAGGAGCTTTGTGCCTCATCTTGCCATGCCTATCACATAGGTTGAAGGTGGAGGAGAAGTAGGGTTGCACCATCACCATCCTATGCTAGACACTCTTCACCTCCACCATTGAACAACATGGAACCAATACTATAAGATCAGGGGATCTCATCCATCTGACATTGTGAAAGAAGCCACATGGGAGCAGTTCCCATCATGCAATCACACCTCATTAGCTGCAGCCAACAACTCTACACAGAGCCTCATCTTCCACATGATTGATTGGAGGGAGGTACATCTCAACTACTAAATTCTGGATCCCCACATGAGTGAAGTCACATGGTAAGGCGACGATGAACCCATATTTCACAAGTCTAAGCGATAAAACTTGAGTAGATATCTTAGCAAACGCATGAATTTGCATACACAGTTAGCATTCTTAGCATTTATGCATCTTTGCATATGTAGTGCCATTTAGCATATAAAAACAATTTATAACTAAAATTAAGAATAAAAGAGAAAGAGAAAAAAGTGAACATATAAGAGACACTCAATCAATATCAACAAACTTTCATTTCATATAACGTCATTTAGTATTTGATTTGTTTTTTTTCAATCTCTTGATTTTTTGGCATGCAACCACATATCATAGTCAAACTTGAGACATTCCCCTCGCGCACCACTTAGCTTCCATGATTCGTCACAAGCCCAATGGTTGTCCCACACAAGATCCAATCAAATCCCCCACCCACACCCTAACTCATCTCCGCACCTTGTTGGTCCACTTCAGACTACGTTACCTTACCCTAACTCGTCTTCCTTTGCTTGACACCACCTTCTCTTCTGCAAACCCACCCGCCATTGCTCTAACAATCCACATCTAATGATCACCTTGATCCTACATTGTAAATACCCTCAACCTATCAGTCTCCCTCTTTTCCCATCTTATTTACAACCACCTACGAGTACCTCATCCTTCTCCATCATCGAGCTATTCCATCCTCCTCGTCTTTGGTTGATTCATCCCCATGCAAAGCATTAGATTCCTTGACAGAGTCCACCAAATGAACTTCACTCCATGCACATTCTCCCTCGTAAATTCATCTCAACTTCACCGTGTACTCCTTGTTCCTTTTATTTTCTTAGTCTCTCTTTAGTTGAAGTTAAGATTTCTCGTAATCTTTTAAGAATCTACCAATTCATCACGCTCTATCTTTTAAAAATAACAAACTCAAGTCTCGCCTCCATCATCGTATCCCCATTGCTTCTCATTATCCGATATTCTTCCATTACACCTCGAATAAACCTTGCCATAAGAGCAATTGAAGCTGCAACCCTTTGCCCTTGAAGGAGCTACAATTCTCACCTCATTTATTTTTGTTATATGTTTGAGGTTGGGGTGTTACAACATCTCACACTTATATTCGCAACGTCCTCATTGCGACATAGTCCATTCATTTATTCGCAGTGACAGTGGCGGATGCACACTCCCGGATTATGTCCCTTCGGGTAGCCCTTTCCACTATCAGAGGGAACCCGCTCTGATACCATTTTGTAATGTCCCGGGCTTAGGTTCCCGGTCCGTTACTGAGGAAAATTGACCCTGACAACTTGTTGGGTTCGAGCCCAATTGGACCCGTTGACAACCACCCAAAATGCTTAAGCCCAAGTTGTCAAGTAGTAGTCACCATCACTTATAAACCACACCCACACTTCATGAGTTTTAGATGTGGAGCTATGTTTGGAGTTGGGGTGTTACACCAGATCTCGTAGAAATTATACCAAAGTCAAAATGCAGTATTTTTCAGTGAAGTGTCTTCCAAAAGTTTGGTCTCATTTACCTCTGCAACATAACCAAAATGAAATGAAACAACATCATGAAAAAATTCTATGAATCAAAGAGGTAAATGGACATGCTTCGGTAATCGATTGATAGTTAATTCGAATTAGGTTCAAAATCAACCAAACTTTAATACAACAAAGATGACAACATAAGGAATCATAAAAGATATCCAAAAAATATGACAATTCAGGATATTAGAGGTCTAAGAACAAGGTAATAAATGCAATATCACAACAATTAAAACAAGTCAAAAATAGCTTAGAGAGCCTCAACCATAGCTACGAAGACCTAGGGCCTTTCTGCAAAGTTCTGCCCTACCTAGTCCGCTCTTTAGCCCTCAAGGAGGTGACGTAGGTCGTATGACCAATGGGTTAGGGGCCCGTCCGCCCAACCCGCTCATGGGCTGGGCTTGGACTAAGAAATTTCATGGATAGGTCTGCCTGACCCGGTCCGCTCTTCAGCCCACCAGTTAACTATGCAGGTCATGAACATGTGACACAAAACCCGGCCCAGTCTGCACATATAAAAATACGAGTTTAAAAATTACATTTTAGATACATTTAATATAATATACTTCAAGTTTTATTTACATTATCAATACTACATCGTATTTTACAGTTTACGTGCCAGGCAACACCTATTTATAGTTACTTTGATTTAGAAAAATTAGATGATGCTAAAAAAATAATTATCTTTATAAATTAGATGAAAAAAATTAAAAAAATAGTTTACCATGGGTCGGCCCCGCCTGGCCCAAGTTTGGGCCTGGCTTAAGCCTTGGAGTATGGCCCATGGGATAGCCCTTGGGCCGGGCTTACCAAAAGAAATTTCCCATTACATGTCCTTATGAATGTACTGCATGGCATGATTTATTGAGATTTTTTTGAAGTGGTTTTTCATTTTTTAAAAATTGAAATATCCAACTTCGATGTATGTTTGCATTTCATTTATAGTTATTGCATATAAAAAGACATTTATATCACAAAATATAAAAAGCATTCAAAATCTTCATATAGTCATGGAAAATCACATAAATAAAAAAACAAAATATAACAATTTGGAAACTTTGAACAATAAACTATGTATAAATAATAAAATCAAGATTTGTTGGGTCTATTCTACACAAAAATCCTATTTTTAGAGTGAGACCTAAATTACCTTTTAAACTTTTAAAAAGGTTATTTTTGCTTATTTTTATTTTAATTCTTTCCCAATTATCCCAAAACACTTAAAAACATAAAAACCCAAAAAATGTCATGTTTTATTTTAATTTTTTATAACTTTATCATATAATTAAATCCCATCTTTCGTTCACAATATATATACACATACCATTCTCTTTTCTTTTAGTATACTACTAAAATGGATTAAAAATTTGCAAATTTATAAATTTTAAATTTTTAAAAATTCAAAAAAAACTAAAGAAACTAGAAAAATTGGAAAATACTCGCACACTGTTTATATACACTAACTAAATATACTGAATAGAAATTCGAGTAACATATATATTAGCTTCACTACCTCTTTGTCTTTTACATCAAACCACACATACTAAACACAAATGCACTCCATATACTCTTCACTGCACATATACATTAGTGTGATTTTTTTATTAGTCGATCTCTACCAGTACTACAATAAACCCAAATTAACACAAGTAAAAGAGTGTTTATTAGTACTACCATAACACTCCCTCAATACATTAGTACAACATCCCACCCATCATTGGATGCATCATTGTATACAGTGAAAATCTAATGTCCCGCATTAAAGGATGAGAACCTAAGCGATAGACAATTGCTACTCCAACGCGCAATCAGATCACACTTGTCATCAGATAAAAGGTATGCAATTTTAAGTGAACTTGATAAGAGGTAGGGCTAGCAAAGAGAACCCCATGACAATCATTTGTAATATCATATGAGGTCAAGGAAGGTACGAATCTTCATAGTGGAATTGGGCAGCTTCTACGGTATTATTGCCTTGATCGTAACAGAGTTAAGCACCACATCGCCTCTTGAAATCACATGGTTAAGCGAGGCCACCTCTGTAAGGCATAATTTTGTACTAAGTTTATACATATGTAACAACATTGCACAATTTAATTATTATTTTTAATTGCTAAATAACTTTTAAAACTGATAGCTAGAGGGTGGTTGGGCATGACATCATCAGCGGAAAGTTTAACAGGAGAGTGCATTTTTTTCCCTTGTACGAATAGACACCGTCTCCTCTTCCATCTCATACCCACCGAGCCCTCCCCCCGTCCCTAGACCCGGGGTTTCTGCAATTGAAAGGTCGAGACAGCGAGAGGGGCGGGCGATGGCGACGGAGAAGCAGGTGGTGGTGGCGGTGGAGGGCACCGCCGCCATGGGGCCATTCTGGCACACCATCCTCTCCGACTACATCGACAAGATCATCAGGTTCTTCACCCTCCTCATCGTTTGCTTGTGATCGCCCGTATCAGTACCTTTGTTCTCACTTCCATGTGTTTATTTGAATCAGGAGCTTCTCCGGAAGCGAGGGGATGTCAACACAGGTATTCCTTCACACCCAGTAGCTTTAGTTTCGCCATTTTGATTCAGACAAGTCCACCGAGATTGTTCGCTTTTTTTAATGTATGTGCTTGGAGGCAGAACGTTCCCCCTCTTCTGCAAGTTAAAAAGGCCACACCTCTTGGTTTCTCCTCGCAAGAGCGCACGTCTCACTTTACGAGTAGATCAAGAAGGCCCTCGCTAGCTAGACCTGCCCTCTCTGCCTTGTGTCGTGTAGGACGAGACCCTGATTGGAAGTTTCCATATTAACAAAATGAATGTGAATCTGATCGGACATGACCAAGGCAAGGACGAAGTCTTGTAAGGGGAGTTTAGATGGGAAATTCTGGGAGGAGGATCTCAACCATGCCAACCTTGGGTTTTGAGTAGGGATGAAAACGGATCGGATACGGATCGGATATTGCCTATTTCCATATCCATATTCGCTTCATCTCTATCGAATACGAATACGGATACGGATATGATTCGGATATGCATTATGGAAACCATATCCGTAAAAATACGGATACGAATCCGAATCGAATATTTATCGAATCCGAGCACGGATCGAATAAAGAGCGGATCCGAATATGGATCGAATAAAAAGCTAATCCAAATATGAATCGAATAAAGATTGAAATCCCAATATGGATCCAATAAACATGGAATCCGAATACGGATTGAATAAAGACCATATACGAACATGAATTTATTTTTTTTATCAAAGTTCATAATGATTTCAAAAATAGCAATGAAATATAAATAAGTTACGTCATGACAAAAGGGAGTGTCGAGGTGACATGTATTCTTGACCGGAAGCAAAAAAGGGATATGATTTCATAAATTTTGTTCACGCTCATACCCAAAGAAATATAAATTTATTAATATTGTTAATATATTGTATTATATAATGTATAATACTAATATAATAGCATAATTTGTAGCTTATATTATATTAACTAATATATAAAATATTATTAAATATTGTATTCGGATATCCGGATCCGAATCCGGATATTCAAACCATTACCATATCCGTATCCGTATTCGGAAAATTTTTACAACCTATATCCATATCCGATTCGTATTCGATTAATATTCGGATACGGATATCCGTATCCGGTAATTTTTCGAATACGGTAAGCGGATATTCGGATATATCCGTAGCCGTTTTCATCCCTAGTTTTGAGTACGGTAGAATGTGGTAGACAAGTTCGTGCTGAGTACCAAATGGCAATTTCCTTACGGAAGTTTATCCTCAACTTCATTACTTGGATTGAGATATCATGCCATACGCTGATATATCGGTCGATAAATCATATCGGTGGTGTATCGGGTATTGGTACGATATATGTATTATTTTTCGTGGATACCAGCCTACGAATCATGCTGTATTGGGTTCATGTCAATGATATCCCCAAAATTCAAGAAGTAGTACATATTTGGTTGATATCATCAGTGTGAGGTATTTTATACCCCATACGAGTATGATAATGCTTTTGCCCTGGAGGAGGCTTAGGAATCTTTAGAAAGCTTTTATTATGTTTTTCTGAGAAATGTGAAATGATCTATTTTCTTTTTATCAACAGTAACTGTAGATGCTAATCTGCATATTTTTCACTGACAGAAAATTTCAGAGCCAAATCCTGCATTTGCGTTGGTTGTTTTCAATGCACATGGGCCTTACAGTGGTAATGTCTGTACTCTATTCATATACCATTTCCGAATATCACATTTTTGCTGAAAATACAAAAACTGAGCTTTCTTCGATGTATATGGTGTTAGATACATGATTTGTTCCCTTCAGAAGCACACAATAAACAAATTTCAGTATGTAAATTATGTATTAGTTTTCCCTCAGATAATAGGTGTGCAAAATGACGGGGAAAGAATAGAAAGAATTTATAACGTTAGGAAGGAGAGTGGTGGTAGTGCAGTGTGCCTACCACCCAAAAGACCAGGTTTCAAAACCCCCCTTACGGGGGTTGCATTTGGTAGTTGACAATCAGCGTAAAAAATAGTCGAATCTTTCGACATGGATTTGAGCAAAAATTCATGTAGCTGACCATACTTATAGTGGGAGAAGGCTTCGCCATTTTTTAGGAAGGAGAGTTGCAAAATGAGAAATGGTACATTAAAAAGGCAACAAATACCTGCTCTGGTGTCGATGTATACAATCTCCATCCCTGCTCTTCCCAAAATGGGTTAGCGGCCCCTTGCCCTGCAGAAAAGTTCCCTGGAAGCTCTAAATGAAAACATGTGCCTGTAGTATGGATTGAAAGTCATATAAGATGCCAGAATCCCTATGAATCGATCATCTCTTAAGAAAATGTTGCTGAGAAGCTTCCCACTCCAAATGGAGAGTTGCACGTAGTGCAAAGAGATGGAGATGCAAGTGAAACACTTCCCCTGACCGTTCAACATGAAGAAGACGCTATCAAGCTTAAATGTTTTTTGTTCCTGTAACGGGTGGGTTGCAGTCCTGTTTTGACCCTTTTGTTCCTGCCTTTTTTTTATCTTTGGTTTTTAATATATCTTGGGGCGGACACCACTGAGTGTTTCCCCCTCCCTTTTAGACTTCAAAAAAAAAGCTTAAATGTTTTTTGTAAGCTCCCTATTCCCCTCACTCCCAGACACTATATTTGAAAAGGTTCTAGGA
Organism: Ottelia alismoides; assembly: GCA_037367405.1. NCBI lineage: Eukaryota > Viridiplantae > Streptophyta > Magnoliopsida > Alismatales > Hydrocharitaceae > Ottelia > Ottelia alismoides. Next base: position 903,614 of record JAZKJV010011012.1, read on the forward strand.
CAGGGAAAGATGATTTAGTTGATGACACATTAATTATTTGTGAAGGTTCCAGGGCACGGGGACACATGCTTTGGTTGATGACACATAAATGATGAACAATGCAATATTTAAAGAATCATTTTTCTACGTTTGTCAATATTAACTTTGTATTATTACCAGATGTGGTAGCACCACTTCACGAGTACGGGATTTTAATAACGACTGCCATTGAGTCACGATTAACGTCTTTTTTTGAGTGGGATGCCTCTTCAATGAAAATCACATAAAAAATATCTTGTATGCAACACATTTTCTTCTTCGACAATGTGAAGGTGTAGAATACATTAGCTCATTTTTTTAGCTAAGGCAAGAACTGTCATTATCATCCAGTTTTGTACACTTATGAAAATAAGGCATTGGAAAAGGCAACACATACAGTAAGTTTAATACCTTTTTATAAGTGTCATGTAAACTTGCTTACCCTGCACTTTTTTTTCAAAAAACACATACATTTTTACATTAAGACATGATATACTAACGCAACAAACATTTACCATCGAGTTTATTGCGAAATAAGTTATGAACATAAAAATTACAGAAAGACAATACACTTCTCCGCTTCCAAACCCCTTAAGAGTTATCTTATTACATGGAATTGGATAATATAACAACTTAGGGTTAGTCTGGTGGAGATTTGGATTTGATTTAATTAATAATGTCCTTGTTACTTTTGGATATAACTTAAATAATAAAATGTTGATGCTCGACATATATCAGTTTTAAGATATGGTATTCCTTCATGCATCATGTTTTACACTGAACCCTTTTTGAAATGTACATCACTTAAGCTTTTTTTTAACTACAGGTTGCCTAGTCCAACGAAGTGGTTGGACAAAAGATATTGATATCTTCTTTCAGTGGCTATTTTCTGTACCTTTCATCGGTGGGGGTTTTAGTGAAGCAGCTATTGCTGACGGACTTTCTGAAGCATTACTTGTATGTTGATTCATCCCAACAAACTGTTTTATTGCGGGGAAGTTTCGTGGTCATAGCTTTTCAATGGCATGACTTCTCGCTTATCTTGATGTTTTTTTGCTGCTACAAATATTTGATTATAAGCATGTAGGTGGGCATCACTTTAAATGCGCAGCCTAAAAAACCTTATAAGCATGTGGTATAAATGAGCTATTAAGCACACTTTGACCTCTAGAAAAGTGAAGAAAGAAGTAGGCCACTGCATCTTTGAAAGCGGCATGGGTTGTGCGACGGAAAAAGCGGAAGAACAAGGAAATGATGAGACATGAAAGTAGTACTTACTAGGAGAGAAATAGAGATCTCATCTAGAGGCTGTACCAAGGGAATCTCGAATATGAATACGACTTCTCTATTTTTTCATCATCTCCACTATTGACGTTATTTTTTATTAGCAACTGTAATTTTTTCCACCTATGTTTATGTTTCCTCACCTTCTACTTTGAACCTCTTATGTTTATGAGTCCGGTTAAGGACTATTATGTAGCTTCCATCAATAGGGCTTTAAGGTCTCATGCTACAATTGAAACTCTACCCTTTAAATAAAATTCATTCCATCGGTTATCTAATTCTCTCCTCATTGTTTCATAGCGACGGGTCCTAAATTAGAGTTCTTGCCCTAAATCCCATTGCCACTTTCAACCTCTTCTTCGTGCCAACTGTCATTGTCCAACGACTGCTTTATCATCGTCACTCCTCTCAGTATGCATACATCCCAACACCAGTCAATACCTTTTTTTGATTTGCGACAATCTAGCCACCCAACAATAGCCCAGACATCACCTCCCTTCTCGACGTACGCACAACCTTGCAACAGTCGCTGCCCCTCTTCTCCGAGACAATCTAACCTTCCATCATCTACAGCCATCGATGTACGCACGCCCTAGCAACATCCACTACCCCTCTCCAATGTGCATTGTGACACTCTGCGCGACCTTTAGGCGATACCCTTAGGGATCGTTTGGTTGCGAGGTTACCTCGAGAGAACCTGGCATACTCCCTGCTTTATCCTTACATTCTTGAGTTGGAGTTAGTTGTATAAACCACACAATTTCTTTGTTATAATATTTTTTAACCACATTCAAATAAAAAATAACATAAAAATATATTATAATTATTAAAAAAAGTTAATATAACACATAATCAATGTCATATCGCATCACATTTATCATTCCAACCATCTCCAACCCTCTCAACCATCCAAACAACTACTATTCACTGGAGGTTACTCCAACTCATCCCAACCTAGTTACCGAACATGCCCTTACGCTTTTTTGGCGTAAAAACTTGTACAATGGACCAATGGTTCTGTCACCGCCAATTCATTACACTGTTTGAATAGACTGCTTTGTAACCTTGACACTCCTCTTTAAACATAATGGCCACAGCTTCAGATGAGACAAAACCCTTGATATTCACCTCTCTCATGGTGGTTCATGGGGCTTTTTTCATACAAAGGGATGCAGATAAATAGGTACCCTGGTCTTAAGGCATGCAATGTGTTCATTGACAGCCATAGGAAGATCTACATTTTGACGAAGGAGCCGCTCAATGATACATACAATGAATATGATTTCTACCTGAACGACTACTAGCATGTCATTGACTCATGACATGGATGATCAACAATGTCAAGCCTCGCAACACGACCGATCTCTTATACAAGAAGATGACCACATATATGAATTTGAGTCATACATATTCTCAACAGACAAGCAAATCTTGTGGCGTAGATATCTATATAAAGATTTGGTCTACTTCTCAATGAGTGGAGTACTACGAGCATATCACTGGCCAATATGACCCTGCATGTAGTGCCAAACATGTGGTAGAGTGTATGAAGACAAGTTTACAGATTCCTTATTGGACTACATCCTCGCTAAGGAATAGTTCAACACATCTAATACGGTCTCGCTTTCATCAATGCAACTTTTACCTCTACGCATCAACTCGATACTTCTTATGAGGGTCGAACTACTTTTTATTGGGGGGGCATGACCACTCCTTGATTATTACATTTCAGTCGTATAATGTTCTTAATTTTTGATATGGCCCCTGCTCGAAATATAAGTATAATGTTTTATAAATAATAGCACTAAATGTCCAATGATTTATCGGTAAAGTAGTGAGGTTGTGATTTTAAGAACTAGTGTTCGAAATCTCTCCTCATCCTTTTTTTGTTAAAAAATTTAATTCCACTTTTAAAATATTAAAATTATAAGTATAATTTGATATAAAATAAGATTCAAGCTCATTTACCTCTCCCATCATTTCTAACTCTCTTAGTAAATATTTTGTTATTTCATTTTAACTATAATTTTTAACTAAAAATATTTAAAAATCACCGTTGAAGTCCACTGGCCCGATCCTTCCTCTGGATCGAATCCACTTTCCATTGAATCAAAACTCACTATGCCCGATGTGTCAACGCCGAGTCGGGTGCGAATAATAATATATACCTTATTGATAAATAATAAATAATATTAAAATTGTAAATTTATAAAATGTTTAAAATCTCATTTGAAATTACTAACTATGTAAAAAAATATCATTTGAAAATACATTATTTTCCCCATTCTTACATGTATAGGATAGATGTATACTTGGCCTTTCCTTGATAAAATTCCTGGTTCTGCCTCTGATTGTAACTCTGGCTGTAGTCGTGGTTGCATCTATCCTCTTTGTGTTCACTGTCAATGGTCTAATCACCCTTTTAATAGGTGTTGGGTAAAGTTTGGTTGGTCCCCACATGTCACTCTGGCCTATCCTTCTGACTATGATGCATATGCAATGGCTATGATGCATATGCAACAGAGATAACTACAAATTAGGGATAATTAGGCCTGGTTATTGAAATTTTTGCTATTGATTACTTTAGGCTCATATAAGCTTCTATATAATACTCTTGCATCTTCTTTATTTGACTTCTCTCCTACTTTGTATATGTATTCATCGATTACTTTTTGCATTCATTTAAATTTTTCTATTTATTACTTTACGTCCCTTCTTAACTCCTTTAGCATCGTGTTAGCGAGCGTGGTTTTTTTAACCCCTTCAAAGCCTTAAAGGCCTGATGCCCATCGCCAAGATGGATGAGATAAATTATGAGTTGTGGTCCATACAGTTCATGCGCATTATGGAGTGCAAAAACGAGGAACACATTTTAACACAACCTGAGCCGACCAACAAGACTTAGGTGAATTCTTCTTGGAAGCAATATGACACGTATATGCGTGTTTGGCTATCTGGTATTTTCACCATAAAGATAGTTGAGGATATTCTCCATTATCCTACTGCCAAGGCAATCTGGAACATCCTCGTTGCCAACTGTTCTCAGTTGATGGATGAGACAGAGATCCTGCTGCTTCAGTATGACATTTTCACAACTAAGCAGAGTGGTCGCTTGCTTCATATTTCTACTCTTGGCTCAGGAGCATGTTTAAGAAGCTTCACAGCTTCATGCCTCCGAGTCTTCCGTAGAGCAGCATATGGCGTACATGAGTGCTATAATGGTTGGAGTATTTTTGGCGGCACTTGATCCTAAATACGATGTTGCATGCAACCGGCTTCTCACAGGCACTACACACAACCGCCCTATACCTCCCATGGAGGAGGCATGCTACAGACTCAATATGGTTATGGTACCTCCAACAACTACTACTTATACTCTACGATGGCCGCATCTCATGGTAGAGAAGGTTCATTGCAGTTTTGAGGATGCGGTGTCCGTGGTAAAGGAGGCGTGTGCTCACAGCAACAATTTATATACTGCTACCGATTTGGTTACTCGGAGTACACCTGCTACCATAAGCATGGTCACCCTTCCATTCTCATTGGATAAGTGTCTCTTACATGCATCATCTTTTGTTTGGTCATCTTTGTCTGTGGAAGTTGTGTCGAGTCCACCTACAGATATCTTCGTAGTCCACCTTTCAAGGCAAGGCTTGCCAGCTTGGGAAGCATCACCGTTCTGATTTTCCTAGTTGTCAGAGTCGTACCAATAGTTATTTATTTGAGTTAGTTCATTTTGATATATGGGGTCCTAGTTGTGTTCTTGCTCATCAAGGGCATATGTTTTATCTAGTTGTTGTCGATGATTTTTCCAGACCTTCTTGGGTTTTTTCTTTTGAAAAACAAGTTTGAGGTTTTGTTATCAAAATTTCATTATTGAAATAAAGAACATTTTTCTGTTATTGTTAAGTATGTTTGCTCTGACAATGCCTCAGAGTTTTATACCACTAAACTCTCTCAATTCTTCAAGTCCCTTGACATCCTTATCAAACATCTTGTGCTTACACTTCTCAACAGAATAATGTTGCAAAACATAGATGCTATCACCTCTTTGATGTCACTTGGACTTTTCTCGAAGGCTTTAAATGTCGGATTTCGGTTTCGTTTCGGTAAGCCTAAAAAGAGAAATTTGACATGGAATTTCAATGGAATTTCGGTCAAATGGTCGTAAATTGGGGAAATTACTTGAAAAGTTATTTTTTAAAAATAAAGATTTCTAATATTCTTTAACTCAATAGATGACATAGAAAGATAGTTTTTTACTAATAGTAAGATATTAATATGATATGTTACATTAAATTTTATTCAATCATCCCAACAATAAAAAGGGTAGTTTGCTGCTCAAAACCAGAACCGGATTTTGAACATAATTAGAAGCCATTGGTTTCTCCTCTTGAACATGAAGAGAATAGTGACATGTGAGCACATCTTCAATGAGAATGAGGTGACAAATATAATAACTACTAATTAAAACATATACATCAAAATAAAGAAAAAAAATATCTTCAATCAAAACTTTAATTTAACTCTTAAATCTTGTGTCTAACTGATTTGGTTTGATTTTAGATAAAAATATATAAATTAACTAAAGAAACTTATTTAAACAATACAAATCACTCTAACAACTCAACACACTAGCGAATAAATAAGTGAAATTATTAATATATGCAAAATTATATGAAAGCGAAGGGTAGAATCCCTTATTTTTATTGTTTTGACGAAACGACATGTAATTTCGATGAAATTTTATTAACATTTTGATGATATTTTGTTGAAATCATGGAAAAAGAAATAAGGGAGCATTTCGATTTCGGCGTCCTACAAAAATGGAAATTCGGAGAATTTCAGTGGAATTTCATTGATATTTGAGGCCATGCTTTTCTCATTCAAAGTCATGCTCCCTACTCTTTCTGGGATTATGTTGTCCTTGCTACACGCTACTTGGTCAACCGTATCCATCCACCGTGTTCGATTGCCTTTCCTTTTAAGGACCTTTGCTCTTTAACGCCTCACGTCCTTGGCTCTGTGGCATTAGTTCATCACTTGACTCTTGGCCGTGAAAAGCTCTCCCCCAAGAGCTATCAAGTGTATCCTTGTGGGCTATTCTCAAACCTAGAAAGTGTACTGATGCGTCGATCCAGTCAGACGGAAGTACTATGTTAGTGCTGATGTCACATTCTTTGAGTCTATCATGTACTTTTCTCTTACATGTGTCATGATGACTTCGTTTGCGTCGGGCGAGGAGATTTACATTCCACCACCTCCCGTGCCTCCACCTCCCACCATACCGCTTGTAGATTAGACTTTATCCCACGTACATATCAAGAGGCTATATGAGACAATTATTGGCGTCTTGCTATAAAGGATAAGATGATTGCACTTCAGTTACGTGGAACATGTAGCATGCTGACTGCCCTAGTGGGGGTTTCCGTGGTCGACTGCAAATTGGTCTTTACATTAGTTAAGCAGAGAACAAATGACAGTGTTGATCAGTACTAGGCTAGGTTTGTGGCACACAGATTCACTCAAACATATGAGATGGACTATATAGGACAATTTCTCTCGTTGCCCATCATTCTACTCTCAGGTTCATCCTCTCTGTTTCAGTGGTACGTGATTAATCACTTTTCCAACTTGATGTCAAGAATTTTTTCTTGTATGGAAATCTGCAAGAGAACTCATCCATGGTCGGTCCCAAGCCTGGGTAAATGAGGAGGGTTGCGGTAGGTAGCTGACAGCCAACGTAAAACAGTCAGAGACAACTTCTTAACTAGTACTTTTTTTCTAAAAAAATACTATTTAAGAAGTTGCCTCATGACAGTCAGATCTTTTCAATCAACATGGATTTAAGCAAATATATAGATTTCGTTGGGCGTTCCCTACTTGCGACGCGTTGCATCACCCGAATGCAATGAAAAATTGGCAAGGGCCGCTACATCGCAGCCTGGATGTATTTCAAAATTTGCAAGGGTTCTCGCATGAGGTACACATGCGGGTAATTAAGCTAGTTCCGCTGCATCACCGCTCGGATGCAGTCCAAAATTTACAAGGGTTCTCGCATAATGGACGAATGCGAGTAAAGAAGTTAGTTCAAAAGAGATTACAACGAAAGTTGCGGATTGGTAGTTGGAATATTGGCACTTTAATAGGAAAGTTGATGGAGATAGTGGATACGATGGAAAGAAGGAAGATTCATGTACTATGTCTTCAAGAGACTAAATGGGTTGGAGAGAAAGCAAGGAAGATTGAGAAGACATGCTTTAAACTTTGGTATTCAGGTAAAGATATGGGTAGAAACGATGTTGGAATGGTTGTTCATATGGTTTTGAAGGATTGTGTGGTTGAGGTGAAAAGATTCGGGGATCAAATTATTTTGCTAAAATTGGTGCATGAAGAAGAAATTCTGAATATCATCTCAGTTTATGCACCTCAAATTGGTTTAGATGAAAGGACTAAACAAGCTTTTTGGGAGGATTTGGATAAGAGTCTACAAGGAATCCCACAAAGAGAGATGATTTGCATCGGTGGAGATCTTAATGGACATGTGAGAAAAGATGCTTCAGGATATGCTAGTGTTCATGGAGGACATGGTTTTGGGGATAGAAATGAAGAGGGAAAAAACATCCTGGATTCTGCAACGACATATGATCTTTTCATAGCAAACACTCTCTTCAAGAAGAGGGAGGAGCATTTTATTACTTATAAGAGTGGGCCAACTAGAACACAGATAGATTACTTTGCGTTGAAGAGAAGAGATATGCTGTGTTGTAAAGGTTGCAAAGTAATCCCAGGAGAGAGTTTGTCAACCCAACATCGTTTGTTAGTCTTGGATGTACAAATGAAAGGGTTGGTAAAGAAAAGGAGGGATTCTAAGATAACTAGAACTAGATGGTGGAATCTTCCACTGAAGCAAGCGAGCTTCAGGGAGAAGGTTTTAGAAGACTTATCTTGGGATTGTAGCGGTAGTGTAAACGAGATGTGGGCGGTAGCATCTTCTATCCGAAAGGTAGCCAAAGAGATGCTGGGCGAGTCAAAGGGAGGAACTCCATGTCAAAAGGAGGCTTGGTGGTGGAGTGAAGGGGTGCAGGAGAAGCTAAAAATAAAAAGAGCTTGCTTTAAAGCTATGTCTAAGGATAGAACAGAGGAAACTGTCACAAACTACAAAATAGCGAAGTAGGAAGCAAAGAAGGCCATAAGCGAAGCTAAGTCAAAAGCTTATGAAGTTTTGTATAAAAATCTCGACTCTAAGGAGGGACAAAAGGATATATTCAGGTTGGCCAAAGCAAGAGAAAGAAAAACCAAAGACCTTTCTCAAGTGAGATGCATTAAGAACGAGGAAGGTCATGTGCTTGTTACTCAAATGGATATAAAGACTAGATGGGAGCAGTACTTCCATAAACTTTTCATTGGGGAAGGAAATAGAGATATCACTTTGGGTGATCTAGCTTGTAGTGAAAATTACTTGAATCGTGCATGCTATAGAAGGACACAAAGAAAGGAAGTAGAGGAGGCTTTGAAAGTTATGAGATCTGGAAAAGATGTTGGACCGGATGACATCCCTATAGAAGTATGGAGAGTTTTAGGTGAGCGTGGTTTGACTTGGCTTACGAATCTATTCAATGTTATTTGGCGAAGAAAGAAAATTCCTGAAGATTGGAGGAGTATCGTGGTGCCTCTTTATAAGAATAAAGGAGACATTCGAAATCGTTCAAATTATAGAGGTATTAAGCTGATGTGTCACACTATGAACATTTGGGAACGTGTGATCGAAGGAAGGTTGAGGAAAATTTCCAATGTAAAAGAAAACCAATTCGGATTCGTGCCATGTCGCTCAACGACTGAAGCCATCCATTTGCTAAGGAGAACAATGGAGATTTATAGAGCTAAAGGAAGAACCTCCACATGATCTTTATTGATTTGGAGAAGGCTTATGATTCTGTCCCACGAGAGATATTGTGGAGAGTGTTGGAGAAGAGACAAATACCTGTCCTATACATTAACCTCATAAAAGACATGTATGATAGGGCTTTATCTTGTGTAAGGACCCCGTATGGGAAGACTGGATATTTTGACATCAACATTGGTTTACATCAAAGTTTTGCTTTGAGTCCATTTCTTTTTACTTTGATTATGGACGAGTTGACCAGTCACATTCAGGATGAGTTACCTTGGTGTATGTTATTTGCTGATGATATTGTATTAATTGACGAGACTAGAGATAGAGTAAATGAGAAGCTTGAGGTCTGGAGACATGAGTTGGAGACTAAAGGATTTCGTATAAGTAGGGCTAAGACGGAATATATGGAGTGCACCTTTGACGGAAGCAATGGTGAAGGAATCGAGGTGAAGATTGGTGACGATAACATTCAGAAGAAAGATTCCTTTAGATATCTGGGATCTATTCTGCAATATGATGGGGAAATTGATGGAGATGTTACTCATAGAATAAATGCAGGCTGGCTAAAGTGGAGAGGAGCCTCTGCTGTTCTCTGTGATAAGAAAAATCCTTTAAAGATTAAAGAAAGTTTTACAATGCAGCCGTGAGACCTTCTATGCTTTATGGATCTGAATGTTGGCCTGGGAACCATAGACATGTGCAGAGAATGAATGTAGCAGAAATGAAAATGCTAAGGTGGATGTGTGGACACACACACACGTAAAGATCGGATTCGGAATGATGCAATCAGAAAGAAAGTTGGTGTAGCTCCGATCGAGGATAAAATGCGAGAAAACCGTTTAAGATGGTTTGGACATTTGCAAAGAAGATCAACTGATGCACCGGTTATGAAATGCGAGTGTTGGGATGTTGAGCCGGCTAAGAGAGGGCGAGGACGGCCCAAGAAGTGTTGGAAAGAGACCATACGAAGGGATCTTAGTTTTATGGATATAAGCCCGGGATTAACCCAAGATAAGATCTGAATGGAGGCAAAGAATCCATGTAGCCGACCCTACTTAATTGTGGGAAAATGTTTTGTTGTTGTTGTTGATGGAAATCTGCAAGAGGAAGTTTATATGCAACAACCATCTCGGTTTGCTTAGCGGGAGTGTTAGAAGATATGCATACTTCATAAGACTATTTATGACCTTAAAAATAAGAAGAGTCCCAGAGCATGATTCTAGAAGCTCTTGAACTTGATAGAGTAACAAAGCTTCAAGAGATTGATTGTTACAAGAGATGACTTATAGGGTATCGGTGAGGCTAAGGTGTTCATTGGACATCAATTTGTCAATCACTAAGGACCTCAACGAATTACGATACTTCCTTGGACTTGAGTTTGCCAGAAATCAAAAAGGTCTTGTGATGGCACAATTGAAGTATGTTACATATCTTCTCCTAGAGTCCGTGATGACAGACTGTAGGCCTACCACTACTTCCATAGATCCCATCATAAAGCTCTATGACGATAATACATATGAGGATGATAAGAGGAGATACAAGGAGCTTGCTGGGAAACTTCTCTAATGACTAGTGCTAGGCTAGATTATCCTTTGCAACAAGCAAAGTTAGTCAGTTTATCGAGCAACCACAACATGCTCACATGGACGTAGTTTTCACGATCTTAAGGTATCTGAAGTCTTCTCGAGGTACATGGTTGCTTTTTAGCAGAGGGATATCTTTTGCCATCGCGACCTATGCAGATGTTGACTATGCATGTTACCTTAAAGATAGGTGGTATACCTTTGATTTTGCAGCTTTCACAGGGAGTTCTTTGGTCTCATGGAGAAACAAGAAGCAAACTGTGGTTGTCAAATCTAGTGTGAAGTCAGAATACAAACCTACGACACATGAGAGCAATGGGATGAGTCGAGCCATATCCATTCTGATAGGCTTAGCTATTGATGCACCTATTCCTATATCGTTGCTTCGTGACAATCATACTGTTCTATCCATTACCAATAATTTTGCTTTCCATGAGAGGGCTAAATACTTTGAGGCATATTGCCATTACACACGAGATATGATACATAGTGGGCTTTATCTCTACTTCCCATGTCTGCTCAGGGGAACAAACAACGGATGTGTTCACCAAGGCCCTAACCAGGGGACCGTTACAAAGATGCCGTTCCAAGCTGAGCATGCTTGCCATTTATGCTCCAGCTTGAAGTTGAGTATTGGGATTTATTTTACATTTTCCTTTTTATTATGCCTTTCTTATGTAATTTTCCCTTTAGGGTTTCTCGTATCTATAGAAAAGAGCTCTATGATCCTCAGATAGTTAATTCATTCATCTCTCTCCATAGTAGGTTGCTTTTGCTTCTATGCTAGCATGGATAATTGATTTTGGAATGCCTATTCACTTGATTGGAGAATGTAGCTTTTTGGCCTCCCAAGAACCTTCCTTCGGTGTGGATTTTATTTGACTACCTAAAAACACACATTCACTGATCATCTCTGATCATCTCAGTTCGTAGTATGGAGTCTCTTTGAGTTGCAAAGTATATGAAGTTTTTTATGCCCATGATTTTTTCTTGAGCTTACTTTGTGCACATTGATTATGTTTGAAGCTTTATTATATAGTTATTTTTGATGAACATTTTTTCTATTTTTAGGACATCCAGGTGATCCAGATGTTAAGTGGGGACCATGAGAAGAGTGACCTATACTATCTCGACATTCTTGCTAATTCTTGCTTTACTGGTGCTGTATCCATCTTTATCGACCCATTCCTGTAGTACTTATATCTTAGTAAATAGTGTTAGAAGAAATGAGTGCGTTGTTTATTCCATAAACCCTAGGCTCTCTTATATAGGAGAGACGCCTATGGGTAAATTACATAAAGAGTTCATAAGAAGAAAGAAAATGAGAAACAATACAAAATAACATAAGCACATAATATAACATATATCTCTACACCCCCCTCAAGATGGAGCATAGATATCAATCATGCTCAGCTTGGACGAGCATATCTGGAATCTAAGTAGGGCCTTGGTGAAAATATCCGCAGTATGGTCCCCTGAGCTGACATGAGATGTGGAGATAAAACCCCTATGAATCATATCTCGTATATAGTGACAATCAACCTCAATGTGTTTGGTTCATTTATGAAAAGCTGGATTATTTGCAATAAATATAGCAGCTTGATTGTCACATTCCAACGCCATAGGAAGTGGCACATCTATATATAGATAAGTAAGAACAACTTTGACCCACATCATTTCTGTACTGACCTTGTCCATAGCCATATATTCCGATTCTGCACTGGATCTGGCTATAACTGTTTGCTTCTTGCTTCTCCATGAGACGAGAGAATCCCCAACATATACAACAAATGCAGTGGTGAACTTCCTATCTTTAGGACATCCTACATAATCTGCATCTACGCATGCTGAGATAGTGATCTCATTGTCTTTCTTAAATAATAGACCTACATCTGGAGAAGATTTTTTTTTGAAATCCGGAAGCAAGGGGGATACACTCGATGGTGCACTCACCAAAAAACTTTATTCAAAAGAAGGAACAGACACTAGGGACAACAAAAAGGACATCTGGAGAAGATTTAAGGTACCTGAGTATCATATGTATAGCATCTATATGTACCTGACGTGGTTGCTCCATGAACTGGCTCACCCGACTAACAACAAAGGATATATCAGGTCTGGTAATGGTAACATAGAAAAGTTTTCCAACCAGTTCTCTGTATCTCCTCCTATCCACTTCGTCAGTATCATCATCATATAGTTTCACGCTTGGATCCATAGGTGTAGTGGCTGGCCAACATCCAATTCACTCAGTAAGTCAGTGACATATTTCCTCTGAGTCATCACGAGTTCTTGTTGATTCCTGGCAAATTCCAGTCCCAGAAAATATGTAAGGACTCCAAGGTCCTTGGTGACAAACTCACGACCTAGCATTTCTTTTGTCCTATTGATTCCTTGTACATCATCTCCTGTCAATGCTCACGAAATCGGTTGCACGGGCCGCATATGCCCGTGCGGCGGCATGTAGACCGCATCGATTACTTGAATCAGTGCATTATGCGCCCTCCCCGCTTATGCGGCCCGCATATACCCCGCATATCCCGTATATGCCCCGCATACTGCTCCAGGAGCTCCCTCTTTTCAATCTTCTTATTCAGGTCCTTAATTCCGTAACTCTGCCTCTTCATTCAATTGTTAGAATATGAATGCATTTCTATACAATTACAATGCATTATACCATTATGTATATGCAATGTTTTATATTTTTCTCATGTATTGTTTTCACGAGTATATGCAATGTATTATCAAATATTTTTTATATATGCCGATTGAGGTTTTGCTCGTGTAGTGCATGTATGTGTATTGAAGTTTTGTTATTACGAATCATATAATGTGAAGTTTTTATGGTAAATATTTTTTTTGTAATTAAATATGGGTCAATTAAAAGTATATATATACACACCCATCTAACATAAACTGTTTTTCTTAAATCTTCTTTAACTCCACTTAGATACATAACTTCAGTGGTGATGTTATTCATAGATATTTTTTTATTTTTAAATTAAAAATTAGAAAAACGCTTAGAACCACATATACCCCGCATATGCCCCCCGCATACCGCTTTATCAGTATTCGGTGACCGATCCGAACGCATACGCATACCGCTTTCCTGAACCTTGTCTTCTGTAATAAGAATGCCATCAACAAATATCATAATTGCAGCCATACCTCTGGATGTTTTCTGTATAAAAAGGGAATGATCTGCATTGGAACGTTTGTACCCCTGTTTTTCAAACAGGTCTGAAAGCTTTTGGAACCAAGCTCTAGGACTCTTCTTAAGGCCATTGATCGCCTTATGAAGTCTACACACCTGTGAATACACCCCCTCAACAACAAAACCACGTGGCTGTTGCATGTAGACTTCCTCAAGACGGGCATCTGCCACCTCCGTGTGCTCACGAAGATCACCATATAAAAACGCATTCTTGACATCTAACTGAAATAGTGGCCAATCTCGAACAACTGCAACAGATAGAAGAATATGTAAGGTGGAATGACGAGCAACATGCGAGAATGTGTCAAGATAATCCACCCCATATGTCTGAATAAACCCTCGTGTAACCATGCGTGCCTTGTATCTATCGATGCTACCATCTGCATTTTGCTTGATTGTGAACACCCATTTACAACCAACAGTAGACACGCCCGTAGGAGTAGGAACAAGACTCCATGTACCTCTTGACTGAAGAGCAACCATTTTTTCCTCCATAACTAATCACCATCTACTATCCTTCAAAGCCTCCTGGTAATTCCGTGGAATGTCCACAGTAGATAGGGAAATAGCAAAGTTCCTGAATTCACCATACAGACGATCAAAAGAAACCACAAATGCTATAGGATATGACGCACGACTACGTTTATGAATCGAAGCGCAATAGGTAGATCCAAATCAGCAGCCTCCTCATCTGCCCCCTGTAACGAAGCCTGCTCAAGTAAATCATTAGATCCATCATTAGAAATAATATTCTTAAAACATACCTCATGCGAGCTAGATGATGAGCGATGACCATGAGCAGATGCGGGCTGACGGGTGTAGTGGTGTGTCAATGGTGGAACAAGAACTGTAATAGGAAGGGAGGATGATGTAGGCAACGATGGTGGGAGTGGAGGTGGTGTTGGTGCCTGAGATGGTTGTGGTGGGGGTGGTGGTGGCATGTATATGGCATCATCAGTGTCAGAAGACATCAACTTATCACCTGAAGGGAATAACTGTATAACCTCAAATTTCAACGAAATTCAGTCGAATTTCTGTCAAATATCGATATCCTGTCAAAATTGAAATTCGACCGAAATGGCCGAAATGATCGAAAAATGGGGACTCTAGTACGAAAAATGACTGAAATGACCGAAATTTCGGCCGAATTTCGATCGAAATTCCACCGAATTTCCGTTTTAGTCGATCATCGAAATGGTGACCGAAACCGATATTTAGGGCCTCCGGAGAAGTACATAACAGACTCCTCAAAAAAATGTAACATCAGCACTAACATAATATTTCCTACGCAGCAGATCATAACACCGGTACCCTTTTTATGTCTTGGAGTACCCGACAAAAACACATTTGACTGCTCTAGGAGAGAGCTTGTCAACACCTGGAGATAGTTGGTGGACAAAGGCAATCGAGCCAAACACACGAGGGGTAAGTGAGAACAATTCCTTGTCAGGAAAAACCACAGAGAAAGGAATCTTTTCACGCAAGATAGACGATGGCATGCGATTGATAAGATAGCAAGCCGTTAGAACATCGCCTCAGAAGGAATGAGGAGCACGACTCTGTATGAGAAGTGTCCTAGTGACATCAAGTAAATGACGATGTTTTCTCTCTGCAACCCATTTTGTTTGGAAGTATAGACACTTGTTGTTTGGTGAATAATTCCACACAGATGATGTGTAGCATTAGAATCCATAATCCACTCTATAGTATCAGATCCACTACTGGTAGGGACAGCATATATATTACCTGAGGTACTAGATGAAGCTGACGCAACAACATCTGGATGGCTCTCAGATACTGGCGAAGGCATCACAGGACCAGATGGGGGTATAATACCCCTTAAACGAGCTACAAGATCATCAAAGCGTTGATCCAATGAAGCAGCAGTTGGAGGCTCAATTTTATTCAGCCACTCGTGCAGAAGTCGGGAATCCATGCTTTGAGTAGCATGTATCCTCATTATGTCCAGGGCGATGACATAAAGTACATGGTTGGCGAACACGACCTCCCCTTCCCCGAGGTCCTCGACCACGAAATGAAGAAGAACCACTGCGACCTTGGGATGCTGCCATAGTTGAGGGTGTCTGTTTTGTAGTAGAAGATGGGACAGTGATACGACTGAGTCTGCGAAAAGCTTCCTCCATAGGAGGAATAGTAGAGTCTGCCAGTATCTGAGAACGTGCTGCCTCGTATTCTGAATCAAGTGCTACCAGGAATACACCTACCATGGTGGCATTCCTATAGGTCTTCTGCTGTTCAGAAGTAGACGTGAGAGGCATAAAGCTATATAGCTTCTCAAACATCCCACGTAGGGATGTATATAAAGAGTTTAGTGGCCATCGATTTTGTTTGATAGTGAAGATATCATGTTGTAGCTGTAAAATCTGTCTCGTCCTTAGCTTGTGAATACGTAGCAGCAAGAATATCCCGAGGTCCCAAAATGTCGGTTTCGGTCTTCATTTCTGCATCGACCAAAACAGAATATCGATGGAATTTCGACCGAATTTTCGATCATTTTGGTCATTTTTTGTACTAGGACCCCCATATTTCGGTCATTCCGGTCGAATTTCGATTTCGTTTGGATATCGATATTCGACAGAAATTCGATCAAATTTTGCTGAAAATTGAGGCCATGAATATCCCACATCGCTTTGGTTGTGGGCTTATGGAGTATATCATTGGCAATCTCTATTGCCAATGTACCTGAGAGCCAAACTTTGGCGTATGCATCATCCGCCTCTCATGAGGCGTTAACCCCGGTCTTCTCAGCCGATTCTTCCTCGGTAAGAACGCGTTTCTTACCCAGTAGACTTCATCATACTCATGAACTGCATAGTCCATAGTTCATAATTTGACCCATCCATCTTGATTATGGGCGCTGGACCTCTGAAGGCGCCTGTAAAGGGAATATTCACCTCGTTCTCTGACATATTGGCTTGAGAAGACTATGACTTAATACTTGACTGGATTGTGTCTACATCAACATAAGGAGATTGGATTGCATGTGTAGACTCATGCACCCAATCTCAACATGTAATAGGGCTAGGCAACAGTGAAGACTTGCACGCAGAAGCCCGCTTGAAGACGCATAGGTTCGTGGGGCTAGGTGTGCACTCACACGCTCGATGGACCACACAACCGCACTAAGCACACGTCGCGCTAAGCTATGCATGAATGCTGATGTTGGCACACCTAGTGTACCCAACGCACGCCACACTTTTGGTCTGGCGTGCAGAAACAAGGCACACCAAGTGCACGTTGCACTTTAGGGATGGGTGCATACGAACACTAGTGCTGGAAGCGCGAGCACTAGGGCACCAGCGCACACACGCAGGGGAGAAAGGAGCAACGTGCTAGAGAAGGCGCGCAGGAGAGGCGACAATGAGAGGCGATGTCAGATAGGCGGCGCTGGCGGCGACAGAAGAAGTGAGAAAAAGAAAGAGAGGCCGACGGGTGGGGGTTAGGGTTAGGTTTAGGTATTCGAGCTCCGGTCTAGGACTGCTGCTTTGATACCATGTTAGAAAAAATGAGTGCGTTGTTTATTCCATAAACCCTAGGCTCTCTTATATAGGAGAGATGCCTATGGGTAAATTACATAAAGAGTTCATAAGAAGAAAGAAAATAAGAAACAATACAAAATAACATAACCACATAACATAACATATACCTCTACAAAAAGGAATGGACCAAAGTTGAACCTTGATGCAGACTAGTGTTGATGTCAAAATAGTCAGTCTTCCCAGACTGTATCTGTTAGGAAATAGGAATGCGGATGTAGAATTAGAGAAATAAAGATAAAACATTATGAACACTGGGATTTTAATGTGAAACCCTACTCCCTATGGGACGGGTTGAAACCATGGGGGAACACCTCAAAGGGTTGACAGTCTATTGTTTTTCTCTATGAATACAGAGGTGAGGGGCTTCTTATATAGCCCTCACTGAGTCTCTACATCTCACAACTGGTAGATGTAGGACCAAGGACTTAGATGTGGTAAATGGATCATGGAGTGATCGATTTACCCATCTACAATATAGGTGGCACACAACGCATATACTCTAACACTCCCCTTCAAGATGGAGCATGCAATACTCAGCTTGGACAAACAGAAAGAGATCCCAAACTCACGCTACATGACACTACGAACAATATCAACTCAACATGCACAACTGTCGGCTGCTGTCGAGGACGTTGCTTCTCATGCCGTGCATGTGAGGAAGACAAACATGATAGAGTGTGAGTCAACTGAGTGTGCTATGAACTGCGCCTGTCAGAGCCACTGAAACTGGATGAGTCTCCACCTGGAGAAGTCTGGCCCGCCACAACATGTAGACAACTGCTCCATCTCTGAAAGGGTCGAACTGAAAAGCCATGGAGTGCATTCCTCGTCGGAGTCCACAATCACCGGAGAATGGAGTCTGGAGAAGTCTCCTTGTTGGAGAGCTGGGTCTCTCCCATCTAGCTCAGAGAATGGGATCTCTACTTTGGAGTCCCTATGAAACCATATGAAAACCCTAGCCCACATGACATAGGGAATGTGATCTCTACTCTTGAGTCCCTATGGAACACATGAAAACTTTGGCCGATAAAATAAGAATGATGGAGATGACAAAAATATAATCGCGAACATGTGCTACTGAAACTGAAAACTCGTAATCTGATCATCGAGTATGAAGAACTGTAGAGTCTAAAATTTGAATGGCTTGGAACCTGGAATTTGACGAACTGGCATGTAGAACTCTAAACCATACTTTCCCTTTCTAACATACTTGTCGGAAAATGACATCGACAAAGTTGGGAGAAGACAAGATAATGAGGAGAATAAAAACCAATAAGCTGATCATTTTTTTTGGCTTTTCTTGCAAATTTCTTTCTTTTGGCTATTTCCAAATTTTTACTGGCTATCACATTTTTTTAATAAACCGCTCATCATCTTTTTATGACTTTTCACTTCTCTTTTTTCCGTCGTGTATAGTTTTTTTGTACGCACCTCTTTTTTTCTCAAAGCAAACACAATTTTTTGATGAATCCTACGCCCCACTTGGGCCCTTGAACTCAGCAACCTCTTGTTTATGTTTTTTTTAACCCACGACTAACCCTTTTGCTCTCTTTTTTGTCACATTTTTTTTAAAACTTAGCACGACCCACTTATGGCCTAAAAAAATCAGCAACCATACTTAGGATTCCTAATCGGGGAATCCATTCTCGCGCAAACCTTGCCCCCCCAACACGGGGTTCTACATGCTGCCTCCTGGAGATCTCGCCTGCTGGAGGACTGCTTGCCAACTCCGCTTTGGGCTTGCCGTCGTTGCGGCTCGCCGCGCGAGGAGTTGCGTCGCCTCGATGTGTGCCACCTGTGCATGATCAAGAGGAGAGAGGGCTGTGCAAGCGGTGGCGGTGTCGCTGGGATTTGCGTTGAACTGGGGGTGCGCCGCCACCGCTGGAGTTCGTTACCTGGCGCGATTGGAGCCTTAGAGCGCGCCTCCTGCATTAGGAAACAAGAGCATGCGCATTGTAACATCCGGAATCCGCCAAACCCGAACTCGACCTGATTAGGGTCCGTTTAACCCAATAAAGTTGTCGGTCAGTATCAGATGACTTATATCGACTAATTGAGTGTGAACCAAAAGTCGTTCGGGTGAAATCAACCAAAAATCGGTCGCTTCGTAATGCGTGCCGCGGAAAAACCGCGACGCAAATTCGGAAACCATGAAACAAACCAAGACCGTCATTAGATTCGATTCGACGAAACAAGACCAACGGGATCGACCATTCGTCAATCGGAGGTCATTTGATATTATTAAATTACAAAATTTAATCTTAAACAAAAAACCGTATCCGAAAATTTCGGGTATTCAAAACCCGGTCGGAAGTATATCAATATTATACTCATATTGATCGTCGTTCAGAGACGATCAAATCGGGATATTACGCGTCGAAATCTGAGGTCTGATGCGCGATTACGATAAATTCTAAGAATATCAAGTAAAGGATATTTTGTATAAAAATAAAATAAAATAAAATATATGAAATCACTGTAGCACAGTCCAGCCGTGTGTTTTAATTTTTTCTCTCTTTGTTTTCTCCTCTTTTCTCTTCCAAACACTTGGCTCCCAATAACTTCACACATGTCAACATCCCAAGTTCTCATTCTCCTTATTTAAGGACCCCTCTTTCTTCCAAATTCCAACGGCACCCACTCTTTCCCCTCTCTTTCTTTTGCAATTTCCATCGCAGACTCCTCTTTCCCCTGTTGTTGTCATACTGCTGGAGCTCATAATCTTTGCCCCAATCCAAGGCCCGGAGTCTTCAATTTCCTTGCAAAAGCAGCAGCCACAACTGCTACAGCAATAATTGCTCATGCATGTTGATCTTCTCCAAAATTTGAGACTCAAAAAGGTACAATCCCTTCTCTTTTTCTCTCACAAACTCCTCTCCCGTGCTCTCTCAATCCCTCCACTGAAGAGCTCTGTTTCTCTTTAATTTCTGAAGAGAGTTGGAAGCCATTGTTCCAATTAATCACAAATCAGCAGCTCAAACTGCTATAGGTTCTGACAACTCCTGGAAACCTCTGCTGCATGCAAACTTTCTCCTTTCAACTTGAGGATTTTTAGAGGTACCATCCTAATACCCATCATTTGCTGCCATGCATATGCAATTTTAACCCCTTTTGATGCCAATTATGTGATATTTACTCCCTCTAATTGCAAACTTCTGCTCCAGTTTGCATTTCTGTTAAGTTGGAAATTTCATGGGGGTATCACTATATTTATAATAACAATCTTCAGGAGTTATTACTATTGCATAATCTGTACTGCCATACATACAGAATTTTGTTAAAAACAATATCCAGTTTTCTTTAATTCTATTCATTGCTCCTGCATGTTGGTTTCAAACAATAAAATTTAGAGAAATATGAGGCACAAATCACCCTCCTTTTACTGATATTTATGAATTTGCTACATATTGTGATCTTTATTTAAAGGTGACATTCTGGTTTTGATTTAAGTACATGTTTCCAGTAATTTAGTTCATATGAATTTCACCACTTATATCCATCTGTAGTTTTATTTTAGTGCACCATGGGGAAGTCTGAAAAGGGATTTGCTTCAGGATGATTCGATGATTGGGTGATTAAATTTTTGGGTTTAATATTCATTGTTTTGGCTGTTAAAAAATGTATTAAATTTTTTTTATATGTAAACTGATCTGGAGAAAAAAGGGAAGAGTTTTAACTACAATGAATGGAAGATAGGAAACTACTAGGTGTGACACTCCTCTACTCTCTCGATTAATGTATCAACCTGTGTCATATTTGATAAATTGAAATGTCTTGTACAGTTACATCCAGACTTTGGAACATGTCAATGATCCAGACTTAGGAACATGTCAATGATCCAGACTTAGGAACATGCCAATTCAAGAAAATCTTAAACATTTCATTCATAAAAAGAAAATAGGTGAAGTCCATGAAACGGTCACCCTTGAGAAGACATAATAGCAGAAGGCATCTACTTTTAAGATGGCCTTGGAAACCACGTATTATTATTGTTCATCTCTAACGTATCTGAATACAGGAACCTGATCTCAAGATCCAGAGAAGTAATACCTTATATTCACTAAATCTCAACAACATTGGATAACTCCTTTTCACACTATTCCTCTCCCCTCATTATCCTTGCTCCTTGTGAAAAAAAAGAAGTGTGTGGAATCAATCTTGGATTTCTTGGGAATACTATGACCTAAAAATCTTTATCAATCAATCCTTTGTAAAATATACATCCTTGTCGATAAGTTGTGCCAAAATATAAAGATCCGTAAAGACGACTACATGAAATATTGTGAAAAGATTGTATAGTCAAGCATGTCCAAACGATCGTAAATCAGTGATAATTGACATTGTGCCGGTCGTGGTGACCTTTACAGTGACCGTGCGAGGACGCGGTGACCCTCAACTGGGCGGAGGAAAGGAAGCCCAGTTAGGGCAGCGACCGCCAAGTGCGCGGGTCTAGGATCCCAGTCCCTTTTCGGTTTTTACGCGAGCTCGCAGTGTTTTTACGCCTCGTTGGGATCCCGACTTTAGACCGGTTCCGCTGACCCTCTGTTTTAGGATACCCAGGCGGGGGATCCTTGGTTTTCAGTTTTACGTACGAGCTCGGTTGCCCGTTACCGGTCGGGCTGTTTTCTAGAGCGACTTTTCCGGGAAGTCTCTCTCACCCATCTCAGTGGCGTAGTTTTGGAGTAGACCTATCCCTCTATTGGACCGCGCTTCCAATTAGAGGGCGAGACGGAAGAGCCCTTTTGTTGGCTTCTTCACCGCTTGAGTTTACTTTCGCCAACAGACTTGGCGATTCTACATCCAGATCATCCGTATCCATATCTACATCATCCATGGTTACATCTGAGATAGTTGCACTTGAGGTTTGAAGGGATTACAATCAAGGTTGAGTAAATGGAGAGAACTATAATCCGATTCGAAATCTCATTAAGCTAGTGGACGTGTTGGGAACTTAGTTAGGATGCATTATACCACACCGCATGCTTACGGAGGCACCCCAACCCTAAGATATTTCCCAAGTCTTAGAGTCATAGTGTGAGGTTCCACACGAACCAAGACCACAGACTATCCACTAGACTTAAGAATCTAATTAAATCAAGAAATCTCTCCAATCTCAAACTCTTCCATCATCACTCACAAACATGATCTCTGAAGAAAATGATGATATATACTTACACTCATACATTCATGAATTTTCAACTACAAAATAAATATGTTATATATGAGAAATATTGGATTAATGGGCAATCATGAGAGATGTTTACAAACCACTTGATTACCTTTTTGCTTACGCAAGTAGATGTAAATTGTACTTGTTCCACCTTTCTACTTGCATGCTTTTGATCATAATAAATGCCTGTTATTTTTTAAAATTTTTGGGAGGTATCAGCGCCCGCTGACGCCTTTTCTTCCTTGCACGCATGGCAGGCAAGGAGCCTTTAGCGCAGTAGCGGGTTGATGATTTCAGGAGACATGGTATACACTAGAAGATATGGTTTATTTTGTTTCAGTTTTTGGTTCGGTTCATAATGTAAAATGCTTCTTTTCTCTTCAGTTAGATCTTTGGGAATTATGTATGTACTGTCAGACACTGTACATATTTTAAAATAAATGAAAGTTAATGAAATAAAAAAATTGGGTGACCTTCTCTGTTCTCTCTTCTTTTGTTTTCGCTTTTACTTTTTAATATATTGGGGCGATCACCATCGAGTGACTCCCCCTCTTTTGAGTTTTCAAAAAAAAATGGTGACATTTGTCTCAATTAGCTTGTGGTTATGAATATGGATGTGAATGTCATATGCAATTGTTGCAATGCGAAAAATTTCCCCGTTCTTCTGTAACTTATGCGATCTTTAGCGAATAAAATGCCGCGAAAGTAGCGTAAACGGGTAGCCGGATCCTCGGGGGTTCACACGCGTGAAGAGCTCCGCCGGGAGCCATAGCCTTGCGTGAAAAGAGAAGGGCTGAGTATTGCACGAACGTTCCTCACCGACTGGAAATGATGTACGGCTGCTCAATGAGGAGTTGTGATCTGCATCACCATCATAGTGCTTTTTTTTATTTAGGGTTTTGAAACCCTAATGGAGATGCGCTGTTGGATCTTGCGCATGTGCTGCTGTAGATTTGGAATTTGCAACATCTCCTGTAAGAAGAACTGCAACGAAGATACAGATTCGGCGCATGCTGCTTGCTGATAGAGTTTCAGAACGGAAGCCTGTTCATCCTCCTTACCTGCACGACATGAGAAGCAATGCCCTCGACAGCAGCCGACTGTTGTGCGCGTTGAGTTGATATTGTATGTATTGTCTTGCAGCGTGAGCTTGATATTTCTTTCTGTTTGTCCAAGCTGAGCATTGCATGCTCCAGCTTGAGGGGGAGTGTTGGAGTATGTTGAGTACGCGTCCCTTATGTGTGGGATGGGTAGATGGATCTCTAGTGGATCCATTTACCCCATCCAGTTGTTTAGTCCCACATCTACTAGTTGTGAGATGTGGAGACTTAGTGAGGGCTATATAAGAAGCCCTTCACGCTTTGTATCTAGTTAGAAAGTGTGGTCCATACATCAATTCTTTGAGGCGTTCTCCCATGATTTCATCCTGCTCCTTAGGGAGTAGGGTTCTACGTTAAATCCCGTTGTTCATATTTCTTTATCTTTATTTTTGATCCGCTCCTGCATTTCTATTTTCTAACAGTTGTGTAAACGTGTAGCCTGGATCCGCGGACGAGCATCACAGTCCCACATCGCTTTGTCAGTGGGCTGATGTGAAACGTCGTTGGCGATCTCTATCGTCAATGTACCATATAACCAAACACATGCATAAGCATCATCCGCCTCCCAGGAGGCGTTCACCCTAATTTTCTCAGCCGACTCTTCCTTGGTAAGAATATGTTTCTTACTGATAGACTGCATGAGGCTTGTAAACTGCATGGCCCATAGTTCGTAATTTTTCCTGTCCACCTTGACAATCCATGTAGCTGACCTTACTTATAGTGGTAGAATGCTTAGTACATCTTTATCTTGACGATCGATTCTAGACCTCAAAAAGCATTTGTGACGATGTTGTCAACGTTGTTTTTTGACATACTATCGGATTGAGAACAATCATAGAAGGCCGTATCGGCGATATATCGGCTATATATCGTCGATATATCGGTTTCGATAAGGAAGGGCTATCGAAATTACCCCGTATATTCTTTTATTGGTATATCAGCGATATATTGCTGATATTTCGCCGATATCTCTATATATCAATGATATTATTCATGCAAGATTGATTCCACTACTTATCTAGCTACACCTAGTATTAAAACACATATCTAGCTACACCTAGTATTAAGACACACTGCAAGGGGGGGGGGCAATCTGGCCCCCCTAGTCCCCCAGGCTCGTTGATCGGGAAGCGAGACCCTTGTACTGGTATGGTATGGTGTGACAGGAGGGTGCATACAATGGTTCTTCATCTTGGAGTATATTTGCAAGTTATTTCATGTTGTAAAGAACTTGAATGAAATCCATTTTCAATATCTATAAGTCAAGAATCAACATTAATATCGATATGTTCGAAATGATCGATATATGCGATATTAGCTTCATAGATGATCGATATGTGTGATCTAAGAATATATTTTTAAGTTATTTAGTGATCTAAGAACTTGGATAAACTCCATTTTCAATATATATATATATAGGTCAACAACTAACAGTACCAGTGATATGTTCGATATGACTGATATGTGCAATATAGGGATCATAGTCTTCACAAATGATCTATATGTGTCATTTAAGTGTATATTTGTAAGTTATTTTATGTTTTAACTTATAAGAACTTGAATGGTATCCATTTCCAATATTTATTGATCAGGAATAAACTTTAACAACGATATGTTCGATGTGACCGAGATATGTGTGGCATAAGCGTGTATTTGTAAGTTATTTGTTGTTTAATATCTTGGATGATCTTAATTTCAGAAAAAACGAAAAAAATAGCTTTTTTGAGCCATTTTCGATATTTCCACCGTTAGCGTTGATATATGGGCGATATATCCATTTCCGGGCGGACGGAAACGATATTGATATCGATACGACCTTTCTTGGGAAAACTGGGGTTTGTAGACCAAAAGAAGATTCGTCTACACATACATATAGACTTAGGATGCAAGCAAATCCCATCAACGATCTCTCTCTACTACAAAGCGCAGTCATGGGCATCAGGCGATGGAGGAGGTTGTAGAGAGCGGCAAGATCCGCAGGCGGCAACGCGAGCCGCGAGAGATAGCGAGGGTTGCTAGCGACGGGATTCGTAGGCGACGACAAAGGGGTGGGGTGCGAGCAGGTGGAAGGCTAGGGTTTTTCTTGCGTACGAGAGCTCCGGTCATCTAGGATCGTCACTCTGATACCATGTCAGGAAAAGATCAAATCTATGTATTCCGAAGAACGTTAGGGCTCTCTTATATAGAGGGGAAGTACGTGGGTAAATTATATAAGATGGAGGAAATAACTATAAACCATAAAAATAGTACATACATAATAATATATGTACAAGACTAATATTTGGTCTATTCGGTCGTATATTGCAACATTGCACACAAGCAAGGAATTTCAACTCTAGTACACAACTAGAGTTGCAACATAAATAGTAACCAAATCAAAGACTAACAATGATGAGGAGATGTGCAGAAATGGGCCATTACCTCGTGGTCGTTGTGCTTGTGGATGATGAATGCCTTTACCATAGTGGCCGATGCCTTAACCCACAGAGTTCAGAAGTAGCGGAAGAGGTGAGCTGTCGAGGGCTTCGATTGTCCGCAGAGGGGATAGCAATGGCATCAATGAAGGGATAGGAGCCATAGTAAGGTGTGGTTAAGAGGTCTCTTTTGGGTCATTGAGGTAGATACGCGGGCCTTACATGGGCCAGGTGTTTGGGCCACCTACCTGGTCAGGCGAGCTTACTTCAGGTTCGTGCCATTTATTACCCGAGCCCAATTTGATACGTAAATAAGTTTAATTCAAGATTGATGAGAGAGAATCGCTTAAGGTGATTTGATTATTTTCAAAGGGGCTACTGATGCACCAGTTAGAAGATTAGAGATCTAGAATGCTGAGCCAACTAAGAGAGGACAAGGAAGACCCGAGAAGTGTTGGAAGGAGACTATTCAAAGCGATCTTAATTACTTGGATCTAAGTTCGAGAATGACCCAAAATAGATCTGAATGTAGTTAAAGAATCCATGTAGCTGACTTTACTTAATATGAAAGAAATCTTTGTCTGTTTGTCAAACCCAAGCTCTTTCATGATACCCATAGTTTCAATCTTGGGTCGAGCCTATTTGGGCTGATCATTTGCTGGGTTGGGTTAGTCGAGCCAATGCTCAACTATATTTAGGGGGTTGTAAACCATCCTCTATTCTGGCAGAATTACAGAGGCATGGTACCTTCACGGATCCTTGTTTGAAGACACCACACAATACAAAAGCTTACTTAGCAAATTGTAATATCTTACTGCTACTAGGTTTGATATTTCATATGCTATGAACAAAGCTAGTTAGTACATGAAAATGCACAATCAAATGCATACAACGACAATACTTCTTGCACAGATACTGACTGTGCTAGTTCATTGATAATAACTGATCTATTACTGGTTTCACTATGTTTCTTGGTGGAAATCTTGTCTATGGGGCAACAAGAAGCAAACCATGGTATCTAACGAGGCCCTAAATGTCGGTTTCGGTTACCATTTCGGTGACTGACCGGAATGGAATTTTGGTCGAATTTCGATCAGAATTTCAATCATTTTTTGTACTAGGGACCCTATATTTCGGCCATTTCGATCGAATTTTGATTTTGACTGGATATCGATATTCGACAGAAATTCGACTGAATTTCGCTGAAATTTGAGGCCATGGTCTCTAAATCAAATACATAACTAGAATACAGAAATATGGCTCAAGCCATATGTGAGATTTTCTGGTTCATCTCTTTTCCGCAAGAACCTGGGTTGCTTGCCACACCTCCAATTTCTCTCTAATTTAATAATAGAAATTCCACTTATATTGCCACCAATATTGTTTATCATCCGCGGATCAAGCATATTGAGCGGATTGCCATTTTATCTATGGTGTAGTGCGAGAAGGGAAGAGCACCACTCTTCACATGTTTACGGAGCTTCAACTTGCTGATATATTTACAAAAACGCTTCCAAGGAAATATATCTTGTTATCAACATCCAAGTTGGGCATGATTGATAGATATGCTCCAACTTGAGAGGGAGTATTGTCATTATTTATGATCGGACCATTTTTTAGCCACATATATTTCTATTTCAACACCTATTTTGAACCCCTCTTATGTTTGGGAGTTTTGTTGAGGGCTATTTTATAACTTCCATCCATAGAGCTTTAGGGTTTTATGCTATATAAGAAACCCTACCACTTGACTAGAATTCATTTCATTGGTTCCCTAATTCTCTCCACAACCACTTTCATAATGTAGTGTTTTTACATACTGGAGTGACATTTTAGGATCAGTAAGAAATGAGTCTTAATGGCATTTGTCTTGTTGTTCTATAGTTGCTTTTAATTTGACAATATCATCTTGAAGAACTTGTTACTTTTGCAATATGTGTTCCACCAAAATCATGTAGTGGGCATTTGTGGTACCACACTGTCACATGGTCTAGTTGAAAGTTGTATTTTGGAATATCAGGTTTTCCTCAGAATTAATCCACCACCTTGTGTTTTCCGAGGATGATCTCTGAGGTCACTTTTTTGGGTTTCTTTCTTTTTTCTTGTATAATTAAAAATGAGTTTATTCAAAAAAATAAAATAAAATCGAGCATTCCTGTGGCGAAGGTTCGTCAATCAGCCACATTGCACAATGATCATTGGTGACAACAGTGGCGGGGCTAAACTATATAAGGTGGTCTTCGTATTTGTATTGGTTGTTGTGGCCGGAAATTTCCCTTTTATGTTGGTTGTTGTGGCCTGAAATTTGCGATGCCACTGTCTATTTCTGGAGTTTGGCATTGCTATCTGGTCTTTTCTTTCTACTCGGACGGTGAAGAATTTTTTGGGTTGGCTGTCCAATTTCTGTATGGTTGACTTGCATTTTAAATTTAGATGTTATCAGCTTTTCCTAGCGGAAGCCAGAGTCAACAAAATGCTGATTGTCAAAAGCACTGTATTCTTATTGCTGCAAGCAACCCCCATCCTTTGCCCACTCCTGTTCCAAGGCCACCTACTCAGAATTTGGATAAGAGTGACATAAAGGAAGTGCCAAATGAAATTTTCCTTGCTGATGCAGAGACTGTTGCAAAATTATTTCCTCAGGTGATAAATGATATTCTTTTTTTTTTTAAATGCAAAATCCATGTTTTGTTATGACTGCTTGCAATTTATTGCAGAATCACATCTCCCTTTCAGTATTTTCTCCCAAGCAACTTCCAAAGCTCCGTGCCATATATAATGCGGTATGATTGCATTTCTTTGAATGAGTGACTTCATTTCTATACTCCAATATGCTTTCTTGTCATTTAGTACCGCGTTCAGAAATTTATTGTAAACTCGAGTTGGTATTTGAAATTGTTAGAAAATAAACATGCGGAAGCGAACATGGAAATAGATAAAGAACACGAAGAACGCGGGATTTAACGTGGAACCTTACTCAGTGAGGAGAGGGATGAAACCACGGGAGAATCCCTCAAAGAGGCATGTTATGCATTGCACTTTCTCAATGGATACAGGAGGTCTGGGGCTCCTTATATAGCATGCGCAGAGCCTCCAAGTCCCACCGCTGGACAATGTGGGACTAAACATATGGATGGGGTAAATGGATTTTCTCCAGGATCCATTTATCCTCCTACAACTCAATAGGCGCACATAACAAATACTCCAACACTCCTCCTCAAGCTGGAGCATACAATGCTCAGCTTGGACAAATAGAAAGAAACTCAACTCAATGCTACAGGACACTACGAACAATATCAACTCAACGAGCACAACTGCTGCAATCGAGGTTGCTTCTCATGCCGTGTAGGTGAGGAGGACGAACGGGTTGGAGTGTGAGTCTGCTGAATCTCCTCGTCGGAGAGCATGTGCTCTGAACTGCGCCTGTCAGAGTCATTGCAACTGAAATTGAGTCTCCTCGTCGGAGTACTCTGGCCCGTCGCAATAATGTGGACAACTGTTCCATCTCTGAAAAGGGCCGAACTGAAAAAGAGCCGTGGCTGTGCAATCTATGTCGGAGTCCACGGTTGCTGGAGAATGGAGTCTGAAAAAGTCTCCTCGTCGGAGAACTGAGTCTCTCCCATCTAGCACAGAGAATGGTACACTACTCTGGAGTACGTATGATACCACATGAAAACCCTTGCCAATATGACATAGGTAATGGTCCTCTACTCTGGAGTCCCTATGGCTCACATGAAAACTCTGGCCTACAAAACAAGAATAATGATGGGGACTACGAAAGAAAATGGCAAACATGTGCTCATCAAACATATGCATGTTTGAAAATGAGTCTCTCTCTGGAGAACTCGAAAATAGGCCTCTCAACATGGAGTGCCTCGAACTTGGACTCTGACCAATCTGAATGTCGAGTCTGAAATATGAACTGTCTTTGTAGAGTCTGAAACTGACTGGGCATTTGGAATATGAAATCTGTCTCTGAACTGGAACTGCAACTGGAATCTGAATCGTCAGAGTGATGATGCCGAAGAACTCTACACAACACTCCCCCTTTCTCCCATGCTGGTCGGAATGAGGACATCGACCTCGTTGGGAGAAGACAAGATAATGGGGAAAACATGAATATTCTCGATAAATTTCTTACGGCTTTTCATTCAATTTTTTAAGCCGTCATTTTTTTGTAACACTTTTTTTTAAGTCGTTTTACATTTTTTCGGCGTTCCTTGCATTTTTTTGAAAATTTTTGCGTACGCCTTTTTAATTTGTACGCGCCTTTTCAAAAATTCATTCATTCATAATTTTTTTGAATCTCTCTTTCCTTTTTTTTCTCTTTTCCTTCCTCCCCCCCTTTTTTTAAACTCGGCCCAACATCCCCTTTACTTTTCTTTTCTTTCTTTCTCTCTGTTTTTCTTTAATAAAACCTTGGGCTCTCAACGAAATAGCCCTCATATTTCCCCTTTTTTTATATATACGACAACCCTAGGGTTACCAGCTTGGAAACCCTCGACTTAAAAACCTGCCGCCCCCGACTTGGGGCTTCCAAAGATGGCGCTGAAGATGCAGGGGTGTTTTTCTGCACCGCCGCTGCTGGAGAACGCAAGGAGGCATCGCGGGAGGCACGAGTCATACGTGCTTGAGATCGCACGAGAGGCGGGAGCACGCCGCCATGCGCGCGGGGGGGGGGGGGGGATCGCCGCTGCGCTGTGAGGGGCTGCTCGCCGCCAGGAAGTCAACGAGGCGACACTGTTGTTGGGACTTGCTGCCTAGCAGTCTCGTGCCTGGATGTGCCGCATGTGGCTTGGAAGCTGGGCCGCGGCGCTAAGAGAGGGTCGCCTGGGATCTCGCGTGCCATCGCCTCAACAAGGAGATGCTGCCTGTGGAGGGAGGCGGTTGGAAGAGGAGGGCGCACCCTGAGCGTGCAATGCGCAGAACTGGAGTTAGGGCGAAGGCTGCACGAGGGAGGAGAAGCATGCCCGTTGATGTGCTGCGTTCCAAGGCGAGGGGATCTGGAGGTTGCTTTGATGGGGATGCGCCTGTATGCGCGAGTGCGCGCAACGGGGTAGCGCGCGATGGGGTAAGGGCTGCCGTCTGTAGCCCGCACCATCGGAAGAAGGATCACCGACTGGTAGGGCTTGAAGCCAATGAGAACTCCTTTTGCTTCTGAGAACGCCTCGTCATGAAGGGAGAGGGGTTCCTAGATCTTGATGATCTTGCTGCTGGAGCCGTGAACAGATAATAGGGTTCCAAGACGGAACCCTAGAACTTGGATTTGAAAAAAATTCAGAATAATTTTCCTCTCGAACAATCTTCAATATCAAATCGAATCTCGAATAAAATAAATAAAGGATACAAAATGTCCCGAGAATCGACCCGCTCTGATACCATGTTAGAAAATAAACATGCGGAAGCGAACATGGAAAAGATAAAGAACACGAAGAACACGGGATTTAACGTGGAACCCTACTCCGTGAGGAGTGGGATGAAACCACGAGAGAAGCCCTCAAAGAGGCATGTTATGCATTGCACTTTCTCAATGGATACAGGAGGTCTGGGGCTCCTTATATAGCATGCACAGAGCCTCCAAGTCCCACCACTGGACAATGTGGGACTAAACATATGGATGGGGTAAATGGATCTTCTCCAGGATCCATTTAGCCATCTCCCTCATATATGACACATACAACTTATGCTCCAACAGAAATTAAATTGTCTTGGAACTTTTTGGAATACTTAGCCACACCTGAGATCTTTTCAATAACAAGGCTCAAATTTAGTGTTGTTTTCCTTTCTGCATTTTTTTAAAGGGATGAAGGGAGTACTTCTCGGTAGGGGTGGTTGATTAGCTCTTTTGAAGATGGGTTTGGATGATTCAAGGCCTTAAATGTCGGTTTCGGTCACCATTTCGGTATCTATCAAAACAGAATTTCGATGGAATTTCGGTGGAATTTCGACCAAAATTTCGGTCATTTCGGTCATTTTTCGTACTAGGACCCCCATATTTCGGTCGAATTTCGATTTCGACTGGATATCGATATTCGACAGAAATTCGACCGAATTTCACTGAAATTTGAGGCCATGCGATGATTCCTACATGAGATGTCTGCTATTTTTTTGTTGCCTTGGTCGCACAAGGAGATTCTTCCTGGTAAAGGAGAAAAGTTAGAGAAGTTAGATCTAGAAGAGGCATGCATTGATATCAGAGTACTCACTTTTCTAAGAATGGGTCGTGGATTTGTACTTACTTGCAATTAAACATATGGTATGAGGCTTTAGAATCGGTGAATTCGAGGAACAATGAAACACATAATGTAATGGTTTAGAAATGGTGAATTCTATGAAAGCACATGAGAACGAAGGAGTATGGATTTTTGTGGATGTTTGGAAGATATTGGTGAATGTACCATGTGGCTGACAGATTATTTAGTGGTATTTGTCATAGTATGTAAAAGGATTGGAAAGTATAGTGATACATAATATGAAGATAGATGAGACATACATAGCTGTTTGATGGGTATCAGGTAAATAATTGATTCTATATTGTTGCCTGGGAGGTTAATTGAAAAAAACTCGAGCCAAGCTTTTAGGTGATACATCCAGGTGGATGGATTTTAACTGTGAAAGAAGGGCATAAGCAAAATTTTACTGTTTTTTAGTCTACCTAACGAGGATGCTTCATTTGAGGTGGTGGGCAAAGAAAAAGCAAACATTGGTATCGTAATTTTTGAGGATATTATGCAATGTAGCTTTCTTTACTCCTTTGCTGGTTGATGGTGATCCTTTACACGTCTACTATATTATGCTTGAAACTAGTGCACATTTCCATTGGGGGAGGAGGGGGTACATGAGAAAATTGGACAGGAAGAAAGAAGGTGGAGAGCAGTGGTGGCTCACTTTGCATATATTAGCGCAAATTTCCATATCTATATTCATATTTGTTGGAGAGGGAGGAAATGATGGTTTTTCTTCTAAAACCGACCTCGTTTATGTGTGAGTTTTTATGTTCATTAATAACATTATTGTAGAGGTGTTTTAGTGAAAGATATTCTATTTTGTTGTATTCCAAGTAAAAATATCATTTCCTTGTATAGTGAAAGAGACAAAGTACTAAAGTACTCCTTAGGATAGAACAAGGAGAAATAAAGGAAAACAAAATACAATTCAGAATAAGCTATAATACTCCCCTTAAGTAGGAGCATATATGTCCAATTGTCCATCATGTTCAGATTGGAGATATGTTTGATGAAGGGAGAGCGACTTACGACCTTTGTAAAAACATCAACTGTTTGCCTTTCCGAAGTAACATGTTTAGTTTTGATAAATCCATTATGTATTATGTCTCGAGTGTAACGATAATCCACTTTCGCTTGTTTGTTACATTCATGGAAAGCTGGATTGTTCGTAATAAATGTAGCCCTTGAGCTATCACCTCATGACCATAGGACTAAGATTGGATAAATAGAGGTCTTTCCAGATTGACCTAACCCACATTAACTCCGTAGTAAATTGGTCCGTTATTCTCTATTCATACTTGGCACCAAAGCGATCGGAACTCCTTGCTTCTTACTTCTCCATATAATAGGTTTCCACCAATATCTATGTAGAAACCAATGGTTGATTTTATGTCACTCGGGCATCCATCATAGACAACATACGGATATGCTAAGATTTCCAAGATTTCCAGAGAAATTCGACAAATGAAGAGGCTATTTTCTGGGCACATGCTTGAAATATCTCAAAATCATCATCACCACATTGAAATGAGCTTGGCAAGATTTAGCCATGAATTGACTCATCATGTTGACAACTAGTGAAATATCAGGACACGTAATGGTTACATGTAGTAGCTTGCCATCTAGACATTGATATTCAGCCGTGGGAGGACCCGATTGCGGGAGCACCAGAGCTCCGAAGTGTCCGTGTTGGGACCAACTT
The DNA here is from genome assembly GCA_037367405.1 of Ottelia alismoides. Taxonomy (NCBI): domain Eukaryota; kingdom Viridiplantae; phylum Streptophyta; class Magnoliopsida; order Alismatales; family Hydrocharitaceae; genus Ottelia; species Ottelia alismoides. The sequence continues at coordinate 937,783 of JAZKJV010011012.1, forward strand.
CTTTCCATATCATTCCGAGGATCTGGATGTTTGGATGGATGGGATTTGACTGCGAACTTTCATCTCTGATTTCTCTAAACAGCAATGCCGAAACTTTCATTTGACTTTTGGATGAGATCAACCTGTTTGATGGTTTGGACTAAAAAAAAACCTGTTTGATGGTCCAACCGAGGGGAGAGATCATTGGACTTAGAGGGCCAACGCTTTTTCGATGAGGAAATCCTAGGGTATGCTTAATGTTCGGGCTGCCATCCCTTTGACTGATGTGATCAGGGCTTGCAACCTTTTCTTGGACATAAAGATCTCGTCCATGATCCAGGTGTTCATGTGGCTCCTCAGGTTGACTTTATGTCAACTCTATAACCTCTATAAAGAAACATCACTTTTAAGACAACACTAAGAAAGTATTGGGTGTTATCATCCAATATAAGAGAGGATAAGAGGGATGAGGATAGGAAGTGAGCATGAGAGGGAAAGGTGAGGGCTCGTCTCTATTGGAGAGCCCGTGAGGGGAGTCAGGGTTGAGGGCCACCAAGAAAGAGAAAAGATTTGTGTTGGGAGCCACCTATCAATAAGAGGTGAGTGTGGAGGAAGGATGGGAGTCGGTTACTCATAAGAAGCTCGATCCACGTTGCTTCAGATATGGACTTCATTGACACAAGGCTTCTTCCTGTTTTTCGATGGCCCACTGTTTCAATTGTGGTGAAACAAATCACCATCAGCCGGATTCCGAGGTAAAGCGATGCCTTCATGGTAGGGGATCTAAATTAGAGGCAGACCATTGGGTAACCGACTAGGAGGTTGCCTGATCACCCTCGAACACCCAACTTTTTAAGATCTGAGTTGAGAATGGATCCGTTTCAAGAAAGAATGCAAGCATTGTTGCTAGAGGAGGCGATTGCATGCGGCTTTACTCTCCCTGTTCTCGTCGTGGATGGCTCTACAGTGGGGGGGGGGGGTTGGATCCACTAGTCATTGATGGGGGGCCAGAGGTCATGGCGGAAGATCCTTCCCATGCACCTTCCCCCAAACCGTAGCTCCATCACTATTATCATGGTTTTTGATTTAGGAAGGCTGAACTTGATGAAGGGTAAATGATATAGAAAAAGAAAGAAATAAGAAAGGGGAACCTCTTCTGCAATAACGGTGGATGTCCCAGCCGTATTGGAACTTTGTATCGATTCAGGATCACTAGTTGCTCGAAGGGCATTAGTTGCATTCTTGGCTAGTGCGATGCCAACTGTGTGGTGCAATGGGGTTCCTAAATGATGGTCCTGACCTGGAATGTGAGGGGTCTCGACTACCCGATAAAAAGATCTGTTGGTGCTATTCAATAGGATTGGTCTTGTGACATTGTCTCGCTACAAGAAACAAATGTTCATGGGTAGACATGATTTTTATGGAACTCCTTGGGTCCTACCTCTCTCGGACTTCAGAGCTGTAGAGGCCTCCGAGAGTGCAGAGGGACGATCATTACATGGAAGGGAACATTATTTACACTTCTTTATAAGCAGAAGGGAATATTTATCCAAACTATTCTCCTTTAAGGGAACGTTGTGAGCACCCTCAATGATTTCTTGTGCATATGGCCTAATATCTTGTCTTTGAGAGATGAGCTGTGGACTGAGCTTCATGGCATCAGGAGAAGTTTTCCTGTTTGGGTGATTGAGGGGTATGACACATGCCATAATTATCCATACATCTAGAACTTTGAAAATGCCAATACAATGAGCAATTCCATGCAACAATGAAAATAATGAACTATAACAAGAATTTCCATTATTGCATATTACCAAGATTTAACAATAGCCCTACAACAAGCTAATCTTGAATGATCACATATTTTGAGACTATGAATATCAGTATCAGTATTAGTTGGAAAATCTATACCATCTACCAACATCGGGCAGCCCGAGCATAGATAGGAGCCACCTCGTTCTCGTAAATTAAAATTAGAATCATGAAATATTCCAATGCGAGGTTTCCTATCCAAACCCAATGCAATGGACATCAGTACCGAGTCAACCGTCATGGCGAAAATTGTTTGGGATTCGTGCATATATAGCCGTCTGCAACGATCAATTGGCGGAATTAACCGTCGGCACGACGCCTGGCTAGGTCAAAGATACTCTAATAGACTAACAATGAACAATGTCTACTCTCGCATAATGGCTGTATCAAAAAAATTATTTTTCAATAAAATCTTAAAATTCTATGCTTAATATATGTGAATGCTAATTTCGTATAATGAAAATTGAATGTGTGTATTAAGTCAATTTAGTGTAGTTGTTTGTATTGTACACCAATCTTGAGAAAACCAATTCTAGATTAAATATTTACATTATGAATAAAAGTAATGTTTATCTAGAATTTATATATTATAAAATCTACAATAAAACAAGTTATGAATTATACCAACAAAATTAACATGCAATGGAGTGATAAAGAAGGATCCATACGAAGGTTGAAACCGGAGGTTCTAGGGGGATGCACAACTCCTCTAGCGGATGGAAGCGGGTCTCCCTGAGGTCCATCTATCATGGGTCAGTTTGCGAGAGGGGTTTCCCAACCATGAGTATTGCGGTGGCATCTTCCCTGGAAGATGTTTGCGATGTGGAGTTGATGGTCAGAGAGCAGTGGCATGTCGAGATCCTTTTCGGTGTTTCTTGTGCCAACAGAATGGCCACATGAGCTTTGCCTGCTCGTCGCGCGGGTCGAGGAGGCCGACCGACTCAATTCTGCGTCTTCCGAGGTGGAGGTGATGGAGGTGCGTTGGGGAGGTGCTCATTGGGGTCTACAAATGCGAGGAGCGGTGGTTAGTGTATGCAATGGAAGACATCGATGTTGCGGTGGGCGCAGGATTCAAGAGTGTTGTGGTTAAGTTTTAAGGGGGATTGGTCTGTGCATGGGGCGTGTCGCCGAGTGAAGCTCGTGAGCTGATCGCCCTCTCTCGCCAGGGCGGCGGTCGGGTCCAGTGGAGGTGGCCTTTGCTTCGCGATGGTTGGAGTGACTCGCAGAAGCGGTGATGACTCGTTTCCATTCGAGGTTTGCCAATCCTTGGCTGAAATGCTGATGAAGTTCGTCGCCCCGTCCTTTATGTTCAACTTATCTTGTCTGACGGTTTCTGTCGTGGACAGTCGCCGTGGAACCCTGGCGGAGGGGACTGACCTGAGTTGGGAACTGCCAACGACCATTGCAACGCTATTTCTTGGCTGCGATTTCATTCTGGAGGTGCGGGAGGAGGAGCGTTTGGCTGAGACTAGCAGATGTTCGCTGACCCTAGGCATAGAGGTGGATCGGGGCAGAAGGATGGGCATTTCCGGAAAGGAGACGACACGACTTTCGAGTAGTTTGAAAATGGATGCTCTTCTCGTAAAAGAGACGGGGTAGTGTATCCCGCAAGTCAAAGCATGGGATCCGAGGAGGGTCACAGGAGCGGTGGGTCTCTGGCATCGTCTGCTAAGGCAGTTTACGATTCCCAACACGGATCGCCATGTGCTGGGTTACCAGGTGGTGTTCGCAGATTTCCTGTCGGGCCGCCGGACGACAGATCTAGTTCTCGTGACCTCAAACTCGTAGTTGAATCGAGTGACTTTAAATTTGATTCTGTATCTCGTGATGTCAACATCGGTTTCCGGGTCTTCGAGCTCTGGACAAGGGCATGGTTCGGCATTTCATTTGGTCATTTCTTTCAGCACATTCTCATCGCCGAACCAAGATGCACAACGACGAGGGATTCAAGGGGATGGACTCCTGGATCCCCAAGTCTGCACCTTGGGAGGGGATATGGTGCCTGTGAGCGGTGTGGAGACGATGGTCATCTCCGACAAGTGCTTGTGGGCGGCTGGCTGCTTGGTTAGTGGATGGCGGGATGCGAGGCTGAGGCAGGGTGTGGATAAATTTTTCTTCTCAGATGAGGTTGGCGATGGAGGGCGATGGAGGGCGATGGCGAAGCAGGTGCTTCGACCCGGTTCTGGTGTCCAGCGAGCGGTGGTGGGCTTTCGAGTGTTCGGACGAGGTCGTACAGGTTGCGAAGCTGGATTAGGGCAATTAACATCCGATCTCCTTGGCTCGTGGAGGTGGGGAGGCAGTGCTGGCGGGGACTTCTGCTGTTGGGTGAAGCACGGAGATAGTGCTAGCCGTGAGATGTCGGCCATGCGATGCTACTGCAAAGGAGGGTTTGGGCAGGTTTGGTCGCACAAATCTTCGTCAATAGCTACGGGAGCGAAGAAAGAAGGATAGTGGTTTATCGGCGCATGATTGTAGACTTGCCACTGACTTCTTTTGAGGTTAGAGAGGTGGGGTCTGCTGGGTTGGAAGAGGCTGCGAGTCCGAGGGCGGCGTTGAGCGAAGGGTCTGAGGTGGTGAATGTCATGTTGGCGGAGGACAGAGAAGTGAATCTCAAGGTGCTTGAGGATGCAGCTGTGGATAGGGGCTGGCTATCGAGCTTAAGGAGCCGAGTCTACCCCTGTATGTGGCTCGGGCTCAAGCTCAAGCTCGGGCATGTTCGAGCCCAGCCAAGCTGGCTCGGGCTCGGGCTCGATGAGCGCTAGCCCTTATTGAGCTGGCTCGGGCTCGATAAGGCTCGAGCTGAGCCCCTTATCGAGCCCGAGCTCCTTATCGATCCCGGTCTGGGCTCGAGCCCAAGGCAAGCTCGTTTAGGAAAATGTGTACTTTTTGTGGGAAAGTTGTTTTACACGGGTTCAAACTCAAGACCTGCTCTATCTAAACTGCGTTCCTTACCAATAGGCCACTATCCAAGTTGTGAACAAAATCTTAATTATAATATATATTGTAACATTCTATTTGCTTATAAAAAATGAAAAAAATACTAATTTTCTAATGCGTGGGCGGGGGGAAAATGTGTGGGCGGGAATGAGATTTTGAGAATTTGGCCATGACCCGTGACTCATGGGAGGGACAAAGTTAGTGGAGGGAAAATTGCAAAGAGCTACTTTTATTTTGTTTGTATTATATATAAGTATTATATGTATATATATTCCTTATCGAGCCATTTATTGAGTTATCGAGTCGAGCTCAGCTCGTTAAGCTAACGAACGCAAATTCTGGCTCGGGTTCGGCTCAATAGCCTAATGAGCCAGGCTCACGAGCCCTTATCGAGTCAAGCCCGATCCTGGCTCATCAAGCTGTGATTCAATAGCTGACCCTAACTGTGGATGGTGAGCGTAACAGGTAGTCGGGGGAGGGGCTGGAAATATTGGTTGCTGCTTGTCCCGATTTGGTGCAGTCGGGTGGGTCTTTAGTGCTTCATAATGAAGATTGCCTCATGGAATGTCAGGAGCCTGGGCAATCAGATAAGAGGATGGCTGTTCATAATCTCTTGATTGAGCATAGGGTGGATGTAGTGCTTATGCATGAAACAAATATGCGTATGACATGGCGTGATTGTGGAGGGACGTTGGTAGCAACATGCTGGGGTAGCATAGGGCGATGAACTCCATAGGGGCAGCTGGTGATTTCGTGATCGGATGGGATGGGGAGAAGTTGGAGCTTTTGGAGGAAGGATTGTATGGGGAGTTCCCTTTGACGGTCTTGTTGAAGCAGAAGGCGAATGGCAGGAGTTTTTTGATTTTTAACGTTGACGAGCCGAGTAGTGGCATTGACATTGGTAGACTGGTGGATGAGTTATGGATGGCTAGGGCTCTTTCCCCGGAAGATGTGTGGATCATTGCGGGTGACTTCAATATAACGCTGAGGCTGGATGATCACCTTGGGGGTCATGGTGGGGAAGATAGAGTTTCGTCAGAGCTACTTGAAGCGCTCCATGGCTTGGGCCTTCATATCCTCGATGCATCGGGGTGCATGTCCATATGACGTCGCTCCAGGTCTCAAATTGGCCGCTTCTTGGTCTTAGTTCAGGCGATGGAGGCCTTCCCTTTGGTTGTTGTGCATGCTCTGCCTCGGTCTAGATTGAACCACACGCCTCTGCTGTGGTGTTCTAGGGAAGATGAGCGTCCATGCTCGTTTTTTTGGATTTGAGAAGGCTTGATTGTTGGAGGGCTTCCAGGATGTGGTCAAGAATTTTTGGAGGGGCTTCCGTTGTGATGGGGCGGCGGCGTGCCGTCTTGCGAGCAAGTTAAACGCGATGAGATCATTCTTGATGCAATACAACAGGACAACTCGCGCTGGGCGTAAAGCTGTGCGCTCGCGGGCGTAGGAGGAAGTTCAGAGGCTTGACATGTTGGAGGATGAGAGGGCACTTTCGGTTGAGGAAATGATTACTAGAGGTGACTACCTCATGGATTTACTAGTAGACGACAAGAAGGGTGAAGTTGCATAGAGGCAGAGATCAGGGCAAAGATAGGTAAGGGAAGGAGATGCCAACATAAAATTTTTCCACAGTGTAGCTAGCGGTAGATGGTGAGGAATCATATTCATTCTCTTCGGATGGATGGAAGGGTGGTGGAGGGTGATCGAGCTTTGGGGATGTGATGCGATCGCACTTTCAAGCCGTTAGCAGGCATACACCACATTCGGGGTGGGGATGGCAGGGCAGAGGCGTGGCTCAGATTGGGAGTTCTGATGCAACTATGCTGGTGAGGGAGTTCTCTGATGATGAGTTAAAGTGAGCTTGCTTCCAGCTTAATGCATATGGGGCCCCTAGGTCGGACGGGTTTCCGGTCTCCTATCAAGAATTATGGGAGATTATGAAGCAGGATCTGATGGAGGTTCTCGATGAATTTAGGGCTGGCAATAGTGGTGTTGAGAGATTGAACAAGATACTTATTTTTTTGCTTCCTAAGAGGAGCTTCCCGTCGAGAGTCGAGGATTACATGCCGATTGTGTTGTTTAACGCAGTATACTTGATTATTTCTATGATTCTGGCGAATCGGATGTGGGAGGTCATCGGTGGGATCATTTCCCCGAAGCAAATGACTTCCGTTCCTGCACGGAATATAGCGGATGGTTTGGTGTTGGTTTCTGAGATGGCTTTGGATTGGAAGCGAAGTACGCCCAAAGGGGTCCAATGGAAGGTTGATTTCTCCAAGGCTTACGATTGCATTGACTGGAGGTTCGTATGGGTCTCTTTGGATAAGAAGGGGTTCCCTGGTCAGTGGATAGGGTGGATCAAGCGATGTTCAATGACTTTGCCACATGCTGTTTTGGTCAATGGTAGACTGACGAGCCCGTAAACGCCGCGTTAAGAAGTTGTTTTTAATCTTTGTTCGTGTTAATAATGATGTGTTGTTCGTTGTAGGCGGCGATCGGAAACAATCAAGAAATAACCACAAATTTTATTCAATTTCAATCAAGTGGTTTTTATGTTTATTTTACTTGGGCAAGTCCCAAGGTCGATCACAAGGAGGCAAAGGAACAACCTAGAGTTGTGTCTATCCAATTTTGAGTTCGGTTTTCAAGGCGGTTTTTTTTGGAATTTTTCAATGCAATAGAGGGTGCAAAATGCAAATTCGGCCTATTTTAGGGACTAAATTGTAAATTTCAATCAAACGATGTCCGAAAAATACGAAACTTGGCCACAATGTAAATGCCGATGAAATGAGTGCACTGTAATTTTTTTGGAATTTTTAGATGAAATATGAATTTTTTATGAATTTTAAATGCAAACAGAATGATTTTCAATGTTTAATTATAATAAATATTAAACCTACTTATTTTCAAGAAATAAAATTATCTAAAATCTATCACTAGGTGATGGATCCTAGAAAAATCCTAAACCTTGAAAATGTGGGGTTGAATATCTATTAAAAATCAAATACTGAACTGTGCTAAATGATTTTTACAGAGCAATTTATGCATGCAAATGCAAAGATTTTTGGGCACAATGTTAATCAAAGTAATATCTACGATATTTGATTTTTGGGGAATTTTTTGGAACAACGGTTAATTAACTATGAATTTCAGAGCACAGATTGGGCAAAATATTCCAATTTCCACAAAACAATTATTTATTAATCAACCATAAATCACAAAAATGTCCACACATGTCAAAATGTAGAGAATTAAAAGATGAACAAAATGCTATTTCTAAATGAATAAAATAATGTAAACTAAAGGTTTAAAATGCACGAGGAATGCACGGGTACAGATGCAAATAAAATAAACAAAGTATGAAAAAGAATGAACTGCGGGGGGCCTAATTGCAATTACCTATGAAACTGGGGGTCTTTATGCAATTCACCAGATGGTCACGTGCTCTGCACGTGCCTCTTGCTGGAGGGGCTCTGGCGCAAATATGGGAACTTCGGGGGGCTGTTTGCAAGTTACCCAACGTCACGTGCAATGCACGTGACTTGGGGTAGAGTGCTGAGGAAGCTTCCCCACGCACGTGCCTCGCACGTGAGGGGGACCTCGGGCCTCGAGCCCGGCGACGGGTGGCGGAGTTCGGCCTTGGCGGGTCGGTCGAGGCGGAGCCCAGGAGGCGGAGCCCAGCCCCTCCCGGCGGAGTGGAGGCGAAGGCGGGCCGACGGTGGCTCTGGAGCGCTGGCGGAGGGGCGGCTGTCGATGACGGAGGTCGGAGAACCGGTGGTCGGTGACGTAGCCTTGCACGGCCGACACACGGCCGTGGGCCGTCGATGGCGCTGGTGGTGTTGGAGTCGATGGCGAGCGGCGAGGCGTTGGTCGGCTCGGCCAAGGCGGCGGGAGGCCAAGTCGCTGGTGGAGGAGGAGCAGCGCTCCTGGCGGTGGCGCTGGAGCAGGCGGTGGGGGCGCGAAGTCGAAGACGATGGTCGGTGGAGTCGAAGTTGGCGGATGTCGTAGCTGGCGAAGAAGGTCGTTGCAGGCGGTGTCGCGCGGCGGAGGTTGTAGCTGGCGAAGAAGGTCGTTGCAGGCGGTGTCGCGCGACGGAGGTTGTCGAAGAGGATGATGATAAGGCGGAGCGAAGGGTTCGACGGGGGTGGAGCGGAGATGAGAGGGTGAAGCTCGGAGCGGAGCAAATATGCTCGGAGGTGGAGAGATAAAGAGAGCTAGAGAGAGAGAGAGAGCGAGAGAAAGAGAACCTGGCGGAGGGCTCAACGGAGATCGACCGGAGCGGGCAGCTGTTCGGGCGGAGCTGCGACAAGGAGGGAACCCCTCGGATCACGCCGATGAGGGGGATGCGGTTGTCACTTCCGATGTGGTTCCTCAGGCGGGCGGCGGATCTTGTCGGGTGGAGTTGCTAAGGCGGAGGCGGCGTAGTCGAAGGAGCTCCAGACGGCGGAGGCGGGTTGAAGCTGCTGCGGAGGAGTCGATGAAGAACGTCGGAGGAGCGCGTCGAGGAGCGACTGAGTTCGATGCTGAAGATGTCGTAGGTGGAGCTTGTCGATGACGGTGGTTGAAGAAGATGAAGCGGCTGGCGGAGAGGTTGAAGGTGGAGGTCGTCGGAGTAGTTGGCTCGACGCCAATGGCGGAGCGAGAGCAGCAAGGCCCGCGGGGGCACTGCGACGAGGCCTGTAGCCTCGGATCTCGCCGCGATGGCGGCTCGCCGGCGCTGTCACCGCCGTGAAGTGGGCCAAGGGGTATTCGGCGGATCCCCTCGTCGGGTGGCGACGGGGCTCTTTAAATAGGGTTCGAGGAAGGCGATGAGGCTGGCGCGAGGATAACGGAGCCGGTGGTTGTGGGGGTCAAAGGGGCGTTGGCGACGAAGGCGGGGCGGCGCGGGGATAACGGAGGGCCTGTGCGGAGAAGGCGGTGGTGGTTGGAGAGATCCGCGGAGGACAACGGAGGAGCGGAGGGCGCGAAGTTGGGGGAGAAAAGCAGTGGCCGTTCGATCAAGCGAGATCGAACGACCAAAAGCGTGACACGTGGCGCGGTTGAGAGAGAGGGGCGCAGCACGTGCGGAGCACGTGCCTGGGGACACATGCGTCGCACGTGCAGGTGCTTTTTATTTTTATTTATTTATTTTTTTAAAAACGATATAATAAAAACCCCAAAAAACGCTGACACGTGGCGGCCTCTGGGGCTGCCACGTGTCAGCACCAGAAAATTCGAAGGAAAAACATTTTGTAAAATCGAAAAGAAATAGCAAATGACCTCGGATCGAAAAAGTTTCTTCACGAAAAATGCTCGTCTCGATGAGATCTACAACTTTCATGAAGACATTAAAGCCAAAATCGGTCAAATGTAAAATGTGAGTTTTTGGGGTATCCCATGTACATAGAATACCTTGGTTTTTTGGGTTCTCTAATTTTTTTGTCATTTTTAAAACAAGATAAAAATCCGGAAAATATGGAAAAATCAAAGATAAATAAAAGATACCTTATTCTATTTTTTTTGGATTTTTATTTATAAAGAAAATATATACATAAAATACAAGGTCAAAAGCCGCGAAAATATACAATGTACAAAAGAGGCCCAAAACCCAACTTTCTCATACGAGCTCCGATTCACTTGAACTTGGTCTTGTTTTGAAGGTATTTGAATGTGCATTAGTTCAAAAGTGAGTAGGATCAAATCGGACACTGGATGGGGAAGATATGTGGCTTTTAGTCCGAAAATCCTGGAACTAGGGTTTGGGTTTTTGGTCCACTTATCAGGGTTAGTAATTTTTTTTGTATTTTTCATTTATTCTTGTTAGTGTTGTGTACACAGTGGAGTGGTTTTGTGGCATGCGGTGTTAGCATGGAGGAGTTAAAAATAGGGGAAGTCAGGCTATTTACATGTCAATTTGGGCTTGGATTTTTGGCTTCTTAAAATATGCAGAAATTAACGCTAAAATGCAATTCTTATGAAATCATGCCTGAATGCTAATTATGCGAAATAAATGCAGAAATGCAGTTGATTTTTAGGGACTTAAGCTTAATAAATGAGATTTAGAGTGATGAATCCGAGATTCATCATCCCCCTATACTTAAACCATGCTCGTCCCTGAGCATCAAAAAGACATGTCATGAAGTGAAATGAGACTGGCTTCCATACCAAGACCATGAGCTGAAGGTGAGAATGAAACTAAACTCGACCTTTGGATTAGTAGTGTGACGGAACTTCTGTGAGACTTAGAATTTTAAAATCAACAGCCCTCAAGTTCTACACATCATTGTTACAGTTTCGGCTCAGAAGTCATCTTAGATCAATCCTCTTCCCAAAGTATACCCTATGAACATTGAATAACCGACTCGTGTGTGTGAAGGGTTTTAGCTCTTCCCATCCAGAATGCCGGACTAGCATGCTCCTCTCCTTTCCAGTAACTCGTCCTCGGGGAGTCAGGTATTTCCTTCTAAGGTCTGTCGTGCTGTGTTCACAATCGAAATGTGGGAGAAGCTAGGAGAAAGAGAAAAGAATTGGAGGGGGTGGCCAGTGTAGTCACCTCTTCTTGTGAAGATGGCCAGTGTAGCCAAGTCTCTACCAAGATCTGCAGGTTTCTTGAAGCTTGGACCTTTTTGGTCGAATTTTTATTTGGTAGAATGCTTCTTTGTATTTGGAATTTTTGATGGTTCTGCTTGGATCTTGTTTTGCCCCTACGGATATAACATCTTTTTATTCCGTACATTTTTTGGGGTCTTAGAAAAAATTGTGCCCAGCCGTCCATCCCTTTTCCGAAGCTTTATTTCAACCCGTACTCCGGTCTTTAGATTTCCACGCTACCAGAACAGAGACTCCCACAATCTTCCAACATCCCGTCTGGGTTGAGCTAAGTGCATAGTGCGAGAGTACAAATTAATTCCCTATTCCAGAGTTGTACACAGAATGAAGAGATCAGGTTAGACACTAAGAGTCAAACGCTGCACATTGTCGTGTGGAACTTAAAGAATTAAGTCAAAAGACCTGAAGCTCTTAAAATCCTATTTCTCGGTGAAGTTCCTCTGAAAATTAGGTGGATTAAGGGCAAGTTCAGACCACTCTCGGTTTCGGCTCACAACTTGGTTCAGAACCCAATGACTTTTCACAAATGCAAATGCATGTGATGTTGGATGAAGTGCAAGTGTGTGAAATCCAGAATTTTTTTTGTTGTTTTTTTTGCGTGTGTGTGTGCAAAGATGAAATAAGAAGCCATTTTTTTTCAAAAATTTTGGGCAAGTCAGTGTTAGTAGAAAAACTCTTCTTTTTTTTTAAAGTTAGTACCCACCCCGTAAATACATATAGACTTACGCGGAAGTACGAGATATGGGTAAAATATATACAAAGTATATATACAGACCCCCTATACTTAGCGAGTGCTGTGTCTTCAGAGCACAAAAAGCGTAATGAAGACATAGCTCGTGCTAAGCGTAAGGGAATGGAAAATTTATATACAATGGGTTAGGAAGTAAAGCGGAAAAGAGGTGGTCATGATATGTGAATGAGGAGAGGATATACAGGTGGATGTCGGTTCCCCCTATACTTAGGCTCTGGACAGCCTAAGTATGGAAGAAGGGTGGAAATGGAGCGGTTGGGAGGATGAGAAGGATGGTATAAACAGATGGCATCGGTCCCCCCTATACTTAGGCCTTGGCCTAAGTAGAGGAAGAAGCTGTATAAGGAGACTGATGTGGTCGGGAGGGAGGGTGGGTAGCCGATGATTAAGGCGGTTTTCGGCTGATCTTCTTGTGAGCCTGCGGTGGGAGATCATAATGATGAGGTGAAGATGGAGCATATGATTCCCAACTATGATCAGAGTTATCCTCAGAAAAATCATGATGGATAATAGATGGAGTGTTTGAGTCAGATGAAAGATATCCATCATCAGAGTTATCCTCAGAGGAGTAGTATTTGAAAGTGGACATACTCCAAGTCTGCATATCTCTTTGTTTCTTTAATTGTTTCCTTAGAATTCGTTCCTTCTTGGGGTCAATCAATTTGTCCTCAGATGATAGCTCAGAAGCACCGGTCTCAGTCAGCTCATACGAAAGAATTCCAGTGTACTTGAAGAGGGCACGAACATCAGCTTTGGATGAGTAGTAGTTAGGAACGGGAGTTGTCCAACGAGAATTGAATTTTGGATCCTTACGAAGATATGGCTTTAGGGCTGCCGAACAGACTTCACTCATGTAGACTACCTTTTCCGGACCTGATGAGGGACCATCAGACGATACCTCTTCCGGAAGGTCAAAGGTGACTCTCTTTTTATTTCGTCGTGAAGGTGTCGGTTCACTTGAGTATCCAGATGAATAGCCATTGAAATTCTCCTTGATTGGTGTTTGGTCTGTGTGCTTGCTCTTAGTCTCCCGTATGTTTGAGCACTCTCGATGTGGGATGATTTGATCAAGATATTCAGCGAATGTTGCTCCAGGGTGTGACCATGCATATGTCTCAGGATCATAGTAGAAAGATTTGTCTATTTTGAGATTCGCGGGAATTGAAATACTGGGGAGAGTCTCTGCATGTTCTTTCTCCATTGATTCGATGTTGGTGCATTCCTGAGTCGAGTTGATGTAATCCATGTAGTTAGAGTAGGTTGACCCAGGGTGTGCCCATGCATAAGTCTCCGGATCATATGATTCATATACATGATTCTCCCTGGTGAGAGCAGCTGGGAATGGAGCATGAGGGAGATTTTCTAAACCAGTAGTCTCATCAACAACCGCTATCTCAGGTGTGGCTGCGGGGTAGGGCTCTTCTACCGCTTCATGGTTACGGTTGTCGGGGTCCGGGGACTTCGTGGGTTGCCTCAGAAGATCGTGGTTCCTCAAAGACATGGTCAGATCTAAGTGCTTCCAATGCTGTGAAATTGATTTCCCGAGTCTCACAATCAATACTCGCCTTGGCCAATGCCAAGAACGGCTTTCCGAGAATGATTGGAGACTGGGTGAATTCTCCTTGATGCTCAATATCAATGATTGTGAATTCTACTTTGAGCGGAGCACCTTGGAATTTCATGATGACAGAAATGGTTCCTCTCGGCCGTTTTATTGATCGGTCCGCCAATTGAATGATCTCTCGTATCTTCCGAATCGGTCCGAATTTGAGTTCGTGAAATACAGAGGTCGGAAGGATATTGATCGGTGCGTCGTCATCAATCCAAGCATGGGTGAAGATTGTGTCTTTGATTTTACAGTCAAATCTGGGCAACCGCTTTACTATGCGGCTCTTGTTTTTCCTCTCAATACCAAGGAGGAGGCCATTGACAAGATATGTCTCTCGGTCTTTGTTATAATCCTGCCCGATTTCTTCATCGTTAATTTGTCTATCACAAATCTTTTAAGATCGGGAAAGTGTTCAATGGCTTGTAGAAAGGGAAGTTCAAAAATCAATTTCCTTCCTAATGCTTCCCGTACAGTTGGATCCAAATTCCTCAGATCGTCTTCAGTCACAATTTTTATGAAATTTTCTAAATTTTCAATTTTTTGTGGTTTTCAAATATTTCCATTTTTTTGGTATTTTCTGGGTGGTGTGGGGGTGCGGTGTGCTCTTCAGATGAGAAGGGGCTTTGATATTCAGAGCGATAGTTTGCGGCATAGTCATTTCTAGGGCAGTAATATGTAGAAGTGAAATTCTCAGAATAATCCCTAGGTCCCTGAATATTCTCAAAATTTTCAATCTTAGATCCAATCATTTCCTCATTCATTTTTATATCCGAGTTACCAGAGATTAATCGATCGGCAAGTTCTTGAAATTTATCCTCCATTAAATCAAATTTCTTATTCATCCTCAAAATATTCTCCAAAATCTCTTCTTGGCCAAGTATGGGAGCAGTTGGGGTATGTTTTTGTAATTGAATGTCCTCTTCCATTTTTCTATATGTACTAGGAAAGGGGTCTCTTGAAATATCCGATATACAATCATCATTTTCTGAAAGTATCTCCTCGATAATCATGGAAGGTGGCTGCTCATATGGTCTAGGTAAGTGGAGTTGGTCCAAGGAGAGTTGTGATCTTTTGTGGTCGGCCCAATTCTCTGTATGAGTGAAGAGGGGGTTGTTATGTTCAATTCAAGGCAATGATTTTTCTTTGGTGTTCAAGAATGATGGAAGAGGTGAAGAAGTGTTCAATTCCATCATGTGGTTATCTTCTCCCATGAATGATGGATTGACATTTACCGAATATGAGGGATGAATTGTATGATCAATGTAAAGAGGATTAAATGAAGAAGTAGAGCCCTCAATCATTTCTTGGTTTGTCTGCTCTGAATACAAAGGGTTTTCATTCATGAAATAGGTCGGATTCGCAGAGGGAGATGGATTTATTGATGGTTGAGGGGGAGGTGTTTTGGGTATAACCGATACGAATTCATTTTCATAGTATAGCTCTGATGGATTCTCGGATAAAGTTTGCCTATTTTTGAAAGAGCTGAAAGGAATGAGGGGTTGGGTCTGCAAGAGTTATTGGAAAAGAATTTCATGGTGAATTTTAAATCAAGAGAGGTGAGAGATGATTGCACGGGATAGTCAAGAGAAATCAAATGTGCGGCTATTGATCTTGAAATCGGTTTACGCACACCAATGCAAACACAATTCAAACCCTGGGTTCACCAACGCACACAATGAAGCCGTAAGAGTTCGGCTATTATCTTTTCAATTTTAGTTGGTGATAAATTCAATCTTGCAAGCCGTTTAAACGAGCTGTTAGGTTTGGAGCTGGGCTCTATCCTAGTGTGCGTCTCTCTCCTCGCTGCAAGATAAAATCAAACAATGTCGGGGTTGCTCTCCCGCAGAAATTCTTGATTTTATGGATTTTTAAGATCGGCTATATTTAGCAGTCCCAATTTTATTGAGGCGATCACTGAAGAATTTAGATGAACACAAATGCACGTCTACCGTCCAGTCCCAATTTCCTTTAGATTTATGTGATAAAACAAGAGAGAGGAATTCGGGAAAAGCCGATGCACGCGGAAAACTATGATGAATGCTCAGTTAGAAGACTTACAGTGCCTCCTCGCAATCTTCATGTGGGATGCAAAACAAAATTGAAAAATTTATACTAAATGCGTGCAAGCCGATGAAAACCGCACCTAAGCAGAAAGTTCTATTAGCGGGAAGAATTGAGTTAAATTTGGCTAAGTTGAACGATCTATGTGCGTCTTGATTAATGTGAAGTGTGGCTTAAGATCCTACGAGCACAATCAAAAATAAAAATGCTCTAAGAACCGTATGTGCAGGTCTATCCTAATCGCCACTCAAGTCGGGCCCCACCCTCACCTGGATAGTGAAACATGCCACGACACACCACAGAAGAGTTCAAGGTCTTTTTTACATGCGCGAGAGTCCAAACGAACACTGCTGTAAATGTGCAGAAATGGAAATTTGCAGAAATTAAAAACCTAGACTCTACGCTCTCTCACGACTCGACTCGATCTTAAATTAATTTGCGGCTTTCTCGGATGTTGGTGAAGATGTGTCGGTTTCTTGAAAAGCCGCTCTACGTACGCCGGGTACCTCGCAAGAAAAATAAGAGAGATATGTGTAAGAGAGTGACTCAGAAAATAGATCAAGCGAATAAATGCTGAAAAATAAATGCTGGAAATAAAATGGTATTCACAATGAAGAATTCGGGGGTCAGACTACCCGAATACGGAAAACCGAGCGAAAAATTTTCAAAACACAAAACTAAGCCGTTTGCCTCCCCGGCAACGGCGCCATCTGACGAGCCCGTAAACGCCGCGTTAAGAAGTTGTTTTTAATCTTTGTTCGTGTTAATAATGATGTGTTGTTCGTTGTAGGCGGCGATCGGAAACATTCAAGAAATAACCACAAATTTTATTCAATTTCAATCAAGTGGTTTTTATGTTTATTTTACTTGGGCAAGTCCCAAGGTCGATCAAAAGGAGGCAAAGGAACAACCTAGAGTTGTGTCTATCCAATTTTGAGTTCGGTTTTCAAGGCGGTTTTTTTTTGGAATTTTTCAATGCAATAGAGGATGCAAAATGAAAATTCGGCCTATTTTAGGGACTAAAATGTAAATTTCAATCAAACGATGTTCGAAAAATACGAAACTTGGCCACAATGTAAATGCCGATGAAATGAGTGCATTGTAATTTTTTTTGAATTTTTAGATGAAATATGATTTTTTATGAATTTTTAAATGCAAACAGAATGATTTTCAATGTTTAATTATAATAAATATTAAACCTACTTATTTTCAAGAAATAAAATTATCTAAAATCTATCACTAGGTGATGGATCCTAGAAAAATCCTAAACCATGAAAATGTGGGGTTGAATATCTATTAAAAATCAAATACTGAACTGTGCTAAATGATTTTTACAGAGCAATTTATGCATGCAAATGCAAAGATTTTTGGGCACAATGTAATCAAAGTAATCTCTACGATATTTGATTTTTGGGGAATTTTTAGAACAACGGTTAATTAACTATGAATTTCAGAGCACAGATTGGGCAAAATATTCCAATTTCCACAAAACAATTATTTATTAATTAACCATAAATCACAAAAATGTCCACAACATGTCAAAATGCAGAGAATTAAAAGATGAACAAAATGCTATTTTTAAATGAATAAAATAATGTAAACTAAAGGTCTAAAATGCACGAGGAATGCAGGGGTACAGATGCAAATAAAATAAACAAAGTATGAAAAGGAATGAACTGCGGGGGGCCTAATTGCAATTACCTATGAAACTGGGGGTCTTTATGCAAATTCACCAGATGGTCACGTGCTCTGCACGTGCCTCTGGCTGGAGGGGCTCTGGCGTAAATATGGGAACTTCGGGGGGCTGTTTGCAAGTTACCCAACGTCACGTGCAATGCACGTGACTTGGGGTAGAGTGCTGAGGAAGCTTCCCCACGCACGTGCCTCGCACGTGAGGGGGACCTCGGGCCTCGAGCCCGGCGACAGGTGGCGGAGTTCGGCCTTGGCGGGTCGGTCGAGGCGGAGCCCAGGAGGCGGAGCCCAGCCCCTCCCGGCGGAGTGGAGGCGAAGGCGGGCCGGCGGTGGCTCTGGAGCGCTGGCGGAGGGGCGGCTGTCGATGACGGAGGTCGGAGAACCGGTGGTCGGTGACGTAGCCTTGCACGACCGACACACGGCCGTGGGCCGTCGATGGCGCTGGTGGCGTTGGCGACGAAGGCGGGGCGGCGCGGGGATAACGGAGGGCTGGTGCAGAGAAGGCGGTGGTGGTTGGCGAGATCCGCGGAGGACAACGGAGGAGCGGAGGGCGCGAAGTTGGGGGAGAAAAGCAGTGGCCGTTCGATCAAGCGAGATCGAACGGCCGAAAGCGTGACACGTGGCGCGGTTGAGAGAGAGGGGCGCAGCACGTGCGGAGCACGTGCCTGGGGACACGTGCGTCGCACGTGCAGGTGCTTTTTATTTTTTATTTTTTTTAAACGATATAATAAAAACCCCAAAAAACGCTGACACGTGGCGGCCTCTGGGGCTGCCACGTGTCAGCACCAGAAAATTCGAAGGAAAAACATTTTGTATAATCGAAAAGAAATAGCAAATGACCTCGGATCGAAAAAGTTTCTTCACGAAAAATGCTCGTCTCGACGAGACCTACAACTTTCTGAAGACATCAAAGCCAAAATCGGTCAAATGTAAAAAGTGAGTTTTTGGGGTATCCCATGTACATAGAATACCTTGGTTTTTTGGGTTCTCTAATTTTTTTGTCATTTTTAAAACAAGATAAAAATCCGGAAAAATATGGAAAAATCAAAGATAAATAAAAGATACCTTATTCTAATTTTTTTGGATTTTTATTTATAAAAAAAATATATACATAAAATACAAGGTCAAAAGCCGCGAAAATATACAATGTACAAAAGAGGCCCAAAACCCAACTTTCTCATACGAGCTCCGATTCACTTGAACTTGGTCTTGTTTTGAAGGTATTTGAATGTGCATTAGTTCAAAAGTGAGTAGGATCAAATCGGACACTGGATGGGGAAGATGTGTGGCTTTTAGTCCGAAAATACTGGAACTAGGGTTTGGGTTTTTGGTCCACTTATCAGGGTTAGTAATTTTTTTTTGTATTTTTCATTTATTCTTGTTAGTGTTGTGTACACAGTGGAGGTGGTTTTGTGGCATGCGGTGTTAGCATGGAGGAGTTAAAAATAGGGGAAGTCAGGCTATTTACAGGTCAATTTGGGCTTGGATTTTTGGCTTCTTAAAATATGCAGAAATTAACGCTAAAATGCAATTCTTATGGAATCATGCCTGAATGCTAATTATGCGAAATAAATGCAGAAATGCAGTTGATTTTTAGGGACTTAAGCTTAATAAATGAGATTTAGAGTGATGAATCCGAGATTCATCATAGACCGGAAGGGGGTTTCTTCCAGCTGTAGAGGGAGATCAGGCAGGGCTATTTGTTGGCTCCTTTATTGTTCATCATTGTGGCGAATGCCTTGGCGGTCATGCTTAGATTGACGACGAACTTAGGGTGGGTTGGTGGATATTTGAAGGAGGATATGTCCATCCCCCTTTCGCAGTATGCAGATGACACAATTATCTTCTTGAATGCTGATGTGTGCAGGATGCGGTGGGTATCCTGCATCTTGGATATTTTTTGTGATCTATCAAGGCTCCAGATTTACATGTATGATAGGGCTTTGTCTTGTGTAAGGACCCCGTCTGGGAAGACTGGATATTTTGACATCAACATTGGTTTACATCAAGGTTCTGCTTTGAGTCCATTTCTTTTTTACTTTGATTATGGACGAGTTGACCAGTCACATTCAGGATATGTTACCTTGGTGTATGTTATTTGCTGATGATATTGTGTTAATTGACGAGACTAGAGATGGAGTATGAGAAGCTTGAGATCTGGAGACATGAGTTGGAGACTAAAGGATTTCGTATAAGTAGGGCTAAGACGGAATATATAGAGTGCACCTTTGATGGAAGCAATGGTGAAGTAATCAAGGTTAAGATTGGTGATGATAACATTCAGAAGAGACTCCTTTAGATATCTGGGATCTATTCTGCAACATGATGGGGAAATTGATGGAGTTGTTACTAATAGAATAAATGCAGGCTGGCTAAAGTGGAGAGGAGCCTCTGCTGTTCTCTATGATAAGAAAATTCTTTTAAAGATTAAAGGATAGTTTTACAAAGCAGCCGTGAAAACTGCTATGCTTTATGGATCTGAATGTTGGCCTGTGAATTATAGACATGTGCAGGGAATGAATATAGCAGAAATGAAAATGCTAAGGTGGATGTGTGGACACACACGTAAAGATCGGATTCGGAATGATACAATCAGAAAGAAAGTTGGTGTAGCTCCGACCGAGGATAAGATGAGAGAAAACCGCTTAAGATGGTTTGGACATTTGCAAAGAAGATTAGATGATGCACCAGTTAGGAGATGCGAGTGTTGGGATGTTGAGCCGGCTAAGTGAGGGCGAGGACGACCCAAGAAGTGTTGGAAAGAGACCATACGAAGGGATCTTAGTTTTGTGGATATAAACCCGTGATTGGCCCAAGATAGATCTGAATGGAGGCGTAGAATCCATGTAGTCGACCCTACTTAATTGTGGGAAAAGGCTTTATTGTTGTTGTATCAAGGCTCCAGATTAACCGTGACAAATCTGCGGTGGTTCCTTTTGGATTCTTTGACGAGGACACACAAGAGGCAAGAATGATTCTGGGTTGCCCAATTGCTGTGTTGCCAATCACTTATTTGGATCTCCCTTGTGGCGGGGAAGCCTAAGTCTCGTGATTGGAGAGGGATGATTGGCAGACTTGAGAGCAAGATGGCAGGACGGAAAGCTTCGACATTATCCAAAGGAGGGAAGATGGTGCTTCTGAAGCATGTGTTGTCAGCTATGCCTATTTTCTTTTGCTCCACGCGGCGACTTCAGTTGTGTTCGCTCTCGCATTGTAGGTTCGATGAAGAGGTTTTTCTGGTCAAATGGGATGCATATGAGGAGGGGCTTTCACTTGGTTGGTTGGGAGAAGATGACCCAATCGAAGAAGCGTGGAGGACTTGGGATTTTGTGGTTAGTAAAAATGAACAAGGCTTTCATGGCAAAATGGGTGGTGCATTTATTGGGGCAGTCGGAGGATCTGGTATGCAGACTGCTGCATAGATTATTTGGGGTGTCGAGCTCTTTGACGTCCGTTCCGTGTCATATGCCTTCCTCGTTGTAGGGGGCATTTATGAGGTTGTGTCTGAATTGGCATTGAAGTTGGAGCCGATTCTTGGTGATGGGTCATGCTTTCGCTTCTGGACGAATGATTGGACTAGACACGGTGTTCTTGGTGAGATGTTCCTGCGGTTATTCCAACTTGCTATTAATAGGATGGCGATGATGCAACAGACTTGGTCACATGGGGCGTGGGAACCATTATTTATCTTTGGTTTGTCGGACCAACATGTGGAGGAGTTCATTGAATTGTAGTCTTTCTTGATGGAGATCGAGGGCCCTGGTGAATGTAAGGATCATTTCAGATGGATGGATGGAAGGTTCTCTGTCAAAAAGGATTATAGATTTTTGTTAGGGAGGGTTTGGAGGTGGAGTGTGTTGCAAAGGATGCGCAAATGATTTGGAGATGCAAGGTGCCGAATCGTATCAAGATTTTCCTGTGGTTGTTGCATCAACATCGGCTCCTCACGTGGGTTCGTCATGGTCATTTGCTGGGGATTGATATCGAGGAGTGCCTTAGATGCGGCGAGGAATGGGAGAACGCGGATCACCTTTTCTTCTCGTGCCCATCGTCTGTTCAAGTTTGGATAACGGTCGCCATTTCTTGGCTTCAGGGGCGGGATGGTGCGGATTTTTGGAGGAGATTTGGGTTGGTGTGTGGGTATGGGCACGAAGATAATGCGTTAGTATTTGCAATTCTGTGGGCAATCTGGTGTGCATGGAATGATGCCATTTTTGGGGGGTAGGAATGTAATGCAGGTGGTATATTGGAGCATAACAAGGCGTTGTTTACACTTTGGTCGAAGTAACTGTAATCATATATATATATATATATATATATATATATATATATACTTTTTGAGGTGGGTCACAATTTCTGGGACTGCACTCGTTTTCCCTTAAAAAAGAAGGATCCATACAAATAGTTTAACAATTTAACAACTAATAAAATTCAATGTAGGTGCACATAACAATGGTTTGTGACATAAGTTAATATATATACATTGATAAGAAACCGATATAAAATGATCCGTACAACTTTCCGTCCACAAAAATCAAATGTCACCTAAATCAAAAGGAATGTATCTCGATACAACACTCCATCCACAATACATATTCTTACTACCTGATCCCAAATCCTTGAAATTTTTTTACGACCAAGATATATTGATCATTTGAATTTTATCAAGATATTATTAATGCTTGTACATTAGAATCTAATCAATGGCAAATATTAGATAAACCTTTGTTTCGTAATCTTACAGTACTAAGATCAAGACCTGTAACTATTATTATTATTTTAATTATTTTTTTCTTTTACATTTGTGTCAGTATTAAAGCACAATATAAAATTGTCCCTCTTTTTCTTTTCTTGTACATTGGAGGTGGATTGTGTATATGAGATCACATGAACTTATATATAGATATATTATGCCTACTAAAGAAAATAACAATGTTTTGCAATGAAATCATGAAAGGAATAATTCTGCAATGTACATTATGTATTTCTATCTGTTCTTAGAAGCTAAAAAAAGTGTAAGTGTTCTTGTCAGTTGTATCCCTTTGAGATATTGCAATATCAGTTATACCTCCCTTTTTTTGGAATATCAATTGTGCCCGTAACTTCTTTCTTCATTATTACTTGTGCCCTTCCGTTAGATTGAACGTTAAAAAATTAAAATAACCTTGGTTTATTCAAACCATGGTGTGGTTAAAAGGGGCGTTATGGTCAAAATAAAATCTCCCCTCCTTTCTCCCTAGATGCTCGATCTCCTCTCCTCCCGCTGTCGCGTACAACCATCTCCTCCCCGAGGGCCTTGCCGATCTCCTTTCCTCTTCGGTTTCAACACAAGACAAGACGACTCTTGTTCCTGTTTGTCTTTGTCTCAACAACCGACATAGCAGTGGCGTTCCATATAACACGTAGCAAATTCTCTACCTCAAGAACCATTGTCCTCATAATGCTCGTCAAGGCTCCGGCTCTCTACACCGTCTTCCTCATCAATCCCAGTCACACCTCCATTCGCGGGCTCTTCGTCACCACTTGCATCGATTCTTCGGTACCGAGAAATGTGACCCACATTCCTTTTGCCATATTGGGCTCCCGCAAGTCACGCTCGTGATGACCCTTCATCAAGATGTGTAGCAACCCAACAATACCTGCAGCCTCATATGGCTGGAATCGTCGTAGGAGGAGGATCAATGGCCAGCTACTTCCCCTCCTTATTGTGTCTTCGACGAAGGGGTGCTTGTACCACTTTAGATGAAGAAGGTGATGGAGGAGACCTTAGCCGTCGTCCATGGATCCTCATTGAGATGGCTGGCTATCGACGACGACGACACCGTCTTCTTCGTCGAGAATCTTATCGAAGTCTTGTAGAGGTATGACCACAATGAGTTCTGCTACATATGTGGAGAATCGGAGATCACAATAATAAACTCACAGTACCACTACTTGACCTTCAGAGGGGGAGGATGAGGTGCAGGGCATACTGGGGAGGAGCGTGGGCAGAGAGGGATGAAGGATATGGGAGATTCTCAAGCGCATCATGGAAGCGTGATGATTACGTCGAATGCGATCGGGAGCGACTGGTCGCACTAGTTGCTCGAGGCAGCAGGAATTAATTTTTTTTATGTGATGAAACCATATGATCCAAGAACACTTCTCGGATCGTTTCATCTAAAACACAAACAAGTAATAGGATTACCTCTTGAAGCGTGGTTGCGATCGAGTCTTTAAACGAAGAGATCTCCTGTCTCAAGTCCGATCCGTCGGAGGAGACACTTGCGAGCGTGTTGATGAAACACGTGCTTCTCGCAATTCATGTTTAAAATCCAAGACACGGATCTCCTGATCTCGACAAACGAGTTACGACGTCTTCTTCACGAGCAAGGAACGCCGAAGTAGACGGAGATCCACGAGCAAACGATCGGGCAACATAACGACGACGCTGCGACGATGGAGAATCTCTCTAGGGCATCCATGATGGACGACCCCATGAGAGAGGTAGAGAGAGTGGGCGTGTATATAGAAAGACAGAGAGAGAGAGGGCATTTATTAATCATATCATATGAAGAGCAATGGGTGCCTCCATGGGCAATACACAATCAATGGATGGGATTGATTTGTGTTTCTTTCAATGGCTAAGTGTTGTTGTAAAAACACAACAAAAAGTGATTTAATTTAAATTAATTAATATTGATAAATCAATATAATTAATCTTTAATTAAATCACATTTGACTAGAGATAGGATAATGAAAAGACCAACTCCTATCCCTAAAAGAGAGGGGACGGCTACTCCTCTCCAAATGGAGAGTTGTAGCCGTCCACTCCTCTTGAGAGGAATAGGTCAATCTCCCCAAAATATCTTGAGATCTCATTATCTCATATCTCTTATAACTCTTGTCGACAATATTTTCACCAAAAAATAATTCCAAATTATCCTATGGAAAATATCAATCATGCCATTGAAATTATGTAAATCTTATTCACAACCCAAAACAAAATGTAAATTATATTTTAATTAATCATCCAATGTGAATCCAATTCACATCAATAATTAATCAACAAATATAAATTACAAATTGCTCTCTCTAATATATTATAAATCACATTTATAATATATATGAATAATATGGATAGTGCTATCGACATTTTTAATATCTATGATAATTAAATCACATTTAATCATCTTGGATCTCTTTTCTCATGTGCCCAAGTAATATGAATCACATTCATATTATTCACATCTTTGATAATTAAATCACATTTAATTATCTTAGATATCTCTGCTTATAATATGAATCAAATTCATATTATTCATGATAATTAAATCACATTTAATTACCAATTTTCTCAATGCTTGTATACACATATCAACAATGAAATTATCCGTGAAATCTTTCAATGATAATGCGATTTCTCCGCGGATACTTGGAGATAAGGACAGGGCGATTGTATTGTTCCACGTATAGTGACTTGGATATTGAGATCACATCTCAAATCCAGATCTCGGGCCTCCCATATATGCTTGAATAAATCAAGACCGCAAATCTTATCTTCTCATTGCATCTGAATCAAATTCAGATCAATGTCTAACATTTGGACCAAGATCATATTACTTCTCTACTGAGAGGAGTCACTAAAATCCAGACCCGTTTCATCACTCCCTAGGAATGGAAGCTTCATGGTTATACAGTTGTTTATGATGACACCACCCTCATGTATTCCCAACACCTATACATCCTGCATACTGGAAGACTCAGAATAAACCCAAAGTATAAGATCTATTTTACACTGTCTACTTCATGGTTTCATCAGTAAGTTTTCTCATTCGATTATTGGGAGTCGGTATCGATCATATACTTTCCAAAAGCATATATCATACCCAGGTGTTGATTATATACTTTCCAAAAGTATATATCAAACCTACAAATTCAGTCAAGCTTCCAAAGCGAGACGACCGTGCATGGAATTCGATTCTTCCCAATATCTTATGAGTGAGCTCATGTCTTCCGATTCAGTAAATGAACCTGTATAATGATATAATCCCTTTGAGAGATCGTATTACTCATATGCCCTTATATGCACACAGCACGCCGGTGTATAGACCTTGGTTAGGTCATCAACCTATTGGTCTGCCAAATGTACATACTCAGACATATAGTAATACATCTGTCTCCGGTCAGAGGATGCGTGCTTATATCGTGACAACATACGACATAGGACTTTGGTTGTCTCGATCTCGTTAAGTCAACTCTTTGACCTAACTAATCTAACACCTCCGAATCTCTATTCCTATGTAGAGGACCTGCATCAAGAGGTTGGTCAGATATCAACCTATGTGAGAAATGATTGCCGTCTCCTACTCAGGATCTAGATCACATCTTAATAATCATTTGACGATGCTTGATGATTCCTCAATCTAACTCTTTAGACATTCATCCAAGCACCAACCTCTATGATTTATAATTGAATCAATGGCTGTATGATCATTAAGATGGTCATGGTACATAACCCTAATTGTACTAAGGGGTATATTATGCAAATTAGTTATTCTTCATTTCAGATCAGGGAATGATATTCGCAATAACATTTATTGCATAATGGCTCGCCGTGAGATTGCATGTCCAATAGGGGAGGCACGTGGTGAAGGGAGGAACAAGGGGTGAGGGGAGGAGCTGGGGGAGGAGTGAGGGTAGAGGGGGAAGCACGTGGGTGGTAGGAAGAGGAGGGGGTGGGGGGACCTCCCCCTCCGCCCTCGCTCCTCCCCCTCCCCCTAGCTCCCCCCCTCTACCCCTTGTTCCTCCCTCCTTCCCTCGCACCTCCCCCTCTACCCCTGCTCTTCCTCTGCCGCCTCCTCCGCCTTGAGCTCCTCCCCCTCACCCCCTCCCTACTGCTCCTCCCTCCGCCGCCGCACCTCCCCCTTCACCCCCGCGCCTCCCTCTCTTCCCTCACATATAATTGATTCTATCTCATTCTTTTATTTAACATTATAAATTTTGCAAAGCACCCCTTAATAGAACATATGTTACAACTCTACCCTCTTAAAAGAAATTTCATCCTTGAAATTCTAAAGACATACCTAGGAGTTCATGACATTTCTCTCGTACTTCGTCTTCAAGTTCCCAGTTGACTTCTCTATCTAAGCGATTATGTCCTTCCTTCTTAGTTGATGTTGTTGACGATCCAGGAGGACAATGCACCACCAATGGGTCGAAGTTAGGACAAGAAACGTCTGGCGGCAGGCGGGTGGGCGCGGTAGGGCGCTCGTAGCGTCGGAGCACAGGGGAGGCTCGTGGGATGGTGTGGCGACGGGTAGAACTTCGCGACCCAACCCCTTCGGGGTAGGGTGTTTCCGATGCGGAGGGTTGGATCACTGGGCCCAGAGTTGTTAGGAGCCGATGAGGTGTTTTCGCTGTCGTCGGTTTGCTCACACGAGTAGATTCTGCCCTTCCAAAGATGGGGAGGGAACGATGCTGATCGGGGAAGGCGGAGGCGCTCATGCTCTTTCCCTTGGCTCCTCCGATGTGGGGTGGGTCTCTGGGATGCCTTCAAGGGAGATCTCACACTTGTTACGCCTTGGAAGGTTCTGGCCAGGGGCCTATCGCCTGCCGAGGCTGCGGGGTTGCTGCGGGCCTCAAAGGCGGGTTCAACTTGGTTGCAGTGGCACAGAGCCAAGGCTCAGGATGGTTGCCTGCGGCCCGAGTCGGTGTCGCGGGTGCGGGAACGTGGCATTCCCTTCATCGATAGATCTTTGTCGGCGTGCAAGAAGCTGCTGCAAGGAATTCCTGTGGTCTTACGGGTGGAGAACGGCGGAACGGAACCGGGTGAGAACCTGGATGTCATCCTTTAGGTCGGTGCTATGGCCCCAGGGGCTTTGGGGTGGTGGGAGGTGCCGGCGGCGGGGCCACGGTCTTCCTGGAGATCGTTGATGCGGGGCCGGTGGGCGGCGGGGGTGGGGAGGGGCTAGTCATCGGTGACCAACCGATAAGGCTGCGGGGGGAGCTGGAGCTGGTAAAGCTCGATGGAGGGGCGACTTTTGTGGCGCCCGACGGTGCGCATTGTTCGATGACAGCTCCTCGTATCTTGCTGAAGATCACCTTCGGCACTGTGCCTGCGGACCTGGTCCCTAGGCTGTTGGGTGCTCTTCCATGTAACGACATTGTGGATTATGGTGCCCCGACCCGTTTAGTTCTGTCCGCGCCTTCTCCGAATTCGGATGTTTCGCCCCCGATTGGGCAGGAGGGCCCAAACCCGAATAAGCCGGACCCGAATAGAGAGTCGTGCGACGCTCTCCTCGATCCGGATCCGCGGCCTGCAACTTGCTTTTTGGATCTGATGGAGATCCTCATGGGTTCGGTGGGGAACGCGATCCCGATCGTGGAGATGCAGGTTGGGGACGCTTTGGGGAGCGCTTTAGAGACGCGACACGAGGTCAGAAGCCGCCAGGTGGTGGAGCTTGCAGCGTTTGGACGATCGTCCGGTCGTGCGACTTCTGACTTCGTCAGGGTTGTGGCACACGACGGTGCCACGGGGGCTCCGAATCTAGTGGAAGCGGATACGAAGGTTGTTGCAAGTGATTTGGCTCGATGACGATGGCATCACCTCAGCGTGGGAAGGAGGAAGGTGGATCGCACGGAGGGGGTGCGGTATCACTTTCTGTTGGGTCGCCTGAGACACTGGTCCTGGGGGTCAGGGTGGAGCGGCGAGGAGAGGCCCACAGATTCGAGAGATCGTATCAGCGGAGACGACTGGGGAATGCGGAGAGAAGAAACCGAAGAGCTGTCCTCATGGGATCTCCTCAGAACTCGCCAAGAAGGTTACTGTCAACTTCCCAGGAGGTCCCATATTTGCACAACCGGTTTGGACCTCTCGACAGAAGCGTTGCAGAAAGGCTTGGTGTAATTCTCCATAGGTGGTCTATGCTGGGTTCCCATCAATGAAGATCATGTCTTGCAACGTCAGGGGGTTAGGTCGCCCCGAGAAACGACTGGCGATCAAGAATTTGTTGATGGAGGCAGGAGTTGATATCTTTATGCTGCAAGAGACGAAGATGTTGGGATGTGCGGACAGAATCAGCAGAGAGCTCGGCGGTGGGGATCGGTTTGCGGTGGCGGAAATAGAAGCTCAGGGGGCTGCGGGCGGGGTCCTCATGGGCTGGCTGAAGGAGGATTTCGACCTGGTACGTGTATCCAAGACGATTTTTGCCTCTCCTTGTCCCTGATGAGAAAGGCGGATGGTT
Organism: Ottelia alismoides; assembly: GCA_037367405.1. NCBI lineage: Eukaryota > Viridiplantae > Streptophyta > Magnoliopsida > Alismatales > Hydrocharitaceae > Ottelia > Ottelia alismoides. Next base: position 966,440 of record JAZKJV010011012.1, read on the forward strand.
TGAATGTGGTGGTTTAAAACATTTATGGTCCAACTGGAGCGGATGGGAGGTCCTTGGTGGTGATCTCAACGTAGAGGCATAGGCAGACGTAAAACATTTATGGACCAACTGGACCAATGGCAGTGGACGTAGAGGGGGTGGGTGAGGTTTTTTCTGCAGGGGTCTGCCTCCTTGGTTGTGATCTCAACGTCACCTTGCGACCCGATGATAGGACGAACTCGAGTGGGGGGGAGGGACCTGGGTTCGAAAGAATTGAGAGGAGTGGTTCATTCTTTGGGACTTTCCATTTTCGACACGGCTGGCTGCAGCTATACGTGGAGGAATGCGAGAGCGAGGTCCAGTATTGACCGCTTCCTGTTGTCTGCCGAGGCTGTGGATGGGTTTCCCTTGACGCAGCCTTGGGCATTGCCGAGGGCGTACTCGGATCACACTCCAATCCTTGGCTAATATACTTTATTAACATATTACTTATATTATTTAAAGTTTTTTTATGAAATTCTTAGACTTGTAGTACAAAACTTTGATAATTACATTAATCATTGGTGTACATTAAATTAATAATATATTAGATATTATGATATTATAGTACGTAATATTATATAGATTAGATATTATGATATTGCACTAAAGTATAGTATCATAATATATAATCGTCACTATTATATGTGGTAAATATGTGGTGAATACATGTAATTATGGTGTATTATATAAAAATTTTATATAATAAACATATAACACGATATCGTCTTGAAAAACATATAACATGATAAACATTATTGGTGACGATTATACTATTAGAAGATATAATATGATAAAAATTATGTGGGATAGTGTTTACTTATTATATGTTTTATATAGAATTACGTGTATATTACTATTCCCTAGTAACATTGTTAATGTAAAATAATATAAGTAATACGCAACATTTATCTTATTTTAAATTATATATACTTTAATTATTAATAATTATATATTAACATGCTTAATAAATATATCATTAACGTGATAATGTGAATATATATATATATATATATATAATGGGATCTTGCGATCTTTGAGAATATCGAAATTTACCTTGTAGAGATAGTGGCACCAGATCTTCAAAGTGATGATAACTACAACCAATGTCATGGATGGAGTAACCAAACCCAATTATATTATGAGATGGGTAAATCAATCATTTGTCCTTGTAAGTCCGACAATAATCCTCTCATTCGTACTAATTGGTGTACCTGAGATCCATTTCATCTAGCGCCTGAAAATGATATTAAATAGACTGGATTAGAGGGATTGATCATTCGAAAATTAGGATTCATTTCTTGTCTCAAATATTCGCTCATAGCATACCATATCTCAATGGATTGATGTAATTTTTTTACTGCGTGTGCATTCCCATAATGATGATGCTTTCCCAAAATCAAACTTTGTTATTCAGCATCTTGGACTAACCATCCCTTAGAAGGTACTGTTAAAAGATAATCAATTCCTAAGGAAATAGATGTAGCAGCGGCTTGTTGGAAACTTAGAGTTTTCACTTGATTGAGGATGTGTGATGTATATGCCATCATATACACACACATATCCATTTGCAACCAATCCTATTTGTGTATAAGGTATTAAGCCAACAATTCATCTTTCTTTTACATGTCATCGGTGGATATACCACCTCTTAGCTACACCCTCTCCCTCTCATGTCATTCCGAAGCATCTGTCCTCCCAATTCCCCAATGCTTCAATCGACCCTCCCTTGCAACATTTCTGCACCTGCCTCGTGATTCGAAACACCACAACCCCTTCTTTGCAAGTCTCAATGCTGTACCCCCTTCTTCGCGCAAGTGGCACCATCTAAGTAGTATTATTAAAATATAATATTTTATAAATGTAATATTATAAAATATGATGGTGCATGGATTATTATAATATAATAATTATATTATATTATACACCATAATTATACATTAATATAATATTGGATATTATCTTACTATTATTCAAAAAAGAAATAATATTATGATAATATCTAATATTATATTAATGGTATATACTATTAATTTATAATATCTATTAATGTGTATTAATATGTCTATTAATATACATTATTATACTATCTTAATAATATAATATTATATATGATTATTCTGATATGGGCACCAATAAGTTAATATTATTAATAAAATTATATGTATATTTAGATCATAATAGCATTATTATGCATATAACTTATTATCTTATAAAATACATGGATATTTATACCTAAGTTAACAATTAGGGTGACAACCATCACACCCATTAATATAAATCTACTCAAATATATTGCTCATTGATATTCGTAGTAGGATTAATGCGACCGCTATGTATTTAGTTGATTAATAGCTGCCTTTCATCAAGAAAAAGTGTTGATATTTCTATTTCTTTGTCTATCATATAAATTTAATATAACATTTCATTTAACAATAAATAGATAAGGTTCCCTACTCCACACCAAATATGATTAGTATCTTATTAATATTATAATATCATATCACTATAATCAAGTTTTGGAGTTTGTATTAATTTTTACACAATAACCAGTACAAACTATCTATATAACATAATAAACTGACTTATAATATTCCTATGATTTTGTAATAATATACATAATAATATGTGATAATATATTATTATATCATCGTATTAATTACCAATGTTAATATATAAAATAAATCGTAGATATTACTATTATATGATAAACGTTTTATATCTAATTATATGGGGTAATATTATAAAAAATATATTAACTAACTGTTTATTAAATACATGTGTATATAATTATACATAATCATAATTATATAACAGATTTAGTGTATTCTTATTACTATTGATAATAATTAGTACAATATAGTGGGATATGTAAATTGGCCAGATTTTTTAGTCGTACTGATAATGTGAGATAATATATAATATATAATAATATTGTATATTATGTCAAGTTTATCCAGAGATATTAACCAGGAATACAATTTGGACAGATCTAATGTCCATTTCCAAACTCCATTTGGACAGATCTAATGTCCATTTCCAAACGCCATTAGCGACCACCACCCTGTCAGACTACATGATGATGGCCTTCTCCTTCTTGAGGAGAAGGGAGTAAACCAATGGAGATGTAGTCTTTGAAGATAGGTCCAGCGAAGATGTAGGAATTTGTGAACTCGATGATCTTAGAAGGCTGTGCTGACGACACCTCAGTAGGTGCCAATGAACCATGCGAGGTGCTCGGGCACGAAGACCTTCACAGAGGGCTTGACCGCCATGGCGTACCTACAGTTATCAGCAAGATCCACTTGCCTCGTGGAGTTTGGTCCCTCCAATAACGATCTCCTTCAGGAACTCTACAATGGCCTGCACCGCTACCTCTCGAAGCTCAGCATCGCCACTCAGATCTGGTCGTTGTACAGATCGTTCCCGGACTCCATGCTCGACGTAGTGATCGCCATCGCCACTTGCAATCGGAACTCTCTGTCAAGAAGAAGTTCTCTGCATCGCTTCTCCCCCTCCTGCTGTCGCTACAGGCAAAGATGTTGGTGTCAAGAATATCGTCTAGCAGTAATCGTGCCCAGTCAATTTGGAACTCCAAGAGGCGCATGGCGCAGGTTGCGTGAGGGCTTCATGGAGAAGGAGAAGAGACGTTAGGCGGAATGGGAGATGGGTCCTGATATATTCAAGGGTAGTAGATGAGACATGTCTCAATTCTCATAAAACTTAGAAGAAAAAACCGAACAACAGATAAGGATGGAGAATACAAAACACACAGCCACCCACGTGGCAAAAGTTGGGTAGAAAACCCAGCTTTAACATATGTATATAGATCGGTGTTTTTAAAATCGGACCGGCCGGTTCAATCAGTCCGACCGATGAACCGAGCCTGGACCGGTCCGGTTAACCGGTTTATGCCGGTTCGGTTCGACTATTTAAATTTTAATTAACCCATCTGGTTCAACCTATTTTTTTTCCGGGTTTAACCAGGTTCAATCGAAGTTGAACCACATTTAATTTTTAAATTATTTAAAAATTTTGTTGATAGTGGGAGCTGAACCCATGTCCTTTGGTTACTTATTTCGCACTTCTAACCAACTACACTAACACAACTTTTTGTATGTATTGAGTTTTAAATATAATTAAACTATTATCATGTTATAGAGCATCTAATCCAAATAATATGTATAATATATATGATATGTATGATATTTGATGGTGTATAAGAAAAATACATTATGTATAGTGTGAAATATATACATTATCTATGTGTTATATATATATTTCAAGTATACTAAGTGTATATTATATATATATATAATTTTATTTCGGTTTGATTAGCAGGTTCAACCACTTTTTTTTCACCGGTCCGGTGTAATCCGGTTTTAAATAATGATGATGTCATCATCCAGTTGAACCGGTTTGATTACATGGTTCGACCCGATCCGACCATTTCAACAAGGTTTCCGGTTCGGTGTCCGGTTCAGTTTCGAAAACCTTGATATAAATACTTCAAATGTATTCACATAATTTACAATTGTTTAAATCAGCAAATTAGTATTAATTTAACTATTGCAAATTGATAATCTGCACAGAACGCAATAACTTTGGCTATCCTAAAATCATGTAAATATGGCAACAAATCTTTATAAGTTTTCATATATATATATATATATCACAGCTTCTTTAAATGTTTCATCAGCTTTGTGTTTTCTCCATCCTGACATGAAATTGAAATGTCCTCATATAAGAGTGTTACAGACCAAAAGTATCATGTAAGGAGAAATGTTGAAGAGTGCATGGAATTAATTGTGAAAATATGTACATACGGGGAATTAATCTCTAGCCAAAAATTCAAATTTTTAGAAATTAATTTCCTGACATACATTCCCAGGTTCCCAGAAAAGGGGATCAATTATGAAAACCCATGTATGCAACAAAAAGAGGGGGAATTGTACCTTTGATCTCTTTAAATTTGAAGAGAATCTTGCATGCAAGGCTGGAATTGGAGCAAGGAATCAGCAGCTTCAGGCTGCACATGAAGCAGCAAAGCTTTTACCTGTTTAAGACAACATCCTGTAGCAGTTGCTGCAGCCTAAGTTGAAGAGAGAAGATGGGTTTTGTTGGAGAGAAGAAGAGTAAGGAAAGAAGAAGAGAGGAGGGTCTTTCGTTGGGTTTGAAAAAGAAGAATAGAAAATATAGAGAGAGAAAGGGAAAGGGAAGGAAGCTTCCCTTATAAGCCTTATGTCACTTGCATGACATCAGCTAGCTGATGTCAGCGGCTGATGTCATGGTTTTTGTTATTATTTTTGAAATCCAGACTTGCTTCTATTAGCAGAAAATTTAATAATTTTTAAAAAAACTAGACTTGCTACAAAAAATTAAAATTATATCTTTTTACTTTTATATATTTATATATTTTCATTTATTTATGGTGTTAAAATTGACCGTATATACGTCTTGGGCCTCAGATTTTGACGCGCAATATCTCGTTTTGATCGTCTCTAAACAACAATCAAAATGAGTATAACATTCATATATGTTTGATTGGGTTTAAATTCCAAAAATTTTCGAGATACGATTTTTGATTTGCGGTCAAATTTTGTGATTTAAAAATATCAAATGATCTTCGGTTGCCTAATATTCAATTCCATTGGTATTATTTTGTCGAATCGGATTTTGTGATGGTCTCGGTTTGTTTTGCGTTTTCATTTTCACGTCGCGGCTTTTTTTTTGAAGCCAGGCAAGGGGGAAACACGCAGTGGTGTCCGCCCCAGATCTATATTAAAAAGTAAGAAACAAGTACAGATTTAAACACTACAGAAGCCACGCCTCCTACAAACCCGTCACCTGGATACAAACATTCTCCATATAGAACCTTTACCCCGAGAACAACATAGCATTCCTGGCCAGCCAGATAGCCCACACAATGGCCAAAGGGCATAGCAGATCCCTTCTCGGACAATGTCTGGTTGCCACCAAGGACTCGCAAAAAGAGGCAAGGCTTCACGTACAGACCCAGTCCAGACCAGACCCATCCCAGATAGGCATCGAATTCTGACAGATAAAGAAAAGGTGCTCCACTGATTCAATTCCAGTCCCACAAAGAAGGCATTTGTCAGAAACCGTTCCAAGGAATCTAGCACATCGATCTCTCGTCTTGAATCTCTTTCTCTTGAAAAGCCACTGAAAAAAACGATCCTCTCAGGGAGGCCAAGCCCTCAGAAAAAGTTGTAATCCCTAATCATTTCTTCCGATTGCGAGAGTGGCGGTCTGCAAATCGCCGCATAGGACTTCTTTACTTAGAAAGAGCTCCCTCGCCACACTTAATGGTCCCGCTCCCTGAAAGGGCGTCCAAAACTCTCAGCGAGTCTAGCAGAAGAAGAAAGCTCCCCAAGCGCTGGTCCGAAAAGTTAGCATGAAACAACGACATCCAGTTACCATCACTCCAGTAACAAGCAACACACACATCATGGCCCACATCCAAAGCATAAAGGCGAGGAAAAGGGCTACACAACGACCCACCATTTGTCCAGAATGCAAAGGATTCTCCATTACCCAGAATCGGCCTAAAAAGCTCATGAAAACGAGGAAGGGTTGCCAGAATACCCCTTCAAAAAAGTTAAGGCATCAACCCTTGACAGTAGTTCTTCGGCGAAGTGCCGGTTACGGCGTAAATCCGACGAACTAGGGCAGTACAGAGATCGTCGCTACTCCCCTGATTTGACTCACCCACTTCGGCAACAAGGCCTCATTCAACACATCGAGCCGCCTTATCCTGAGACCACCCCCACTCTAAGGAAGAGTGATAGTCTCTCAATCAACGAGGTGCATGCCAACTGCCTCCTGACCACTTTTGCCCCACAAGAATCTCCGCATCAACCTATCACGGTGCCTGCGAATACCTGTTGACATAAGGCCCGTAGACATGAAGTAAATCGGAACCGCAGAGAGCACCGTCTTCAGCAGCACAAGGCGCCCTTTTTAGAAAGGATCGAGGACTTCCACCCCGCGAGCCTCTTCTCCAACTTCTCAACTATAGATAACCAATCTGCCAGCTTGGTCTTGCCAGAAGTCAATGGTATCCCCAAATAACAAATAGGGAGGGAACCACATTCCGTACCCAGCTCATGACTGCATAAGCGCGCCTCATCATCAGATAGAGCAAATGGAACCACCATAGACTTGCTAGAATTCTGCTCCAGCCCCGATATCTCTCCAAATCGTCGCCATGCCACTGACCTCGTCTTTGCACCCCTCAGTGAAGAAAATGGTGTCATCAACGTACTGAAGAAGATGGATAATCAGTCCATCCCTCGAGTAGCCACACATGATCCCACAGTCTTGTACCCGGACAACCAAGCATGCTAGAACATCAGATGGGATGATGAAAAGCAAAGGAGTCAGAGGTCAACCTTGTCTGACACCCCTCTGCGGCTGAAAGAAATCGTCCTCCGGACGACCATCCACGAGAACCACCAAAGACATGGTTGTAACACATCCCTTCATCCAGGAAATCCAAATCTCCGGGAAACCCCTCCTATGTAATGCAACCCAGAGAAACTGTCAGTCTAATGTGTCGCAAGCCTTTACAAGTTAACCTTCCAGAGTAACGCCTTTTCCCTATGCCTCTTCCAATCAGCAATAATCTCAGACGCCATAACCAAGCAGTCCACAATATGTCTCCCATGAACGAATGCCGACTGGAAGGGGGAGATAACGTGTTCTAGTACCCTGCTCAATCTTATGGCAAAGACCTTAGCCTCAATCAAATACAAAGCATTGGACAACGCGATCAGCCTAAAATCTTCAATCCTTTCAACTGCCTCACACTTAGGAAGGAGAAAAATGAGAGCCTTATTGAGCCTATCAATCCCTGCATTGCAGCGACAACATTCCACCAAGACCTCCAACATCTCAACGCCCACAAGATCCTAGAAGTCCTTATAAAAGGAGACCGGGAACCCATCAAGGCCAGGTGCACCATCCCTGTTCAGGCACCACAACTGTCTTCAGCTCCTCCAAGGTGACCACCTTAACCATGCTAGAAGCGTGAGCGATCGATAGCTGCCAGGCGCCTAACCCCGTCCACCTCCAATGCCTGCCTAACCCCCTCATTGAGAACTTAAGAAAATGATCTGCTATCAGCCTTCCAATCTCCCTGTTACCATCCATCCTGATACCCCCCACGATCACCGACTGAATAGCATTCCCATGATGCCTCCCGCTAGCCACTTTGTGGAAGAAAGCTGTATTCGTATATCCCTCCCTGATCCAATTGTGTCTGGATCGCTGCTTCCACTCAACAACCCGTTTCCTGTCCTCGTCGACGATCTTCCACTGAGTCATAGCTCTTTGGGCTAACTCGGCCGCATTGAGAGGCCTACTGTCCTCCAGAGCATCGAGCCTAACCGAATCCTCCTCAACCGCCACTTTGACCGCACGACGAGCCTCCCTAGACTCGTTCTTGAAAGCGCACAGGCAGACACACAGGGAAGCTAACTTTTGAACGAACCTCGAGGCAACGGATCTAGAAATGGATAAAGAGGACCAGGGGGACGAGACAAGGTCCCTAAATGAGTCCTTCAATAGCCATGCCTTTTTGTATCGAAAAAAAACCCTCGGGGGCGAAAGATCACCAGAATCCCAAAGAATCGCAATGTGATCCGATCACGTTCTCGGTCTACCAACAACAAACGATAAAAGAAAGCGCTCCAACAGCTCCACAGAGTCCAGGAAGAGATCAAGATGGGAGCAAGAATCAGAGTTCCTCCATGTGTACTTCGTGCCTGCATCGTCCAAGACCTCAGGCTCCAAGAAATTCGTAATCTCCGTAAAGTCTGCAGAGCCAAGATCCTGACCACCACGCAATCTCGGTCGATCCGAAGAGAGTGGCGTAACATTAAAGTCTCCACTAATTAACCAAGCACAACCCAGAAAAACAATTCTAGAAGACCGCAAATCTGACCATAACTGATGCCGCGAAGAAGGCTAACATGGCCCATACACACAGAAGGTGAGCATGGTACTCGAGCAAAGACATTTCAGAAGTATTGTGAGGACATGGGTGCCTCTCAACTATGCCCGGAATGCAAAAGCGGAATCCTTTGATGCCACAAGCAAACCACCCGCTGAGCCCGACACATTGATCGACCTAAACTCATTTAGCGAACCTGCATCAAAAGAGCGCCAAACCATTTCCGAGAGAGAGTCCAACTTCATTTCCGAGAAACACAATTTCACAACCCCACTCTATGAATCTCGACCCCAAAATCCTCCTCTTTTCCGGGTCACCCAGACCCCTTACATTCCAGGAAAGGATCTTCATTTAGAACCAGCAGTAAAGCCCCTAATACACACCACTCCCGCCAACTCCGCTATCTGAGCTTTCCAATAGGAGATAGGCGGGGGTTCAACGAACTGTGCCCAAGCGCGCTCGCTCCTTCTGTACCTTTTTCCGAACCTATTATTGGTTACATGACCACAAGCTGCAATTTCTCCTTCATCATGAGCCACCAAGACAGAGGTCCTGACGTCCAACGAGGTGGCTGTTGGCCCCTCACCACGAGCCACAGAGGGCACCAAACTCGAGCCTACAGGCACAAGTGCCGAACCAAGACAAACAAACGGGCGTCGGGACTTCAGATCCTCCCACACCAAGGCATCAACAGAGGGCCGCACAGTCCCCAGTGCGCAGGGACCCCAAACCTGAGCAATCAGCAGCTTTTCCGCGACACATATTACGATGCGGTTGATTTTTGATCGATTTCGTCTGAACGACTTTTGATTTACGATCAATTGACCGATTTAGGTCTTTTAACGTTGATTCCTAACTTTATTGGTTTAATCGGACCCTAATTGGGTCGCGTTCGGGTTTAATTGGACTCGGATGCCGTAAATATAAAAACCTCAAAGGGGTTTTTCATCCTCGAGGTTCGAGTTAAAGTTCCTATTTATCTTGTTGGGTTTTCACTTGACTATAAAAACTCAAAGGGTTTAAACACATAAAAACCTCAAAAGAAAAACAAGCCATATACTTTTAACATCTCTATAATTACAAAGGCTTGTTTTGATGATCACTTGAGAAAAGCTGCATGTGTCGTGCCCACATGCCGGCTTTGGTTTCCCACGTCTCTTCTTCGATGCCTTGTCGGTGTCATAACACCTTATCCAAGGGAATCTTCTTGCTGCGAAGCTTTTTCACAGCATTGTTAAGTATCTGCACGAGGCTCTCCTCATATGTCAAGTCTGGCTCCACGTCAAGATTCTCATAACCGATGATGTGTCGAGGGTCATGCATTTCATAGCCCTTCACCTTGGGGTGCTCCATTTCTATTTGTGAGGACGAAGGATGGATCGATGAGATTATGCATCGACTACCGGTAGTTGAAAAAGAGAACGGTGAAGAGCCGTTATCCTTTGGCGCACATCGATGATTTGTTTGACTTGCTTCAGGGATCTTCGATGTTCTCAAAGATCGATCTTCGATCATGCTACCATCAACTGAGAATTCGAGAGTCATATATTCCGAAGACATCTTTCAGTTCAGGACTCGTTACAAACACTACGAGTTTGTGGTGATGCTATTTGGGCTCACCAATGCATCTGCAACATTAATGGATATGATGAACTGGATTTCTGTCCATACTTAGTCAGGTTTGTAGTGGTATTCATTGATGATGTCCTTATATATTCACGAAATGAATGAGATTATGCGAATGTTCTTAAGATTGTCTTAGATACATTGAGAGAGCACAAGCTGTATGCCAAATTGTGCAAGTGCAAACTACTAAATGTGTATTTGTAGCATAATTTACATGCAGGGCAACAAAAAAGGGGTAATGGGATGGTACTTTTTTTTGGGTCTCCAAATTGAAGAAAATGGGATTGCATGCATCAATTTTGGAAGCTCCAGCACTATAGAATAACAGATCTTCCAAGAAAAAGCAGTGGCTGCTCTTCAATTTGATGCATTATCTTCAACAAGGGAGGGGAAAAGAGGACTTGCAGCAATGCAGAGAGTAAAGAGGAGGGTTGGGACTCCTCTCTTGTTGGAATTTGGGGAGAATGGGATAGTTTTGGGGAAAAATGGAATTAAAGAGGGAAATGGAGGAGGAGGGGGGGACTCCCTCTATTTGTGAGTGGAGCCTTATGTCACTCACATGACTAATCAATAATGATGTCATTGATGACATCATCATCAATGACATCATTGAGCATATAAAATATTAATTCCTTTTTTTGTATTTTTGAAAACTCAAAAAATCAATCGTATTCACTGCCTCGAGCTTCAATTTCTGATGCGCAATACCTTGATTTGATCATTTCTGAATGACGATCAAAATGAGTATAATATCAGTATACTTTTCATCGGGTTTGAATGCTCGAAATGTTCGAGACATGATTTTGATTTGGGGTTAAATTTTGTGAAATTAAAATACCAAACGATCTCCGATTGACGAATGATCGATTCCATTAGTTTTATTTCATCGAATTGTATTTCATGACAGTTTCGGTTTGTTTTGCGGTTTCCGACTTCTTGATGCTGTTTTTCCATTACATGCATAATGATGCAATCGACTTTTAGTCAATGGCGACCGAACGAATTTAGATCCGCGATTAATGGATCGATTTAATACTGATCGATAACTTTATTAGGTTAAATGGACATTAATCAGGTTAGGTTCGTGTTTAATTGGATCCATATGTTGCAAATATAAAAACCTCAAAGGGGTCATGAATCGTTCAAGGCCTGATTCATGACCCCACCATGAGCTAGCATGGGACTTTCAACCTCCTGGGAGAAAGAGAGCTCCTTGTTCTTTGTCAGTGAGCCTGGTTGTAATGATCACTAAATATGGAGAAAAGAGACCTTTGTTAGGGGATCTTATAAGATAGCGGACAAACTGGAAATTCAAACACTTGAACAATTGTTTCGTGATTGCAAAATGATATGGGAGCTTAAGATACCTTCTCACATCAGCATCTTCCTAAGGTTGATGCGAAGGGGTAGCATGATGACGAGAGACCGTTGATCTAGGTTTGTGGCATGAGGATTTGATTGCTGCCTGCTTTGTGATGTTGGTGTCGAGATTATGGACCATCTTTTTTTTGGCATGCGAGATTACTAAATGCATTTGGCAAGAGTTAGCGATTGATTGGATAAATCATGGATGCAACTGGATGGTTTGGGAGTGGATTTTCAATGCTAGGCATACCCTGCCGATTGAGGTCTTTCTTCCATTGGGGGTCATTTCGGCAACCTGAATAGGTAGAAACGGAGGTATTTTTGCGGCAGATCGCCTTTTTATCTTAAATTTTTTTGTTCCAAATGCCAAAGATCTCCTCGGCTCTTGCCTCCTGTAAGGTAATTCTGTATCTCTTTTTAAATATGTGGGGGCGGACAACTTAGTGTGTTTCCCCATTTTTTGACCAAAAAAGGGAATCGATGTTCTAGAATTTTCAGTGGCACCGGCAACTTGTGTGTGTTATGTAACGAGGATATCATTCTTTTCAGGTGTAGCTAGGCGAAGTATTCATGGCTGGCTTTGGATTTGGATTGATTCTTGCAACAAACCAAACCCACTTATGGGAGTTTCTTTTCAACTCTCATTTCCCACCCAAATATTGAGATTTTTTTCCAATTGTGTTAATTGGCTGCTCTGACTCGCACGCAACACTGTTATCTTCCAGGCGGAGTGTTTCTATGTAGATAATGTTATCTTGCATGCCGAAACTCTCCACGAGTCTTGGTTGGTGTAGTTTTTTTCATTTCACTCATTTTCAAATTAAATTTTGGGACATGCACCTATGCGTTTCCCCCTTTTGTCTAAAATATGAATGTAATTCGATAATTTTGTGGAAATGAGGTCTGTCTGATTTGTAAACAATCTTATAAGGGAAATAATCCATGATCAACTATTATTTTATGTAAGAACTGAAATCCGAAAAGGTCCAAAAATCAAGGCATAATGTCTTAGGATTAGGCGTAGTTGCAAAATTCATAAGGGCTTGGAGTGGTTGCTTGACGGGGAATAAAGGAGAGAGGTGGATGTAATAGGTTTGAAGCGAGGGTGATGCATGGAGGAAAAGAAGAGAAGGAGATGAATGGAGTTGTAGGTGATAAGGGAGAGGATTGGAGACATCAAGTGGGAGATTGTGGAAGAATTTAAAATCTAACGACCCTCGACATATAGCAACAATATAAAATAGAGTACTTCCTAAGGATTTCGACATAGTGATTTTGAGGAGAATCGTCTAATGTTCACAAGGAGACACATGTATAAATCCCAAGGTTTTATATGTTTTTTCACGAATTGGTTTATTCAGAAGACAATATAAGTTATAAATGAAGCTGTCCCAATAATTAAACATTTTAAGTATTCAACTGCCTAAGTCATTGGTCTAAAAAATCGCCCAAGTCATTGAGATTTTCCAGATAGTAGTTTATTCTTGGCACATTACTTTTTTGTATGTTCTTGCTTCTACTTAGTGGATCTTTTAAATGTAACATTTACTACCTGGTTTAGTTTCTTTATTTTCTCATAATTTCCACATTTTAGTTTATTATTCTACATTTTCCATCAGTCATTATTCAGGCAATCACCGTATATAACCAAGTTAACATGCCATCTCTCTGATTACAGGGAAAACAGAGTCCACGAGCCACTGATCCTACCACTGATCACATGAAGAATTCCCAGTTCCTTGTGCTACCTTCAGAAAATTTCTTGGAAGCTCGAGCTGCACTCAGTCATCCAGGAATAGCAATCTTGCAGCAAAATCAAGGAATTACAAAAGTGGATGTTCCTACTCCAGTTACTACTACAAATGCTGGGCCACCACCCTCTTGCACCCCTGCAGGTTGATTTTATTACCACTTCCTTCTGTTTTTCTGGCTTGTGATATACTTCAAACTCTCTGTTTGATCCTTTATTACAATATATCTGTTCTCTTTCTTTGTTAGCTAGCTTTATTGTAGGAAATATGACATCAAAGTTAGGTATTTTAAATCATTATCAAATTCACGAGTCAAAAATGTTTTATATAATATTGGGTAAATTACAAAAGACCTCAGCTATGCATCGATTCCTAATTAGGGGACTCAATTTCATTTTAACAAAAAGGGACTTGAACTTTCAACCTCAGTTATGCTCTGTTTTTTATTTAGCTTTTGCATTCTCTATTTTCTAACATGGTATCGGGGTGGGTTCGATTCTCGTGGATTTATTCTTGAAAGTTTTATTTTTCATATTCTGTTTGAGATTCGATTCAAAGTGAGGTTTCGGTTCATTATTTTTATCATGTTCGAAGATCACACCCATCGCCAAGTTCCAGTCATCTAGGGTTTCTTGGATGCTCTAGTTCTCAAGGATCCCACAACAAACCCTAATCCAGGATCCAGGCTGTTCCAGATCAAGGTGGCTCCAAGAGGGTTCCCACGAACCTTCCCCTCTGTGTAATGGCACCCATTGTACTGCTATCCCCATCGAAAGGGGCTATTTCAGATCCAGGCTACTGTAGTTCCCGTGCATGAAGAAGCGCCGGCTTCGAAAAACCCATCAAGGGCGCAAGCACCACGCAACTACAAGCGACGACTGCATCGACCAAGGCGGCAAAACGACCACACATCCTCGGCGAACTCTACACAACACGACCGCGAGCAGCAAAACTCCTGGTGGCGCCTCTAGAAAAGCGGCGGAGCCATCTTCGTCGAGAGCGAATCCAGACGCATCACCCTCATTTGTCCACACAGATCTAGTGCAGGTCTGCTCCAGAGCCCTCGTTCTCCTTCCCCCGTGCGTGCTCCTTCCCCCGCGCGAGAATCTCTAGCGCCTCTCGCACTGCAACCCTTGTAGGCGATCCTCTCCAGCGGCAAAGACTCCAGGCACAACCACTAGTGGCGGCGGTTCTTCTCCCCAGGCAGAGGCATAGGCTCCTGTTCAGCCCTAGGCACGAGATCCATTGAGACCCATCTCGAGCGCGCGACCTCCAGGCGTCTCTCCAACTCTCCCTCAAAGGGTGGCGGCGATTTGTGTTTTTCAGAGAGAGGGTTGCCTGTCGGGAACCCTATCTGCCATTCAAAGAGGGTTCCCACGATTGGGAACCCTGTGCGTCACCTTAAAAGATGATATTATGGGGTAATTTATTGTAAGGCCCAAGTGGGGGGCTGTTTAAAAATGGGGGGGGGGAGACCTGGTTTAAAAAAAAGATAAAATGGACTATTTTTTCCCCAAAAAAGGCGCGTACAATAAAAAGTCGTACGCAGTTGAAAAAAATCGTACAAAAAAAGAAACAGTTATAAAAAATGATTTAAAAAATGTTTGGATGGCTTATAAATTTTTTTGACAAAAACCGAAGTTCATGATTTTCTCCCCACATTTATGTATTATTATCTCTTCTCCCAACTTTGTCGATGCCATTGTTTTCCGACAAGTTTGGGAGAAAGGGGAGTATTGTGTAGAGTTCGCTGGCATCATTAATTTGACGATTCAGATTCCAGTACTGGTTCAGAGATGGATTTCCAATAACAGTCCAGATGCTTTTTCAGTTGTTCAGACTCTACAATAGATATTCAAACTCGACGACATATTCCGAGTCCTCAGTTTCAGAGTCACACATGTATGCGGTATTCATTCAGATATGCAGATGTTTGTCATCATTTGTCGTGTCCCCATCTTTTCTTGTTTTGTCGGTCAGAGTTTTCATGTGAACCATAAGGACTCCAGAGTAGAGGACCATTCCCTATTCCATGTTGGCAAGGGTTTTCATGTGGTATCATACGTACTCTACAATAGTGTATCATTCTCTGTGCTAGATGGGAGAGAGACAGTTCTCCGACGAGGAGACTTCTTCAGACTCCATTCCCCAACGACCGTGGACTCTGATGAGGATTGCATTTGCACAATCCTTTTTCAGTTCGACCCTTTTCAGAGATGGAGCAGTTGTCCGCATGTTGTGGCAGTCCAGGGTACTCCGATGAGGAGATTCATTTCCAGTTGCAGTGACTCTAACAGGCGTAGTTCAGAGCACATGCTCTCCGATGAGAAGATTCAGTTACTCACACTCCAGCCCGTTCATCCTCCTCATATGCACGACATGAGAAGCAACGTTATCGACAACAACCGACAGTTGTGCGCGTTGAGTTGATATTGTCCGTAGTGTCTTGTAGCGTGAGTTGAGTTTCTTTCTGTTTGTGCAAGCTGAGCATTGCTTGCTCCAGCTTGAGGGGGAGTGTTGGAGTATTTGGTTGTGCGCCATATGTATGGGAGATGAGTAAATGGATCTCTCCAGGATCTATTTACCCATCCAGAGTTTAGTCTCACATCTACCAGGTTGGAGATGTGGAGACTTCGTGGGTGCTCTATATAGAGCCCCACACCCCTGTAGTCTAGTGAGAAGCTGCAATGAACACATACGTCCTCTGAGGCATTCTCGTGTGGTTTCATCCCGCTCCTTTGGGAGTAGGGTTCCACGTTAAAATCTTGTTCTTCCTATTTATCTTTCTAAATTATGCTCTGTTTATCATTTAGCTTCCGCATTCTCTATTTTCTAACATTTATGTTGGGTGTCCTTTTATCGTGCGCCTCACTAGCTTTTGTGCGATGTGGCCCATGCCTCCCCTATTTGTTCAAGGCGGGTGGCGCATGCATAATTTGTGATCTCATGCAAGGAAAATCGACACAACAAGAAGATAGGAGATGTATATCTGAATAAACCACAACCATATATGCTAAGGAGGAACTTGACATCATGCAGCTATTTTCTTCTTATACAAGAAAAGGTAGCCTCACCATCTTCCTTAAGAGTGATTAGTCTTCAGTAAAGAATGCAAAAAAGGAAAAGTGAGGTAGGGACTGCATGGATGAGGAACTAAATATGGGAAGAGGAATTAAGATACAAATCTTTAACATTTATTAATTTATATTGGAGTTTATGACTTGTATTTTCTATTCTATTTTTTAAATATTGGATCTGTAGTTTTTACCAAGTAGGGTTATGTGTGTGAGATTATGTATGTAGCATATGTTTATATATACGAACGTACACACGTATGTATATGCATGTATTATGTTAATATATATCGAATCAAATTATTATCAAAGTCATGTTAATCATATTCAATTTGTTTGGGAATCGAGTCCATCACGTTAAGTTCGTATTCGGTTTGTTTCATTTCAAGTCGATTTTTTTCGAGTTCTAATCGAATGAATCTTTATCGAATTTGAATGATTCACTTTAGTCAACACCCCTACTTGTAACTGAGGCTTGGGATTCGCTATCACAGTGAGCTGTTTGATCAATGGGTGGCTAAGTTCCCGGTGCTCTTGGATGTTCTTTCTAGCATTGGGAACCTTTCGTCGGGGTTAGATCTTTGGAATTGGGCGGATGGTGATTTCTCGATTCAGAACCTTGTATTACGCTACAAATTTTGACCCGAGCATCATGTCTACTGAGTTATGGAGTATCCGGAGATGGAAGGTTCTTTTGAGGGTCAATGTGTTTTTGTGGTTGATGTGGCACCGGAGGCTGATGATGGGGGCTCATAGTGTCAGACTCGTCTAGGGAGTGGATGGGTCCTCTCAGTGCTTTCTTGGAGGGGGAGGAGGGTACAAACCATTTGTTCTTCTTGTGTGACACATCTAGAAAGGTGTGGGATGCCGTTGATTTGGCCACATTGTCAGCCAGTTTTGTTATTACTTTTTGGGACTCCGTAAACGCAAAATTGATGTTTTGGACTTGGTTTCAACTTGGGTAGTGACTATTCTCTAAGCCTTGTGGCTGGCTAGTACTGGGTGATCGTTCGTGGTGAAAGATTATATGCTGAGAATGCAATTGAACTTGCCAGGGGCTCCTGCTGTATAGTTAGTATACCTCAAACTGTCAGTGTGGTCTTTGGGTGGGTGCTTTCTCGGAGTGTCGTCCTTTTTTCTTTTCAGAAATAAGATGAAAGAATCAATAGAAATCTCATGCACAGGATCATCGCACGATCGTTGAGACGGTAAGGTTGGTGTTCTCTATGAGAAGAAGATATCTTAAATGTTCAGGATGAAGTTCGGCGCCATGATACATATAAGGGTGTTCACGTCCGAAATGAAGATCTTAAGGTAAATGTATTGATGCACAATATGCTTGTTTATGTTAACTTAATAAAAAATTATCGGTGAGGACATTATTGAAAATGGCAGTACGGGAGACAAGTTTGACGTAATTTTTGGAGCATTTTGCCAGTATAGTTGTCGTCTGTATGACATTCCCGAATTATTTTATTTCTTCATAATTTTAGTCATTCAGCTGTATAACCTTGGCGTATACATTTTTCCTTTTCTCTGAGATGCACAATTCCTTTTCTGGAGTCACCTTCTTGTAAGTTTCCCTCGATTATATAAAGCCATGCATTATTGATCTTTTCGATCTTGCAAATGTTTGCATTTAGGGAATGGACAGTTGCTTAACCGCCCACCTATATCGAATGGAAACATTCCATCTGCTACCGTGAAAGTGGTTAGCCTTAAATTTGCTTTCATGCGTAATTTGTATTGTTTATTTAAAGTCTTTATGGCCTGTATTTGTGTCACCTCGAGGATTCTTGTCTGACAGGAACCAGCTACATTTTCTCTCTTACCTCCAATCTCAACTGCCACATCGCAAGGAAACACAAACCTTCCAAATTCTGCGCCATCCCCTGCTTCTCAGGAGATGAATGCGGATCCTGATTCTGTCCAGGAATTCAAGCCCGTAGTTAATACTATTTCACAGCCACCACGTCCTGTTGGTCCTGCTACTGCTAAAGCACACATGCTGAACAGCCTTTCTTCTCAAGCTCGTAATGCAATGAACTCATCCATTGGTGGAGCAAACACGATTGGATTTCCGCCTATGGGTGGAGCACCGATGGCAATGCACATGCCCAACATGATATCCAGTGGAATGACATCATCAGCATTAACCGGAATTTCTTCAATACCTGGATCTGGATCCTTAATAACAGCAACCCAGGCAGGTCAAAATACGGCTATGACTTCATTTACGTCAACACCAAGTCAGTCAGGAAACTCAAATATCAGCAATGTTGGCATTTCCTCGTCACTCCCTAACATTCAAAGTTCAACTGGCATGAGTCAAGCTAGTCTAAATTCTAGTTCACAAATGGGACAAAATGGTGTTAGTATGAATTTGAATATAATGAATGGCCTAAATGTCTCTAGTAATCCCTCTGTGTCTGGGCCCATGATTCCTACACTAGGAATGTCTCAGCAAATGTCATCAGGACTTCATCCTCTAGGTGCAACTAATGGCTCTACCATGAATTTGCCGTCACAGCAACATCCTGGTGGCGGACAACAACCAAGATATGTTAAAATATGGGAGGTAAGATTTGACATGTTATTCTTCTGTTTAAAGTTTTGTGTTAATATAAACTTCTATTATCTTTATGGTTACCGAACGTGATCTGTGAGCATTGACATCTTTGACTGTTCTTATTTGTCTACCTTTCAATCATTGTAGCGTTTATATTGGTTATTTCTTTGGTTATAACTTGTTTTTTTTGGGATACTACACACTATTTGGCATGATAAATAACATTTCTTGTTAATATTTTCGCCCGGTTAGAGCTAACAATTTAAAAAATGTACCATATTTAGCATCAGGGGGTTTTTTCTTTAAATGGGGTTTTGGACGTTCAATTTCTTTTAGTTCTTCATATCACTTTTTTCAGTTCTGCAAATGACAGTACACGTGAATGTCTGCGTTTTTTAGGTGTCATTACCTCCCAGGCCGCTGACAGGATTGTTTTCACCAAAATAATTCTTTTACTTGTAAACCCAGATATAGGGGCCTGGGCAACTCCTTTCATTGATATAAAATATATCTACATCTGAAACATGCTGGGATCCTTCGGGGGTCATGAATCATGATCCTTGTAATGCTGATTCTTTAACTTGTGAATATGAAGTTTTTGGGTGCTCGTCTTTACGAAAACACACCCTTTTTTATTTCAGAAAACAAAATAAAAGATATGCACAATGAGGCACCTCATTATGAAGGGCATATAACCTTACATCAAAAGCGAGGAAATTGGAAACTATGCTTTGACCCGTTTGGCCTTAAAGAAAGCAAAGTATATTTAAGCACTACAATGGCCAAACTGGTCTTGAAATAAGAAAAAGTAATAGACAAATGAAACACCTTAAAGCCACAAGTGCAGAAATATATCTTGAATTGGGAGTTATTACTTATTAGATCGAGTTCTCTTACCACCTCTCATTTTCCTTCCCTAGTGCTCCTTGAAGTCCAATTCCTTTTGTCTCTGATGACATATCCGTCATCTCTTCCCTACTCCATCCACCACAAAGTATCACTCACTTCTCCTTCTCATCTTCAAGTTGCCTTACTTCACTTCTTTTGCTTACCATTCAACCACATGACTAACCGCTAAGTTAGTGTGTTTCTTCTTCTCATAGTGTTCTTTGCATAATGAGTGTTGGATTTACCTCTTTCGACCGTACATCAGTGCCCAATTAGTGAATTGTTATCCATATTGAATGAGCCAATCTTCTCCTCATTCTTCTTAAGAGAGGAGAAACCGACCCTCCATTCCCCTATCTTCTTTAGCAGTTCTTTATCCAACGCTTTAAAGTGTATTTGATGCGGTTATATGAATATTTCTGTTTGTCTCGCGCCTTGAAAAAAGTATCCTTGAAACTACAAAATGAGACCCACTCAAATGTTGCGACGATTCCCACGAGGGTTCTTACTTATTTATTCTTCCAGATGACCCAAAGAGTTGCAATAGGTCTCCAAACTTCCGTGGCTGATTTGAATTGATTTGCAGTAAGGCTATTCCAAAAAGTAGAATGAGAAGAAGTATCTAACTTGGAAATAGGCACAACGTCCCATACTCACCTCACATGCTCACAAGTATAGAAAAGGTGTTTGAGATCCTCTAAAGTCAATCCATAAATTAGACAAATATCCTCCATCCCATGGAGGAACCGAGCCCAAAGTGCCTTAGTTAAAGTTCGCTCCCACCACTGAATCCATAAGACTTTAATTTTCTACGGCATGCACATGACCCAAATAAACTTGCAATCACATTATCTATTGTTCATTGGGGAGACACATAAATTCTGTGAGTACAATATACACCTTCTTGATCGAGAAGGAACCATCATGCCAAACCCAATGATCCTTGTTGATAGTTGGACTCGAGTAACAAATAGAAAGCCCAACCGATTTATAAAATCATGGGGAGGTTGCTATGACAATCCAAAAAAATGACGGTGATCAATAGTTTTCTAACCAAGTGTCCTCTAATAATTCACTCAATTTGTTGCCCGGGTAAAAGACGAGGGAAGCGTACATTTAGGGACCCTTCCTTTTTCCAATCTTCCAGCCAAAATATGAAAGAGGACCCATCTTGCATGATAGATCTCATATGGGAATGCATCTTAGGGATCACCGTGCAAACTCCTTTCTAGAAAGCCATCACGAGGAGTTATTTTCGAGATTGCTATCGAAATCATTGAAATTTTCCAAAAATTCCATTTTCGGGGGGAGGGGGGACCGAATCAAAATTGAAATTGAGATTTCGTACCTTGCTTGGGGATTGTTGAGATATTTGTATCTCTTTATATTTATTTCTTATTTATTTTTTCTTCATGTACCTCTTATCTAATTAACCCATGGCTTTTCTCCTATTAGGGTCTCTTCATTCATAAGCTATTCTAATTTTCTCCAACATGGTATCGGAGCAACGATCCTAGACCGGGGTTCCCATATCCCACCAAATACCCTAGTGGGATATTTATAATGCTTGTCACGACCTGGTGGGAAATCATGAACAAAAGCAACTGATCGAAACACACGAGGTGTAAGGGATAACAAATCCTTCTCAGAAAACACAATCGAGAAAGGGACCTTCTCTCCCAATATAGAGGTGGGCATACAGTTCATTAGGTAACATGCACTAAGGACCGTATCACCTCAGTAAGCATGCAGAGCATGACTCTGAATCAACATGGTTCTGACCACATCAAGTAAGTGACGGTGTTTGCGTTCGACAATACCGTTCTGCTGGGATGTATAAGCACATGAGGTCTGGTGAACAATGCTAAGAGATCTAAGAAATTTAGAAAGCTGTAAGGTGCAGAACTAAGTCATTATCAGAATGCAGATACTGGCAGAAAAAATATTCTTTATTTTATTAATGAAATATTTGATAACATATCCAGCCTCAGACTTATTCTTCAATAAGAATATTCAAGAAAGTCTAGAAAAATCATCAACAACGACCATATAAAAATGGTGTCCTTGGTGATAAGGGACACAACTTGGACCTCAGATATCTAAATGAAGGTGCCCAACAACTAAGAACTGCTCCGACTTTGATGAGATGGAAAGGAGGAACGATGGTGCTTCCTAGGCTAGCAAGCCTCATATTGGAAGGTAGTTCGCATGGAAATATGTGGGAGGATATGGCACATCTTCTGCAGAGGAAGGTGACCAAAATGAAGATGCCACCGGTACGATGGGACTTGTCCAATAGGAATAGTGGAGACACCAACATGAGGGGGTTGGACCAATTTATAGAGCCCCCGCTACTCATGGCCACATCCAATCTCCATGTCCATGAGTATGTTATGAAACTCAAGAGATGAGGGGTCAAAAATAATACACAATGCATATCCATATTAATCTGACTAATAGAAAGTAAGTTCATATTAAAATCTTAGGCATATAAAGCATTCTGAAGGTGCATGGATGGTGTCAGATGCACCTCCCCCTGTCTTGTGATGGGTAAGTGAACTCCATTAGCAATAACAACCCATCTACCAGAAGGTATAGGCCCGCAGGATCTCAACTGGGCTCTATCTCCACACAGATGGTGGGGATATACTAGAGTCCATGATGCACTCTGTCATCTAAACCACTACTACCAGTAGAAGCGTAAGCGATACCTGAAGAGCTCAAAGAGGCTCTGGTTGCGGTTGTGGTATCTGTAGATCCTATAGTAGTCGTGCCCTGCCACTGGGAGTCATGATCTCTCGTATACGGGAGACAATGTGATCCAAGCGTGGATTAGACTGGGAAGCTGGAGTCTCTGAAGGCTCGATCTGTTTTGCCACACGAGCATATGCAGGGTATTCATGCTTATGGTAGCATGTATCCTTTGAATGTCCTGGCCGACGGCAATAGGTGCAAGGACCATGCTGATGTCCACCTCCTCTACCACGAGGGGTACACTCTCTGAACTGGGTGGTCCCTCCTCTATCGCGAGAAGCAGTCATCACTGAACTGGACTATGGAGTGGAAATACGAGGAATAAGAAGCCTGCTTAGATGGTTACATGCCTCCTCCTTGGGAGGTATGGTTCCCAGTGAGGAGTTGTGCACGTGCATCATCATACTCCGGGTCGAGCGCAACCAAGAAAACCCTAACCATCGTGGGAGTTCTTGTATGCCATCAGTTGCTCTGTAGATGTCGTAATAGGCATGGAACTATGAAGCTTTTTGAACATGCCATGGAGCGATGAGTAGAATGTACGGACAACCATTTTTCTTGGCCCTGTAATTGTCGAACTGAAGCTGAAGTTTCTTGGTCTCATTCTTCGCTTGGGGTATATGTGGATGTCAAAATGTCCCACGTTGCGTTGGCGGTGGGCTAATTCACAATATCATTGGCTATCTCCGTGGTGAGGGTCCTAGAGAGCCAAATATGCGCATACACGTCATCTTGCTTCCAAGAAGCATTGATTCAGTTTTATCCATCAGCTCTGGTTGTGTTAGGATTCGCTCCTTGTTATTACATTACATTGCATAAGGGTAAGAAACTGCATGGACCACAACTCATATTTGGTCCCATCCATCTTCATGATGGAAGTCGGGCCCTTGAAGGCATCGACCGAAGAAAAACATGGAAGGAAATATCGCGATATATCGACGATATATTTCCGATATATCGATATCAAGATGAGTCTGATATTGGTATCAATATGATGATATATCCTCCTTTTAAAGCATTTCCTTTACAAAGGTGCATCGATACGGGCGATATTTCAGGGATATATTAGCGACATATTGTCGAAATATTGTATTAACACGATATCAATATCGATATGGCAATATACCCTCCTTTTAAAGCATTTCCTCTACAAACGTGCATCGATATGGGCGATATTTCGGGGATATATTAGCGATATATTGTCGAAATATTCTATCAACACGATATCAATATCGATATGGCCTTCCATGATGAATACCGCAAAATTGTTGTAGACTAATTGTAGCAAGTCTACACGATCATTTGGAGGATTGGTTGTACATGTTATTGTTATTTATAGGTCTGAAATCTAATTTTTTGATCAAAATTAGATTGTTTCAGATCAAATTAGACTACTGGGTTGCTCAGGAGCGTTTGAGCGCCATAGAGGGCTTTGATGGCGGCCATAGAGAGCTATGAGGGCCCTTTGGCAGGGAGAGGTGCCCCTTTAGGAGACCTGACGTTGCAAACAAGGTGCCACAACGGACCCTAGTAGTGCTGAAATAGCTGCATGACGGCGTTGAAGCAGCCGCTACAACGTAAGGGGGCGGCGCTGGGGCTTGCAACGACACTAAGAGTGGCACGATCCCACAGAGGAATGCTAGGAGCATTACATGGGCCTAACAGAGCCCTACTAGCCCCTTGGTGTCACGATGGGTGGCCCGCGGAGGCGCGTGGGGTGGATTTATGTGCGAGGTCGAGTTGGGTTAGTAGTTGCAGTGGGAAATTTGATCATAACTCCGGTATAGGACCGCCACTTTGATACCATGTGGAGATGAAAGAATGAATTGCATTATTTAGAGGTCTTCGGGTTCTCTTATATAGGAGAAAAACCCATTGGCAAATTACATGAAGAAGACAAAGAAAATAAAAAATACATAAATAATATGAACGAAACTAATATCTCGAAAAATGGATATGAGAATAAATGTAATGGGAGCTTTGGCTGGAAATGGAAATACGTGGGATTGGAGGGAAGGATTAAATTTGCAAATGAAAAAGGAAAGCGGAGGGAGAGTGACATGCATAGGAGATTAATGAGGAAGGGATGTATTAATGGTAGGACCCATAGATTCAAGTAATGTAAACAAAGTTAATGGGATTAAGTGGTCGTTGATGGATGTATGAAAAGGGGAAACGAATTTGACTATTGGGCGCAACCGAAGTGTGAGAGATGTACATGGAAATGAAAAGGAATAACATTAGTGAATCTCATTAAGACTTTAGAAAACATAAAAATGTTGGTCGAGTATGCCAATATGCATTTGATTTATAGGAATGTAATAAATTGGCAAAGCCTTCTCTCACTATAAGTTGGGTTAGCTACATGGATTCTGGCTCAAATCCATGTTGAAAGAATCGATTATTTTTTACGTTGACTGTCGACTACCTAACGCATTCTCACAAAGAGGGATTTGAACCCGATCTTTGGGGTGGTTAAAGAGCGAGGTCCATAGTTAGGCGAAGGTAGGGGCAGACAACCTAAGACAATCCCTTTTCAGCACGAGGAGTTCGGGCAAAATGTCGCGAAGTCTTAAGCAGCTTGAAAAAACAGACCCTGAAAACCTAGCAGGCGAAAGATAGAGCATAGTAGGCACACTACACTACCACCAGACCATTTAGATGTGATAATTATATTTGATCTATAAGAATGTGATAATGATAAAAAATATAATATGTAGCTTTAATTATATTTCTTTATCTGGGTGAGATTGGATTTTTTACACAAATAGCTTAAGTTATATAAAATATCATTATGTTCTAGGAATTGTACAAGTTGTCAAAGCAGTGATTTATAAGGTTAAATGTGAGATTGTCTTCGGAGTTTTGTTCAAATTAAGATTAAAAACTCCATGATTCATCGTACTCCCGTACTTTAATTTTGCTAGTCCCGAGCAAAACTATGGAGGGAAGTTCCTTAGTAGTGCATTTGAAGAATATAATTTCTTGAATATGATCCCAAAAATGTTAATTCCCTATGTAATGTAGTGAAATCACATCTTAAATGCGTTATGTATATCACATATTGTTGAGATATTTGTTATTATTATTATTGTTTTTGCTTATTTTCTGTTTCTTTTATCCTCTTCATGTAATTTGCCAAATAAATTCCTCTCCTATATAAGACAACCCTAGGACATCTCATAAATCAAGTCATTCATTTCCTTCAACATGGTATCGGAGCGACGGTCTTAGAACGGAGTTCTCATATCCCCACCTACGTCGCCAATGTCGCCGCCGCCCTTCCCTTCTTTTGGCAGCCGTCTCTGGTCCTCAAGGCATCAGCCTAGGCCTCAACCAAGGCCTCTTCGGCCCTCAAAGCGACAACCCATGCTGCTCTGTCCACCCAAGCGGTCGCCATGGCTATAGCCAAGGCACCTCCGGCCCTCCCGGTGGCAACCCAACTCCACCCGACTCTCTTGTACTCAAGGTGGCAGTTTAGGCTGCAACCCAACCCTTTGGGGGGTGCCGCCTAGCCTTCCCGGCCATCCACGAAAGTGTCAACAACGACCCCTACCCTCCTCTGTCGTCGATTATCCTCTCACGCGCCTTTGTTCACCTATGAAGTTCGATCTATGGTCTGATTTTGACCAGATAATGTTATTTCAGCCACATAAATTGCATTTTCCGGCCCTAGCGAGCGCGACGATTGACGATGATGGTTGTATGAGTCTACACATACAACCAACCCTCCGTCAATGTTGTAAAAGTCACCCGACTGGCCCGACTAGTAGGTCCGTCTAGTCTAGTCAGTGGCGTGGTCGACTGAGTACCGACTAATTCCAATTAGGTCCACTAGTCAACCGATTTTTGCTTGGAGATACCATATTTTCTTACTTTTTTAAAAGCAAATTTATTCTAATATGCTTAATGTTTTATTTAAATTCAATTACTTCTTTTGATTCATTATGATAATAAAAAAATATAAATCTATGTAAATATATTATAATATATGTATAAAAATGACTTATATATTTAAAAAATCAAAGCTGATGGAAACCCGACTAAATCCGATTAATCGACCGACTAGCGATTAATCCTTAGTCAGTGACCCGACCGACCGAGTACCGATTTTTCAACCTTGCCCTCTGTATGTCCATGTAGACTTCTTCACACCGGCCTACTCCCTAGTTGAGTTCCGTATTTTACCGTTTACCATCATGTCGGAGAACAAGGGTGATATTTTCTCGTCTAGAGTCTTCAAGGGCCCGACTCCCATCGCTAAGATGGATGGGAGCAACTATGAGTTGTGGTCCATGCAGGTCCTCACCCTCATGCAGTTTAACAGTAAGGAGCACATCTTAATAGATCAGAGCCAACGGATAAACTAGGGCAAATGCTTCTTGGAAGTAAGATGATGCGTATGCACGTTTTTGGCTATGTGGGACCCTCACCACAGAGATAGCTAATGATATCCTGAACCAGCCCACTGCCAAGGCGATATGGGACACTTGTGGCTTCCACATATGCTCAAGAGAAGAATGAGGTCAAGACTCTTCAGCTACAGTTTGATATCTACAATGCCAAAAAGAATGGTCATCCTTTACACATGTACTACTCTTCACTCCAGGGCATGTTCGAGAAGCTCATTGCTATATGCCCATTGCGACATCTCTAGAGCAACAAAAGTCTTACAGAAACTCCACCATGGTTGGGGTTTTCTTGGCCGAACTTTATACAGAGTACGATGCAGCGCACACACAACTTCTACCTGGGGCCAATATACCTCCCGTGGAGGAGGCCTATAGCCGTCTTAGTCGGATTATAATACCTTCTATGGTTACTCATCCGCCATCTTCTGCTATGGCTGCTTCTCATGGCCGAGGAGGGTCGACCTAGTCTAGAGGACGTGCCCCTCGTGGCAGAGGTGGTGAGCGTCCACGTGGTCCTTGCACCTTTTGTCGTCGACTGGGACATGCAGAGGATACATGCTACCAGAAGCATGGATGTCATGTTTCTGGTCGCGTAGCAGACTTTGTTGAGCCTTCAGAGAGTCCTGCTTCCCAGGCCGATCCTCGCCTGGATGATATTGGCTCTCGTATTTGGGAGATTATGACTCCTACCGCTTGCACCACCACTGTTACTGTAACCGCAACAAGAGACAGTTCGAGCTTCTCAAGTATCACCTATGCTTTTGATAGTATTACTGGTGCAGACGTGATAAAGTGGATTATGGACTCTTGTACTTCACACCACTTGTGTGGAGACAAAGTGCAACTGAGGTCCTACAAGACTATACCACATGGCAGATGGGTGGTCATTGCTAATGGCGACCACTTACCCGTTACAGGAAAGGGAGGTGCATTTGACGTCATCTATGCGTCTTCAGAATGTTTTATATGCTCCGGGAGAATGAGGAGGGAGAAGGTACGATCCTCTCCTAGTTGGTTTTTGTAAGTATGCTCGAACTTGAGGTAGGGTTTTCAATTCATTTTCTTATTCTAGTTTAGTTTTCGACTCATCTTTCCTTTTCGATTCATTCTCTGTTGTGGTTCGAAAAGAAATCTGTGTAACATCGTACTTAGGTGCGGACGACTATGCACGCCAGTGAACCCTTTAATTCATCATACTTCCACTCACCTAAAGCGCATGATGTCTACCGATTCTCCATTTCTTATGTTTCTATTCTTATAAGTTCGCTTTTATACTTGTTTTGTTGGAGAAATCTGTGCAACACCCTACTTAGGTGCGGGCGTCTATGCTCATTAGTAAACGCTATGATTCGTCACATCTTCACTCACCTAACACGTGTGGTGTCTACCGATTCTCCATCTCTTGTTGTTTGATTATATTCTTTCAGTTTCGTTATTGTTTTCCTCTTGGTGATTTTTAGAGGAAACTCTTTCCATTTTTTAAATATATCTTTATATAAAGCGAAATTCTACCAAAATTTTCATAGAAATATGTTCTGATAAAAGGAGAAACTTTACTGAAATTTTCATAGAAATATGTCCCAGTATAAATAAAATTTTGCCGAAATTTTCCTGTAAATATCACCCTGTATAAGGAGAAGCTTCGCGAAATTTAAGAGAATATGTTCTTCACGTTCTTCGTATGTTTTTCGCTTTCTTCGTTCGTTCTTTGCGTTCTTGGTACTTTCTTAGCATTTTTGATATAAAAATGATATTCAATCAGGAGCCGTAAATAATCGTTTCTGAAAACGAATCACGATAAATTACTGCATACACGAGAGATATCTCGAATAGGTAACGAAATCCTTTGGAATAATCCGTTGGAATTTTTGCTTTTATGCTTCTTGCTACGAAGAATCCTAATTTGGCTATTTTTGAGAAAATATAATTTTTTTTGTGTTTTCAATTAAAATAACGTCTAAGCATCGAATAGATATAATGACTTGCAAAGTTAGGGTTTGGAAGTTAAAATGAGCATAAATATGAGTATATAAATATATGAATTAATATATATGTAAGTCTATACTCAGTATTGATGGATATCAAAATTGAAGGCTTAACGGAGGAATTACAACATGGAAATTGATGTGTGCTGATTTTGATCCTGAAAAGGATTACGTGGTACGTTAAGAATGACTGGGAGTAGAACTACATGTCGGGCATGCAACCTTTAGGTTTGTCGGAGGGAACCCATATTGGCGTTGCCCTACCTATGTGGTACACGGCTGCCTGTTATGATAAGTACGCACGGAAGGAATGATTTGCAACTCATGGTACCGCGAGCGAATATATTCGAGTTGAACGATGAAAGATGTGGTCGTGTCATGTGGAGGCACGAGTGGTTAAATAACGGGTGGGTCACGATAACATGTATTTAAAGCTGTTAGATTATATGATTAAAGGCTAGCATGAGGTTTTAAGCAACCAGATTTTCAAGGACGGTGTTCTCCCTTGTTTGCCAGGTTGAGGGTTTGAAACCCTAATTAATAAAAGAAAAAGAATTGTCAGGGTAGTATTGAAGGATTGATTGAGGCGACGTGCGACGGCATAAGCTTACCAGATCAACGCAATCTGCAATCCCGAAGTGTCCACAACTTCGGAGTCCAAATAGTGGTGAGGTAATTCCCTGGACTAATCCCTGAAATGTAATAGAAACTAGAAAGGAACATGACTTAAACTATTGAGAAAGAATGAATCTTTTTGTGTTATCAAGTTTTGAAAAAAAATACACATTGTTTGCTTTTCTCTTCTTCGTTACTTAGCATTCGCTAATTGTTATCTTATGATTTATGGAAAACTCAACATGTGTCAGTGAGCCATCTTAAGGGCGTTAGTAATCCAGCCAACCAAAGTACCTTTACTCTATAAGGTAGTTGGTAATCCTTTTGTGTATTTCCTTACAGCTGATGTACATGTAAATGGTTATAGTGGGAAAATGTATCATGTAAGCTTTATTTTGTGAATGGAAAAGAACCAAATATTTCTTTCTGAGTATTTTTATTTGCAGTCCGTTTCTGAATGTTAGTTTGTGATTGCTGAATAAATTATTGTTGAGTAACCAGATCCGAATATGGGAGGATTCGATGGCTCGGAATTGGGTCGTGCAAATGTTCTCGCTCAGATCCCTACGAGTTCCTCTTTTTAGTGTGAGGCATGCCAGCTTGGGAAGCATCACCGTTCCTTTTTTCCATATCGTTAGGGTTGGAGTAGTTCTCATTTGTTTGAGCTGCTACATTTAGACATTTGGGGTACGTGTCCTGTTCCTGATCACTAGGAACACCATTTTTATCTTGTTGATTTCGATGATTTTTCTAGATTGTCCTGGGTCTTTTTATTAAAGAGTAAGTTTGAGGCTAGATCTGTGATCAAGTATTTTATTAATGAGATAATGAATATTTTTTCTGCAGAGTCAAATACCTTCGTTTTGACAACGATTTAGAGTTCTGCACTTTACAACTTTTTGAATTCCTTTGATCTCTGTGAATTGTTCATCAGACCCTCATGTGCCTATTGCTGGGAGAAAAGGAAGTCATATCATTGATGAGACCCAAGGGCTCTCTTATATAGGAGGAAAGCTCTGTGTTAATTACACAAGAGATACACCAAGAAAACATAAAACATGAAATATAAATGATACTGTGAGATACATTTATCTCAACACTCCCTCTCAAGCTGGAGAATATATATCTATCTTGCTCAGCTTGGAGCTACACCTCTGGAATGGACCTCTAGCTAGGGCCTTGGTGAAGATGTCAGCCGTCTGTTCTCTAGTGGAAACAAGAGAGATGGATATGAGACCTTTCTGGATCATCTCTAGTGTAATGACAATCCACCTCTATATGCTTTGTCCGTTCATGAAAAGCAGGATTATTGGCAATAAATGGAGCTTGTTGATTGTCACAAAAGAGTTGCATAGGAAGAGGAACTCAAGAGATGTGTCCCTACTGAATAGAAGACCCGAACCTAGTGAGGTCTTCAAATATCTCAAGATCATTTGGACAACATCCATATGCACCTTCCTAGGTTGTTCCATGAACTGGCTAACTTTGCTCACTGCAAAAGCTATATCTGGCTTGGTGATGGTGGCGTATAAGAGCTTCCCAACAAGCTCTCTATATCTTCTCTTATCTACTTCCTCAGTGTCATCATCATACAATCTCATACTCGGATCCATGGAGGTAGCCTGGCGAACTCCAATCCAAGGAAGTATCGATGAGTGCCAAGGCCCTTAGTCACAATCTGTTGACTTGGGAACTCCTTGGCAGCCTCCTAAATACCTTGCTCATCATCCCCTGTAACAATAATATCATCCGCATAAATAAGAATAGCAACAGTATCTCTTTGTGTCCTCTGAACAAAAAGTGAGTGATTCGCAGTAGACCACACAAACCCTTGTTGCTCTATCAGCTCCGATAGCTTATGGTACCATGCTCGCAGACTCTGTTTTAGCCATAAATCGCCTTATGGAGCCTATTCCCCCTCAATAGCAAACCCTTGTGACTGCTGCATATATACTTCCTCCTTTAGGTCCTCGTAAAGAATGCATTCTTCACATCAAGTTGGTAAAGATGCCAGTCTCGTGAAACATCAACGGATAGAAGAATGCGTAGTGTCAATTGTCTGGCCATGGGAGAGAACCCGCGTGCCACCTTTCCTTGTAGTGGTCCATACTGCCATATACCCTTTGCTTTACTGTAAACATCCATTTGCAGCTCACAACAGAGGTACCTGGCGGAGTGGTCACAATGCTCCAGGTACCACGTGACCGTAAAGCGGCCATCTCCTCTTCTTTTGCAAGTTGCCATCGACTGTCCTGTAGCGCTTCCTGATATGTACGTGGGATAGTAAATGCTGAGAGTTCCACCACAAACTTCTTGTATTTCTCTAAAAGGTGATCCAAAGAAACATGCGCTGCAAGGGGATACATGACACATTGGCGACGAGGCTTCCTTAGGGCAATAGGTACTTCTAGGTCATCAACCTCTCTGTTATCTGGAATCAACTCTTCCTATGTATCATTCAAAACTCCAGTGCCATCAGTAGAAACAATGTGTTAACGGCATACCTGAGGCGTGGTGGATGATGTGGACGACACATGAGCAGAGTGGCGAGGAGAAGACTTGCGAATGTAAACATATGGTAAAAACTTGGACTGGGTACGGAGGAGGAGGTGGAGAAGACTGAGGTGCAACATGGGGGGCATATGGTGGAGAAGACGGAGGTGGAGGAACTATAACCTCCTCTTCAGAAATGGCGATAGACAACTGGAGAAAAATGCATAATAGACTCAAAAAATGTGACATTAACACTGGCATAATATTTTCATCCTACATGATCAAAACCATCAATACCCTTTTTAGGTACGGGAATAACCAACAAAATTACATTTGACAACTCCTGGGGAGAGCTTGTCACGACCAGGAGTGAAATTGTGGACAAAGGCCACAGATCCAAAGACTCTGGGAGTGGGAGAGAATATTTCCTTCTCGGGAAATGCAATCAAGAATGGAACCTTCTCTCCAAGAATAGTGGACAGCATGCAGTTCACCAAGTAGCAAGCAGTGAGAACCGCATCTCTTCAGAAAGAATGAGGGGTACGACTCTGAATTAATAATGTCCTCGTGACATCAAAAAGGTGATGATGTTTACGTTCAGCCACACCATTCTGTTGTAAATTATAATTGCCAGAGGTTTGATGAACTATACCAAGAGACCTTAGAAATTCAGAAAAATGTGTCAACCCCTCAGGATTCGGGTACCCATTTACGCGCATTTCGCAATAAATCATTCACATTTGATCGCACTTGTCGCAGAAAAACAGGGAAAATTTTTTTCGCGTAACTATGACATTCATTCTCAACACATGACCACAAGTAAAAGAGACAATATGGCACCAAAATTCTTTTCATTAATATTCATATCTGTTTTCAACATGTACAAGGATCTTCCATTTACAACATATATCCCAAAGTGTGATACAAAAGAGATAACATTTACATCATTATCTGAACAAAAACTGAGACAAAGTAATTCATACCGTCGGGTATAAACTCTGTCTCCAGGAATCATCAACCTGCTACTGTGCTAAAGGCTCCTTGCCTGCCATGTGTGCAAGGAAGAAAAGGCGTCAGCGGTTGCTGGTACCTCCCAAAAACTTATATAAAATAACATGCATTTATTATGATCAAAAGCTTGCAAGTAGAGAGGCAAGAACAACTCAAATTAAACTTTATTTCTACTTTGCAATGAAAAGGTTTTTCAGGCTACTTGTAAGCATCTCAAATGTTTGTCCCATACCCCAGCATTTCCCACATGTGACATATTTTATAGTACTTGAGTATTCATGAGTATCTGAGTGTAAGCACATATCTATTCAGAGATCACGTTGTTGAGTGATAATGGAAAAGTTATGATTGGAAAGATCTATTAATTTATTTAAATCATTGGGTAGAGAGAATGGTCATTTCCTACTAACCCTAACTTTTGATCGTAACTTCTCAACTCTTAATTTCAATGTTTCAGATATAACTCCAGATGGTGTAGATGCAGATATGGATGATCTAGATGTAGAATCGCCATGTCTGTTGGCGAAGTAACTCAAGCGGTGAAGAAGCCTACAAATGGCTCTTCCGTCTCGCCCTCTAATTGGAAGCGCGATCCAATAGAGGGATAGGTCTATTCTCCAACTACGCCACTGAGACGGGTGAGAGAGACTCCCTAGAAAAGTCGCTCTAGAAAAACAGCCCGACTAGTACGGGTAACCGAGCTCGTACGTAAAGCTGAAAAACCAGGATCCCCCGCCTGGGTATCCTAAAAGACAGGGTCAGCGGAACTGGTCTAAAATCTGGATCCCAACGAGGCGTAAAAACACTGCGAGCTCGCGTAAAAACCGAAAAGGGACTGGGATCCTAGACCCGCGCACTTGGCGGCCGCTGCCCTAACTGGGCTTCCTATCTCCCGCCCAGTTGAGGGTCACCGCGCCCTCGCACGATCAGGTGTAAAAGTCACCATGACCGGCACTATATGTGTTATTACTGATGCTTATCAACTCCTATAATTGTGTTAACATCCATTAATAAGCCAGTCAGGTATACTTGACCTAATAGTCTGCTCATAGAATATTTGATCCAATGATTTGCCAAGTTCATCCAATTAACAATCGGTAAATACCCAAAATATCAGAAGGTACGAAGGGTTTTAAGCATATAAGAGACCTTTATGGTCTGCTAATGAATACTTGATCTTTGTTGGGACTTATCAATGGCATTCATGTGATACTAATGTCATTATTAATGAGATCAAAATGCTTGACAAGAGACGAGATCATATTAACTGTGGTTAGATCTAACCTATGTTGAGAGTAACGTCAAATATGAAATAAGTCTAAATTGAAGTCACCTATTTCAAAGATCATAAAATCATCACAGTTATCTTATACCTTCAGGATAGATTAATTGAAATCTCCACCGAAAACATTTGATTAGTTTTATAGAGTGATGGAAATTTCTATGAAAAGGTATTTTAGATCACTCTTTTGATCTTGAGTCCCATGATCCATAGATCATCAATGTTGATAGATTATGGAAAGATCATATTCATGTAATAAAATTTGTCCAGCAAGCAGTGAACTTGGGAAGGTATATTCAACGAGATCTTTCAATTCTAAGAAAGAGTCTATACTGTCAAGAGAAGCATATTTCAATCCAAATAGAAGCATATAGAGAACATTTTAGTTGTGAAATCCAAGAGCCTATATTGAGTGTGCACAGAGAGAGCATATTTCAATCGTTAATTGTGATCTGAGAGCATTTCAGTTATTAAAATTTTAATTGAAAATTTTAATTAGTAGAGCTTAATAGAGATAATCCATAGAGGAGTTATACTCGATGAAATATTTCAATCCAAAGTGTCTATTCCTTGTAACAATCACATTTTGTTCTTAGATTGCAGATGAATCCACATTTTCAATCAAAACCACCTAGGTAAAAATAGGTTAAAATGTCCATGCTTAGCAGCCAAGTAATAAGAATGGATTTGTACATAATGCATGGCAACAAATGGAGAGGGGGAATTGTACATGCAAGGCAGCAAAGAGGGATGGAGAGGATTGTACCTTCTATATCTAATGTTTTAGAGACCAAAGTCAGCATGTAGTAGTGACTTTTCAGATTACCAAGAGTTCTAGGAGATTATGATCAGCAGCTCTTCCAATCTACTGTTTGAGGTAGCAGTAGCAAGCAACTAACAGATATAAAGGATAATTAGTATGCTAATGTTCTATATTTTACTGCAAGCTTGAAAACCAATTCCTTCGGATATTAATCTATTCATACAAAGAATCAAAAGTGCTCGAAACATGAGCAGGAATAGGAATTATTTAGAGTATTTCCAGGTTAGAGGATTGCATGTAAGGAATATACTCAGATTCGGATTGTGAGCAAAAGAACAAGGAAAGAACAGAAATATAAAAGATAGAAAAAGGAGGGTTTGAGAAGTACATGCATGGCAGCAAATAGGAGGTATAGGGAGGTACCTTTGATCTTCTATTTGGAGCAAGGGAGGGGCTGATCTTGCATGCAATCTTTCCACAAACAGGAGCATCAGAAAACTGCTCAACAATAGGTCGAAGGTGTAGCTCCAAGGAACAACAAGAACATCAGCAAGAAGTGGATGTTCCTGCTGTAGCTCTGTTGCAACAAGAAGAGCAAATGGTGGAAAATTGGGGACCGCTCTGGCTGAAATTGGGTGGGAATTCTCACGGTTGAAATTGGAAAAACAACAAGAATTAGAAGGAAAGAGGGAGAGAATGAGAAAGTGACGGTGGGGTTGGGATTGTACCTTAAATTGCCTCAAAATTTGAGATCAAGATTGGCCTCTAATTGCATCATACAGCAGCTACAAGTGCTGATGACCAGTGGCTTTTACAGCAGAAAGAGGAGGCCATCATGCTTGAGGTGTTCCAGGGAAACTTCAGCAAGAGAATGAAAATTGTAGGGAGCATCAATGGCTGAAGCAGCAACCAGATAGCTGCTGATATAATAACCGAAGAAGTAGAAGATAGGGAAGGAAGAAGCCCTCGGCTGGGAATAAGATGGGCATTTGGATGAGAGTTGTTTATATCACCAAGGAGATGATCTCTCATGATGACATGTGGAATAAGGAGGACAGCTTAGTGGAAGCTGATGTCATAACTTCTTTCAATTTATTATTATTTAAAAAAATCAGCCGAACAGTGTCGGTTATGGTGTCTGTAACATTCTGTAACATTCTGTACAGAATTTAAATTATATATATATTCAAATTTTTTTTAAACTCTCTTTGTTTGTCATATTTAAAATTGACCGTAATCACGCCTCGAGTGTCAGATTTCGGCGCGAAATATCTCGATTTGATCGTCTCAAAATGACGGTATGAGTATAATATTGATATACTTTCGATCGGATTTTAAACTCCCGAATTTTCGAGATACGGTTTTGATTTAAGGTTAAATTTTGTGAAATTAAAATATGAAACGACCTCCGATTGACGAACGGTCGATTCCGTTGGTCTTGTTTCATAAAATCGGATCTAATGAAGGTCTTGGTTTGTTTTGCATTTTCTGAATTTACGTCGCGGCTTTTTCACGGCACGCATTACGAAGCGACCGATTTTTAGTTGATTTCTCCCGAACGAATTTTGATTCACACTCAATTAGTCGATATAAGTCATCTGATACCGACCGACAACTTTATCGGGTTAAACGGATCCTAATCGGGTAGAGTTCGGGTTTGGCGGATTTCGGATGTTACAAATATAAAAACCTCAAAGGGAGTCTCGTCCTCGAGACTCAAGTCAAGGTTAATAGGTATCTGGTTGGAATTTCATATGTCCATAAAAACCTCAAAGGGTTTTGAACCCATAAAAACCTCAAAGAGAAAACAAGCCATATATTTATAATGTATCTAATTATAAAAGCTTGTTTTGTTGATTACATCAGAATAGCTGCGGGTATCGTGCCCGCATGTCGGCTTCAGTCTCCCATGTCGCTTCCTTGACGCCGTGTCGGTGCCACAAAACCTTGACCAATGAAATCTCTTTGCTGCGAAGCTTCTTCACGGTACGGTCAAGTATCTGAACTGGCTTCTCCTCATAAGTCAGATCCGGCTCTACATCGAGATTCTCGTAACTGATAATGTGGCGAGGGTCATGGACATACTTCCTCAGATTGGATATGTGGAAAACATCATGAATAGCTGAAAGATGTGGAGGAAGGGCTACTCGGTAGGCCACCTTCCCTACTATTGCAAGAATCTCAAATGGACCCACATATCGCGGCGCCAACTTGCCACGAACACCGAATCTCTGCACTCC
Source organism: Ottelia alismoides (assembly GCA_037367405.1). Lineage (NCBI taxonomy): Eukaryota > Viridiplantae > Streptophyta > Magnoliopsida > Alismatales > Hydrocharitaceae > Ottelia > Ottelia alismoides. The sequence goes on from JAZKJV010011012.1 coordinate 1,004,260, forward strand.
CTTCATGGGAGATACTCGCAAAAATACCCAATCTCCCACCTATAATCGATAGGAGTGTCATTAATATGAGATTAATTTGGACATATATATATGTCATAGATGAATAAGAATTAATTAGGTTACCTGGAATTCTAAATCTCTCCTCCGACGATCTGCATAGCTCTTCTGGCGGCTTTGTGCCGTCAGAAGCCTCCGTCTCACAAGATCAACAGCTCTCGCAGTCTCCTCCAAGAGATCTACGGAGTAGAGAGCATGGTCACCTACCTCCCGCCAACTAAGAGGTGTAAGACATCTCCGCCCGTATAGAGCTTCGAATGGTGCCATGCCAATACTGGAGTGATAGCTGTTGTTGTACGTGAATTCCACTAACGGCATATGGTCCCTCCAGGACCCTTTCCACTCCAAAGTGCATGCGCGAAGTAGATCTTCAAGTGTCTGAATGGTGCGCTCACTCTGCCCGTCTGTCTGCGGATGATATGCAGAACTCATCCTCAGCTCTGTCTGTAGTGGTGACATAAACTGGTGCCAATAATGAGATGTGAATCTCGAATCCCGGTCAGACACCACCTCTCGTGGTATACCATGCAGCCTGATAATGTTCTGCACATAGAGCTTGGCCAACCTAGATGGAGTATAAGTCGTGTTGACAGGTATGAAATGGGCTGACTTGGTCAACCTATCAACAACGACCCATATGGAATTATGGCCACCCGATGTCTTCGGTAATCCCGTGACAAAATCCATAGAAATGCTCTCCCACTTCTACTCGGGAATGGGGAGAGACTGCAGTAATCCTGGTGGTCTCCTGTGCTCAGCCTTGACTATCTGACAGGTCATGCATCTGCTAACATGTAACGCCACATCGCGCTTCATCCCATCCCACCAGAAATGTCGACGTAGATCACGGTACATCTTCGTACTGCCTGGATGGATAGATAACCGTGAACTGTGTGCCTCATCGAGAATGTCTCTGCGAAGCTGCTCATCATTGGGTACAACTACCCGTCCTGCCTTCCATAAAATAGACCCCATCACAACAAAGTCATCAAATTCGTCCTTGACGGCGCGCATGTATCTATCTCGGATCCAAGGATCGGTCTTCTGGCCTTCTACAATACGATCCCAAAGGCTGCTGTATCGAGGAGGTACGACGGTAGAAATGGATGCGCTCTCCTGAGGATGCCAATCACTCAAAGCTGCAAGTGTATCCCACGTGTATAGCCAGTTCGCCGTACCCTCTGCATGCGCTCTCCTGCTAAGTGCATCAGCCACCACGTTTCCCTTACCGGGATGGTAAGAGATCGTGCAATCATAATCCTTCAGCAGCTCGAGCCATCTGCGCTGTCTCATGTTCAATTCCTTCTGATCAAAGATGTACTTTAGGCTCTTGTGATCTGTGAAAATCTCGAAATTCACCCCATATAGATAGTGACGCCAGATCTTCAAGGCGAAGACAACTGCCGCCAACTCCAAGTCATGTGTGGGGTAGTTCCGCTCGTGCGGTCTCAACTGTCGTGATGCGTAAGAAATCACCTGTCCTCTCTGCATCAACACTGCTCCTAGACCTTCTCCAGATGCATCTGTGTAAACTGTATAGTCCTGAGTGCCTGAAGGAAGAGCAAGAATAGACGCTGTAGTCAACCTCTCCTTCAGTGTCTGGAAGGCCTGCTCGCATGAATCGTCCCAAATGAATGGAACTCCCTTCTGCGTCAATCGTGTCAATGGACGGACGATGCGTGAAAATCCGCTGACAAAGCGTCTGTAATAGCCCGCTAATCCGAGGAAGCTCCGAATCTGAGTGACTGTCTTGGGCTGCTCCCAAGACATAACTGCATCAATCTTTGCAGGATCAACCGCGATACCTGCCCCAGAAATGATATGCCCGAGAAACGAGACCTGGGATAACCAGAACTCACACTTGCTCAACTTGGCATATAGCTTGTGCTCTCGTAATGTATCTAAGACGATCCACAGATTATTAGCATGATCCCCTTCATTCCGTGAATAGATGAGCACATCATCGATGAACACCACTACAAACTTGTCCAAGTATGGACGGAAGATACGGTTCATCATATCCATGAAAGCCGCAGGTGCATTGGTGAGCCCAAACGGCCTCACCACAAACTCGTAGTGTCCATATCGAGTCCTGAAGGCTGTCTTCGGAATATCCGACTCGCGAATCCTCAGCTGATGGTAGCCTGAGCGAAGATCGATCTTCGAGAAAACCGAAGATCACTGGAGTTGGTCGAACAAATCATCAATGCGCGGCAAGGGATAACGGTTTTTCACCGTTCTCTTGTTCAGCTGCCTGTAATCGATGCATAACCTCATGGATCCATCCTTCTTCTTGACAAATAGAACCGGAGCACCCCAAGGTGAAGTGCTCCGCCTCACGAATCCCAAGTCAAGCAACTCCTGCAACTACACCTTCAGCTCCCTCAACTCGGCTGGTGCCATGCGATATGGTGCCATAGAGATCGGCTGCGTATCTGGCAACAATGTGATCTCGAACTCGATCTCCCTCTCAGGAGGTAGCCCTGGTAGCTCATCAGGAAATACGTCAGGGTATTCTGAGACTACTCGGATGTCCTGTATCATCGGCTCCTGATCAGACACCTCCCGAACAAAAGCAAGATATGAATCGCAACCCTGATCAACAAGTCGTTGGGCTCGCAATACTGAAATGTTCTCCATGGTGGAGTCATGTGTAGTACCCTCAAAAGTGAACTCGGGTAGATCTGGAATCCTGAAGACAACCGTCTTCCTAAAGCAATCAACAAGTGCATGATGAGTGGATAGCCAATCCATGCCTAAAATCAAGTCGAACTCATCAAACTGTAGGAGTAGACAGTCTGCGATCATCTCGTAACCGCCAATCAGTACGGGCAAGTGCCTGACTATCAGAGATATGACAAATAACTGGCCACCTGGCCCTCGGATGTGATATGGAGACGATAGCGTCTCTGCAACTCTATCTAAAGAAACAAGCAACCTCGAAGCAAGGAAAGAGTGTGTCGCGCCGGAATCAAATAAAACATGGAAAGGTCGGCCCAAGACTGAGACCATACCTTTCACTACAGTAGCGGCTGAACGTGCCTGCTCCTCAGTAACGGCATGTAACTGCCCCTGCCTGGCTGATGCAGCACTAGATCCCGCCACACTCTGCATCTGCCTCGGCTGCTGTCGCCTAAAGTTGGAGTTCCTGCCACGGAAACTCCCTGAACGCTGTGTCTGAGGCTGTGGCTGTGAAGGCTGTGGCTGAGGCTCGCCAGAAGCCTGTGGGCACTGTGCACGGTAATGTCCCCACTCGTGACATTGGTAGCACCGGACTGGTCGAGTAGAGGGAGTAGCTGTGTCCGTGCTCCGAGCTGGTCCTGCAGGTGGTCTATCTGCTCGCTGCGACCCAGATGGTCGAGCGGACTCTGTACCTCGTCCGGCAAGTGCTCCTCCTAGAGTAGTCGATGGAGAAGAGCGAGCACTGCCAGAGAATGTCGAACCTGTAGGTCGGAACCGTCTGGCTGACCTCTGCTGCTGAAACGGTCGACGTATCGGTCCAAAAGATCGTCGCGGTCTAGGCGGTGCTCCAGACGAGCTCCCGTAACGTCTCCCTCTAATGTCCTCGAACTTCTCCGCAGCATCGGTAGCCTCGGAGATAGATGTGATGTGTAGTCCAGCCAGCTTCTCTTGTACTTCCTCTCGCATGCCACCAATGAACTTTTCTAGATTCTCTTCTGGAAATGCACCAGCTGCTCGTGTATGTCGTGACAACTCTGTATATCTGATAAAGTAATCCCTGGCTGTCATCTGTCCCTGACGAAGCTCTGCGAACAGTCGGCGCTGGGACTCCTTCCACTTCGCAGAAAAGAAGTGGGCTCTGAACCTCGTCACAAAATCGTTCCAAGTAGGCTCTCGGCCTAACTCGAACACTACGGCCTCCCACCATCGCTCGGCGAAGTCTGTCAGTGAATACTCTATGAAAGATAGCCACGTGTTTCGTGGCGCATGGATCGCCCTGAGCACCTTCATTACTCTCTTCAGCCACTGCTCAGCGTCATCTGGTGGACCTGTGCCCTCGAACAAGGGTATGTTGGCCCGCTGATAAGAAGTGAAGACTGACTGGTGCCTGTGAATGGCTGCATACTCGTGTGCATCCTCGTCAGCAAGGTCAACAGGGTCCTGCTCCCTGTCTAAGTCTGCATCCTCCTCAGCTCCATGCTCTGGAATGTCCTCTAGTGGATCATCAGGATGAGGCTGCTCCACCTCAACGGACTGGTGCTGGTCCTGTCGTATCCCATCCTGGGATGGATAGTACGTGAAATCTGACAGGTCCTCAAACCTCATCTCCATGTCCGTCTGCCTATCGGCAATCTCAGTCTGCTGGGCCAATATCTGCTCCTGCTGGCTTCTCATAGCAGCCTGCTGCTGCTGAAGATCGGTAAGTGCGCTCAGTATGCGTGCCAGCTGATCAGAAGTATCCTGACCTGGTCGAGATGCCATGGCTCTGCATGAGAACCATAATTAGTCATAAGGATGCGCTAGACAGATATTTATCATAAATGCTTTTCTCTTCTTGGGATATAAGATGAAAATTAATGAAATTGGTGACATCTGTGGTTATTGAATATGAATGTCATATTTCCCTTCTCGAACTCACGACAAGTCGGTAGACTGTCGCTATTCGAGATCTTAATGCGATCGGAATTGTAATATCGCGAATGTGCGTATCGGGGTACCACTGCTCTGATACCAAACTGTCAACCCCTCAGGATCCGGGTACCCATTTACGCGCATTTCGCAATAAATCATTCACATTTGATCGCACTTGTCGCAGAAAAACAGGGAAAATTTTTTTCGCGTAACTATGACATTCATTCTCAACACATGACCACAAGTAAAAGAGACAATATAGCACCAAAATTCTTTTCATTAATATTCATATCTGTTTTCAACATGTACAAGGATCTTCCATTTACAACATATATCCCAAAGTGTGATACAAAAGAGATAACATTTACATCATTATCTGAACAAAAACTGAGACAAAGTAATTCATACCGTCGGGTATAAACTCTGTCTCCAGGAATCATCAACCTGCTACTGTGCTAAAGGCTCCTTGCCTGCCATGTGTGCAAGGAAGAAAAGGCGTCAGCGGTTGCTGGTACCTCCCAAAAACTTATATAAAATAATAGGCATTTATTATGATCAAAAGCTTGCAAGTAGAGAGGCAAGAACAACTCAAATTAAACTTTATTTCTACTTTGCAATGAAAAGGTTTTTCAGGCTACTTGTAAGCATCTCAAATGTTTGTCCCATACCCCAGCATTTCCCACATGTGACATATTTTATAGTACTTGAGTATTCATGAGTATCTGAGTGCAAGCACATATCTATTCAGAGATCACGTTGTTGAGTGATAATGGAAAAGTTATGATTGGAAAGATCTATTAATTTATTTAAATCATTGGGTAGAGAGAATGGTCATTTCCTACTAACCCTAACTTTTGATCGTAACTTCTCAACTCTTAATTTCAATGTTTCAGATATAACTCCAGATGGTGTAGATGCAGATATGGATGATCTAGATGTAGAATCGCCATGTCTGTTGGCGAAGTAACTCAAGCGGTGAAGAAGCCTACAAATGGCTCTTCCGTCTCGCCCTCTAATTGGAAGCGCGGTCCAATAGAGGGATAGGTCTATTCTCCAACTACGCCACTGAGACGGGTGAGAGAGACTCCCTAGAAAAGTCGCTCTAGAAAAACAGCCTGACTAGTACGGGCAACCGAGCTCGTACGTAAAGCTGAAAAACCAGGATCCCCCGCCTGGGTATCCTAAAAGACAGGGTCAGCGGAACTGGTCTAAAGTCTGGATCCCAACGAGGCGTAAAAACACTGCGAGCTCGCGTAAAAACCGAAAAGGGACTGGGATCCTAGACCTGCGCACTTGGCGGCCGCTGCCCTAACTGGGCTTCCTATCTCCCGCCCAGTAGAGGGTCACCGCGCCCTCGCACGATCAGGTGTAAAAGTCACCATGACCGGCACTATATGTGTTATTACTGATGCTTATCAACTCCTATAATTGTGTTAACATCCATTAATAAGCCAGTCAGGTATACTTGACCCAATAGTCTGCTCATAGAATATTTGATCCAATGATTTGCCAAGTTCATCCAATTAACAATCGGTAAATACCCAAAATATCAGAAGGTACGAAGGGTTTTAAGCATATAAGAGACCTTTATGGTCTGCTAATGAATACTTGATCTTTGTTGGGACTTATCAATGGCATTCATGTGATACTAATGTCATTATTAATGAGATCAAAATGCTTGACAAGAGACGAGATCATATTAACTGTGGTTAGATCTAACCTATGTTGAGAGTAACGTCAAATATGAAATAAGTCTAAATTGAAGTCACCTATTTCAAAGATCATAAAATCATCACAGTTATCTTATACCTTCAGGATAGATTAATTGAAATCTCCACCGAAAACATTTGATTAGTTTTATAGAGTGATGGAAATTTCTATGAAAAGGTATTTTAGATCACTCTTTTGATCTTGAGTCCCATGATCCATAGATCATCAATGTTGATAGATTATGGAAAGATCATATTCATGTAATAAAATTTGTCCAGCAAGCAGTGAACTTGGGAAGGTATATTCAACGAGATCTTTCAATTCTAAGAAAGAGTCTATACTGTCAAGAGAAGCATATTTCAATCCAAATAGAAGCATATAGAGAACATTTTAGTTGTGAAATCCAAGAGCCTATATTGAGTGTGCACAGAGAGAGCATATTTCAATCGTTAATTGTGATCTGAGAGCATTTCAGTTATTAAAATTTTAATTGAAAATTTTAATTAGTAGAGCTTAATAGAGATAATCCATAGAGGAGTTATACTCGATGAAATATTTCAATCCAAAGTGTCTATTCCTTGTAACAATCACATTTTGTTCTTAGATTGCAGATGAATCCACATTTTCAATCAAAACCACCTAGGTAAAAATAGGTTAAAATGTCCATGCTTAGCAGCCAAGTAATAAGAATGGATTTGTACATAGTGCATGGCAACAAATGGAGAGGGGGAATTGTACATGCAAGGCAACAAAGAGGGATGGAGAGGATTGTACCTTCTATATCTAATGTTTTAGAGACCAAAGTCAGCATGTAGTAGTGACTTTTCAGATTACCAAGAGTTCTAGGAGATATGATCAGCAGCTCTTCCAATCTACTGTTTGAGGTAGCAGTAGCAAGCAACTAACAAATATAAAGGATAATTAGTATGCTAATGTTCTATATTTTACTGCAAGCTTGAAACCAATTCCTTCGGATATTAATCTATTCATACAAAGAATCAAAAGTGCTCGAAACATGAGCAGGAATAGGAATTATTTAGAGTATTTCCAGGTTAGAGGATTGCATGTAAGGAATATACTCAGATTCGGATTGTGAGCAAAAGAACAAGGAAAGAACAGAAATATAAAAGATAGAAAAAGGAGGGTTGAGAAGTACATGCATGGCAGCAAATAGGAGGTATAGGGAGGTACCTTTGATCTTCTATTTGGAGCAAGGGAGGGGCTGATCTTGCATGCAATCTTTCCACAAACAGGAGCATCAGAAAACTGCTCAACAATAGGTCGAAGGTGTAGCTCCAAGGAACAACAAGAACATCAGCAAGAAGTGGATGTTCCTGCTGTAGCTCTGTTGCAACAAGAAGAGCAAATGGTGGAAAATTGGGGACCGCTCTGGCTGAAATTGGGTGGGAATTCTCACGGTTGAAATTGGAAAAACAACAAGAATTAGAAGGAAAGAGGGAGAGAATGAGAAAGTGACGGTGGGGTTGGGATTGTACCTTAAATTGCCTCAAAATTTGAGATCAAGATTGGCCTCTAATTGCATCATACAGCAGCTACAAGTGCTGATGACCAGTGGCTTTTACAGCAGAAAGAGGAGGCCTTCATGCTTGAGGTGTTCCAGGGAAACTTCAGCAAGAGAATGAAAATTGCAGGGAGCATCAATGGCTGAAGCAGCAACCAGATAGCTGCTGATATAATAACCGAAGAAGTAGAAGATAGGGAAGGAAGAAGCCCTCGGCTGGGAATAAGATGGGCATTTGGATGAGAGTTGTTTATATCACCAAGGAGATGATCTCTCATGATGACATGTGGAATAAGGAGGACAACTTAGTGGAAGCTGATGTCATAACTTCTTTCAATTTATTATTATTTAAAAAAATCAGCCGAACAGTGTCGGTTATGGTGTCTGTAACATTCTGTAACATTCTGTACAGAATTTAAATTATATATATATTCAAATTTTTTTTTAAACTCTCTTTGTTTGTCATATTTAAAATTGACCTTAATCACGCCTCGAGTGTCAGATTTCGGCGCGAAATATCTCGATTTGATCGTCTCAAAATGACGGTCAATATGAGTATAATATTGATATACTTTCGATTGGATTTTAAACTCCCGAATTTTCGAGATACGGTTTTGATTTAAGGTTAAATTTTGTGAAATTAAAATATGAAACGACCTCCGATTGACGAACGGTCGATTCCGTTTGTCTTGTTTCATCAAATCGGATCTAATGAAGGTCTTGGTTTGTTTTACATTTTCTGAATTTACGTCGCGGCTTTTTCACGACACGCATTACGAAGCGACCGATTTTTGGTTGATTTCTCCCGAACGAATTTTGATTCACACTCAATTAGTCGATATAAGTCATCTGATACCGACCGACAACTTTATCGGGTTAAACGGATCCTAATCGGGTAGAGTTCGGGTTTGGCGGATTTCGGATGTTACAAATATAAAAACCTTAAAGGGAGTCTCGTCCTCGAGACTCGAGTCAAGGTTAATAGGTATCTGGTTGGAATTTCATATGTCCATAAAAACCTCAAAGGGTTTTGAACCCATAAAAACCTCAAAGAGAAAACAAGCCATATATTTATAATGTATCTAATTACAAAAGCTTGTTTTGTTGATTACATCAGAATAGCTGCGGATATCGTGCCCGCATGTCGGCTTCAGTCTCCCATGTCGCTTCCTTGACGCCGTGTCGGTGCCACAAAACCTTGACCAATGAAATCTCTTTGCTGCGAAGCTTCTTCACGGCACGGTCAAGTATCTGAACTGGCTTCTCCTCATAAGTCAGATCCGGCTCTACATCGAGATTCTCGTAACTGATAATGTGGCGAGGGTCATGGACATACTTCCTCAGATTGGATATGTGGAAAACATCATGAATAGCTGAAAGATGTGGAGGAAGGGCTACTCGGTAGGCCACCTTCCCTACTATTGCAAGAATCTCAAATGGACCCACATATCGCGGCGCCAACTTGCCACGAACACCGAATCTCTGCACTCCCTTCATGAGAGATACTCGCAAAAATACCCAATCTCCCACCTATAATCGATAGGAGTGTCATTAATATGAGATTAATTTGGACATATATATGTCATAGATGAATAAGAATTAATTAGGTTACCTGGAATTCTAAATCTCTCCTCCGACGATCTGCATAGCTCTTCTGGCGGCTTTGTGCCGTCAGAAGCCTCCGTCTCACAAGATCAACAGCTCTCGCAGTCTCCTCCAAGAGATCTACGGAGTAGAGAGCATGGTCACCTACCTCCCGCCAACTAAGAGGTGTAATACATCTCCGCCCGTATAGGGCTTCGAATGGTGCCATGCCAATACTGGAGTGATAGCTGTTGTTGTACGTGAATTCCACTAACGGCAGATGGTCCCTCCAGGACCCTTTCCACTCCAAAGTGCATGCGCGAAGTAGATCTTCAAGTGTCTGAATGGTGCGCTCACTCTGCCCGTCTGTCTGCGGATGATATGCAGAACTCATCCTCAGCTCTGTCTGTAGTGCTGACATAAACTGGTGCCAATAATGAGATGTGAATCTCGAATCCCGGTCAGACACCACCTCTCGTGGTATACCATGCAGCCTGATAATGTTCTGCACATAGAGCTTGGCCAACCTAGATGGAGTATAAGTCGTGTTGACAGGTATGAAATGGGCTGACTTGGTCAACCTATCAACAACGACCCATATGGAATCATGGCCACCCGATGTCTTCGGTAATCCCGTGACAAAATCCATAGAAATGCTCTCCCACTTCCACTCGGGAATGGGGAGAGACTGCAGTAATCCTGGTGGTCTCCTGTGCTCAGCCTTGACCATCTGACAGGTCATGCATCTGCTAACATGTAGCGCCACATCGCGCTTCATCCCATCCCACCAGAAATGTCGACGTAGATCACGGTACATCTTCGTACTGCCTGGATGGATAGATAACCGTGAACTGTGTGCCTCATCGAGAATGTCTCTGCGAAGCTGCTCATCATTGGGTACAACTACCCGTCCTGCCTTCCATAAAATAGACCCCATCACAACAACGAAATGACCGATATGACCGATATGTGTGATATAAGGTATATGGATGAGATATATGTATGATATAGGTGTGCATTTATTAACTATTATTGTTTTAAGAACTTGGATTTAATTATATCCATTTCCAATATGTACCAATCAATAATCAACCATAACACCGAAATGACCGATATGACCGATATGTGCGATATAAGGCATATAAATGAGAGATATGTGTGATATAAGTACGCATTTGTTAGCTATTATTGTTTTAAGAACTTGGATTTAATGAATCCATTTCCAATATGTATCATCAATAATCAGCCTTAACAGCGAAATGATCGATATGATCGATATGACCGATATGTGCGATATAAGGGGCATATATGAGCAATATGTATGATAAAATTATGTATATGTGAGCTATTTATTGTTGTAAATAACTTAAAGATCTTAATTTGCAAAAAATGGTCGAAAAATGACTTTTTGAGCCATTTCCGAAATTTCCACCGAAATCGTCGAAATTTTCCCGAAATATCGGCGAAATTTCGGTATTGGAGGTGACCGAAACGAAATCGAAATCGAGATTTCGAACCTTGATTCCGGCATGCAGTGACGACGATACCCCTTTCCAGCAGTTGCACCCCCTTCTAGTGCCAAGCCCCATCGGGGGTGGCGGTCTTTCGAGAGAAGGGTACCCACTTGGGAACCCTAAGTAAGGGTCAGCCCCAAGTTGGATGTGTCTGGATTTTTTTAAAAAAAGGAATAGGAGCAAAGGTCAGTTGGGCCGCGTGTCTGGAAGAAAAGGGGCCCCTTTAGGTTGTGTTCAAATAAAAGGAAGAAGAGAGATCGTGAAAAAAAGGGTGTCCATAGTTTGCAAGCCCTGTTTGGATTGAGTTTCCAGGGTCAAATTGGAATGTGAATTTATTTTTTTTAAAAAAAGTGCGTACAAAAGAAACCTTACACGAGAAAAGAGATAGTCGGCTATAACAAAAAAATGAAAAACCGAGAAAAAAAGAGAGAATGAATGTCCTAATTAAAAAAGAAGTGGAAGAGATAGCTATAGTTTTTTTTGAAATAACCCGGAAAAAAGGAAATCGTACAACAACCGGCACAAAAAAATGATTGAAAAAATTAGAAGCCGAAAAAATTGAGATCGACATATTTGATTTTTGTTTCTCCCCATTTTCACGTCTTCTCCCAACTTTGTCGATGTCATTGTTTTCCAACCAGTATGGTAGAAAAAGGGGAGTAATGTGTAGAGTTATAGGCCACATTGTTAGATTCTCCAGATTCCGGGTTCCTATTCTTCAAGCCAACCAGTTGTTCAATCTCTACAGTTCTTCAGATTTTAGAGTCGACATTCAGATTCCGAATCTACAGCTAGATTCACACGTGTATGCCATCATTGGTTCAATGGTCCTCATCATTCTAGTTTTGTCGGTTCAGGGTTTTCGTGTGATCCTTAGGGACTCCGGAATAGAGATCCTGTTCCCTATGCCATGTGCGGTAGGTTTTTATGTGGTATCATAGGGACTCCAAAGTGCATATCCCATTATCTGAGCCAGTATGGGAGAGACCCAGTTCTCCGACGAGGAGACTTCTCGACTCCATTCTTCAACGATTGTGGACTCCGACGAGGAGACTCATTTCCAGTTGCAGTGACTGACATGTGCGGTATGCGACACATGCTTTCCGATGAGAAGATTCAGTTTGACACACACTCCAACTCATTTGTTCCTTCTCACCTGCACGATATGAGAAGCAACATACTCGGTAGCATCCGACAGCTGTGTTTGCATTGAGTTGATATTGTCCGTAGGGTCTTGTAGCGAGTTTGAAATTTCTTTCTGTTAGTCTAAGTTGAGCATTGGATGCTACAACTTGAGGAGTGTTGGAGTATATGTGTTATGCGTCACTTATGTTGTAGATGGATAAATGGATCTCTCCATGATCCATTAACTACATCCTGTTGTTTAGTCCCAAATCGACCATTTGTGGGATGTGGAGACTCAGTGAGGGCTATATAAGAAGCCCCTCACCATCTTGTAACTGTTGAGAAAGTGCAATGCAACATATGGTCCTTTGAGGTCGTCTCCCGTGGCTTCATCCCGCTTCTTAGGGAGTAGGATTCCATGTAAAATCTTGAGCGTCCATGTTTCATATTTCTTTATTTTATTGCTTTGTTTATCAATTATCTTCCGCATTCTTATTTTCTAACATCATGCATGGAAGAGATGCGGCCAAAAGTTCTGCACGACATCTGGGTACATCTCTTTGGCTAAGTCACATGATAAGTGAAATGATCCATGTGATCTGATTCCTTTGAGTATTGTAGACAATCAACATTGTCATGTGGAAGAACCCCACCCTGTATACCTACATTATCACCCTTGCTCTTCTAAGTAGCAACATGAAAATCTTCACCCTCTAAGGTTCTGTGGAGTCCTATATCAATTTACAATCGATTGCAAATTTAAAAGATTCCTTGATCATATGAAGTTGATAACATCATGTAGCCCTTCTTAACAGAGAAGTCCCCATTACAACACACTTACTGATTTTGGTGGGTGATTGGGTCCTCCAAAAAGTTCATTAGACCCGTAAGTCTTCTTGTAATCATTGTAATCATTGCTTCAAAGAAACTGATTCTAAAAGTAGGAGAAAAAGCTCTACCAAACAATATATCCTCAAGGACCTCTACCTTAGGTTTTCGTTGGTAGCCAGTGCAAAGAGACTTAGGAACATGTCATATAAAATTCTATTTTCGGACCAATCAAAATCGAGAAGATGAGCCATTCTCAAGAATTAATCATAGGTAAGGAGCCATATCAGGAGCAAGGAAACATATGCCTCTCTAAAAGGTCAAGAGTGACATCTAAGACCTTGCAAAGACTTGTCAAATGGAGAAAGTTCCGTAAATACCACTCAAAACGTGATAAAGCTATCATCACAATCTCCCTCATTTCTCTCACACACTTCATGAGAATGTTCTTGTTAATCTTTTTAAGCTTCAACACCCGAGACCCCAGGAGGTTGTACGGTTCTTCCACTCAATTGCCATTGGCATAAGGCGTCGGAACCTTATCACGAGCATTGAGGTAGGAGGTATGCAGGAGTCGACCGACGCAAGGATATGTAGGCGTCTAGTGTCGTACTTCATTGCTTTCTCAAGGAGGTCGAGAGGGGCGAGATGAGAGTGGCGTGAGAAGGGGGAAGGATGTATCTCCCCCAGGAACCTGAGGACTTGGTGGTGCAAATCTTGGAAGAAGAGGCTCGTCGGGCTCTGTGGCCGCTGAATTCGGATGGGGCCTCAGGCCTCGACGATTTCATGGTATGCTTCTAAAGGGAATTCCGTGAGTGTGTGAAGGTGGATGTGGTGGCGGTGTTGCGAGAATTCGAGGGGGAAACAAAGGCTTTAAACGTTTGAACATGGCACTCCTGTTCTTGCTGCCCAATCGAGATGGGGCTGACCGGTGGAGAATTTTCGGCCTATCGCATTGTCCAATGCCATTTACTTGATTGTTGCCAAGGTACTGGCGAACCGATTGTGAAGAGTGTTGGGAGAAATCATCTCTCCTGAGTAGATTGCTTTTGTCTGAGGAAGACGTATGACAAACTCGTAGGTACTGGCGTCGGAGTTGGTGTTGGATTAGAAGAGGAAGAAGCAGAAGGGGGTCCTTTGGAAGGTGGATTTCTCAAGGGTTTATGATTGCGTTGATTGGCGCTTCCTTTGGCGGTCGTTGCAGAAGAGAGGGTTCCCGATTAGATGGATTAATTGGGTGAGGAGGTGCATCACTACGATGGTGTATTCTGTGCTGGTGAATGGCAGACGGCAGGGGGGTTTTTCCAGCCGAACGGGGGGTGCGACAAGGGTGCCCTTTGGCACCGCTCCTATTTGTAATAGTGTCGGACACACTAGTGGTGATGATGAAGCTGGCGATGGTTGACAGTTTTTGTGAAGGATATAGGAGAGACGACACATCCATTCTCATTCTGCAGTATGCAGACGGCACAATTTTGTTCATTAATGTGGACACTAGGCATGTCGGAAATGCACCTTATATTATGGATATTTTTGGGGAGATCTCGGGCCTAGGGTTGAATAAAGAGAAGTCCAATGTCTTCACGTTTGGTATAACACATGAGGAGGCTCAAGATCTTGGTGGTGATTTGCATTGTCCGGAGGGGTCCCTTCCTACCGCATACTTGGGTTTCCTCTAGTTACGGAAGGCTGCGAGTATCAGATTGGAATGTCATCATTGGCAGGCTAGAGAATTAATTGATGGGGGTGGAAAAACAGAATGTTGTTTAAGGGAGGAAAGAGGGTTCTTCTCAAACCTGCTTTGTCTGCCATCCCGATCTTTTTCTTTTCAACGAGGTTGATGCTTGTGGGGGTACGGAAGAGGTTGGAGGGGATAATGAAGCGGTTCTTCTGGTCTGACAGGTGGCAGGAGGGAGGGGACGTGCACCTAGTGGGATGGGACATGGTGATGAGGTCGAAGGAGAGAGGTCTTGGGGTCCACAATTTAGGGCTCATGAATAAGGCCCTGCTGGCCAAGTGTGAGCTGAGAGGTTGGGGGAAGTCCGATGATCTTGTTTGTAGGATGACGTGGAGCATCTATGGGGCCGGAAGTTCATAGGGCGCAGAGACGTGCATGTGGCCATCAACATTTTGGAAGGGTTTGATGAGTGTCGCGCAGGAGCTGGGTGAGATGGTGAGACCAGTGTTGGGGGATGGATGTGGTTTTGGTTTATGGTTGGTTGATTGGTTGTGAGAATCCGCTCAGGAGATGTACCGACGTCTTTTCACCTTACAGAGACATGAGTGCTAAGGTGTGTAAGGTTTAGGCGAAGGGATCTTGGTGCTTATTTTCCTGTTCTGCTTTGTCTGACCCAAGGCCCTAAATGTCGGTTTCGGTCACCATTTCGGTATCGACCAAAACAGAATTTCGATGGAATTTTGGTGGAATTTCGACTGGAATTTCGGTCATTTCGGTTATTTTTTGTACTAGAACCCCCATATTTCGGTCATTTCGGTCAAATTTCGATTTCGACTGGATATCGATATTCGACAGAAATTCGACCGAATTTCGCTTAAATTTGAGGCCATGGTCTGACCTGAGATGCGAGGAGGTCGTGGCCCTTTTGAGGGACCTGTCAGAGGTGGGTGGTCCCAGTCAAGGCTTAGACCACTTCGTTTGGAAGGAGGGGAATTTTTTGGTGAAGAAGGCTTACTGAGCGTTCGCTAGACGTGCGGGGAGTTTACGGAGGAGAAGGCTCGGAACTACAGAATTATTTGGGCTAGCAGAATTCCTATGCGCATCAAGGTTTTCCTGTGGTTGGAGAGACAAGGGCGACTGCTTTCCAAGGCACGCATGGCGAGACTTCTGGGCTGTGGGGAGATTCTGTGCGACAAATGTGGCATCGAGCAGGAGGTCCATGAGCACCTCTTCTTTGGTCGTGGATCGTCAGCCATGATGTGGGAGAGGGCGGCGGTGCCGTGGCTAAGCTCGGTGGACAACGTTACGTACTGGAGTTCGATTAGGGAGGCTTGTGGGAGTTCTCAGGAAGATGCGACTGGCCCTTTTGCAATCCTCTGAGCCTTATGGTGTGCAAGAAATGATAAAATCTTTAAAGGGCATCAATTCATCTGTGAGAGGATGTTGGGCTGCTGTAGGGCTTTGATATCATTATGGAATAATATATAATGTCGTTGTGCTGTGTGGGGTTGTACTTGGGTGTCTGCACTTTGGTGAGAGGAGTTTGGGCAACTAACGAGCTGTGTTGGCCCGTCGGGGCTGCTTGTTTTGTTTGGTTTTTTTCCCCTATTTTTATGTGGAGCTGTTTGTCCAGTTTGTATCTTCTTTTTCTATTTTCGTGTATTAATGGAATAAATTTGCGGTGAGCGCCATTCTTGGGGCTGCACCCTTCTTCTAAAAAAAACACCCGAGACTCCATAAGCCAACAGTTATGTAAGCGAACACCATGCCACACGTGGAATACCTGAGTTTTTTTGCTAAACCTTGACCCGTAGAAATGTTTCATCATGGACCAAAGAGACGTCTGCACATCCATTGACATCTGATAATCAAATTTATATTTGCATCTAGTATTTGTGCTTGATTCCAAATTGATTATTTTGTAATATGCATTGATGCAATTATCTACCTTTGTAACATAGCTTCCGATTTTGTTTTAACCACCCATCCCTGTGTTAATACATCTCTTATGCTTAAAGATCGTGAGAAAGGCATTGGCTATGCAAATACCTGTAGGGTGTTTTTTCGGTGGTCTTGCGCTTGAGAGAAAACAAAAAAAAATAAAATTATTCCTCTTCTAGATAATTTGATCTTTGTAATTGTATTCTTATCTTTGCATGCTATATATTTCAGACGTGTTTTGGTTACAGAATATGCAACTATGCCTAAATTATCAAATCTCTTGTCCAAGATGTGAACGTAAATTCCACAACAGTGTAAAAAGGGCAGCTTACATTGCTTCACTTGCTTTTAGTTTGGGTTCCATGTGAACCATGTTTGTGAATGCGGTATTTATTTTAATTGTGTTTTATATGAAATATGAATGTAGTATTATGACATATCTCCATCTATTGAATTATAAGTTTTCTACGTTATAACTCACAATTAGTTACACACTAGCATCCGTGGCGGGGTGACAGCGATCTTACCTTTTCATTTAGAGATTAAAGATCTCACGGTTCGCACCTGATGTGTAATAAAGTTGTTTGTTTATGAAAGCTATCTGCTTGTAGGAGAATATCTGTTACCATCCTCCTTCTCTAGTACTGTGTTTCCCATCAATATCTTCCCTTCGAATTTATTATATCACCTGTTAGCTGCATGTAGACTTAGTTTGTACTTGGTAATGTTTACGGGTATCTAGATTCTTTAATAGCTCGCATTGTTCCTCTATTATATATATATGCAAAAATATAGTGTGAAAAGCTGCTATTAATTGGTTGGAAGTTTTTTATTGGTCTTTTACATGCAGGGAGCACTATCTGGGCAGAGACAAGGACAACCGGTCTTTATCTGCAAACTTGAAGTAGGGTTTTGTTCTCATAAAATCGGCTGTCATCATTCTACATATTTCTTATTTTCTTTGTTTCTGATATTCCCAGTTATTATTTTTTCCATAATGATATTTTGTCTCGGTCTCAAGCTTCCAACTCCGAAGCAATTGTTGACAAAAGAAACGTCAGTTGCTAGTTTATCCTCTTAACAGTGAACCATCTCTACTAATTAAATGAGCACTGATATTGCCTAGGGTATTATGTGGTCTGGCCTAGCTTAGAGGGGTGGTCAGGCTAGGCAGGTTTTTAAGTTTGCAAGGAATTTACTTCTGATAAATTAATAATGTCAAATTGGGATGCATTTGGGTCAAATTGGATATGATTTGGCATAGTCCGTCCATCCAGAGGTAACACATCGGAGTTTTCTTCCAATCCCATAAGGTCCATGATTGTTGGTAGATGGATGGCGAAGGGAATATGCCTTGGTCATGTACAAGAGGCGTTCCATGGATGGGAAGAATGAGGTTCCGTTTCCTCTCAATAACTAGTGATGCCTTTTGAAGATTATGGCCCCATCAATGTCAATATTCTGGTTTGTCTCATGAGAAGGGATCTGTAGGAGGGAACCCCTTTGGTCTATGCTACATGTCCTTTTTTTACTAATGACGAGGTGGATGCATGGCCTCAAATTTCAGCGAAATTCGGTCGAATTTCTGTCGAATATCGATATCCAGTCGAAATCGAAATTCGACCGAATTGACCGAAATGACCGAAATATGGGGGTCCTAGTACAAAAAATGACCGAAATGACCGAAATTTCGGTCGAAATTCCATCGAAATTCTGTTTTGGTCGACACTGAAATGACGAACGAAACCGACATTTAGGGCCTTGGGGGGATGTTGAGTAGTGCATTCAATCATAATGTCTCTGTTCGAGTATGCGTCTTTGTAGTGATGGGTGATTAGATTTCTCCAAGATCCAATTACCACATGTAGTGGTTTAGTCCTAAATCGGTTATTTATGGGACTTGGAGAGTTAGTGTGAGCTATATAAGAAGCCCCATACCCATTGTATCAAGTGAGAGATTAGTGAATAAGAAACACAAGTCCTTTGAGACATTCTCCCATGGTTTCATCCCGCTCCTCTTGGAGTAGGGTTCCACATAAAATCTCGATGTTCATCTTGTTTATTCTATTTCTCTTATATTACACTTTTACATTGTTGATTTCTAACATGGTATCAGAACGGGTTCGATTCTCGAGGATATTATTTATGTTCGTAATGGGTTCAATTTGAATTCGAGCATTTCTTCTGAAACCCTAATTTTACAGAGTTCGTGATCGGGTTTTGATTCTTGGATTCCTATTCTTGAATATTATTTTTATTCATATCCAAAAATATGTTCGTGTTCAATGGTGTGTACAAAATCCTGAGGAGTATGCCATCATCGAGGTTGAATGCAAGGTTGCAAAAGTTGGTAGTCGGTACTCGGTCGGTCATGGCACTAACTAAGGATTAATCGGCAGTCGGGTGATTAATCGGATTTAGTCGGACTTTAATCGGCTTTGATTTTTTAAATACATAAATCATTTTTATACATATACCATTAGGAGTATCTTGAGGAGTATCCACTAGCAGGGCAAATAACAAGGATGCAAAAGGGTAGCCTTGTTTTACACCCCTTCTAGCCTGCAACCTCACCTCGCTCCCTCTGGCTTCTCATTTATGTATATTGAAAAGACGTCATTATGACGCCTATTCATTCGAGTCAGCCATTTTATTGTAAATCCTTGTTTGCTCAGGGTGATCCATGAGAAAGATTGATCCACGGTGTTATAAGCCATATCATAATCGACATTCCACAAGAATCCTAGTGGTCATCAATCATTTGCACGAAACTCGACTCACATAACCGGCTCAAACTTGAAGTATGTCATATGCGAGACACCCCAATTTTAGCACCAAGCAATAGAGTGTGGTCCAGAAAAGGTCTCAGCTTTGTCGAGTGGAAAGACACATGCAATGCCTCGTAAAATTCATTGTAGTCTTGAACTTATCAACTTGTAACATCGAGGAGCACTCTGTCAAGTAACCTTGCAGCATGAATCGTAAATTCATCGACCTTAACTCATCAATTGCATCCCCAAAGATGACCAAGTTGCATTATTATTTGATTGATTGTTTGTTCTATCCTCAAACTTAAAGTTACACTGAAATCCCTTGCAAAGAACATTAGTGACATGTTGGCATCATCATCTGTCCTCAAGTCATCCCTTAACTCATTCATTTTCTCACCATTTACTTGCATGCATATACACCTCCACATCCCTAAAAACAATTTATCCACTCGTAGTCTTGCCAACACCAATCAGCGTCCTTCTTTTAAGTTGAGCTGATCTAAGATGTCCTCCTTCCACCAGACTCTCACCACCAAATCGCATTGCCATCTAGTTTACGTAGACACTACTTAAGAAAGTTCCACCCTTCTTCCACCACATTTACATCTCCAAATATTTCTCTTGCTAGATGACAACATTCACTACTCGTTTTAGAAAGTACATCCATAGAGATATCCTCCTTTCCTTCTCCTTTAACACTCCTAAGATTCTAGACAAGATCCGGATTACAAACTGATTGAACCCAACCAACCACCAACTCACCCAACGATCCTTACAACTACCAACCACCTTGCCCCTTCTTCATAAACTTGTTTTCTATCCCACCCCCACAACCTATGCATCCCCCAAACTCCTTTATTCATCTCCACTAGACTCCACACAGACATCCAATCCTTTCCGAGTTCCCTCTTCCAAGGTTCAGAAATACAATATGTGGATTCGTTCAAATAGGTCACTTAAGTCGTAATGACCATGCCATAAGCAGGGGAATATGTGATTTTGTGCGGTTTGCATTTTTAAAATTTATAATAAATGGAGATGTTACTAATAGAATAAATGCATGCTGGCTTAAGTGTAGAGGTGCCTCTGTTGTTCTTTGTGATAAGAAAATTCCTTTAAATATTAAAGGAAAGTTTTACAAAGCATCTGTGAGACCTGCGATGCTTTATGGATCTGAATGTTGGCCTGTGAACCATAGACATGTGCAGAGAATGAATGTAGCAGAAATGAAAATGCCAAGGTGGATGTGTGGACACACATGTAAAGATCGGATTCGGAATGATGCAATCAGAAAGAAAGTTGGCGTAGCTTCGATCGAGGATAAGATGCGGGAAAACCGCTTAAGATGGTTTGGACCTTTGCAAAGAAGATCAGCTGATGCACCAGTTAGGAGATGCGAGTGTTGGGATGTTGAGCCGGCTAAGAGAGGGCGAGGACGGGCCAAGAAGTGTTGGAAAGAGACCATACGAAGGGATCTTAGTTTTGTGGATATAAGCCCGGGATTGGCCCAAGATAGATCTAAATGGAGGCGAAGAATCCATGTAGCCGGCCCTACTTAATTGTGGGAAAAGGATTTGTTGTTGTTGTATAATAAATGGTAATTTATTATTAATACCATGTTTTTTGAATCGAAAGAGTATTACAAGATTCAAAAATAGAGGTTAACATAAGCATGTACATTTAACATAACATTTGATAATAAAATCATGTACACATGTCATATATGTAAGAATTATTCTTCTTAATACAAGTTATTAAACTACTAATAACTTTGTGGCTATGCGGACCAAAATGCGGTGTATACTGCTTAAGGCATTGTATAAAGGATATGGTTTTGTCCACCTATCGCATAGGTATACATGGTATATATGTGGTTCATGCAAGGGCATTTTTTAACGTTGGCCTCTTCCTAATGTTGTAGCACACATTCAAAGTTCTACTTCATGCTGAGATTGTTTGCATTCTACCTCCACCCTTCCCTTCTTTTTGCTTCATAACTTGGCACTAGGATTGCAAGTCCACTTAAAACCTTACCCCACAACAACCTTCTGCCTCCTTCCTCTATCTGGCATGTCCCCATCATCAATCCATGACTGACACTCCTTGCTATGTGCGAATGACCTTTATTATCTCATTTCACCCATATGTACTTCCCTAATCCCATCCCCACCTGCTACTTATCGCCCTTTCCTTGATCCCTTTCGTCTCTAGCATCACCTAGTAGGCTCACACCTCAGTAAAAAAAGCCCCACCTCTTTACGATGTTGTCGAGTAAGAAAACCTCCATTATCATCATTCCCATACCTCGGAGGTCTAATATGGCCCATCGATGAGACCTCCCCAACAACACTATTGCTCTGATTTGTTGAAGGGTCGAGATTGACCTATCTGACCCCTCTTGCAATCTCTAAAAGGTAATTCTAAAGTTGGGAAGGCCTCGCCACCACCCTAAATCCCTCCTTGAATCCAAGCTTCGTCAGTAAAGTCCTGTAATTTTATCTAGGAACCACCTTTGTCGCACTTGTGTGCCTTGCATTCTTGTTCAGGTTGTGGTCTCCATTTAGGGCCTTGAATACTCCTCGTGCATGTATTTCATTGTCTTAATCGGTATTACCCCTGCCATTCAAGAGACTTCACAATCTAATTGGATCTCCTTAATTGAAAATCTAGATGAGAAGATGGTTGATTGGAAGGCCTCTTGCTCCTTGAGGAGTGGTCATCTTGTACTACTTAAATCTGCTGTGGTTACTATCCTTTTTTCTTCCTATCATGCTTATTTCGGTTAGGTTGATGAAGCAATTTATTGGTCTAGGATGTGTCAGGAGACTCATGGTGTTTCCCTATTGGACCAACAAACGATGGCAATGCCATGGGACCAAAGTGCACAAAGGCTCTAAAAGATTAAGAAGCTGGTGTCATGACATTGTTGAGAATCTTGGATAGGAGTGACAATTTGTTACGTCGCCTTACAAATGCCATTTATGGGGTTGACTGTAGGATATTCATGCCAGCGAGAGACTCTCGGATGCCCTCCAGCCTTTCGTAGGTGTTTTGTTCTTTTCTACATGAGATCATAGTTGAGAATCCATAATAGGAACTAGTGAACCATTCAAGTTCTGGAAGAAGAAATGACCAGAAAAAGGAATCTTATGTGAATGATTCTTAATGCTTTACACTAGTCAATAATCGAGCCATTTATATGATAGAGACATGGTCTGAGGAGACTTGAGCCCCTTCTTTCATTACTTGATTGAGTTGATTCTCAAAACAAAGAATGTAGGGCTTCATAAGCATGATTGATCTTTTTAGTGAGATAGAGGGCACGACTGAGGGTCGAAATTTTCGGACATGGGGGTAATGATTGATTCTCGATGAAGAAGCATATTAGATCCTTTCTACCTTATAGTGTTTTCCCCAAGGAATGTATCCAAGGACTACGCATTATTTTGGAGTTGTAGCATGCCATGCATGTAAAGGTTTTCCTCTGGCTGCTTAGGTGAGACCGATCGGGGATAAAAATGTATAGAGTTGAAATAGTATGCATCATTGTTGCAATATTCGACCGAATGGATAGAATATTTGGCTGGATATTCTTATTCGGAGGTCGACCAAATATAATACTGTTAATTACTCAATTTTCGGTTCAACTAGAATATTCCCAAATATTCGGGTTTTCGGTCAACTATTCGGTCCTATTGCAACAGACGATCGATTTTTTTATTTTTTAAAGGTTCCCAGTTATCCCTATATCACCACAAATATTAAAGCTTCATATGTAACTTGTTAATTGGTATTTTTATCTTGGAATTATATTGATTGATGACAATATATATATTTTAAGTATAGGGATTTTATCACTTGTGCCCCTCCGAGATGTTGCAATATCAGTTATGCCCCTATCTTTTTGGTAATATCAGTTGTGCCCCTCAAAACTTGCTATTTTATCACTTGTGCCCCTCGGGTTAGTGACCGTCCATCTACAGTGCAAACGGACGTTAACTTTGAGGACATAAGCGGAATTATTTTTTTTAAAGGTTATATGGTCATTTCTTCCTCCTCTTCCCCAACCTCTTCTTCTTCCTCCTCTTCCCATCTTCTTCCTCCTCCTCCAACCTCCTCCTCCTCCCTCTCCGCCCCGAGCTCCTCGCAGCCCCTCCCCTCCCCGGCGCCGCACCTCCTCCCCCCGCACCTCCTCCTCCCCCGCACCCTAATCACCTCAGCGGAGATATGGATAGATAAAGAACACACACACAGCAGCACAGGGGGGAGAGGAGAGAAAAAGCAAGCAAGAAAGCCTGTCCGAGTGACTGAAAGCGAGCTAGAGAGAGATGACGGTGTGTGCTTGAAGCTTCCATTCTAGAGAGAGAAACCCCACCAACCCACGTACCCACGTCTCAGCATGAAGAGGAGCACCCATCTCCCTCTCCTCCTACTACCCACATTCCTCCTCTGCCTCTGCCTCTGCATCTCCTACCCTGTTTCCGCCGACCTCTTCTCTGTGGTCTACAAAGGCTGCGCCTCCTCCCAGTCGACCGTACCCACCTCCACCCTCGCCGCCCTCTCCTCCTCCCTCATCTCCAAGTCCTCCTCCTCTTCCTCCTCCAGGTTCTTCAAGACCACCACCTCCGGCGACCCACCTTCCCTCTTCGGCCTCTTCCAGTGCCGCGGCGACCTTTCCCCCTCCGACTGCTCTGCCTGCGTCTCCCGCATCCCCTCTTTATGGGTTTCTCTCTGCGGCTCCAACGCCGCGGCCGCCCGTGTCCAGCTCACTGGCTGCTACGCCCTCTACCAGCTCTCCGACTTCCCTCAGGTCTCTGGTACCAAGATGCTCTACAAGTCATGTTCAAACGACAACGCCGCCTCTGACTTCGAGGAGAAGCGCGGCACCGCCCTCGCCGGTCTCCAGAGCGGCGTTGTCGCGTCGGGCGTCGGCTTCTACGCCACTAGCTACTCGTCGGTCTACGCAATGGCCCAATGCGAGGGGGACCTCTCCGCCGCCGACTGCGGGAAGTGCGTCGCCGAGGCCGTTCAGAAGGCGGAGGTGGAGTGCGGCGGCGCGAGCTCGGGGCAGATGTACCTCGACAAGTGCTACATAAGTTACAGCTACTACATCCACGGCGTGCCGCGGGTCGGCGACAGCAGTGGCGGCGGGGGAGGTGGAGGCAATTCAGGAAGAAGATGGGAGAGGAGGAGGAGAAGGGAGGAAGAAGACGGAGGAGAAGGGAGACAGAAGAGGACCATAATACCCTTCTTAACCACACCATGGTTTGAATAAACCATGGTTATTTTAATCTTTTGACGGTCAATCTGACGGAAGGGCACAACTGATGACGGAGCAAGTTTTGAGGGGCACAACTGATATTACCAAAAAGATAGGGGCATAACTGATATTGCAACATCTCGGAGGGGCACAAGTGATAAAATCCCTTAAGTATATATATTATACATAATATTTATATTTAAAATAATAAAAAATATATAATCAAATAAAATTAAATATTTTTGCAAATACCAAATATTCTTAATTTGTGACACCTATGACTGAATACCGAACCCCAACTTATGCAACACTGGTGCCATCCATGATATTTCTTGCATGAGATGGTTGTTTGGTTTTTCTAGAAAGGTATGGAGTCACATGATGGTTATTGGATTATATGTGTTATGCGCCACTTGTGGTATAGATGGGTCAATGGATCACTCCAGGATCCATTTGCCACATCATGTTGTTTAGTCCCACATTTGCTAGTTGTGACATGTGGAGGCTCAGTGAGGGCTATATAAGATGCCATACACCCGATGTATCCAGTGAGAAAGTGCAATGCATACATCACCCTTTGAGGCATTCTCCCGTGGTTTCATTCCGCTCCTTAGGGAGTAGAGTTCCACGTTAAAATCCTGAGTTTTTTCAAGTTTATTTATTTTATCTTTGATTCCGCTTCCGCATTTCTATTTTCTAACATGGTATTACAACGGGTCGTGCTTGGTTGTGTTGGAGTATTTGGTTCTGCATCACTTATGTGAAAGATGGGTAATTGGATCTCTCCAGGATCCATTTAACCCATCCTGTTGTTTAGTCCCACATCTACCATCTGTAGGATGTGGAGACTCAGTAGGGGCTATATATAGGCCCGCACACCCATTGTATCCAGTGAGAGAAAAGCAATAGACTATCAACCCTTTGAGGCGTTGTTCTCCCGTGGTTTCATCCTACTCCTTAGGGAGTTGGGTTCGACGTAAATCCCATTCTTCATATTTCTTATTATTTTATTCTGATACGCTTCCACCTTCCTATTTTCTAACATGGTGTCAGAACAGATTCGATTCTCGAGGAATCATTTGTTTATTTGATTTAATCGAGTTTCGTTTCATTTGTTGCTCGTGGATTTGTTCTTGGAGAATATCGAAGTTTGATTCAAATCTAGGGTTTCATTCTAAAACCGTATTTCTAGATCGGTTGTGCATTATCTCCATATCAATGAGGCACGTCGTTTAGAGTTGTAGATCCTCACGCAGCCAGACCTTCAGGTCATCGCGTGTCCAGACGTGCATCTCCACCAGCCTCGCACAACTTCCTCCGATCGTATCTCAGTACAACTGTTCTGCTGGAGATGCCCCTACAACACCTCTCTCTCCAATTGGCATTTGAAGGAGCCCTGATCTCGCATCAACATCAGGCAACACTCCTCTCTTTGACGGAGGATCCATCGCACCCTCATTCCAGAATCGCATCCAGGCGTGCACGATGCAACATCCAGGGCAGATCCCTCCTCCCCAGGCGAGTCACAGGTCAGATGCCCCATCGCCTCCTCGTAGCAGGAGGAGTCGACACATGTCCCTCGTCGGCAAGCCCTGCGCGCAGGCGATACCTTCCTTAGACGGAGTTCCCCTGTTCTGTGTGATCTTCGGTCCGCGTGAACTTCTCCTCTCCTCCAACGCTCCAAGTGATCCAGTCGAAGGGGCCCTCATCTCCTTGCATGCGGCCCTAAATTTTTCCCTGTCCCATCGAAGAGGCTCCAGGTATCGACGGTGGGCTGAGTATTTTTAGCCCATGCGATCTCCATCGCCTCCTCCCTCTTCCCGATTTCCATCACTGGTGGTGCCACGAAACCCCAAATGAGGGAAAGGTGTTTTGCGAGAGAGGGTTCTTTCGGGAACCCTAAATAATTTTGGTTGTTGTAAAAGCCCAAGGTCCCGACCTAAGAAAAAAATAATAAAATGAAAAAAAGAGAGAGGTGGAGAAAGCAAGCCCAACGGGCTATATATAGATCCCCACACCCATTGTATGCAGTGAGAGAAAAGCAATAGATTATCAACCCTTTGAGGCGTTCTCCCGTGGTTTCATCCCGCTAGTAGGGTTCCACGTAAATCCCGTTCTTCGTATTTCTTATTATTTTATTCTGATACGCTTCCACATTCCTTTTTTCTAACATGTTGATTTTGAAGATTTATTCTTGAAGATTTTTTTATATTCACGATCAGTCAAGTTTGTTGTACATTCGAGATTCGATCATTGTATTCTTTGAAGAGTATTATCTTTTACGTTTCAAGTTGAGTTTCGGGATTTCTTTTTGAAACCATAATCCTACAAAAATCAAGTTCTATTCTTCAATGCAGCGGAAATATTGATGGGTTCTCCCCTCACGAGGAGCCCTAAGATTCGATCCATCCTAGCCAACTACATGTGCCACCAGGGCTTCTAGCCGCAGTTCCAAAAGAAAAAAAACTAAGCAGGAACAACGCATCTTCTGTTCAAAGCTCCAGCCTGCAGCGGTGCTACCTACAACATAACGCTTCTGATGGCCTCATCCAGGCGAGCCCCCACGACGATGATGAGCCCCACAACTCTTGGCAAAGGAGCCCCCTGGAAACGTCCGAGATCCTCCGCTTCAGGCCTCTGTGCCCGTCCTCCTCCTCGGCTGCAAGAACTTCGCTGACGTGGACATGTGTATCCGAGTGCGCAATGACAGACAGATCTCCCAGACAATATAGGGGATTGATCTTCATCAACAACGAGAGGGATTGCCCTATACCCCTAGTAGCACCCAGGATTGCAACTTTGAAGCTTGGCGCTCCTCCTTTGGCACGACAATTGGCCCAAGACATCATGGCACCCTCTTCCTGGAGATCGAGGGATCGGAGACGCACAACGATCGTTGCCATGCATCAAGAGGTCTCCATCTCTTAGGCGATTACTCCTCCTGTAAGGCAGCGGCAAATGATGTAACCCAAGAGCCCCCACGAAATCTCTAGCTTCGGCGGCGTTGCACCCTCCTTCGACGAGACATCTTAATCCCCAGATTGGTGGTCTCCAGCGCAGGTGGCGCTCCCTTCCGCTCCCAGGCGTCGCCAAATCGGAAGAAGGCCCCCATCAGGGCTGGCAGGAGAATAGCCCCATTGAGGGGGTGGCGGGCGATCGAAGGAAAAAGGGAGGGTTCCTAGTAACCCTAAAAAAGCCACAACCACTTAGGCCGATGGTTTATTGAAAAAAGGAAAAGGAGAGGATGGCCTGGGATGTGTTTTTGAAATTTAAAAAAGGGGGAAAATAGAAAAAGGCCCAGAGAAAAATGGGGGAATGATTGTCTATGTTGGACCATTTTTAGGCTGAGATAGTGTGTTCAAAAAAATCGTACGCAAAAAAAATACAAAAAAGAGAATAAGGAAAAGCCGTAAAAAACATCTTAAAAATATATTTCAAAAAATAAAAAGGGTAAAAAGCCAAAAAAATCGAGATCGTTTAAGTGGATTTTTGTTTTCTCCCCATTTCATGTCTTTTCCCAACTTTGTCGAAGTCATTATTTTCCGACAAGTAAGGGAGAAAGGAGGAATATTCAGATGTCAGATTCTCTAAACCAACCAGATTTACCAGACTCTATTGTTCTATATATGTTCAAATGAGTAGACTCTGCGATTGGTTATGAGTCTTCAGTTTCAAACACATATATGTGGTCTTTTTCGGATGTGCCCTTGTATGCCATCAGTTGTGTGGTCACCATCTTTTGTGTTTCAACCAGTGTTTTCATGTGATCCATAGGGACTCCATGGTAGAGATCCCATTCCCTATGCCATGTGGGATAGGATTTTCATTTGGCTTCATAAGGGCTCCAGAGTAGAGATCCCATTGTCTGAGCCAAATGGGAGAGACCCAGTTCTTCGACAAGGAGACTTCTTCAGTCTCCATTCTCCAACGATTGTGTATTCCAACGAGATTGCACTCCATGGCTTTTCCAGTTCGACCCTTCACAGATGGAGCAGTTGTCCACATGTTTTGGCGGGTCAAATTACTCTGACAAGGAGACTCGTTCAGTTTCAATGGCTCTGACAAGTGCAGTACAAAGTACACCAGTTTGACTCACACTCCAGCCCGTTTAGTCCTCATCATGTGCACAACATGAGAAGCAACATCCTCAACATCAGCTGACAGTTGTGCGTAATGAGTTGATATTGTTCGTAGTGTTAAGTAGCGTGAGTTTGAGATCTCTTTCTGTTTGTCCAAGCTGAGCATTGCATGCTCCAGTTTGAGGGGGAGTGTTGGTGTATATGTGTTATGTGTCTCTTGTGGTGTCGATGGGTAAATGGATCATTCCAGTATTCATTTACCACATCCTGTTGTTTAGTCCCACATCTACCAATTGTGAGATGTGGAGACTCAGTGAGAACTATTTAAGAAGCCCTACACCCAATATATCAAGTGAGAAAGTGCAATGCATACATTAGCCCTTTGAGGCATTCTCCCGTGGTTTCATCCCGCTCCTTAGGGAGTAGGGTTCCACGTTAAAATCCCGAGTTCTTTCAAGTTTATTTATTTTATCTATGATTTCGCTTCTATTTTCTAACAATGGTTGTTTGGTTGGATCACATGGATACTATGATTTTTTGGGCTTCTCTTGGGTCTTCTTGTTCCATCTCCCAGACTGGGTGTTTGAGGCCCCTCTGTTTCTTATGGTCGATGTGATTAGTGCGCAATGGGGTAGTCTTTGAATGGGAACATAACTTAATTGAACTTCCGAAGTTATTTGAGACTTGGTCCTTGTAAGTTATTGTGTAAAAATTAATATAGTTGCTATAGGTGTGCCATTCCTTGGCACACGCCTTTTTTTTAAAAAAATTAGAACCTTGATTGGTGAGTCGTCAACCTTGGTCTGCCACCCAACCTGGGGACCCATCCCCTGCTGTTATTGCCACATGATGAGCTCCTTTGTCGACACCCAGACCAACTTAGGGCTAGAGCCTCCTTTCAGAACCAACTACCACGAGCCATGATTTTGGTCCATCGAGCCGCCACTACCATCGTCATTGCCCTGACCAACCGACCCCAACACCTCCGCCACCCGGATGACCTCCAAAGATGTTATCTCCTCCACTTGCACCACCTTCTCCACTTGAATCTCTTGCCCTGTCGTCAATATGACCACCGACCTCATGATTGACGCCAGACCATTCGCCATACCTAGTGAGATGATATCCGTCAAAGCTCACAATGATTGGACTGTCATTTCATTTACCTCCCTGAATCTTAAGCTTTCCAGCGAAACGAGAAATCTGCCTCCACTGTATTGGCTCTCCCACAGTGGAGTTCCCTGTCCTCTCCTTGTGACAGCTACCATTTCATTAGCCATCCATTCTGAAGGGTAAAAGAAGCTCTGCGCATAGTCACACGCTCCGTTCACCTAAGTCTCTGAAACAACATAATCCAAGCATTTTTGCCACGTCGACGACCAGCCCTGGTGTGTCAAAAATAATAATTCAAAATCCCCTAAACTTCCAACTGACGGTGCCTTTCCGGACACCTCCCCTTATGTCTCTAGGAACTCCCTGCAAGCTTTCTAAGCCCTAACATTTCTTGGTCCTCACACATGACAACCTTCGATGCGTGGATGCTGTGCACCACCTGCTGTTGTATGCATCGGATATGAAGCTCCTCTGTGATCGACCCTCACTCCAAACATTGAGCCTGATCTCAGTAGTCCTGAGCTCAGTGCCCCCACATATTGCATCAACTCTTGCCCTCCATGCAACCCCTTTGATTGAAACTCTGTTTCGGAGTTCTTGAACCAAATCTACAGATTTGAATCTTGTTTTCATATGCTTGTTCAGCTTCTTTCTAATTTCAATGTTATTTTTTTTTGAGTCAATGTTTAATATTAGTGCATCTTATTTTGTTTACTCTGAATTGTATTCACTTAAAAATGTCGTAGCAGCAACAGAGCTTCTCGTGTTTACTTTCATGTACTCTTTTAATATTTCTTTTCCTTGTCAGGGTTACAGGAATGCAACGGCATCTGAGAAGTAAGTGCAGATGAGTTGACAATGCATGGCTATCTGTGTCGGCTTTTATTTCTTGTTGTAGCTTGATCAAACAAATGACATGAAAATCATTTCTCGTATACCAGTTAACCTGGATTTAACCAATACTCTAATGTATTTTGATTTAAAAGCTGTCCAGGATTGCATTTGATTGTGGGTAACTTGACATAACTGGTCCTTTTTTTGGAATGCCTTACGATCTGGACATGATTGTTTTTTTACACATGACACACATGTTTCTGGTATTTTTGTTCTTGTTCATGTCGTCTGTGAGCACTGAGTCACTTTGCTTGTGAGATCACTGTAGGAGAGTGTTTACCATCTCGCTCCGTATATTAGTATTGGACGTGGGAAGAAATATGAGAACGAAATTGTGGAATCTCAAATCAAGAATCTATAGAAGATGCAACTGTTCTATAGAAATATTAGAACTAAAATGTGATATAGAGGAATATTGTTTTAGATGTATCTAGCAGTAGCTTGGGATCATGCTAGAAACTCTCGCTAAATAAGGGTGTTAGAATTATGTTATTGAAACAGATGTGTTGTAATTTAATTAAATGTACTATTTATTTTGTTTGTCCCCATATCGATTAGGTTTGGTATCCTTTGTTCTTGAGAAGAAATAATAGATCTGACCCCATTGGGTCCCTTCTCTTGTGGGTTTTACCAGTCATCTTGATCATTGTAATAGATATAAACCATGTTTTAATGTTTTTATTGATGCGCTTATTTTTTATTATCGTCTTCACGCGAGCACTTGTGTGGGGTTTTCTGTGGTAGAGATCTTAATGGACATGTGGGAAAGGATGCTTCAAGGTATGCTAGTGTTCATAGAAGACATGGCTTCAGGTATAGAAATGAAGAGGGAAAATTAATTCTGGATTTTGTAACGACTTATGATATTTTCATAGCAAACACTCTCTTCAAGAAGAGGGAGGAGCATTTAATTACTTATAAGAGTGCCTGACTAGAACGCGATAGATTACTTTGCGTAAAGGAGAAGAGGTCAGTTGTGTTGCAAAGACTACAAAGTAATCCCATGAGAGAGTTTTTTCGAATGAAAAATAGGTGGCCTCCCTATGTGGGTCCCACCACTACCAGGTACTATATAAAATAATAATAAAGAAAAGGGGTTACATCATTGCCATACATGCAACGAAACTCATATCATCATGAACATCATGCCACACCCAACACCCTGAAATGTTTGACCACATTCTGAACATAGACCTCTGCCCCTTGAAGATGGCATCATTCCTGGCATGCCAGATCGACCAGACAACCGCGAAAGAAGGGGAGCTTGCCTGATGCTCATGGCTGCAAACCGCCTTGATATCCCTCTAGAAAGTGGTCCCACTCCGACTTACGAACCACGAGGACCTGACTCTGGCCCACACCTCTACCGAAAGTGGACAAGAGAAAAAGAGGTGATCTGCGTCCTCCGCAGCACCGCATCTATCGCATCCAATCACACTCCCAGCAGGTGCCCCCGACGGGCCTTTGTTAGGATTTTCCCTAATCGAAATAGCCACATGAAAACCTTAACCCAGTTCGGCACCCTACTCCAAATCAAACTCGTGTCTACCACCAGCTCCTCCTGCCCCACCTCCCCCTCATTCGTAAGAAAGTGGTATGCCTTTCTCACTGTGAACCTCCCATCCGTCCACACTAAATGATCCCTTCCCAACGACGGTGCCACATTTGTCAAGAGTTCTGACTGCAATGCAAGGAATTCCTCGAACCTCTGGTTTGATAAACCGGATGAAAAAACCAAGGTCCAAACCCCACCCTCCCAGACTTGTCGAATCATTGCCCTTTGTCCCTCACCAACTGTAACAGATGCGGCTACTGCTCCACTAGAGCCCCTCCTCCCGTCCAGTCATCTAACGAAAAGCGGAAGTACGTACCATCCCCAAGCACCGGCTGTAGCGAATCGGCAATCATTGGGACCACCTCAGTGGACCCCTTCTACAATGATTGTGGCAAGCACCCCGGAGCAACCCCTAATGACATCGTAGTCCCATATATCTTCCTAATCATTTAGCAAACAAGATCGTCTGACTTGCCATAAATCCGCACTACCACTTTGCCACAAAAGTCGTATTCATTTCTTTTATGTGCAACACCACGAGACCAACCTTCCCCTTTGACAACGTCACCTTGTACCAATCCACCGGATGAACGCCCTTTCTCCCCTGCTGAGCATCCACCCAAAAGAACATCCTCATCAAAATCCCGATCTTATTCTGCACCCCCACTGGTAATACTCGCATAGAGCAGAATAATACTGGAATCGTTGAAAGAACATGCTTAAAAAAATCAGCTTCCCTCTTATTGAAAGTATCGACGCCTTCCAACCAGCCCGTCTTGCCTCCTGCTTTTCTAGAAAGACCTCCAGTCTCCAGACTTCGGCTTACCCGCCACTAGAGGAAGCCCCAAGTTATGGGCGACGAGGCAAGCTGGCATCTCAGAATCGTCGAATTGTGTCGCCGCTTTCCATCTGAGAAACTGATGGCCACTACCATCGATTTCTCCATGTTGGATCTGAGAAACTGATGGCCACTTCGGCTTACACGCCCGTCGAATATCTGTTGGATCATTCCCCATGAACATGATTGTATCATCTGCATATTACAACAAAGGAATGGATATCCCCTCCTTATAGAACAACGAGCACCAATTCCTTTCCACCACTAACCTCATCATCACGACCAGCACATCGGTCACCAAAACAAACAACAACGACGCAAGCGAGCATCCCTTCCTAATGCCCCTTTGAGGTTGGAAAAACCCCCTACTGATC
This sequence comes from Ottelia alismoides, assembly GCA_037367405.1. Lineage (NCBI taxonomy): Eukaryota > Viridiplantae > Streptophyta > Magnoliopsida > Alismatales > Hydrocharitaceae > Ottelia > Ottelia alismoides. The sequence goes on from JAZKJV010011012.1 coordinate 1,037,696, forward strand.
TACCATTAACAAGCATCGCCAATGATGTCGTAGTTATGCATCTCTTGATCCATGCGATCCACATGCCTGGGAAGCCCCTCTTCTCCAATGATGCCCGCAAGAACCTCCAATCCACACAATCATATGCCTTCGAGAAATCGACCTTCTAAAGCACTACTTTTGCCTCACTTCTCTTCCACTCAGTGACCATCTCAGATGCCAAGACCAACCTGTCCGCCATAGCTCTCCCCGGAACAAAAGCAGACTGCCGAAGCAAGAGTTGTTCACCCAATATTGCTTGGTAGTCATGGATGTGCAAATAAAGGGCTAGTAAATAAAAGGGGGTTTTCAAGATCACTAGAACTAGAGGGTAGAATCTTCAATTGAAGCAATCAAGCTTTAGGGAGAAGGTTTTAGAGGACTTATCTTGGAATTGTAACGGAAGTGCAAACGAGATGTGGGAGGTGGTAGCTCTTATATCCGAAGGGTAGCCAAAGAGATGTTAGACGAGTTAAAGGGAGGAGCTCCAGGATAAAAGGAGGCTTGGTGGTGAAGTGGAGGGGTGTAAGAGAAGCTCAAAATTAAAAGATCATGCTTTAAAACTATGCCAAAGATATAACAGATGAATTTGTTACAAATTACAAAATAGCGAAGAAGGAAGCAAAGAAGGCTCTAAATGAAGCTAAGTCAAAACTTATAAAGTTTTGCACAAAAATCTCAACTCTAAAGAGGGTTGGAAGGATATATTCGGGTTGGCTTAAGCAAGAGAAAAAAATTCCAAAGACCTTTCTCAAGTGAGATGCATTAGGGATGATGTAGGTCATGTGCTTGTTACTCAGAAGGATATAGAGACTAGATGGAAGCATTACTTCCATAAGCTTTTCATTGGGGAAGTAAATAGAGAGATCACTTTGGGAGATCTAGCTTGTAATTAAAGTTACTTGAATCATGCAAGCTGCAGGCTTGGGGAACAATTGTTTAATAGGTTGAAGATGCACAAGTGAAGAGGGTTGAAGTGCCACGTAAAAAGCCATAATGCTTGTTGAGGTTGAGGACTCTCAGAAAGTGCATCTCATAGAGCATAAGATAGGGTAAAGTTGTGTCCAAGGCCCATGTTGCATATGAGTGTTGTGCAATATCTGAGTGAGAGGCATGTTGATTTTGGATGTTGTTAGGCGGTCCTTTGTTTAAGTTGAAGCAATGTGGTGATGAGGAAGAAGGTGCCTACGTTGGTATGGTTGCATGTATGGTTGGAACGATGCGGTCCATTGGTTTTATATATTATTCCACATGAACATTGTGACATGGAATACGAGGGGTCTCAGAAATCCAAGGAAGAGAAGGTCAGTGGGTTTTTTTGCTAACTGGATGACATGAAGTGGTTCTTTTGCAGTAGACCTAGATTTGCACATGGCCTCAAATTTTAGCGAAATTCGGTCGAATTTCTGTTGAATATCGTTATCCTATCGAAATCGAAATTCAACTGAAACGGTCGAAATGACCGAAATATGGGGACCCTAGTTCAAAAAATGATCGAAATGACCGATATTTCAGTCGAAATTCGAGCGAAATTCGACTGAAATTCCGTTTCTGCCAATCACCAAAATGGTGACCGAAACCGACATTTAGGGCATTGGATTTGCGGCTGGTTAGAGCAATTGCGGTTGTTTGTTGGTGTTTCTTCATTGTCAGAGTCCAAAGCTACAAATGTTGTACGAAGTGATGGAGCTTTAACATTACCCTTCTCTCGTTGGATCGGACAGACATGTAAGGTAGGCATGATCTTATTTGGCGTATTTATCAAAATTTATAGGAGACCTATAGTTGGAGGTTCTTGATGCATCTGGCACTCGGTTTACTTGGAGATCAAGGTTTCGATCTAGACTGGCTCGTTTTTCTATTATGTTGAAATCTTGGAGGTTTTTCCTTGGCCACTCATGCCTCATGTCTTAGATCCAGATCTGATCATCCATCAATTATCTGGGATTTCGGGGAAGGTGTTGCACCTCTGTCTATGTTCAGGTTTGAAGGATTATCTCCTTTGGAGGATGGTTTTGGAGATTTGATTATATAGTAGTGGGGATTTATGGTTTGTTAAGGCACATCTACAACTCTTTTTGTTTCACAAGTTGATGGCATTGTGGAAGCAGTTGTGTGATTATAATGAGTTACAAGATTGTCCGAATGTTTGTCACAATAAGATAGAAGGACTGTAACATATTCTCAAGACCTATCAACCGATGAGATCGATGAGAGGGTCGATTTCCATATGATTATCCAATTGGAGGGCAAGGAAAGGGTTACATGTTGGAGACAAGGATCCACGCATAAATGGATAAAGGACAATGATGCAAACAACCGCCCATGCAGTGGCTAGTTGCAGGCAATGTAGAAAACTTTTCCATTATATTTTGGTAAATGATGACCAAGTTGAGGGAGATCGTTAGACGAGTCAGGCGATTGTGGTTTATTTCTGTAGGGTTTCTCGAAGAATGTCTTGAGTTGGATTGGGCATGTGGGCCCTCTTTATCTCAGATAATCAAAGCTCTTTATTGAAGCAGAAGTTTAAGGGTAATGAGGATAGTGCGACGGCAATTTCGTTGAATGTGGATAGAGCTCTTGGATGGCATTTTCCCAATATTATTCTTCCGAGAACTCTGGGATGTTGGGAAGGAATGGTCTGGTGGTACATGGCAATACATGTTTTGACAAAATGAATAGAGACCTATTATTCCTACTATCGAGGAAAGTGTCAGAACATGTGGAGGGTTTTTGCCTTAACATTGTCTAATGATGTTTATTTGATTGTTGAACGTCCTGGCCAACAGGTGGGAAGGGTTGGATCACATCATCTTACCAATGGAAAACCTTATTTTATCCCATGGATTAATCATATACGGTGGCTCCAAAGATATTAGTAGATTAGAAAAGGAGTTAGATCAAGGGTATACTTTGGAAAGTTGTTTTTTTAACTTATGATAGTGTAGGTTATTGCTTCTTCTTGTTTATATTGGTCATACACTATTTCCTAGATACATAGATCTTGTGGATGAAGAGATGTGTCACAACATTGTATTCAATGTTGATGCATGCATGTCCAAATGGAGGTTTATTTCCAACCTCGGTATGGTTTTCGTCAGGGTTGATCGTTGGCATATATGCTTTTTATTGTGAAAATTGATTGATCAAGTGGTTGGTCGGTGGTTATCTGTAGTATATATCCATGATGATATCTCCATCCTCGTCTTTCTGATATGTTGATGATACTATTTTCTTTATAAAAGAATGGAAGGAGAGGGCAGAAGTCATGGCTACAATATTGGAGCTTTCGAACTCGAGGATTAATTGGGGCAGGTTTGCTTTTGTCATTTTTGGTCTTTCAGGGTAGATGTGATTTGTTGTGGCTTGGTATTGGGTATTGTTGTTGGCTTACTACCGTTACAATATCCGGGGTTACTGCTAGCATTTGGTAGACTACGTATGGCATATTCGTAGACAATCATTGATAAGTTGAAAAGGAAGATGTTCGGGTGGAAGGTGTCATGTTTGTCACAAGATGCCCATCTCCTGCTCGATAGGATGGTTTTTGCAACAATTTATGTATTTTTCACGTCCTCCAAGCTTTTACCAGTCGAGATTTGACATTTTTTTCATAGATGGTTACTGTTGAGATAGTTGTATCTCTTTATAGTTATTTCTTATTTCCATTTTCTTCATGTACCTCTTAAGTAATTAACCCGGGACTTTTCTCCTATATAAGAAAGCTCTAGGATCTCTTCAATGATAAGTGATTCTATTCTTCTAACATGGTATTAGAATAATGGTCCTAGACCGAGGTTCTCGTATCCCACCAAAAACCCTAACCCTACTCACCCTCCCCCCTGTTGTCAGCCGGCCACCGCCAGCCGCTTCGGCTCTTCAGCTTGCTGCCAATTGCCGCTCCGGGCCACCCGACCGACCGTAGCCTACTGTTGCAAGCCACTAAGTCGCAACCTACTACTGCAGGTCGTCGCCCACTGCCTGCAGCTGCTCGCTGCTGCATTCCCGAGGCGTGGGCCACTGCACCACCTCCGGCCGGTCGTTGCCCAATACTTGGTGGGTTTCCCTACCTTCATAGGGATGTCGTTCTGCCACTGTTGAAGCCGTATACGGTCTGGTTTCGATCGGGGATCATGATTTCAAACACATAAATCACGTTTTCCGATGCTAGACTTCAACAAGGATTGAACATGATGGTTGTATGAGTCTACACATGCAACCACTCCTCCATATGATTGTGTAGACTCGCTCAGAATAGTCTACTACCCAGTCTTGTTCCGGATTTGTTTTGTTCGACATTCTTTTTTATCATGTAAGAGAACAAGGGAGGTATATTTTCATTGCTCGATGCCGTCCTATCGTAAAGATGGATGTAACCAACTGCGAGTTATGCTTCATGCACTTTCACACCCTTATGCAGTGCCATAACAAGGAGCACATTTGACGGATTCTGAACCAACAGACATACCAGGGCTAATGCTTCTTGGAAGCAAGATGATGCCTATACACGGATTTGGCTCTGTGGGATGCTCATTATGAAGATTGCCAACGACATCGTCATTCATCCCACAACCAGGGCTATGTGGGATATCTTAGAAAACACATGGGCAAGTCAAAAATGAGAGCAAGATTCTACAATTGCAGTATGACGTATTTTCGACCAAGTAGAATGGTTGGCCTCTTCATGCCTACTTCTCGCATCTTCGAGGCATGTTTGAGCGTCTGCATAGCTTTATGCCAATTACTACTAGTACTGAGCAGCAACATGCATACCAGAATGCCACAATGGCAGGACTCTTTCTGTCATGCCTTGACTTCGAGTATGATGCAACACATATTCAACTACTTACTGGAGAGACGATATCTCCGATGGAGGATGTCTACAAGAGGCTGAGCAAGATCACTGCTTCATCTACTACCACGACCCAGACTTCCTCTGCTAATGCAGTTTCTCACGACATAGTGGGTACTTCACAATTTCACGGGTAAGGATCATGTGATCGAGGAAGACGTCAGCGTGGCCCATGCTTACATTGCCACCATCCAGGTCATTCGGAGGATACATGCTATCTAAAGCATGGGTTTCTTGTGTCTTCCCGTGTAGCTGAGCAGACATAGTCTCCACCAACTCCGTCTCATGATGTGCAATTTGATGGTATTGTTTCTAGATTAAGGGAGATGATAACTACATCAACCACTCCAGCTGCAGAATCTTCGGAGGTCGCAACTGCTGCCAAAGCTTCTACGAGTTTGTCAGGTATTGCTTATGCACCTACTAGTTGTAGCAGTTCAGATTTGACTGATTGGATCATGGACTCTGGAGCATCGCATCATATGTGTGACAATTAAGCACAGTTCAGTTCTTACAGGTCTATCCTTCCTGGCAGTTCAGTGGTTCATCTAGCCATTGTTGGTCAGGGGGAGATTGTCCTAGCTCGCTCGATGCGCCTACAAAATGTCTTACATGCTCCTGCATTTTATATGAATCTTTTGTCTATTTCTCATATTACAAAAGATTTACATTGACGTGTCATATTTGATCCATCTTCTCTTGTGTTTCAGGACATACTCACGGGCAGGGTGATTGGATGCGGCCGTGAACGCAGAGGACTTTACAGACTAGTCCAGCTTCCGTGTGCTGATGTTGTGCTGCTACCATTCCTTCTGGATCTGTTTCTCCTTACATGTGGCATCTTCACTTTGGACACCTTCCTCTGCAGAAGTTGTGTCATGTTCTCCTTTAGATATCTACTTGCACCACCTTGGAGTGTGAGGCATGTCAAGCTTGAGAAGCACCATCGGACTTCTTTTCCGAGTTATTAGAGTCGTCACGATAGTCAGTAATTTGAGTTGTTTCATTTTGATATATGGGCTCGTAGTTGTGTTCCCGATCACCAGGGACATCGGTTCTATATGGTTGTTGTAAATATTTTTTTTAGATTATATTGGGTCTTCTTGTTAAAGAATAAGTCTGAATACGTCTGATGAATACGTCTGAAGCTGGTCCTGCCATTAAATCGTTTCTTATTGAAATTAAGAATATTTTTTCTGCTTATGTGAAGTTTATTTGCACTGACAATGCGTTAGAATTCTCCTCATTACAATTATCCGAATTTCTCAGATCTCTTGGTATTGTTCATCATACTTCTTGTGCTTACACTTTGCAGCAGAATAGTGTTGCTAAACGCAAACACCGTCATTTTCTTGATGCTGCGAGGACTCTTTTGATTTAGAGTCGAACTCCTCATTCTTTCTAGGGTGATATGGTTCTCACTGCTTGTTGTCTTGTGAATCACATGCCTTCCACGATCCTTGAAGAAAAGGTTCCTTTCTTGATTGTGCTTTTCGGGAAGGACCTATTCTCTTTTACTTCCAAGGTTTATGGGATTTGTGACCTTTGTCCACAATTTTACTCCTGGTCGTGACAAGCTCTCTTCAAGAGCTGTTAAATGTGTGTTCATTGGCTATTCTCGTACCCGAAAAGGGTATATAGATGTTTTGATCATGTAGGAAGAAAATATTATGTGAGTGTTGATGTCACATTTTTTGAGTCTATTATGCATTTTTCTCTTATAGGCGACGGGTTGTCTAACTCTGACTCTGGAGAGGATATTTTTGTTCCACCACCTCTGTTATCTCCACCACCTCCACCTCATGTAGAGTCACAACCATCACCACCACCTCGTCTACCACCTCCACCTCTGTCTACCCTGGCACAGTTCCTTCCACGTTTGTACATTCGTAGGTCCTCCACTCGCGTCTCTGCTCATGCGCCTTCCTTGCCATCCAGCACGCCTCAGGTATGTAATGAACACATTGTTTCTACTAATGGCACTGGTGATATGCTTGTACCACATGATACTAGGCAGGAGGTGATAACTGAGGACAGAGAGGACGATGGTCTTAATGTACATATCTCCTTGAGGAAGCCGCATCGTAAATGTGCCGCATATTCTCTAGCTGCTCATTTTTCCTTGGATCATCTATTAGAGGAGTACATGAGGTTTATCATGGGACTCTCGGTTGTTACTATACCACACCCATACTAGGTGGTCGTACAGGATTGTAGCTGGTGTCTTGCCATGGAGGAGGAGATGGTCGCTTTGTAGTCTCGTGCTACATGGAGTGTTGTTTCTGCTCCTCCAGGTGCATATGTTGTAGGGAGCAAATGGATCTTTACAATGAAGCATCGGGTACGAGGGTTCACCCAAACTTATGGGGTGTACTATCAGGATACCTTTTCACGGTGGCCAGACATTTGACATTGTGCATTCTTCTATCAGTTGTTGTGTCTCGAGACTAGCCTCTTTACCAACTTGATATGAAGAATATGTTTCTATATGGAGATCTATATGATGAGGTATATATGTAGCAACCACCAGGATTTGCTGCTGAGGGGAGTCTCAGAAGGTATGTATGCTCCACAAGGCGATTTACGGCCTGAAGCAGGGTCCGAGATCTTGGTATCAGAAGCTATCCGAGTTGATTGAGAACCAGGTTGCACGGTCCACTGCGGATTATTCGTTGTTTGTCCAAAGGGCACAGAGAGGTATTGTTGTTATTATGGTTTATGTTGATATTATTGTCACGGGTGATGATGAGCAAGGAATTCAGGCTGCTAAGGAGTTTTTAGGTTTGCAATTTATGACTAAGGATCTTGGTAGTCTTTGTTACTTGGAATAGAGTTCTCCAAGAACCAACGTACTCTTTTGATGACCCAGAGGAAGTTTGTGTCTGATCTTCTAATTGAGACATGGATGACAGGGTGCAAACTTGCTACTACCCCTATGGATCTGAGCATAATATTATATGATGAAGACACTGCGAAAAGTAGACAAGAGGAGATACATGAAGCTTGTTGTCAAGTTTCTCTATCCTATTATAACCAAGCCAGACATATCCTTTGATGTAAGCAAGGTGAGCCAGTTCATGAAGCAGCCCAAGAAGGTTCATATGGATGCTATCTATATGATTTTGAGATATTTGAAGTCTTCACCATCTACTGGTCTTATATTCAGCAGTGGTACTTCTCTTGAGGTGGCAACTTATGCAGATGCAGATTATGCAGGATGCCTTAGGAACAGGAAGTCTACTTCTGATTTTGCTATTTTTGTTGGGAGCTCACTCATGTCATGGAAAAGCAAGAAGCAGACAATGATTGCTAGATCTAGTGCAAAGTCCGAGTACATGACTATGGCTTAGGGGAGCACATAGATAGGTCGGTTTTGACTGATCTTGTTGTTGATATACCTCTTCCCATGTAGCTTCTATGCGGCAATCAAGCAGCTCTTTTTGTTGCAAATAATCATGCATTCTATGAACATATCAAGTATATAGAGGTGGATTGCCACTATACCAGTGACATGCCATGAGGATCCCGTATCACCTCTCATGTTTCTACTAGAGATCAGACTGTTGATATATTCATCAAAGCCCTTGTCTAGGCCCGTTTCAGAGATATTGTTCCAAGTTGAGCATGATTGGCATATATGCTCTAGTATGAGGGGGAGTGTTGAGATAGTTGTATCTCTTTAAAGTTATTTCTTATTTTCATTTTCTCCTTTTTCTCTTATGTAATTTACCTATGGCTTTTCTCATATATAAGGGAGCCCTGAGGTCTCTTCAATGATAAGCGATTCCATTCTTCCAACAATTACGAGGAGATCTTTTTAGGGATCATCAAATTGAAAGCTTAGAGGAAACACTTGGTGGACTGTTGCACTATTACACTCCTGAGGAGGATGGGGGACATAATGTCTCTCATTTGGAGACAATGAATAGAACACTGTTGTTGAAATGGATGGCCAGAATCTAGGGAGACAGGGAGGGCATGTGTTGCTTGTTGATCAATATTATTTATGGTGTGCACTCCCAATGCTCTATGGCGCATCATCAATGTTACATATCATCCTCCTTTTGGAAGAGGATTTGTCCTATCTTGGCACAACTCCCGACGCACCTCCATCTAATAATGGGTGACGATTGTTCCTTTGCCTTCTCGAAGGATGACTTGGCTGATGAGGAGTTTTTGACAGAGAGATTCTTGCATTTGTTTGCTATGGCCTTAAACCATTACATGATGATGTCTGAAGAATGGGTGGATAGGGATCCTAACCTTTTGATCTGACTTTTCAGATCTATGTTTATATGAGTTTCTAAAACTGATGGAATCTCTCAGCACCTTGGAGCACCCGTAAGAGGGTCAAGATCATTGAAATGGAAGAATGGGGAATTTACGATGAGAGCTTATTGGATGTTGGATAGACCCCTGAATCCCATGCCAAGTGATTTAGTTCCTAACTGCTAGTTCACATAGGACTTGTACCTGACGCAACGGGTCTGGATTTTCCTTTGGTTATTGTAGCTCAGAAGATTGATGGCCATGAAGCGTTGGATGAATATTTACAATAGCTGCTCCATGTGTCGGATGGAGATCGAAATGTTGGAGCACCTTTTCTTTACATGTGACAATGCAAAGATCATTTAGGCGGAGGTATGTATGCCATGGCTAGACATTTGTTATCTTGAATGTTGTTGGGATCAACATTTTGTTCGACTCGTTTCCATCCCATCAATATGCAACTAAAGATGTAGAAAATGATAATACAAAAGCGTAATATAGGAGATAAAGAATAATAGACAAGCAAAGAGCATCTGGATTTTACGTGGAACCCTACTCCTTGAGGAGCGGGATGGAACCACGGGAGAACACCTTTAAGGGACGATTCTTCTATTTATTTTCTCTCAATTGATATAGTGGGTGTGGGGCTTCTTAGATAGTACCCCCAATGAATTTCCAAGTCCCACGAATAATCGTTGTTGGACTAAACATAAGAAGGTGCGGTAAATTGGACCGTAAGTGTCCGTTTGGTAACTGGGTTGGGTTGGGATATCCTCAGTGAATAGTAGTTGTTTGGAGGGTTGGGAGGGTTGGAGTGATAATTGTGATGTGATGTGACATTGATTTATGTTATATAAACTTTTTTAATGATTATAATATATTTTTTATATTAATAATTTTTTTTGGACATAGTTAAAAAACATTATACCAAAGAAATTGTAGGGTCAATAAAAGTAATCCCAAACCAGGTTGGGAGGGTTGGAACAAGAGGTATGCATGTGTACACCGGTGTACACTGGCTACCAAACGAAGCCTAAAGGGATCTAATTACCCACCTGTTGACGCATACTCTAACACTCTCTGTCAAGCTAGAGCATGCAATGCTCAACTTGGACACATAGAAAGAAGATGCTCATTCACAATACAAGACACTACAAACAATATCAACTCAATGCGTACTCTACTGGTGCCTATTCAGGACGTTGCTTCTCATGTCGTGCTGGTAAGGAGGAACTGAAGGGTTGAAGTGCGAATTGAAGTAGGTCTCCTCATCGGACAATATGTGCTCTATATTGCATATGTTAAAGTCACTAAAACTTGAATGAGTCTCTATATGGAGAACTTTGGCCCGCAACTGTTCCATCTCTCCGAATGGTCAAATTGAAAAAAAGTTGTGGAAACATCCTTGTCGTAGTTCGAGTCGGTGGAGAATGGAGTCTGAACGTTTCCTCATCTCAAAGAATGAGATCTCTACTTTGGAGTCCCTGTGAAACCATATGAAAAACCTATGCCCACAATAACTCAAATAATGAGATCTCTACTCTGGAGTGCATGTGGATCACATGAAAACTCAAATAAAAGATTGGGACCTCTCAAATAATGATCGCATACATGTGTGCATCAAATTGTAGACTATGAAATAAACTGAATGTAGAGTTTGAATATGAATTGTAGAGTCTAAAATAAAATCTGGATGTCTGAATCTGAGTTGGAGAGTCTGGATCTAAAAATCTATAAAACTCTACATAATACTCCCCTCTATCCCATACTAGTCGGAATAGATGGTGTCGACTAAGTTGGGAGTAGACAAGAAGATGTGGAGGCAAAAAATCAATCTCCAGAATTTCTTTCTCTGCTATTTCTCTCTTTTTTGATGGTCGTCTCTATTTTTCAAAATATTTTCTTTTCACATACGACTTTTCTTTTCATTTTTTTGTACGCACCTTTTTTTTGAAATCACGACCCAATTTGGGTCTCGAAAAACTCTCATTTGTGTTTATTTATTTATTGTAACATGCCTCCCTCTCTCTTCCTTTTTTTAAAAATACCAACAAAATAAACATGATTTGTGTCAAAAATCTCCCCGACACAAATTGTAGGCCAAACAGACTTGGACCTCTTGTTGCCCCTCTTTTCCTCTCTCTTTTTCCAAATATGCAACAGCCCAAATTTGGCTATTAAAGACCAATAAGGGGGCTTCCTATCGTCGAAGCCTAGGGTTTTCCACGAGGAAACCCAATCGTGCAAAAAGAGTGGGAGTTGTGGAGAAGGGTGTCTCGTCCTAGTTTCTTGAGAAGGAGAAGTAGACAACACTACTGCCTGGGAGATATGCTGGAGATGCTGGAGAGAGCACGATCGCATGTTGCGCATGCTGTCGCCGCATGGAAGGGCTTGGAGGTATCACGTCTTTCACCTGGAAGGGCTCGCATCGATGGTTGTTGGAGGATCGTGTCTCATTGCGCATGGAAGAAGAGCCGCTCCTTGGGATGGCGACGACGAGGGAGTTTTTTGTGTGTCGCCACGAAGTGAAGTTGCGAGGAGGGATCATCTGGGAGAGAAAGACCTCTCAAGGACACTGCCTAGATGCGCACCTTGAGGGGGTGCTTATACCCCTCTTTGGATGTTTATTTTCAAACCATCGAGCAGTATGTGGGATCCAGATTGTTGTCGCAAAACAGGGATTGGTTGTGCTCTTGAACTTGGACGAGTAGCGACAAAGTACAATCTTGGATGACGTGCGATTTGAATAGGAGACAAATCGTGGTGTGCCCGGGATCGTCTCGCATGCTTGGGATTTTTCTTCTTTATTCTTAGAATTAGTGTTTGGAAACACAAAAAGATTCGGGAGATTGCTGATTAGATTAACGTTGATGTTGATGACGTGCGAGCTTGGTATGTAGAAAACAAATACAGCCCGGAGATCGAGGGTTTCATGAAGAAACCCCACTCAACATGTCTAAATTCGATCCGTGCAGAATTTCCAGAACTGATCTTGAATATGAATAAACAATAAATCTACAAGAAAACTTGGAATTGAACTGCATAACTGCGTTGTGGATGATGCTGAAGAATTACGGTTTTAAGAAACCCTAGAATTGAATCGTGAATTTTGAACTAGTCATTGAACATAAAAGAAATTCTCAAGAATCAAACCTGCTCTGATACCATATAGTAAATAATGCTGAAATGTAATATCAGAGATAAAGAATAATATACAAGGAAAGAACATTAGGATTTTACGTGGAAACCTACTCCATGAGGAGCGGGATGAAACCACGAGAGGACACCACCAAGGGTTGATTCTTCTATTCATTTTCTCTCAACTAATACAATGGGTGTGGGGTTTCTTATATAGCCCCCATCGAATCTCCAACTCCCGCGAATAACCGATGTGGGACGAAACATAAGATGGTAATTGGACCCTAGAGGGATTCAGTTACCCACCTGTTGACGCATACTCTAACAATGGTTGACTACTAGGGACGCTTTGGTTGATTCGAAATAGGGGTCATTCTTTCGAGGGAACATTCTTATGTTGAAAATGTGCTTCATCATGCTAGGACTCTTCTCTAGTCTTGGTTTATGTAATTTTTATCCATTTCTATTATAGTTCTTGGGTTGACACCTTTGCAGGCTTTTACCTACAAAAATCTTGTAAAATACACATTCATATGGTATGGTGATATTGATAGATGTGTTGATCTTTTCCACCTCCATGCACCTTTGCATGGTGATGGAGATAGCATTCATCTTCTCTGCGTCCATGCTTCGCTCATCATCAGTGATGATCATCTTCTCCAACTTCACATTCCTCAACTTGGTGATGGTGGAGGCTTGGTCCCATTGCCTACAATGACCGTTTTCTCCACATTCATGTGCCTTTGTTCGGTGAAGGAGGCACCTTGATATTCTCCACCTTCACGCATTGTCCACCAACAATGATGTTGGTCTCCGCCAATTCCACATGTTGCCCACCGTGATCCTCCACATGTTGCCATAACTGTCCGATGGAAAAGAGACAGCATAATTGTTGGAGAGATGAGAATATGATGGCTAAAATTTAGGGTGGTTAGTAACTAAATTGAGAAATGGTCAAAATGACCATAAAGGTCCCCAACTAACAAAATAAAAAATAATTATATGACTTTAATTTTAGGCATAGGATTACAACAAATGGATATGATGAAAGACTTTCCTAATCCAAGGACAGGCGCCATCTTATTTGAAATCTCCGAAGCTAAGAAAGTAATTTTAAGAAATTGTTCACATTATTTCTGAAATGTAAAAGATCATTCTTTTTAACAATTAGTAAGTCTAATGTTAGTAAAGTCCCCATTTCTTTTCAAGATAAAAATCAGGCAATTTTTAAGGCCCCATTATAAGTTTGTTGACCAATTATGCTCCCCAATCAAGTTAATATTCTCCCTCTATACAGCTTCATATTCGTTTAGCATTTTTTCAATTCAAGAAATCCTATTCGTCCAGCATTCTCTTAATATGAAACCTTTTATTTATAATATATTGAGATTTTTCTTGCTTCCAGGCTTGCAGAGGATTGGCCAAATGCTATGCAAATTGTTCGCCTCATATCCCAAGATCACATGAATAACAAGTTCTGTACCAGTAGTTTTTGGTTATTTCCATGTAGTATTTTTGTCTGATCTATAAATCCTGATTTTGTTAGGCAATATGTGGGAAAAGCTGATTTTCTTGTTTTCCGAACACTAAATCAGCATGGATTTCTTGGACAATTACAAGAAAAAAAACTTGTGAGTATTTAATTTGATGTCACACTTAAAACTTGTGAGTATTTAATCTGATATCACATTTAAAACTTATTACTATTTCATCTGATGTCACATTTATCATGACTTTGTGTAACATGACCATGCTAGCAAGAATTAAAACTTCTAGATTAAGCATTTGTTGATACCGTAAATATTCAGAAGTGTGGTAATGTGGTATTCCTTCAAACAGGTCAATGCATAATCATGAAGTATATAAGGAATAGTAAGATAATATTTCTTTTATGCATTTTTGCATTTTAGTTTAACATTTATTCTTAATGTATAGTTTTTAAAATTTATTACAATATCATAGTAAAGAAAGGTCCAAAATAATATCCATCATTGTAAGATTTAGTAGATTTTTGGGATATTTACACCCGTAACCATGAGTAGTTTCGTATTTATGTACATAACTCTTGATAATCACGAATTACAACTAGAACCCCCGAATAGTCACTTCGTCTAACACCTATAACCATCCGTTAGTTTAGTCCATTAACGCAGCCATACCATTGAGTTAATTTAATCTATCTTTAATCCTACAGCTATGAATTAAGCCCAAAAAAATAAAAAATAAAAAACACCAAAAACCCCTCTCTTTTCCTCCTCCACCCCCCTCTTCCTTCCTCTACCCACACCCCCTCCCCCTCTGCCCAGACCCCCACCCCCTTCGACTACCTCACCTCATCACTCTAACTTCTGGTCGAGGAATCCCTTTTCGAGCCATGGGTAACATTTGATGGTCCTTTAACGCATGTACCCTAAGCATCTGCAGACAAGCGGCTTTAGCTATTAGATCCAATCGTGAGCTGCCTCATTTGGAGGTCGAGAAATGTAATAACGAGGCATCGACAATCAAAGCACGAGTCACTCGAACATTAAATGCTTGAGACCTAATCTGATACCATCGAATCGAGTACTTGTAGAGACATTGGATCATCTAGAAGAAAAATACATAACAGTAGTTTGATCAGCCACAACAAACCACCATAACAGCATAGAACAACGACATCATCAAAACTCGAGGAATACACACCTAATATGATCTTCAATGTCTCCATGAAGCACCACATACGAGCAAGCACTGCCATGGGAGGTCTGAGAAGCATTGTCTGCCACCTGAAGTGTCAACATCCTTCATCCACCCACACCACCTCTCCCATCGACTGCCTCTTTGTCTACACCCACTCCCTCGTTGCCCCCCCTCCGCCCACACCCAATTTCTCGTCGACCGCTTCCCCACTCTGTCCACACCCCCTCCCTCGTCGACCTCCTCCCGCCTCTACCCGCACCCCCTCCCCTGTCGACCGCCTTCCCCTTCTAGGAAAGAGACGAGATTCAGGCTGGTCCTCCACTGTTTCTTGAGGCTCCAGTGGTCGATGTGGGATCTGTCCTGACAATCTTCTAGAGCTCAAGATACCTGGGGATGTGAAGAGACTTTGCCCGAGCTTCAAAGCTCGGCCGAGCATAGCTGAAAAAATGGTGGTTCTGAATGTTATGTATACCTTGAGTTATATGGTCAGTGAAGTACGAGGTGAAGATGGAGATGGAGCGTGGCTGGTGTACTTGATTTTTCACATCTTGCATATCTTTTCGTTGAAGTCACCATCGTGCACCATGAGGAAGATGCAGATCAGAAGTTGGGTTGGGATGAGGATGAGGATGAAGAATGGCATCATTTATAAATATGATATTTTTTAAGGGGCAATAACGTCAACATTCAACTTTTGCCATCAAAACTAACGGAGAAAATAGATGGAAGTTAACACATGGTTATGTCTTATAAGGATTAAGCCTTATTCGAGGTTTTAGGTGTAATTCATGATTATCGAAGGTTTTGTACATAATTATAACTACTCATGGCTATGGGTGTAAATATCCCTTGATTTTTCAATAAGAAAAAATAACATATAGATATTGTTTAAATATAAGTACCAGGCTTCTAAATAGAATTAAGAATTATTAAAAGCATAATAAGCATAAGGGTTTTTATCAATGGTGTCCCTCTGAGATATTTCAATATTAGTTATGCCCCTCCCTTTTTGGGAATATCAATTATACCCCAGCTTCTTGTCATTCTATCACTTGTGCCCCTCCGTTAGTCTAACCGTCAATGAGTTGAACTTAACATAATTGTCCACACTTTTTTCATCATCTTCTTCCTCCATTTGTTTTTCTTCCTTTCTCTTCATAATTTCTCTCTCTTAATTACACCTTCATGCATCCATTAAATTGCTAAAATTTTTAGGTTTTCATTGATATATCACTCATTGCGGATTAAATGGTGAATTTCATTGAATTTTTCGGTGTTTTTTTAATTACTTAATCAAAAAATTATCCTAACTAAACAAATGTTGAAAGTTCTCTCATTTTAACCTACAACCTCCTCCTCCCCTCCCATTCCTGCTCCTCCTCCAGCAGCCCATTCCTTGCGATCATCCGAAGCAACAACCTCCTCATTACGACTGCGACGACAAGAAGATGCCCCTTGGTAGAGGAGGAGGAGGAGGCGAGGCATGACACAACGTAGGGAAGAGCTGGGGACGGAGAGGGAGGTGCGGGTGGAGGAGCTCTGAGCGGAGGGGGAGGTAATGTGCGATGACCGATATGTGTGATACCGATATGTGCGATATATGGTCTATAAATGACCGATATGTCTGATATAAGTGTGTATTTGTAGGTTATTTATTGTTATAATATCTTGGATGATCTTAATTTCTGAAAAATGCCAAAAAGCTTGCTTTTTTGAGCCATTTTCGATATTTCCACCGATATCGTCGATATATCCCCGATATATCCATTTCCGGGCGGACCGAAATGATATCGATATCGATATGGCCTTCCATGCCTACAAATACCTCCCTCTGCCTCTGTTAACCTTCGTCCACCAATCTATGGCCTAAACCCTAGCCCCTCTCCACCTCCCTGTGACAGACGGAGGCGGACAAGGGGCCATCATGGACCTCCGGCCAGGTGTTGACCCATGGTCAAACCCGACCATGTCGCGGCTGCTCTGGCGTCGCTAAAGCTCGCTGGTGTTACTGACCAGCTCGAGTGATGACCTCGAGCTTCGTGAGAAGCTTAGCCCAAGCTTCCGTCCATCTCCCCCCTTGTTGGATTCTCCAAGGTATTCCTTCATCGCTTTTCCTTTGTTTTCTCGAATTATTCCCACCGCCCACAGCCGCTCTCGCCATCGCCTGACCATCCATTTAGCTCCGTCCTACCACTTGATTCTCCGTCGACCTATCTATTCACCCATTTCTCTTCTCTACGACCTCGTCCACCTCTGCCACCTTCACCTCTGCTTCGTCAGAGAGGAGACCCTGGGTCCACCACTCCAGCCACCTCCTCGGACCACCACTTCACTCGTCTTGGACGCACGACACCGCTTCGGCTATACCTAATATTTGCATAAGCTAATTTCGTCAATTACCAGAGTTGTGTCACTACCACCAATCTCAAGCACCTCCTTCAGTGGCGCGACGTCGGTAGCCATCTCCAGCTACCCTCACACCTTCTCCTGCAGTCAAACACCTTCGTCAGGCATCCACGATCCTCCGGCGACAATCAGGGAGCACGAGGGAGCCCGACGGAGCTCTGGCAGCCTCACCGGAGCTCCAATTACGCTCTCTCCCCCGGTGGAGGAAGAAGCACATGCGCCATTGAATGGCACCTCTCGGCGGCTATCCAATGGCCCTGATGTAGCCACGTCATCATCATCAAGGTAAAGAGTCTCAGACCGCCTAGCCACTCCTCGAAGCACCCGCAGCTGCCACATCATCCACCGAGCATCGCCCCCTTCCAAGCCTAGTCCCTTGCTCGTGAGGGGTTTAACCCCGGACCTTTCCAGAATTAAAAGGTCGCAGGCTCCTGCCTCACGTCTATGCCTGGGATAATTTGCAACAAGGCCTCATCGGATTTCATTAATTGTAGAATGGTCCCTGTGCTTTAGGAAAAACTGCACAAGGACCTTGTCGAGGTTTGGTATTTGCAATTGGGTCCCTCCAGGGACCTATTTGCAGTATTTATCTTGATTTTTCTCACATTTTTATTACATTTATGCCCTTGCATTATTTCTTTCATATCTTGAGCATATTAAGTCCAAATTGCATGATTTCATTGTCGTTTTGAAGCTTATTCAATTCTCTATCTGATGACATATTTAATTTCTTAATTTGACACTAAATGAAATATGATGAATTTTGATGTTCAACAGTGCCTCTTGCTCGATCACTCTGTGCCATTAATAGATTTTGAACTTGATTTTCACGCTCGATTTGACTCTGAAATTAAATCATGATTTATGCTCTTGGCTTTGATATTCTATAAGGGCATATTTGTAGATATATTTTTGCATGATTGTCCTTTACATTTATGCATTGCATTATGTTTATGCATCATCTTATAATTGTATCATAAAATCAAATAAAAATACATGCATCATTTTCCTTTGTTGTGTTTGCATTATTTTATATGCATTCTATTGTGCATCTGCATGAAGACCAAAGACTTAGAAATAAATAGACGAAGAGGCTCGTGTTCATGAGTTCGACCTTGGTAAACTTGCCAAGTAAAATAATTTCCACATATTCGAAGATGTGGTCTTTGTTGAACCAAATTTGCCTCCTATGCTACGACAATCCCATATTATTAAAGAGGCAAAATTTGTCGCTCATCATGGCTCCATAAACTGGCTAACCTTGCTCACCGCAAAAGGTATATCTGTCCTGGTCATAGTGGCATATAGGAGCTTCCCAACAAGCTCTCTATATCTCCTCCTATCTACCTCAGTGTCATCATCATATAATATCATACTTGGATCCATAGGGGTAGTAGCAGGCTTGCACCCTGTCATACCTGTCTCTAAAAGAAGATCTGTCACAAATTTCCTCTGGGTCATTACAAGGCCTCGATGATTCCTGGTGAACTCTAATCCAAGGAAGTATCGAATATTGCCAAGGTCCTTAGTTACAAATTGCTGACATAGGAACTCCTTGGCAGCCTGAATGCCCTGCTCACCATCCCTTCCGGCAATAATGTCATCAATATAGACAAGAATAGCAACAATAACTCTCTGTTTCCTCTAAACAAAAAGTGACTGATCCACGGTAGACTGTACAAACCCTTGTTGCTCTATCAACTCTTATAGCTTCTGGTACCAAGCTCTCAAACTCTGCTTCAGGTCGTAAATCGCCTTATAGAGCATGCACATCTTCAGTAATGCCCCCTCAGTAGCAATCAAGGCCTTAAATGTCGGTTTCGGTCATCATTTCGGTATCGACCAAAACATAATTTCGGTGGAATTTCGACCGGAATTTCGGTCATTTCTTGTACTAGGACCCCCATATTTCGGTCATTTCGGTCGAATTTCGATTTCGACTGGATACCGATATTCGATAGAAATTCGACAGAATTTCGCTGAAATTTGAGGCCATGGTAGCAATCCTCGGTGGTTGCTGCATATATACCTCCTTCTGAAGATCACCATATAGAAATGTATTCTTCACATCAAGTTGGTAAAGAGGCCAGTACCGTAAAACAGCAGCCGATAGAAGGATGTGTAGTATCGAGTGTCTAGCCATTGGAGAGAATATATACTGGTAGTCCACCCCATAAGCTTGCCACAAGCCTTGCCTTGTAGCGATCTACACTGCCATCTGCTTGTTGCTTTACCGTGAAGATCCATTTGAATCTCATAACAGAGGCACCTGGAGGAGCAATGACAATGCTCCAAGTACCACGCGACTGCAAAGCGACCATCTCCTCCTCTATGGCAAGTTGCCACCTGCTATATTGTATGGCCTCCTGATATGTTCGTGGGATAATAACAATAAAGAGTCCCACAACAAACCTCCTGTACTCTTCTGAATGATGGTCTAATGAGACCTGCACAACAAGAGGATAAGTGGAACGTTGGCGACGTGCCTTCCTCAAAGCAATAGATACTTCCAGGTCATTAGTCGCTCTGTTCTCTGATAACGACTCTTCCTATGCAATATCTTGTGGAACGGTCAAATCTCCAGTGTCATCAGTAGAAACAATATGCTCATTACATACCTGAGGCATGCTAGATGATGGGGAAGGCGCATGAGGAGAGGGGCGAGTAGGAGACCTGCGAACGTAAAATCATGGTAGGAATTGCGTCACAGTAGGTGGAGGTGGTGGAGACTGAGACTCAACATGGGGTGCAGATGGTGCAGATAACGGAGGTGGAGGAACAACAACTTCCTCACCAGAAATATCGTTAGACAATCCGTCACATGTAGGAGAAAAATACATAATAGACTCAAAAAATGTGACATTAACACTAACATAATGTTTTCGTTCTATAGGATCAAAACATCTATACCCTTTCTGGGTACGAGAATAACCAACAAAGACACATTTGACAGCTCTAGGAGAGAGCTTGTCACAGCTAGGAGTAAAATTGTGGACAAAAGTCACAGACCCAAAAACTCTGGGAGTAAGGGAGAATTGGTCCTCGGGAAACGCAATCGAGAAGGGAACTCTCTCCAAGTGTAGTGGACGACACACGATTCACCAGGGCTCCCGATTTGACTTTGATCGTTATGGATTAGCAAGCAGTGAGAACCGCATCACCCCAAAACAAATGAGGAGCTCAACTCTGAATCAAAAGGGCCCTCATGACATCTAAAATGTGGCGGTGTTTGTATTCAGCCACACCATTCTGCTGTGAAGTATAAGCATAAGAGGTTTGATGAACAATAGAAAGAGATCTAATAAATTTAGATAAGTGTAAGGTGGAAAACTCTAAGGCATTATCCGAACTAATGAATTTCACATTAACAGAAAAGATATTCTTGACCTCAATAAGAAAAGATTCAATGACAGCACCCGCTTCAGACTTACGTTTCAACAAGTACACCCAAGATAATCTACAGAAATTATCCACTGCAGCCATATAAAAACGATGTCCTTGATGATCGGGAATACTACTAAGACCCCAAATACCAAAATGAAACAAGTCAAATGACTGACTACTATGACAACTCTGACGACTCGAAAAAGAAGAATGATGGTGCTTCCCAAGTTCACATGCTTCACAGTCCAAGGTAGTACGAGTAGAGATATGCGGTAGAACATGACACATCTTTTGTAGAGGAAGATGAGCAAATCGAAGATGCCACATGAAAGGAGAACCATATCCAGAAGGGATATTAGCAGCTCCAGCACACTGAGGTAGGCAAGCTTGTACAGTCCTCTCTGCTCACGGCCACTTCCCATCACCATGCCCGTGAGTATGTCCTGAAATACAAAAGAAGAGAGATCAAATATGGCACGACAATGTAAATCTTTTGTAATTTGACTAATTGACAAAAGATTCATCTGAAAGTCTAGAACTTATAAAACATTCTGCAGATGCATATTAGGAGCTAGAACAATCTTCCCCTGACCAACAATGGGTAGATGAACCCCATTAGCAATCACCACGAATCTACCATACGAGATAGACTTGTAAGAACTGAACTGTGTCTGATCGCCACACATATGATGGGATGCTCCAGAATCCATAATCCAGTCAGTCAGATCTGAATTGCTACAACTGGTAAGCGCATAAGCAATACCTGATGAACTAGACGAAGCTCTGGCAGTAGTTGCTACATCTGAAGAACCTGCAGTTGAAGTAGCAGGAGTGTTAATCATCTCTCGTATTCTGGAAACAATGTCATCAAAGCGTGCATCTTGAGCAGGGGCGGAAGTAGTCTCAGTCTGCTTAGCAACACGAGCAGACACAAGATATCCATGCTTCTAATAGCATGTCTCCTCAGAATGACCAGGATGGTGGCAATGAGTACATGGGCCACATTGAAGTCCTCGACCATGAGGTCCACGTCCACGAAACTATGAAGTCCCCCCCTCTGCCACTAGAGGCTGCCATAGCAGAATGAGTCTGGACCGTAGTAGTAGATGATGTAGTGATCCTACTGAGTCGCTTGTAAGCCTCCTCCATTGGAGGTATCATATCGTCGGTCAGTAGTTGAGTATGTGCTGCATCATACTGAGAGTTAAGAGGTGACAAAAAAACTGCTGTTATAGTGGCATTCCGATATGCCTGTTGCTGATCCGTGCTGGTAGTAATAGGCATGAAGTTGTGCAGTCGCTCAAACATCCCTCTAAGATGTGAGAAGTGAGCATGAAGAGGTCGACCATTTTGCTTGATCGAGAAAATATCATACTATAGCTGAAGAATCTTGCTTTCATTCTTTGCATGCCCGTATGTGTCTTGCTAATATGTCCCACATGGCCTTTGCTATGGGTTGATTGACAATATCGTTGGCAATCTCCGTGGTGAGAGTCCTGAAGAGCCAAATGCGAGTATAGGCATCGTCTTGCTTCCAAGATGCATTAGCCCCAATCTTGTTCGCTGGCTCGGAATCCATCAGAATGTGCTCCTAGGATCGTTGCTCTGATACCATGTTGGGAAAAAAAATAAGTCCATAGCATAGATGAGACCCTAGGTCTCTCTTATATAGGAGAAAAGCCCTGGGTTAATTACATGAGAGGTACATAAAGAAAATATAAATGAGAAAACGATAACTGTGAGATACAAATATCTCAAAAATGTCTAATGACCTTTCTGCTAGGGGACGTATGAAGACATTACTTGATTCTTCACATTTCCATTGCTTTAAACAATTAAACAAATTTTCAATCCACTGTAATTTGAATTATGCTATAATAAGTAAAATATCTATACTATTTTGAAATTATCATGTTTCAATTTATTTTTTATATCAAAGTGAGATCCTTTCATGTGAAAAAAAACTAATCCTTAAAATGAACACATGGCATCAAGGAAATGATGATATTAGGGGGGTTGTTGGGTCCATTGACTACAATTGTGGTTCTTACCCATGAATAAAAAAAATCTGATTGGTAAAATGAGCACATGATTACAAAGAATAAACACATGATATCGAAATGACATCAAATAAACACATGATATCAAAGAAATAAATAAGATAAAATTTTAAAAAACCATAGGTAATTGGATGGAAGGATGCACGAGAAGGATAGGAGCTGTTTATTGCTAGTCCTTGTTGTTGGAGTATTTGGTTGTGCGCCTCTTATGTTGTAGATGGGTAAATGGATACCTGCAGGATCCATTTACCCCATCCAATCTTTAGTCCCACATCTACCAGTTTGGAGATGTGGAGACTTAGTGGGGGCTATATATAGACTCCCACACTCATTGTATCCATTGAGAAAAAGCAATGAAGCATATGGCCATTTGAGGCCTTCTTTCGTGGTTTCATCCCGCTCCTTAAGGAGTAGGGTTCCGCATAAAAATCTTGTTCTTCATATTTCATATTTCTAGTTTATGCTCTGTTTATCATATACTGCATTCCTATTTTCTAACATGGTATCAGAGCGGGTTCGATTCTCGCGTATTCATTCTTGAAGATTCAGATTTATATTCGAGATTCGATTCATTTTTGTTCATGTTCAAGTTCAGAGATTCCATTATATGGTTTCTTAAAACCCTAAATATTTGGCATCAATGTTTACAGATCTGGGGTTTCTATTCCTGTAGTGGGTGTTATCTTCGTGCGGCATAGATCTTCGATTTCTTCAGGCGGCAAGCAACATCTCTTCCTCGCACGCCATCTCCAGTAGATTAGAACCCCTTCCACACGTGAAAAACATCATGAATAAGCCGTGCTTTAGAACATATCAGTATCAACCCCTTCACACGCACATACCCATCAACCCATCTATCTTCCTAGTGAAAAAAATTTCTCCTCCAGGCGATGGTGCACCCTCCAGCCCTAGCCGCGGTCGCAACTCACCCTCCAGCGCGCTGCTCGATGGCACTCAAAACCTCCTCCTCCTCGCAGTCAAGGCGGATCCACCCCTCGCAGTCCCGCAGGCGGGGCCGATGATCCTCGTCGCCCCTGCCTCAAAGGTTCAAAATGGGAACACTAGCGGTGGTTTCCCTCATCACCTACAGTGGTGGTGTCGCTATCAGATCCAGGCGGTGGAAGCCGCGACTTCTCGGGACCTCGCGCTCTCATTTGCTTCCAGGCACGATGCGCCGCATGATAAGGTGGCATCACCGCGCAACCTACATGCCGCATGTCTCCTTCCCTTCGGTGATGTCATCATGTGCATCCATGTCAAGCTTTCTCCCAACGTGGATCTGGATAAATCCCAGCATGGCGGCGTCCTTTTGAAGAAAAGGGTTCCCAATATGAGAACCCTAGCCCAAGTGGACTGATTAAAAAAAAGAAAGGGCCCCTTGCTTTTGGGCCCAACTGTTGGTCGGTCCGTGTATAAAAAATGAATGGATTGTTTGCATAAAAAAGGGGAGAAGTTGTATACAAAAAAGAGAGATGATGGCTATTAAAAAAAGGTTTGAGAAGAAAAGCCAAAGAAAAATTGAAACGGCTTTTAAAAAAATGTGTGAGAAGAAAAGCTGAACAAAAATGAATGATCATCGGCTAATGTGATTCTTGTTTTCCCCCATTTTATTGTCTTCTCCCAACTTTGTCGATGTCATTTTCCGACAAGTATGTGAGAAAGGGGGAGTATGGTGTAGAGTCACAGGTCGGATCTAGATTCCAAATTCAAATGTCAGATTTCCAGACCAGTCAGATGTTCAGACTCGACGATTAGTTTCCGAGTCTTCAGTTTCAAACATGCACATGTATGTAGTCTTCCTTTCAAATGTGCACATGTATGCCATCATTTGTCGTGGTCCCCATCATTCTTGTTTTGTCGACTAGAGTTTTCATGTGTTCCATAGGGACTCTAGAGTATAGATCACATTCCCTATGCCATGTTGGATAAGATTTTGTATGGTTTCATAGGGACTCCAGAGTAGAGTATCATTCTCTGTGCCAGATGGGAGAGACACAGTTCTCTGACGAGGAGACTTCTTCATACTCCATTCTCCAGCGATCGCGAACTCCGACGAGGATTGCACTCCACGGATTTTTCAATTAGGCCCATTTCAGAGATGGAGCAGTTGTCCACACGTTGTGGCATGCCAGAGTACTCCGATGAGGAGGCTCATTTCAGTTGCAGTGACTCTGACAGGTGCAATACAGAGCACATGCTCTTCGATTAGGAGATTCAGTTGACTCACACTCCAACCCGTTCGTCCTCTTCACCTGCACAACATGAGAAGCAACGTCCTCGATAGTAGCCGACAGTTGTGCGTGTTGAGTTGATATTGTCTATAGTGTCATTTATTGTGAGTCGAGTTTCTTTCTGTTTGTCCAAGCTGTGCATTGCATGCTCCAGCTTGAGGGAGAGTTTTGGAGTATTTGATTGTATGCCTCTTATGTTGTAGATGGGTAAATGGATACCTCTAGGATCCATTTACCCCATCCAGTCTTTAGTCCCACATGTACCTGTTTGGATATGTGGAGACTCAGTGGGAGCTATATATAGACCCCCACACCCATTGTATCCATTGAGAAAAAGCAATGAAGTATATTGCCCTTTGAGGCCTTCTCCCGTGGTTTCATTGCATTCCTTAGGGAGCAGGGTTCCACGTAAAAATATTGTTCTTCATATTTCATATTTCCAGTTCATGCTTGTATATCATTTCGCTTATGCATTCCTGTTTTCTAACACTTGCGATACCGCAGTAGAGGCGATGTACTTCTAGCGGAGCGTGAGCGGATGGGATCTAGAGGCGATGGGGTTTCGTCGAGCTCGAGCACATCAACAAGGACGATGAGGTTTTGTGATGAGGGGTCTTGGTAGGTTTTGAGGAGGGATGGGGGTGTTATTGTCTAACAGTAATTCCGAAAATCCTTATCGGGTTAACGGTCATATGCTAACTGGGTTCGTGGGCAAGGCTTTCTTGAAGCTGGACAATTAGTCGAACGACTAGGTCGATTAGTCAGTCTGGTTACTTGTTTGATCGGTCAATAATCGACTAGGCCTAGTCAACTCAACAACCCCACTGAGTCGACTAAACGGGTCGTTTTGTTATAAGCTTGCCTAAAGCTAATGGGATTGGTCTCTATAATAGTGGGACTAACTAATCCAATGATATACCTCCTTCGGATACACCTCGTCCCCATCTAGAAGGAACCATGAGGCTAGTTTTCTTAGATACCTCATGTTGGTAGGAGACAGTGAGGCTTATGCATGTATTGAATACTTATTTTTTTAGTGTATAGTGTTGTATTGATCACTATTTGGTCATATGCTACGAAGTATGGTAGACCTCAGTCCATCTAAGAATGTCAACGCCAACTCTTTTCTAATTTCCTTCTACGACTCACATGTGCACTCGGTCATAGAGAACGATACTTCTCGTTCAGCACCATTAATTACAAGTATTGTGTAAGAAACTTCCACTCTTCGCGAAGTGTATCAACTCATGGTATATATATATCTGAAATGCATCTCTTATTCTTCTTGTTTAGATAGTTGCTTTTATTTGTCCTTTATTCACATTTCTTATTCCTATGTCTACTTTATGTAATTCTCCCATAGGACTTTTCTCCTATATAAGAGAGCCCTAGGGTCGTCATGAACAAGACAATTCCTTTTTCCCTTTTCACATGGTATCAGATCGACGGTCCTAGACCGGAGCATGTGCCCTAGTCGTCCCCTCCCCACCAAAACCCTGGCTGCCACCTGCAGCAACTGTCATCGCTGCTACATCAGCAGCCACCGTCGTCGCCCATAGAGGGGCCTCTCAGAAGCGTACATGTGCTATATACCATCTTGCTTCCCATGTTTCTCTTGCACGTCTCAGAGGAGTTTCAGAGGTTTGTTGTTGGACTATCTACCGTGGATATACCACGGACATATCAGGTGACATTACATATTAGTCAGTGGTTTGCTATGGAGGAAGAGATGGCTACGTTACAGTCTTGTGGCACATGGAGTATTGTTCCTGCTCCACCTAGTGTATCTGTTGAGGGAAGCAAGTGGGTGTTTCAGAAACACCGTGCAGATGCTACTGTGGATAGATACAAGGCAAGACTTGTTACTTCTAGGTTCACCCAGACATATGGGTTGGACTATCAAGATACGTTTTCTCCTGTCGCTCATAATTCTACATTGAGGATTCTTATTTTTGTTGATGCGGTATGTGATAGTGGCCTCTCTTTCAGTTAGATGTCAAGAATGCCTTCTTGTACAGTGATCTGGTAGAGGAAGTCCACATGCAGCAGCCACCAGGTTTTGTTGCTCAGGGGGAGTCTTATCTAGTTTGTAGACTTCACAAGACTATCTATGGCCTTAAACAGAGTCCGAGAGCTTGGTTCCAGATGCTCTCTGAGTTGATTGAGCAGCATGGTTTTGCTAGATCGACTACAAATCACTCCATTTTTTGTTAGAGATCCCAGAGAGGTACCGTTTCTATTTTGATTTATGTGATATCATTGTTATAGGGGATGGTAAGAACTAAGAAGGGTATTCGATCAGCTAAGGATTTCCTTGGACAACAGTTTCTGACTAAGGACCTTGGCAATCTTCATTATTTTCTTAGCCTTGAATTTGCGAGGAACCAACGTGGCATGGTAATGACGCAAAGAAAGTATGTTACTTATCTCCTAGCTGAGATGGGAATGACAGGATGTAGACCTGCTACTACTCCCATGGATCCGAATATTAAATTATAAGATGATGATACTGAGGAGCTTGATAAGAGACGATATATAGAACTTGTGGAGAAGCTTTTATATGTCACCATTACCAGACCTGATATATCATTCGTTGTGAGTTGAGTTAGTCAGTTTATGAAGCAGCCCAGGTAGGCACATATGGATGATGTTACATATGATATTGAGATATTTGAAGACTTCTCCAGGTGCAGGACTCTTATTTAGTAGAGACACATCCCTTACAGTTACAACTTGTGCCGATGCAAATTATGTAGGATGCCCCAAAGATAGTGAAGTCTATTTCAGGTTTCACTGTCTTTGCAGGGAGTTCACTTGTTTCATGGAAGAGTAAGAAACAGTTGGTTATTGCTAGATCTAGTGTCGAATTAGAATATAGGACCATGGCACAATGTAGCACAGAGATGATGTGGGTTAGATCCGTCCCAACTGACCTGTTATTGAGGTACCACTTTCCATGCACCTTCAGTGCGAAAACCAGGTCGCCTTGTTCATAGCCAATAATCCATCCTTCCATGAACGAATCAAGCACATCGACGTAGTTAGTCACTACATTCAAGATATGATTCAGAAGGGATTTATCTCCACTTCTCATGTTACTTCAGGAGATCAGACTGCATATGTGTTCACCAACGTACTTGCTAGAGGCCCATTCCATCATTGTTGTTCGAAGCTGAGCGTGATAGACATATATGCTCTAGCTTGTGGGGGAGTGTTGAGATAGTTGCTTTTATTTATCCTTTATTCATATTTCTTGTTCCTATGTCTACTTTATGTAATTTTCACATAGGACTTTTCTCCTATCTAAGAGAGCCCTAGGGTCACAATAAACAAGACAATTCATTTTTCCCTTTCCACACTTCCAATGAGAATATATGACTCCTTCATATTTCTCCAAATCTTTACGTGGTGTCAGAATTAATCATGTCATCGGTGATCCAAGGAATGTCATTGCTAAAAAGCCATGCATATACCATTCTGTTTTCTTCATTAGATGTATTTCTACCGGTCTTCAATTCTAGTTCTAGCATTAGGAGAATATGACGCTTCCTTTGTCGTATGGTCGAAATTAGGAAGATCCATGGCTATTTGGCATAATTGCTCCGTCCAACCCAATATGTATACACAAAAGGATTTTGTTTAGAATATCACATGTTCATGCGATAGAATTACCAAGGATAGAATTACCAAGGTTGTGCTGGTGGCTTGGGAGTTGGGGGACTAGGGCTTGAGGGTCGTCAGTATTGAAGAGCCCACAGGAGTGTTAAAGGTTGTTCGATGGGAAAAAAAGGCTCAGATAAGGAGTTATGAAACACCAATTTAGGATTGTTGCTCAGATATCATGGGGAAGAACATTCGTTGATATGTTGAAATGAGAGCCCTGGACCTCTTTACATAAAAAGAAACCAAGGTTAGGATGAACATAAAAGAAAACATAAATACATAAGTGATCCCGAAGGGTAGGGCTCAAAACCCTAAGGGCCCGTTCGGTAGGAGAATAAGCAGGAATAAGGATGGAGAATAAGGGGAATAAGGGTCTATTCTCCGTTCGGCTGTAGGATAAGAATAAGGAGAATAAGGTGAAATAAAGGTAGGTAAGGTGGGATAAAGATAGGAATAAGAGTGAAATAAGATGGAATAATGGGGAATAGTCGTACCACTGGGAACCGTGTCAGGAGGAGAATTGACCCCTTATTCCAAGGCCTATTCTCCAACCAAACATGGCCAAAATTGTCATTTTACTCCCATATTGTTAGAGTAATCGAAACTCTGATGTGTTATTCCATAGAGCCATCGGGTCTCTTATATAGGGAGAAAACCCTTGGGTAAATTACAGAGTCTTACAAAGCATAAGTAGTAATTATGGAACAATAAAACGTAACATAAATAAGTCTCTACACTCCCCCTCAAGATGGAGCATAGATATCAATCATGCTCAGCTTGGAAGAACATCTCTGGAAAGGTCCTCTGAGCAGTAGCTTGGTAAATATGTCAGCAGTTTGATCCTCTGAACTGACATGAGAGGTGGAAATGAAGCCCTTCTGAATCATGTCTCTAGTAAAATGACAATCCACCTCGATGTGCTTTGTTCTCTCGTGAAAAGCCGGATTATTGGCAATAAACAATGCTGCCTGATTGTCACATTGGAGATTCATAGGCAAGGGGACATCTATAGTCAAATCTACTAAGACTGCTCTAACCCACATCATTTCTGCAGTTGCTTGTGCCATGGCTCTGTACTCGGATTCCGCACTGGACCTCGCCACAACAGTCTGTTTCTTGCTTTTCCAAGAAACTAGGGAGCTTCCTATGAAGATAGCAAATCCAGAAGTGGATTTACAATCCCTTGGACACCCTGCATAATCTGCGTCTGCACAAGCTGAAATAGACAGATCCGTATCTTTCCTAAATAGCAACCATGTGCCTGGGGAAGACTTCAGATATCTCAATATCATATACAAGGCATCCATATGAACTTGCCTTGGCTGCTCCACAAATTGACTCACCCGGTTTACTGCAAGGGCAACATCCGGTCGAGTTATAGTAATATATAAGAGCTTACCCACCATCTCTCTGTACCTTCTTTTGTCCACCTCCTCGGTATCATCATCGTACAGCTTCATGCTTGGGTCCATAGGTGTACTTGAAGGTCTGCATCCAGTCATTCCTGCTTCAGCTAGCAAGTCCGTGACATATTTTCTTTGAGTCATCACCATTCCTTTTGCATTTCGTGCAAACTCTATACCCAGAAAATATTGTATCGTGCCCAGATCCTTCGTAATGAACTGGTTCCCCAACAGGGACTTGGTTATCTCAATTCCCTGAGCATCATCTCCTGTGACCAAGATGTCATCAACATATATCATAACAACAACAGTACCTCTAGGGGTCTTCTGGATGAACAATGAATGGTCCGCATTCGATCTCCTGAATCCCTGTTGTTCAACAAGCTGAGAAAGCTTCTGGAACCATGCTCGGGGACTTTGTTTGAGGCCATAGATAGCCTTATGAAGTCTGCACACCATCTGAATCTCCCCCTCAGCAGCAAACCCTGGTGGTTGCTGCATGTAGACTTCCTCCTGCAGGTCTCCATACAAGAAAGCATTCTTGACGTCAAGCTGAAAAATGGTCCAGTTACGTACCACGGCAACAGATAGGAGGATGCGAAGAGTGGAGTGTCTAGCCACCGGTGAAAAAGTATCCAAATAATCTACCCCATACGTCTGGGTAAATCCCCGTGCTACAAGTCTTGCCTTGTATCTATCAAGACGTCCATCCGCATGATATTTTACCGTAAAGATCCACTTGCAACTCACCACGGAGGCACCTGGAGGAATGGGAACAAGAGACCAAGTCCCTCGAGACTGCAGAGCACGCATCTCTTCTTCCATGGCTAGACGCCAGCAATCAATCTTCATGGCATCTTGATAGGTCCGTGGAATCTCAACAGATGAGACAGCAACGACAAACTTCTGGAAGTCCCCATTGAGACAATGAAATGAGACATGAGAGGCAAGAGGATATGAGACACACTGTCTTCGCTGCTTCCTTTGAGCAATGGGCCGATCCAGATCATCTATTATTGTGTCGACCGGATGATCCTCGTCCTGCTATAGAGGCTCCTGCACTGGTGCATTTTCTAACCCATCATTAGTGATAACATCAGAACATACCTGAGGCGTGTTGGATGGTTGACATGTAGCTTGAGCTGGCCCTATACGCCTTGTATAGAACTTAGGAAAAAACTCAATCGGAGGTGGTGGTGGTGGTGGTGGTGGTGGTGGAGTAGAGGATTGACCCAGGCTTGGAGGTGGAGGAACATAGACACTAGAATCTGTGGATGTGGAGGAGACCAATCTGTCACCTGTAGGAGAGAAGTACATGACGGGTTCGAAAAATGTAACATCAGCGCTTACATAGTACTTGTTATGAACGGGGTCATAGCAACGATATCCTTTCTGTGTCCTGGAGTAGCCCACAAAAACACACTTGATAGCCCTAGGAGCAAGCTTATCAAGTCCTGGAGACAAGCGGTGGACAAAGGCAACAGTGCCAAAAACCCGAGGTGTAAGAGTAAACAAATCTCTGTCAGGAAAGAGAACAGATATAGGAGACTGTTCCCCAAGAACAGTCATAGGCATGCGGTTGACCAGATAGCATGCTGTAAGAATAGCATCCCCCCAAAAAGATAATGGGGCACAACTCTGAATAAGTAATGTGCGAGCAATATCAAGGAAATGGTGATGTTTCCGTTCTGCAACCCCATTTTGTTGAGATGTGTATGCACATGTTGTTTGGTGGATAATGCCTTTAGAAGAAAGAAAACTAGCAAGTGAACGAGTGCAGAACTCCAATGCATTGTCAGTACGCACATACTTAACAGTAGACGAAAAAACATTTTGAACTTCATTGATAAGATTTTGAATAACACTTCCTACTTCGGATTTATTTTTGAGAAGAAAAGTCCAGGACACTCTAGAAAAATCATCGACCACAACTAAATAGAACCTGTGTCCCTGATGATCCGGGACACGACTGGGACCCCATATATCTATGTGAAATAACTCAAAAGGGGAGCGACTGCTCCGACTCTGACGACTGGGGAAGCTGGACCGATGGTGCTTCCCTAACTGACAAGCTTCACAACGAAAGGATGAACTAGGAGAAATCTGAGGCAGAAGGTGACGCATTTTCTGTAGTGGCAGGTGACCGAACCGAAGATGCCAGGTATACGGAGACACGGAGCCCTGGGAATGTAGAGAGACGCCAGCATAAGAGTTCCGTACAAGACGATAGAGGCCATTGTGCTCAGAACCACAGCCAATCACCTTGCCCGTTAGTATGTCCTGAAAAATAACGGACGATGGGTCAAAAATAGCACGACAGTGCAAATCTCGTGTAATCTGACTAATGGATAAAAGATTCATAGAGAATTCTGGTGCATGTAATACATTCTGTAAGTGCATAGATGGCAGCAAAGCCGTCTCCCCCTGACCGATGATAGGGGAATGAGTGCCATCAGCAATGAGTACAGAACGACCAGGCTGGACAGCTCTATAGGACTGCAGAATCTCTTTCTCACGACAGAGATGATGGGTGGCTCCAGAATCAACAATCCATCCTGTGAGGTCATGGTTATGATGTGAGCCGAAGGGACTACCTGAGGCGCTGGCTGAGGCAGATGTACTCGCTGATGCCGACGCCGCAACATCAGACGCATCAGCACCCTCGGATGATGACTGTGGCATGATATCACGAAGCCGTGCCACTAGCTCCTCGAACCTGTGATCTGGAGTAGATGCTGGTGGACCCTGAACGTGATCAGCGACACGTGCAGAAGGAGGGAAGCCATGCTTGGAATAGCATGTATCCTCCGAATGACCAGTACGACGACAGAATGAGCATGTAGAACGTATGCGACCTCCACGGCCACGTCCACCACTTCCTCTACCACGAAATGAGGAGAAACTACCTCGTCCTCTGGAGACAGCCATTGCCGAGGGAGGTGTAGTCGTGGTGTTCGATGGAACAGGGACACGACTGAGCCGTCTGTAGACTTCTTCCATTGGTGGAATGGTGGCATCAGCAAGGATCTGAGAGCGTGCTGCCTCATTCAGGATCAAGGGCAGCAAGTAAGACGCCAACCATAGTAGCGTTGCGGAACGTCTTCTGTTGTTCCGGCGTGGCTGTGAGTGGAATTGTGCTATAAAGTTTCTCGAACATTCCACGAAGAGAAGTGTACAGAGAATGAAGAGGCCTGCCATTTTGCTTCGTGGTAAAGATATCATGCTGCAACTGCAGCATCTTGGTCTCGTTCCGTACCTGGGAGTACGTCGTGGCCAGAATATCCCACATCGCCTTGGCGGTGGGTTGATGAAGGACATCATTTGCTATCTCTGTTGTGAGCGTACCTGACAGCCAGACTTTGGCATACGCGTCATCAGCCTCCCATGAGGCATAGATTCCTGTC
The DNA here is from genome assembly GCA_037367405.1 of Ottelia alismoides. Classification (NCBI taxonomy): domain Eukaryota; kingdom Viridiplantae; phylum Streptophyta; class Magnoliopsida; order Alismatales; family Hydrocharitaceae; genus Ottelia; species Ottelia alismoides. The sequence continues at coordinate 1,071,206 of JAZKJV010011012.1, forward strand.
TTCTCCGGCGGTTCATCTTCGGTAAGAATATGCTTCTTACCACACGACTTCATGAGACTGAGGAACTGCATTGCCCACAGTTCGTAGTTCGTCCCGTCCATTTTGACGATAGGTGCCGACCCTTTGAAGGCACCGATGGCGGGTATATCGACCTTTTGCTCTGACATACTGCCGGAGAAGAACAACTAGGAACAATATACCAAGTAACTGGTGTCTACCTCGACATGTATGGATTCAAGTGCACATGTAGACGTTATGCACTTGAATCCATTATCCTTCCGGAACCGACCGAAGAAGCTGTGAGAGCCTTGGCGAAAGAGAGAGGCTGCAACTAGGGGTACTCGGCGTCTGGGCTGGGCACCGCTGGGCTGGGAGGTGCCCGGCGGGGGACTGGCTGCACCACGGGCGGCTGGGAGGGGCTCTACAGCGAGCAGATGGCGCCGGGGAAGGGCTGGCGGCGCCGCGTGAGGGCTGGAAGCCCTGCAGCGGGGTGCTGGAGACCTGGCGGCAGAGGGCTGGGGGCCTGACCGCAGCGGAGGGAGGGCGCCGATGAAGGGCTGGGAGCCCTGCGGCGGAGGGCTAAGGGCCTGGAGAACCGGCGGCGGTGGCGTCGAGGGAGGGAGGGGGGCGGGTGGAGAGAAAACCCTAGGGTTAGGGTTTTGGCTCTGATACCATGTTAGAGTAATCGAAACTCTGATGTGTTATTCCATAGAGCCCTCGGGTCTCTTATATAGGGAGAAAAACCCTTGGGTAAATTACAGAGTCTTACAAAGCATAAGTAGTAATTACGGAACAATAAAACGTAACATAAATAAGTCTCTACACATATCTTCTTTTATTTATCCTCTTCTATGTCCACACCACCAATATGCACGTAGTAGATATGCCATCCATCATCACCTTGTGTCATATTCATTACCTTCATTCATTCTTGTGTTTTGCATCACTTTTGATAGTTATTTTTTTGTCTTACGCGAAAGGTATATTTTCAATAATAAGCCACTTAGAATGATTTACATATTCCCTCTAACCATCAAAAGACTTCTTTCTCATTATCTGTTTTCAGGAAATCAATCAGTGTGGCTGCATATGCCTATACGGACCCATAGCTGAACCACATTCCTGAAACGGGGGATTATGTTCCCTATTCGCATATGCAGGCCACATATGCCACTTATGTGGGCTGCATATGCAGTTGAAATGGTTTGGGTCCAATTCAATCTAATCGGATTATTACTAAAAGTTTAGCACCTAATTTGTTTTCCTTGGAACACCTTACTGCTGCAATATATTATTGTTGCCAGCATATTTTTATTACTGTTTTTGTCATTTTCTGGTCCTAGTACCAATATATACATATTTATATTACGAAATGCGACTTTTTACCAGTGAAGAATGTTCTAACTTCTACATTGAAAGGCTGTATTTATAATATTAACTGATTTTCTAAATTGAAAGTCTGTATTTATAATATTACATCATGTCAGTTTAATTGTAGTATTTGTGTAGATATTTAAAAAAAATTATAAAATCGCGTAAAATGGTATATATCTCACATATGCCCCCGCTTCTTGTTTAATCGTTATTCCCTGTCGGAATGTATACACATACCGCTTCCATGAACCTTGATCATTATATGGAGCTAAAGTGTCTTCCAAGAAAAAAAGTGTATCTGTTGACTCGGAATCTAGTCCTCATTGATTATGCAATCCTTTAAGTATGGAATTTTCTTTCCAATAAAACAACTATGACATTTCTTTAAGTAATATCCGTGTATCTTAATTCCATTACCATTTTCCAGTGTGCAGTTATCCAGCTGCCTTCCCAAACTCTGTTGCTGTCTGTGTCTGATAAAGCTAGTCGTTTGATTGGCATGCTCTTTCCTGGGGTAAGGCGATGACATGTATATATTTTAGCCAGTTTTATGGCCATTGACCGATCGATCTGCTTAACATTGCGAAGGATATGGTGGTCTTCAAGCCTCAAATATCCAATCAACCGCAGCAACTTCAACAGCAGCAGATGCAGCAATTACAACAGCAACCACAACAACAGCAGTTGCAGCAGCAACAGCAGCAGCCGATGCAGCTTCAACAGCAGCAGCAGCCAATGCAGCTTCAACAGCAGCAGCAGCAGCCAATGCAGCTTCAACAGCAACAGCTACAACGTCAACAGATGGTGTCTGCCGGTATGAGTCAAGCATTCGGGCAAGGTGCTGTGAGACCGCAAATGATGCAACAAGGTATGATGCAACAGCAAGGACAAGGAAATCTGCCTGGTGGAGGTGGATTTATGCCTTGATTGTGCAATTAGGTCCTTCGAACCCTTGCATGTACATAGCCACATGCTCGTCTTCTTGGTGGAATCATTGTTATTGTGAACATTAATTTTAAGGTAGGCAGTCTAGAAAAACAGTATACTGATTGATAATTTTATAATTGAATATCTCCATTCTCAGAGAAATCCGCCCTATGGAAATTTCCACGTTCATCAAAACGGAAGGATGTGGTCACTCCTATGTAACCGAAAAGATTGTCCAACAATTGTACTGCAGTGGAGTTTGGCTTGTTACAGTGACGCACATATGAAACATCTGTTGTTTAATTTACATATAAAATCATGTTTTTGTTAGTTTTGTGGGTGAGCAAGACAAGACTTTGGGACATAAACCCTTTATTTGCAGCTTGTAATATATTGTGGTTTATCATATTGGACAGAAGGTACACCTGGTTTTATTCAAGTTTCAGTTGATTGTGTTTTCTTGGTGGCTTTCAAAATTGAAAATTTGGCTTTTCTTGTACTGTAAACATGAAGTTTGGAACAAGATACCCCCTTTCAAACTTGCACTTTTATGAAAATGCTCTTTAAACTTTGTATGGCAGGCGCCGTAAAATTCTCCATTTTAACAGTAATGTCCTTTCATTAATGCTATGCTTGCAACACCGCTAAACTTATTTCTCTTTTTTATCTGAATAAAAATAACTTTTATTGCAACCGTGCCCCTCTTGTTACCGTACCTTCTCTCCCAATTGTCCTCCATCGAAACCACCTAGCATGATGGGTCTTCTCTAACTTTGATGTGGTTAGAGAGGTGGTTTTGATATGATCTCGCCAAAAGAGGGGTTAAAGATTTTTATGCTGTGACCCCTGAAATCATGTCCAGCTACAACGTAAACCATACAATTTTTGCAATTTTACCATAATGTCATTGTGGTGTAAGAATTAATAAGATTCCAGGATTCGTGACATAATTACGAAGACCATAGGCGTTTTTGAGTAATCGGGCAATATTTTTCAAGGGCCACGGTGCAAAGAAATGGGAAATCGTATGCTAAATGGTATGACATTTAACGTAAAGATGACGTCACACGTTGTCCTTTTTAGGATGCGGGAATTATAAACCTCGTCCTGCTGTTCTGTCTTTGATTAGGTATATGTTAAAAATATCATACAAAATTGGTAATTTCTACACGTGTGCCGCTCTGAATTTTTATGATCATTTATACTCCTAACTTTTTTTGCAACTACACTCCTGCCCCATATTCTTAAAAAATCACTAATCAAAGTACAGTTGACAAAAATGGACAGGAATGATCGATCGGACCAGGAATCGGCCTAAACCCAATCGGTTTCACCCTTTCTATAGAAAAATGAAAATAATTTTTTTAAAAAAATACAGTTCAGCCTCCATTACATACCTCTTGATTGTCTCCCAGAATTCCCTATAAAAGTATACCGGGAGGCGGGAACCCATTTGATCCCGGTGTCCCGTCCACATTAAGTTGAAAGAGCATCCGCCCGGCTTCCGTCTCTACAACCTCCCTCACCAATGCCCCTGTGTTTGACTCAGATATCTGCGCAACTCCTCTCCCTTGCCAGCCCCAACCTGATTGAGCCCGTCGTCTGTCAAAATCCCAATAATGTGACCGTAGCACTAACCCTACATCACGGTCCCCCTCGACTGCCACCCCTCCTATGGATGTCGAATGTATCAAATTTATGTGTCTTTTCCCACTAGTCATGGTATGGAAAAATTTCATGTTCGTGTCTCCCTCCCTCAATCATCTCTATCTGGATCTCAGCCTCCAAGTCACTTCCTCCTTTTGTCTTCAAGTAGAATCTCCTCCAATTGATTACCTCTCTCCAAAACCTCCTCAATTGCCAATGCCCTCTCAGCCCCTAGCTTGTCTAGCCTGCTCACCTCCTCTTGGGCCCTCTGCTTACCTTCCCTTGGGCCCTCTGTCTCTTGCCCCGACGTATAGCCCGGTTCAATCTATTGAAATCCATCAAGTGCCTCTTGAATAATGCCAGCTTGCTTGCCAGTCTACATGTTGCTGAACCACTAAGCATGCACTCCTCCCAGAAGGCCGCAACAAACTCCTAAAATCCCTCCTCTAAAAGCCAAGATCGCTCAAAATGGAAGAACGTATGAGGCCACATATCCTCACCAGAATACCAAAGCAACGAGATATGGTCTGAATGCGCTCAAGGCAAGGCTTGGTCCCCAGCCAAAGGGAAGACAACCAGTGCCTCAGACAACACGAGGAATCTGTCGAGGCGAATCTGGATCTCACGTTCCTCCAGGTGTACAAGCATTCCATCGTAATGACAATGTGAAGACCAAGCTCCTCCACCAAACCCTTTAACTTCGTTGAACCACAGTTTCTTCCCCCACCGCAACCAAGATGTTGTATTTGAGTAGGTTGCCCTCAACAAGTACAAGTCATCCACTAGGTAAGTTATGCCAGCCTTAGTAATCGGTCCGTAAACATTCGTCACCAGGACCTGGAGTCCATCTGCCCTCTGGCGTAGCAGCATAGGGAGAGAATAGCGACCCGGCATCTCATCCTTCGCCAATTCAAACCTATCGTCATCCCATCCCATCATTACACCCCCAAAAGCCCCTTCAGAGTAAATAGCTTTGCATTCTCTCAATTTGCCTCCCCCAATTTCTCTCCATGTTCTGCCAATTTCTTGCGAAATCTTTATTTCCTGCAGCTTGACCAAATCTATAATGTGATCCATCAACAAATGACGCAGTGCCACCTTTTTTCCGACCGCCCAAAACCCCTAACGTTCCAAGTGATCGTATTCATTTACACATCGTGCATACCCCTTTCTGTGGCATCAGTCCGAGATCCCTCAGCACCTCCTCTTCTAAGCAAAGACCTCGTGTGTCCCCTTCAACAAAATCCGCCTCCTTTTCAGATATCTCATGACATGAGTGTCGCAGCTAGTCCACCCTCATGTGCAAGCATGTCAAAGCCGTACGTTAATCAACCGGTTGATATGTATTTTGATAGTCAAGCTGCAATAAGCTTAATCGATAGTGTAGCTAATACTTCTAAAGGAAGGCACAATGAAATCTAATATCACTATATACAAGATATTGTGGCAAAATAAGAAATTACGGTAACCTACATACTTACACGTGATATGTTAGTTGATTCTCTAACTAAGAGAATAACATCATGTACATACATTAAACATGTTGGTTTAATGGAACTCAAGAGTCAAGAATGCTTGAGTAAACGAAGAAGTTTTCACGTAATGATCCTTATCGGGGACGTTTCCATGCATACACTACATAATAGTATTAGTTTGGAAGTTTTGTCCACATCGGTCAAATAGGAGATGTTTGAACGGTCCTCACAGAATGACCTTGCGGTCAAAAGGGTTGCGTGAGGGTTCGTGTCTCATGCGAGACTACAAATCGTGAGCGTCGGAGGGTGGCCCAAGCGAGGTGTCCCATGCCTATATAAACCTCCATAGGGAGGGGAATCAGAGATCGTCGAATGCAACCTCGCCGAGGGGGGGCCTCTCTCGAACCCATCTATCTCTCTCCCTTATCGCTTTCCTTCTCGTCCCCTCAAGCTATCGACCGGCGGTGTACCTTTTCTTTTTCAGTGATTCTGTTTAGATGGGGCACTTCATTTAAGGTATATGTAATAGAAATCAATATGCAAAGTGAAGCGTTTGATTTGGCATATATTATAAAGAGAAGATTCCTGGTGTGAAATTTCCTTCATTTGACCGAAGATGAGAACACCAATGCTTTAGCTAAAAAATTATTCATTTTCTGATAGACAAAAGCAAGTTTGTTATAGAGTTTTTGCATCCTGCGAGGACTTGTTTGGAATAATCAATATTTCGTGTTGGCATGTGAACTATAAACATGTGCAGAGAATGGATGTAGTAGAAATGAAAATGTTAAGGTGGATGTGTGGATACACTCGTAAAAATCGGATTCGGAATGATGCAATCAGAAAGAGAGTTGTGTAGCTCCAATCGAGGATAAGATGCGAGAAAACCACTTAAGATGGTTTGATCATTTGCAGGGAAGATCAGCTGATGCACCAGTTAGGAGATGCGAGTGTTGGAATGTTGAGCCGGCTAAGAGAGGACGAGGACGACCCAAGAAGTGTTGGAAAGAGACTATATGAAGGGATCTTAGTTTTGTGGATATAAGCCCGGGATTGATCCACGATAGATCTGAATAGAGGCGAAGAATCCATGTAGCCAACCCTACTTAATTGTGGGAAAAAGTTTTGTTGTTGTTGTTGTTGTTGTTGTATGAGAACCCACCTGGTAGCATCTCGCCTTTTTAGAATGATGATTGAATGTTAAGAATAAAAATATTAGGGAAAATGATTTTTTTACTACTATTTGAAGATAAAATAACGAAAGGTGGTGCCATGCTTTTATCATATAGGTGGTGATTATATTAAAAACAAGTTGCAGCCTGGGCTCTGATGTCAAGTAACAACAATTTACCGGATTCTCTATGTTCATTATGATGAATGTACAGATATCAGGTTTACATGCGCTCTTACTGGTATTGAAATATGAGGAATAATGAAACAATTGTTGTCTTAGTTTTTTTTGGGTAAATTCTGCATTTCTGTCTTAATTTATTAAAGGTGTTTCATTTACATTACAGGCATATTCGGAATGAATTTGAAATCATATCTTGAAGAGCACCTGGTATGGATAACGTTTTTGGGATATAATAGCATGAAATATGCACCTTACTTGAGGAGCTTGTCCCTGATAAAATGGAAGTGATCAGTTTTGTCATTGTTCTTTTGCAGTGTGCCTTTTGGTTTACAAGTGCTGGAACAGTAATTGGTGCAGTTATTGCATTTTTCATCATATATTTGTACCTGAGGACAAAGCGAACATTATAGCTGTCTGCCAAGTGCATAAACTCCCTGCCTTGGTGGTTTATGACAACTCGAAGGTACCAAACTCCCATTCTACAGATTAACAGGCCTATCCCCTCGGCAAGCATGTAGTACTCAGTACATAGTTGTGCCCTATCTTGAGAGTATATGTTGGCATATTGTATCTGATGATTCAACACAGTCGATAAAGCCAATGTACACATCAAGTCACCATGTCCAAGTACCCCCGTCCTTTGCCGTGATAAGGCCTTTCAAGGTCGCCATTCTGATATCTTGTGCATATTCTTTGGGGGAGAAATTGCAAAAGGTGTTATTCCAGCTTGCGGCTATGATCTTAACTTCCCTGCGATTTGTGGGTACGATCTTAACTTCTCTGCGATTTGTGGGTGGCAACATGTAACTTTTCTTCAATTGATGTTAGACAAATGTGATATAAATCAGACAGCCTACAGATTACATACAGATTGTAGATTATAAAGTGAACTCTTCGACGTAGCTCTTGCTGACATATAGCAGATCCCAAATATCGATGTGTTTTTTTTTTGCTCATAAATTTAGGGTAGTTGTTAATCATCACTAACAGCATCTGGATGCACAAACTTTTTTCCGTGTTAATTCCAAATAACTTTTGTGCACAAATTGAAATATGAAGCATTTGCTTCTAGGAAGGTGGGCTTCTTCGGTTTTTAAATAATTTTCCTGCAAACTATAAGGACTGTCTAACTATTGTGGATTTTCTTTTGTTATCAAATAAAATAGACATCTGATCAGATAGGAGTTAAAAGCCATCAAATGAAAAGGCCAACCACAAGCACTTCGTCAAAACAGGTTTGTGCTAAATGAATACAATATTAATATGGTGTGATCGTCTTGCAAAAGAATGGAATTAAGAACAACTCAGACGGATGCTGTTGAGATCTTTTCTTAAACTGGCTCAGAAGAGATAAAGGAAGACAACCGTGTGCTTGCAGAAACAAGCAGAAACAAACCGTATATTATTCACGGTCTCCTCATGGTTTGGCATTGACCTGTTTAAAAAATTTTGAGAGCAAAAGAAATAGATGGCTAAAACAGATAATGACAACTCTAATGATCAGCAGTTGGGAAAAATCAACTCTATCAATAATATGACGACGATGCCTGGTTCACACCCTTTCAACTTCCTTTCTGCGCATTTTCTGAGAAAATTCTAAAGACTGCAGCAAAGTAAACAGATGACCGATCTTCATATCGACCTTCAAATTGATTTCTTTTAATGGTTATATACATTTTCAGTATCCATCTCTAGACTCCCTCCCACTTCCAACAGACATGGCCACGACTGCTAGCTCCAGCATGGTGTCACACCCACCGGTGGTGGGCTCCCCCGCCTTCCAACAGCCACTGTCGCCATCGCTTCTGCTGACACCATCTCCCCACTTCCCAACCCCTATGTCATCACTACCGCAGATGCCATCTCCGCCTTTCGCAGCCCCTTTGTCTTCGTTAATGCAGACACCGTCTCCCTTCTTCCCGACCTGTCTATCTCCTGTTTCGGTCGAAGCCACCAGCAATATCACTGCAGCAACTGCAAGCAGAAACTTGAAGCCCATGGCATGGCATTACTCAGGAGTCATCCTGTGCAGTCTTGCTCTTGTTTTCTCCTTCATTTCCTCAGTAGCTCAGGCCATTCCCCCGCCTAAGCCTCATGCCGCCAAGGGCTAGCAGCCATTCAGTTTTAAGCACCACCCTGAATTCAAGTACAATTTTAATTTACCAATATTGAATTCAAGTAAAACTAATGATGTTTAATAAAAAACAATTGACGACTGTAGTTAATGCCTCTCTGCCATGAAATTGTCCTTCGTCTACTCAGCTGTGCAACTGTTGAAAACCATATACGATGAGTTGCCGATGAAAAGCATTATGATCTCAGACAAGACATACGAATATCTCACTTTTTTCTTAGATCAGGTACAACTTTTCCCTCTCCGTTCTTACCGTCGGCCCAAAAAGAACAAGTGAAGATGTTTATCTTCGCATGCATTTTTTTACCTACATGTTAATGAATTATGAACAGGCAATGTCCTACCGGTTATTCTCTTCTTCATCAGTGGCTGTCGTTGCAACAGGAAGGATCACAAGGACTACGTTTCTCACTCCAGAAATCATCACTTGTTATGTCGTTCGCTGCATTCGTAGCTATTGCAACCAGCACTGTACAATCTGGTTACCATTTGAGCAAGAGAATCATCTGGTGATAGATGAATCGACATAGAATATTGCTTGTTGTAATCAAACTTCATGTAAAGAGTTCTGCATTAAAACTTTAGTTCAACTGCTTTCACTCTATATGGACTCCTTGGATGTTAATGAAATGCAAACTTCACTATGCACCAATACAAACTTGCTACTTCCAAAAAATAAACTAAAATAAAATAAAAATGGCAAGTTAAGGTCAGATGTTATTTAAGAAGAGTAAGAAGATTCCCTGCTGCTACAGTTTTCTAATCGTCGACCGTTAATCAACTGTTTCATACCTCCTGGGATTCCCAAATAGGGATGCGCGAATTGGCTGTAACTTAATGGGATTCTTGGATCCCAAAGCAAGGTCTCCACTAGTCCACCTCGGGAGCAATACTTTAACCCCTACTTGCTTCACTGAGGAGAGGGAAGCCTTAACTTTTTCTACTCCATAAATAAGGATCTGATCCCAAGTCCTCTTCAGCAATCAACACAAGTTCTCCTCCTGCATCTGGTTGCTGCATCTCACCGACTCCATCTGAATTCCTGACGAGAAGGTGTAGGTGTTATAGTAATTCAAAGTCACTCACGATGAAGATGAACCTCGTAGTATCGTCAAGAAAAGGAAGGTCAACGACGAGGGGCCTGAGCAGCACGCTTCAGCAGCAGAAGGCGAGGCTTTACATCATAAGACGCTGTGTTGTTATGCTTCTTTGCTGGCATGATTGAGATATTACTCCTGATTTGCACCTCAATTCCATCCAAGTTTTTTCTGTGTCCTCCTGCGGAACTGGTTTTCTTCCTTGGATCTCTGCTCATCATTCTGTAATCCCTGCAGTTTAAGTAGACAAATAACTGCAGCTGAATATATAGATGGTATATGATTATTGACCTTGAGAAGTTCTACTTTTTCGGGCATTTTATATAACAGAAGAATTATTAATTAGAGTTGAAATATGCAGAATTCTACCTTGTCGCAGCTATCTTCCTTTCAGTTGGACATTTTGGATACTTCAAATGGGCTTTCCAAGCAGGCATTGGAAATTGTGAAACCGAATTACCAACCAAGACTTTGTAACAACAAAAAATCAGAATATATACAAAACCAAAGACATTTGCATGTGCTTTAACTCAACAAACAACTGAACATTCGAAGGTTCATAATAATGTAATTTCCACACGACTAAAGGCAGACACGGAAGATGCATTATGAATTTATGAGGTAGTCATCTGTTTGCTTTTTGTTCTAAGATAGTGGAAATCCAGAAGTCAGGATTGAAATTCTGTCAGAAATGCATCTGAATGTCAAAATTTGCGTAGGTATGAGTTAACAACAGACAATCTTATGATATGCACAGTCACACAAAAATAATGCATGTGCTAGCCGAAACCAAGCCTTTTCCTGCATTATCGAAGCATATATGCTTATTCATAACTTTTTTACCTGGATCAGATAGAGTTTACATGCAGAAAGTTGGAACAGCATTAACTTAAACATAAGAAAACGTTTTCTGGATAGAAATAAAAACAAACTCATTTGACAAAATGTCCATAAAAACCATTATAAATGGACAATATATACAAGCTTCTTCGTAATCTTTAACAATAACATGCATCTGAATAAAAAAAGTGTTTATTTTACAACAAAGAAAACAAGAGTATTGGGAAGATTATCCCTAAACAGAATTCAAATTTCCTGATAATCCTTTCAAAATAGAAATTTTTATTCCCAAGCACATAGTCCCTCACACTTATAGATCAAAAAGAAGAAATCAAGAAAAAGAAGATGAAGATTATGGTCACGAAAATTAATCACAGGTATATAAATAAGATGTGGGTTTGCCAAGGTGAAGCTTAGCCAGAGAAGTTCTTACTCTTCTTAACCACATGTAAATGACAGTGATGCAAATACTTTTAATGAAGGTGTCCATCCACATGGTTCACTAACATCATTCTCTTGGAGATTTGATACTCGAATTGCTTGCCTGAAGGAGTTGCAGCTTCAATTGAACCCGGCTTAGACCTTTTTGAGTGAAGCCCGCATCTATAACAATTTTACCTGCATGATCCTGAAATTTTCCATTTTACTGGTTCATAACCAAGCTGAAAAGTGTCCTATATCCATAGCAAAACTGTCAATGCCAAATGATCTCAATTAGCATCTAAATTAAATAAATTGAACCACATTGTCCGTCTACCTCTGGTATTCACAATAAACAGAAACCCGTATACGAAACAGAAAATAAAATAGTAGGTGAGTTCAAAGCACATTCTCAGTTGTGGAAGGAGAGAACATGATGATAAACCATCGCCCAAGACATATTTCTTGATCACTCATCACGGGAAAAAATCTACAGCATGCTCTCGACATCAGCCAGGAGATTCCATCCATCATCGACTTGGTTATGAGCAGCAGTAAATTTACAATTTACAGCAGGGAAACACAGTCAAACAAAGCCCCTCTCCTCATCTCTGCCGGTGCATCATCGGTGGTGGCTGCACCGGATAAGCCATGGGCACAACATAAGGTGGATGGCCGTGTGGGAGCATAACAGGTGTCCCAACTGCAGCTGGCACTACATGCCCTGTCACTGGCTGACCAACTGACCCGTACATGCCCATCGCGGCCAAATTACCTGGTGGCTGTGGAGGCGGCTGCTTCATTGCAGATGGTGCCACACCATTCTGGCCAGTAATGGCTCCCTGGTTAGGGGAAGACAACTCCCCCCCACCATTGATGCTGGTAATGTCGTGAATGCTGGACCGCCGCCTATCCCGATTCATGGAATTCAAACGGATGAAGTACTTCTGGGCATGGCTGGCCACCTGCGTCGGGGTCCTCGATATGACAAAGTTGCGGGAGATGCTCCTCCAGTCCCCCTTCCCGAACTTGCTCAGTCCTATAAGGAACAACCTGCTCAACAATAATAACAACTCTTCATTACTCCCATTCACCTAGCTATACGAACTATGAATCACTAATATTCTTTGACGAAAATATATGTTTTTAGAGCAACACAGACTAGTATTGAGCTAATTTAAAGACAAATTGCTGAAATGTATCTTGATTATATATAATTTACTCGAACCAAAAGAAAACCAAACCAAAAGAAAACCAAAGAAATCGATTTCATATAAGTTAATTTCTCCACTAGAATCAACGAAACCTGGCCACAAAATATGACAAGAAAAAGATTAAGCAAAGACTACAACTTTGTAAAACCTTATCTGACGGAAATATGACAAATTTGTCGTATGCAGATTTTCAAATACTCTGTGCACCCACCCTCAAAAATCTTCTTTGACTAAAATCTATTTTTCTATGGCAACATAGATTAGTATTAAGCTCACTTTCCTATTGCTGAAATATAGCTTGATTGTATCTATCTATTTACTTGAAAGTTGAAACAATAGAAAACAAACCAACAAACCCGATTTCATCGAGCTATTTTTTTCCATTTGGATATATTCTATTAGAATCGGCCATCGAAAACCTTTCAATGAAATTTGACAAGATTGACGTGTGCAGATCTTCAAACAAACCCAATCATAGGCATGTGAATAATAATTAAAAAAATATATGCCGGAAATTCTAGGGGAACACATTGCATCGGTTGACTGTGCTAAATTAAATTAAATTCACGCTCAAGTTTTCAGTTTTAATTTTTTTTCGAAATTTTGATCTTAATCTTCTCATGTTGAAATATAGGGATGAGAGGGGGTCTATACTTGTGTTCCTCCTCCGTCCACGGAATCCCCTTCCGTCGCTCCTGCTCCGATTTGGACAATCCCCTCCCGGATTCGAACAAACCCTTGCGATCGCCCGATCCCGTCGGCCAGTTCTGCTGGCGCCGTTGATCGTGACACTGACTCTGATCTCCCTTATCGTCGTTCCCGTCGGTGTAGTTGGGGAGGGCGATCCTCCCGGCCTCGATGGCGCGCACGTCCTCCATGAGGAACTCGTAATATCGCCTCACCTCGCCGAGCGACCTCCCGGGAACCCTACCGGCGACCTCCCGCATCCACGCCTCGCCGTCGCCGGAGGGCGGCAGCGCCGCCAGCGCGTTCTCCAGGGCCTTGTCATCCTCGAGGGTCCATACGCACGGTGGCGAAGAGGCCATCGGCAATGCTCTCCCGCTGCTCGCTGCTCTCGCCGGGAGCGCACCGGTGGCTCCATTGCTCCTCTTTATACGTACCCCGTCCGACGAGTGGACAACTTGCAGTCGAGCCCCTCCGGTTTGGTGGTGTTGGAAAGAAGGGAGGGAGTGAGGAAATGATAGGGTGGAAGGGGTAAATTGACGGTGGATGAGGTCTGTGTGATGAGACCTGGACGCGGGCGACGTGGTCGATTCTGTGCAACATGTTTCGGATCTTGGCGCTATTCGGATCTCGCTCTGGCCGCTTCGTTGCTAATTTGCAACTTCACCGTTATCTATCATTATTATTTTACTTTGCCCCTTCGGTTTGCACGTAAATACTAAACGTATATGATGCATAATAATTATAACAAGACATAAATGATTTTGTTTAAAATCAGCAGCTAAAGGATATATATATATATATAGAGAGAGAAAGAGAGAGAGAGACACAAACATGCAGATATCAAAATCACATCTGAATTTGTATCAAAACCTCTATAAGAGGGATCTGCGCGAAGGATAGCGAATAGACTGATGAGGGATAAGTAAATTTTATCCCTTGTTCTTCTTCGGCTGATCTGAAAAACAATAGAGATATAATAAGTGATGTGATAATGATTTGATCACTTATTCTGAAATATGCCATCCTCGTGTAAAGTTTTTTTTTCTCAACGGAAACGATATGCAGCATCCAAACAAGATAAAAATATTATTCAATAAGTTTACTTCAAAAGTATTATATATGTACACACACACTGCGATTGTCAAACTAATACCCAATAAGTAGTGGAGTGGAGAAGATCTTATCCAGATTACAGCACGGGATCGTATGATGGTTGTTGTCATGGACAAATTTAGAGGGCGGCATGGAGGGCATATGCCCTTCTAAATTTTACGTAATTTTCCGTTATTATTGCTATATATGTTAAATATATAGTGTTAATTTAATTTTTATATACTAATATAATTTATAAATTTAAAAAAGTTAAAAACTGTAACACTATGATATATTTCTACAATTTTCACATTTCCGCTCTTTTATTTACGAAGATCTTTCCCCACATATTTTCTTTACACGTCTTTCTTTCTACCTTTCTCCTTCATCTATCTCTTTCCCTCTCTCGATAAAAAAAAGAGTGAATCTTACTTTATTTTATGAATCTATTTCTTTAAAAGTTCTCTATTTTCACCGATGTCATCTAAATATGTTTGAGTTTGTATCGATTGTGTCCTACTATTTTGATAATGCATTTAATTTTTGAAGCTTTATTTATTGGAACAAGTTTCAAAATCTTACTATAATATATAATTATCTGAAATTTTATCACCGCAACAAATTACAATTGAAGTAATAAATAATAGGACCGAAAACAATTAGCTGTCGATTATTTCTATTGTCATGAACTTTTTGTTGTCACAAAGTATGGGATAATTTATCTATGAATTCGTTTGACATTATGTACAATATATTATCTATAATTAGAATAGTACTAACAAATATGTCATTGCCACAAATCTATTTAGCCTACATTTAGCAATGAATGTTATATGACGATAATCTACATTCGAAAAAACTGTTGATATAGTTATAAATCCGATGTCCTAGATCATTGTTGCAATATTTTTGTATAATGCTATATTAATAGAAAATACTTCTACACTATATATTAAGCTAATCCAATCTATATTGAACTTAATTCAAAAAGTAAAATGTTGCTTTACCACAACATATATCTGACTTGTGGCAATGAAGATTCACCCCCAACATTGACCAAAAAATTATCTGGCTTTCAATGTAAATTTTGTTGTTGCAAGCTAAAAAATCCATCGTCGCATTTCATTTATTTTGAGTCTATGAATTTTGATTTATCCGATGTCCATAATTTTATATTTGTGTGTATCTAGAATGAAGTGGTTTTCAAAAAAATAGAAGCCAAAATCTCTTATATGTGTATCATTCGCATAAAGCTAAAAAATAAGAAAGTTCAATCAAATTATGTCATTTTTTACAGCATCATAATTATTCTACTTGTCAGTTGGTGATAGAATAATCGACATATAAATGATTCTTTTAGTTTGTGCCCCCTCTATAAAAAGTTTCTAGATTCGTCCATGGTTGCTGCTTCTCATTGAAATCAATGTGATGTGATATGAATATATATTTTATTATTATTTAGGTTTTTTATATGTGTATCCATCTAAAATTCTATAATTACATTTATACCTTTACTTTTCTGCAATAATACTTGTGCTCACATATTCTTATAAAATTCATAATTTTGTCCTTCAATAAAGTTATATTGGGAAATAAATGTAATAATAAAATGTCAAAAATTTTAATTTTGTAAGAATATAAGGGAATAAGTGTTATTACAAAAAGATACTATGTAACTAGAAATTATGAATCCCTCCTTTTGGAATTTAATTTTGCAATCCATACCACATATTTTATAAAAGGGATTTTATCAATTGTGTCCCTCTAAGATATTACAATATCAGTTATGCCCCTACTTTTGGAACATCAATTGTACCCCTGACTTCTGGCCATCATATCACGTGTACCCCTCTGTTACTTTAGTCATCAATGAGTTGAACTTAACCATGATTTGTCCCTTCTCCACCTCCCACTCCCCAGCCTCCTCCACCCCCATGTTTCTCCTCCTTCTCCATCCTCTGACTCTCCCTCCTCCCACTCCCTAGACTCCCCTGCTACTACTCCTCCTCCTTCCCCCTCCTCCCACATCCCTTGCTCCTCCTTCCCCTCCCCAGCTTCCTCTGCCCCCATGCTCTTCCTTCGTCACAAGGTAACGGTAGTAGTCAACCTTCATTTTGAGGTAAAAGATGGATGAATCATGGGAGGAAGAAGAGGGTAGAAGGTAGGAGTCAATGAGGGCCATGATGTTGTCGCAAACACACTGGAGCTCGAACTCAACGCGACAATGCTAGACGACGATGGTAGCGACATGGGCGTTGTTTCCCTTAGACTCCTCCTTGTGGTCTATGGAGGAGAGGATCCTCCAGGAGGCCCTCTTGGACCCCACCACATTCTTGTAACCGACGGATAAAAGGTCCCTCTCCTCTACTGTCAGATCCACCTTCAGGTCTGCCACCGTATCCATTGCCCCAACCATCTCATCGTAGCGCTCAGCTTGGCGGTGTAGATGAGGTTGTATGGGTATTTCGAAGGGCTCTCCATGTATATTTGATTGGAATTGATCTCATATTCTTCCTCTCTCACTATCTCTCTATCTCTATCTCTTGGGTATATTTGAAGGGTCGGAGGAGGATGGGGAGTGGGAGGACGAGGTGATGGAGGAGGGGGAAGGAGGATGAGCATGGACGAAGTAGGTTGGGAGGGAGGAGGAAGGGGCACTGGAAGGGGAAAGGAGGAGAATGTGGCAGAGGAGGATGGGTGATGAATCCACGATTCATCATCTCAATATATTGATCTTAGCAAAATCCCCGAGTAAAATCTCAGAAAACTGTTCATAAAATCAATAAATTAACAAAATGACTCTTGTAAATAAAACTCATTAATTATTGTAGATTAGATTGTACAAAATAAATTACACATAAACAGCTGCAAAAATTAAGGGAGTTTCTCACATGTAAATAGTCCAAAACTTCATGTATTTTTAATAAATTCATTTCAACTCCTTTTTGGCTAATTCTTTCTCCAACTTGTTCATAACAATGCATATAAAAATACAAAAATACAAAACAAATTTTAGCTCAAGTAAATGCTCCTAGATCCCAAAGGGAAAAAGCCATAAAGACCAACTTCCAAGCCAAATTCCTGCTCCGTATGAACTTCAAATTCACCAAACTCACTTTTAAAGTTCAAGTTAGAAAAATATCTATCCAACAGAAGTGGTTTCATTAAAATCGGAGCTCATTTGCAAAAGTTGGGTTTTGGGACCTAGATGTACATTGTATATTATGTATATATTCATTCCTTCTTCATTTTTTTATCTTTTCTAATTACTAAAAATACAAAAATATCATGATTGTGTTGTATTTTAATTGTAGTATTTTATTGTATCTTTCCGTTGTAAATATCTCTTATTAAAAAGACAGAAAAAATACATATTAGAAAAGTAAAAAAATGTGTACATGTTGTTTGTCTTCCCTTGTAAATTCTCCACTATTTATTTTATTCTTTTTTATTCTATTGTAATTAAAGTAGTCAACTTTATTTCATTTATTTATTTATTATACATTCTCTACAATAACCATCATTCAACTCATTCTACCACCAACCTCCATTCAACCCCACCATTTTTCTAACTTCTAATTCAACTCCACCATTTTATTAACCTCCATCCCACTCCATCTTAATTCTAACTTCCATTTTTTCCATCTCTTTATATGTATTCCATCCTCCTCAATTTGCCTTTGATCCATCTTTATGTGAGGAGAGCCTAGTTCCCTGAGTTGAATCGGTGACAGCGACGCAACCGCGGTTGAGCGACGACGGCCCTCTCTCCGGTGAGATCCGTTAGTTTTTTGGCCAACACCGCAGCTGCAACCGCGCGCTGCTCGAGCTCATCGCTCGCCGGCGATTTGAGCGAAGACCGTGCTCTCGTGAGAACTCCATAGGCGACGGCATCCATCGTAGGTAATTTTATTCTCATTTTATCATCGTGTAATTTTTGCATTTTTTTATCACACCATATAACCATCCACATGTCCCTATTTATTTAGTTCATGTCATCTTCTCACTATCATTCTCCCCTCTTTTTTGTGTACATATTTCCTGTCTAAAGAAAATTAAAAAAGGTAAAAAATTTTAAAACAAAAAAATTCTTATTACAGCAGTTTTTTTCAAGCAAAATTATTCAGTAAAAAATCAAAGAAAAAAATTAAAAAAAAAGAACGGCAGCTGCGGTGGGGGTTCCCACCGCCGCCGCCCGCCATAACCCCCAAGCCGCCCGGCGTCATCCACCGTGGGCGCCGCCCATCCGCCATCGTAGCCACCAGCGGTGCCGTGAACCGCGCCCCTCCGCGCCGCCCGACCGAGCCCCTTCCTCTCACGCCGCCAGCCACCGCGCCTGCCAACTCTCTAGCGGACGCCACCCTCTTCCCCGCCTCCTTCCTCCGCGGGTCGCCAGCCGCCCGCGCCAGCGCCGCCTCGCGCGACCCCACGCGGCAGCCCTCCGCCCGCCAGCTCCTCGCGGCTGCGCCGACCGCCATCAAACCCCATTTGGGTTCCTCCCCCTGCGCCAGGAAGAAGAAGGTCCTCTTTTGCTTTTAATTTTTTTATTTGTATAAATTGCATTTTTTTTATTTCTCTAGTTTTTGTAATTGCGGTTTAGTCCATGTGCATAAGTTCAACTTGTATTCTTATTTTCTGAATTTGCAAAGACACCCCTATGTTTGCACTTTAATTTGGACCTCGTTTAAGCATCATTTTATGGAATGAAAAATATTTTCATGTCGAGCAACTAATTCTCTACATTGTGGATATTTATTTGTATTTTTGTGAGATATGGGTAATTAACTAAAATTGTTCAACTGAAATTTTGCATAGTTTACCCATTTTGTACCATTACATTTATATCTCACACATGATTGCTCTAAAAATTCCACAAAAATTAAATATGATGACTTGATATGTGATTAACTTACTGTCCAAATTTCATCTAAAATGGAGATGTCTTGTGCCTGATATAAATTGCAGAGTGTTTTTAATATTTGATTTTTAATTAAATCCACGTATACCCTTTTTGTGAAATTACAACTCTACTGGATTGCTTATCTAAATATCTTTCTGTGATAATTCGTATTCTGATTAATTTGACAATGTGGATTTATTAGGAATTATTTACTCACTGTCACTCTATTTTCACAAAAAAATCCATAAAAAATTCATAACTTGTCAAAAAATTCCAAAAAAAACTATTGTAGCTTCCTTGCATCATATTTTAGTTTCATTAATTTTTTCATAATTTTTGCTTTCTGTTTGTGTGATAAATTGCGAAAAAACCCATAAAAAGTGTGCATTTTTCATTGTTGCATTTTAACCCCTAAAATTCTCAAAAAAATGTGTTTTGTTTTCATCACTGGATTAGGATTTTAGAAAAAATATAATTTGACTGAATTGGATTAATTTAATATTAAAATTAATTTGGCCTTGTTGTATGCTTTCTTAGTGTCGTAATTCAACTACATCTTGCATTGGTATTTCTTTTTGCATTAAAAAAATCTAAAAAAATTACGCATTGGAAATCTAGATCTAAACTTTCGAATTAAACCCAAGTTGTTCCTTTGCCTCCCTGAGTTCGACCCCGGACTTTTCCGGGATATAAATTAAGCCGAGACCCTCTTCACGGAGATCTTCTCTCGGTTCTGACCGAATCGCTAAGTATACGTATTACAACGTGACCGAATTATTTATCGTATTTAGCGACTCGTCCGATGGCGCCGTTGCCGGGGAGGCAAACGGCTTAGGGATTAATTTAAAAATTTGGATTTAGTTTTTCATTTACTCGGGTAGTCTGACCCCCGAGCCACTTGTATTTATTCCATTTTTTGGCAATTATTTCTCTTCATATTTTTGTATATATCTTGTTGTTTATCTCTTTAATATAAATCTCAATTTTCCTTGCGAGGGCCCGGTGGACTTGGAGTGCATCGGAGGTCGACGGACGCGACGCGCGCCGACTGTTGAAGAGCAAGAGAATTAATTTATCTTCGAGAGAAATTTTGTAAATTCTTGTAATTATTTAGGTAGCTTGCTCCTTTATAGCGGCTCTTGTTTGAGAGCTCGCGTGTGTAAAAAAGACTTGGACTTTATTTGTGGTGTGTCGAGACCTGTTTCACTCTCCGGTGAGGGTGGGGCTCGACTTGAGTGGAGAAATTAAGGATTAGGCACACGGTAGTTTAGATTAAAATTTGTTTGTGCCCATCGTAATTTAGGCCACACATATCTTAGAAGATTCATTTATCTTATAAGATTCATAATGAGACGCACATAAACACATACTACTTAGCTCAAATTAAATCAATTCTTCCCCGCTAATAGTATACTATTTAGGTGCGGTTTTTCTCGATCTGCATGCATTTAGTGTAATATTTACAAATTCAGTTTTGCATAATGCATGGAGAGTGCTGGGATTCACTGTAAGTATAACTTCAACTGAGCATGCATCATAGTTTCTCGTTTGCATTCTGATTTCCGATTCCCCTCTTGTTTTATAACTTAAGGTCAAAAGGAAATTGGGACTGAACGGTAGACATGCTTGTGTGGTCACATAAATTTCAAGTGATAACCTAACTCTAAAATTGGGACTGAATTGAGTTGGTCGATTTAAAAAAATTGGAATAAAAAGAACCCCTGTTCTCGGGTGCATAAAGTCCTCATTGTTTGTTTTACTTGCAAGTGAGAGAGAGACGACCCTAGGATAGAGCCAAGTCTGGATTTCTTACTTACTGCTGGTTCTTTATTTTCAGGCGACACTAGTCATAAGAACCGGGTCAGTCTGTAGGAAAATACGGGCACCTAACAGCTCGTTAATCTTTCTAAGATTGTATGCTCACCAACTAAAATTGACAAGATAATTCGGCCGAACTCTTACGGCCATCACGTGTTGAGTTGGTGAAACCGAGGGTTTGGATTGTGTTTGTATTGTATGAGTTCACTCCGCACATTTACGTGCACCGTAGAACTAGAACCTCATTGAAATATCGTGTTCTAAATCGGTTCTTTTGACATTGAAGATGACTGATTGGGGGGATAATTATTCGGACTTTGCGAATTTCCCGTTGAACCCTCCAAGAAGTATGTCTTCACAGGTCCATGCGCAATGTGGACCAACCTGGACTCATGACCCTCTTGAGCCCAGGATCACCCACTCTCGAGATGGTTACTCTCAAACCATTCCCTTTCTCTCTTCCCACCTCACCGAGGAAGACCTTCGCCTCGATGAGAATATCTTGATTCATAAATCCTCTTCTAATCCCGAACACATTGCTGATTCAGGCCATAAAGAAGACACAAGTAAAATGCCTCCAAAGAAGAAAGAAGAGGAAGAAGAGAACAATGAAGACCCAATGAAAATGATACTTGCCAGATTAGCTGCATCTGAGCAGCAACAAGCACTTCTCAGAGCTCAGTTAGGACAGTTGAATGTTGGGGTCCAACCACCAATGGATGCGGCGTATAACCCCAGACAATACCAAATTCGGAACTACTTGAGTCCGGCCGAGCCCGAGGTTGATTTTGAATTGAAGTCGCATTTTCTGAACCTGCTGCCACATTTTGATGGGAATGCTTCTGAGGAACCATATGCATTCCTAAGGGACTTTGAGCTCATCTGCGCTAACCTCAAACATCAAAATGTTTGCCAGGATTATATTAGGCTCAAAGCCCTTTCATTTGCCTTGGGTGGCAAAGCTGATTACTGGGTAAAGAATCTTGGGATCGCCGTCACCACATATGCCCAGTTCAAGGACCTATTTTTGAAGAAGTTCTACCCTTTGAGTAGAACTAACATGATGAGGATGCGCATTACGAGTTTTTCCCAATTACCCCATGAAGCTTTTTGTGATGCTTGGGAAAGATTCAAGGACATCTTGCAGAAGTGTCCCTGTCATGGACTAAATGATAACATCTTGGTCCAATCATTTTTCATTGGTCTCAACCCTGAGATGCAGGGTTTAGTGAGCGCTGCCTATGGAGGCAGTTATACATCACGAGGAGCGGATACCGTCTGGAGGGTATTCGAGCAGATGGCTGAAACTAGCCGCTCACAGATGGCCAGCAGGGCCTATACACCATCCCCCAGTTCACTCTCACTTGGAGGGGGAAAATTAGTTGTAGTTGATCTCTCTCAGGATGTGATCCCTAGAATGGGACTCCTTGCTGACAAGCTTACTGTAGTAGAGAGGATCGACAGGAGGATTGATGAGTTAGACCGGAGCATCTCCAAGATCCCAAAACAAATGGAGGAGTTGACTGATAGGGTATCTAAGATAAAGATACCTGTTGTGACTGCACCCTCTGCTCCCGTATACCGAGTTCATGTTCAGGAGCAGTTGGTGTCAGGGCAACCACATCCATGGGAGCAGGACCAATCCTACACCCACTCTTTCCAGCAGCCACCTCCATTAGCAGAGACAGTCCAAGAGGAGCCTCCACCGGTTTGGGAGGTGAATGGAGTATGGTATACTCAGGATCCTGCCAGGCAGGGAAGTACGGGAGACCGACAGACCTACCAGCGTCCCCCGACCTTTCACAACACCGCATTCACCTCCGCACCACCTCCTTCACAGCAGAGCCCTGGATTCCAGCCACCCCAACAGCAGAGGCAGCAGTACCAGCAGCATGGCCGACAGGGCCATTACCAGGCGGGCCAGCAGGGTCCGCAACCCCAGCAGCGGCAGCAGAGGCAGTACTCTGGACAGCAGGGTCAGTCTTCCCGTTCTTCTTCCCAATCTTATCCACTTCCTTCTTCATCTAGTCCCGTGGATATACAGCAGCAGATACTCGACGAGCTACGTTCCTACAGGAACGAGATTCATGACTTACGGGTGGATGTCAACCGCCTATCCAGATGGCGAGACGAGCAAACTGCACCCTCTACCTCTATCCCAGCCCAAGTTCAGGCTAACCCCAATAGCCTGAACCGTTCTAGTTCTCAGCAGCACTTTGGTCAGGTATACTATTCAATATCTCCTAGATCTGAACATGAGATTCTTTCGTGTGACGAGGCTAACCACATGTCACTCAGGAGCGGAAGGACCGTGACCGTACCTGATCGGGCGAGGGATACGAGGAGGGGCATCTCTGAAGCTCTACCTGAGGAGTATTCAGAGGACGAGGAGGAGAGGCATCATATTTCGAAGCCCCATCAGCATCATTCGAGGATTTCTACTCAGGGAGTCGAGAGGAGGAGGAGAGCGCGTATGCAGCATCGTCAGTATGGATATTCTTCTGAGTCTACAGAGGACCTTGCATCTCCGGTTGTGGCTGATACCACTCCAGCTTCTATTCCACAACCTGTAGTAGATAGTTTTGATTTCGATCCCATGTTGCATCAAAAAGATTCTTGTATGAAGAACTCTGTTTCCGTTAAGTCAAAGAATGATCTTTCAGTTCATGATTCATACTCTTCATCCTCTGTTTCCCTATCTTCAATCCCTTTCCCCCGTGCTCTTACGGCAGGAAAGCGCATCAAAAAGATTCAGAAAGATGACCCCGATATGGCACGGTTTTGTAAAGAAAACATCATTGTGAAGGTGCCATTTGATGAGTATGTGGCTAACCATCCTGCCTTCCAAAAATACCTTAAGGTGAGATGCACACCTACAAGGGTTAGCAGGAAGAAAGATAATCGAAATATAAAGACACATGTCTTATCGGTAGCCACAACCTATTGTCTCAAGAATCAGACTTTGCCAAGGAAAAAGAGAGACATGGGTGCTCACTATGTGGAGAGTCGTATTGACGACATTGCGTTTGCACGCACACTCCTAGATAACGGTTCTTCGATTAACTTACTTGCCTTAGCATTATATCAGAAATTGGAGTTGGGACCACTTCGCAAATCTAGAGCCTTACTCCAATTCGCTGATCGATCAGTGAAGAGACCTAAGGGAGAAGTGAAGAACGTCGTTATTTCGATTGAGGGGCAGAACTATCAAGTTGATTTCACAGTACTTGATATGGAGACCCCCAATCATTGGAGAGAGTCTCAGATCATTCTTGGGCGGCCCTTCCTTAGGACCGCAGACGCAGCTTTCGATTATGGTACGGGAATGATGAAGTTCTGTTCTCCAGGCAGAGAAGTGAACCTTGAGATGAAGCAAACCAAGTGTCAGTGACCCGATTCAGAGAGTAGCACAGAGTACTCATCTTCAGAGGCAAATTGCAGTATGATTACCACAGTTGGGATTTGGGGACAGATTCCTTCAGGACAGAGCGAGTCCCTTTCATCTGGAAAGGGTATAGTGGATGATGCAGTTTGCCAGGTGTTGTCTGATCTTGTGAGAGATGCATCTACCTATTCCCATGATGACACAGAGATCCATCTGGATCTGTCAGTTCCATCCCCTTCGGAACGATCATGGGATATAGATGATGAGTCGGACGCGGCTTTGGCCGAACTACCGCGTTTCTTTGGCGATCCGACTCCCTTTACTTCTGAGATGGTGGCGAGTACTACTCAGCTTAGTCCACCTTCATGCAGCACGAAACCATATTCAGATTCAGTTCAGCCAGATCTGCTTGATGATACCACATTGCTAGAACTGAAATCACTACCTCCTACACTCAAGTATGCCTTTCTTGCGGGACCCAAAGAGAGATATCCTGTCATCATTAGCTCAGACTTGACTTTAGAACAGGAGTCTAAGTTGTTAGAGGTCATAGAGAGGAACCGCAAAGCAATAGGCTGGACAGTGTCGGATCTCGTGGGCATCAATCCCGCTCTCTGCTCGCACCACATTTTTACTGAGGATAATGTAAGACCTTCCCGTGAGTTCCAAAGGAGACTTAACCCCAATCTACGGGAAGTAGTGAAGAAGGAAATTGAGAAATGGTGCAAAGCAGGGTTTATATACCCTATTTCTGACTCCAAGTGGGTGGCCCCGCTTCATGTTGTCCCGAAGAAGTCGGGAATTCATATGGTCACCAACGAGGAGGGGGTAGAGATCGCGACACGAGTACCTACGTCGTGGCGTGTCTGTGTTGACTACAGGCGCCTGAATGCTGCGACCAAGAAAGATCACTTTCCCTTGCCTTTTATTGATCAGATCTTGGAGAGACTTGCAGGGAAAGAGTTCTTCTGTTTTCTTGATGGGTACTCTGGCTACAACCAGGTGGCCATAGCCCCTGAGGACCAGGAAAAGACCACATTCACATGTCCATTCGGCACTTATGCTTTCAGGCGCATGCCATTCGGGCTCTGCAATGCCCCGGGCACATTTCAGCGGTGCATGATAGCCATATTTGTCGAGATGGTGGGAGATTTCCTGGAAGTGTTCATGGATGACTTCTCGGTCCATGGTGATTCTTATGATACATGTTTAGCGCACTTGGACCGAGTCCTCACGAGGTGTAGAGAGGTGAATCTGGTACTCTCCCGGGAGAAGAGCCACTTTATGGTGACGGAGGGTATCGTGTTGGGGCATGTCATCTCCAAAAGGGGAATGGAGGTTGATCCTGCCAAGGTGGAGGTGATCAAGAAACTCGATCCACCTACCAACGTGAAGTCAGTACGGTCATTCTTAGGGCATGTTGGATTCTATAGAAGATTCATTCAGGATTTCTCAAAAATCGCCCGCCCACTTACTGAGCTCTTAGGGAAAGACACAGAGTTCATTGTAGATCACAGGTGTCTGGAAGCCTTTGAGCTCTTGAAGAGGAAGATTTGTGCCTCGCCTATCCTACAAGCTCCCGACTGGTCTCTCCCCTTTGAAATCATGACTGACGCTTCAGATTTTGCTATAGGAGCTATGTTAGGACAACGGCGAGAGGGGATTCCGTTTGCGATTCATTATGCGAGCAAAGTTTTAGATCCTACACAGAAAAACTATACAGTGACTGAAAAGGAAATGCTCGCGGTAGTATCGGCCCTCGAGAAGTTCAGATCATATATTTTGGGCTCTAAGGTGACAATTTATACAGATCACACAGCCATTCGATACTTAATGGAAAAGAAGGACGCGAAGGCGCGTCTTCTTAGTGTTGGAAATGCGAGCCCACGACGAGCCATTATGCAATAAATGTAATTGCAAATATCATTCCCAGATCTGAAATGAAGAATAATTAATTTGCATAATAGGTCCCTTAGTACAATTAGGGTTATGTACCATGGCCATCTTAATAATCATACAGTTGTTGATTCAACTATTGAATCATAGAGGCTGGTGCTTGGATGAATATCTAAAGAGTTAGATTGAGGACTCATCAAGCACCGTCAAATGATTATTAAGAGATGATCTCCAGCCTGAGTAGGAGATGGCAATCCTATCTCTGAAGGCTGATATCTGACTGACCTCTTGATGCAGGTCCTCTGCATAGGAATAGAGATTCGGAGGTGTCAGATTAGTTAGGTCAAAGAGTTGACTTAATGATGTCTGGCCTGAGCACTCGGGTATAAGGTACTAAATAGGTCGTTGTGACCCAAGCGATCAAGCACGGACAATCAAGAAAAAATGAACCACTAATGGAGATAAAATAGATAAAACACGAAATAGTGGTCCTGCTATTGGATTAACCTGGTATAGCGACCAGGGTCGAACTCAAGGAGCACGGGTTGGCCTCTCGGCCTACGAAGTAGTCAAAAAAAGATAAAATAAAAGGAGAAAAATATTTTTGGTGGGTTTTTAATTATTTTATATTTTTTTTGGATTTTTAATGAAGTAAGAAAATAAGAAAAGGGAAGAAGCACACACTTCAACAATTTATTTAAAGCACTAAAAATCAACCAAAAATTCAAAAAAATATTTTTATGTGTTTTATATTTTTTAGTATTTTTGGTGAATTTTTGAGAATTTTCTGATGTTTATTGAATTTTCTAAAAATCAAACAGTAGCTGAAATCAAAGGTACTGTCCAGCCGAGCTAAAAAGGCCTAGATAAAATATCTAAAAGCCCTAAATTAGCTGGGAGGTAATTTGCCTGTAAAGAGAATAAATCAAGAAAAATTCAGGCACCTATTTTATTATTTTTGGGTTTTTGGTTTAATTATTAAAATTTTTATAAGTTTTTAGGTGTTTTTCAATTGTTAGTAGTTTTTAGTAATGAAAAATAGCCAAAATTGGCTAGAAAATCAAACACAACAAAAGGGACAGTAGACAATTTTTTTGTAATTTTTGGACATATTTAATATTTTTTGTGATTTTTAAACTCAAACAGTAGCAAAAATAGATGTTTTTGATTTTCTAAAAATATCAAACAATGACGAAAATATCTCCAAAATTTATAGAAAATTTTACATCATGGCAGGAGCCATGTGTCCAATTTTCATTAAATTTGGAGGTGATTTGCTATTTTATTCAAAAATAAAGAAGGGGCACTGTGCACAGGGACCAAAGTGCAAATACCCAAGAGTCTGGGGGGTCTGGTGCAATTAACCCAACAAAACACGTGCGATGCGCGTGTCTGGGGCACTCAGGGACCCAAATGTAAGAAAAATAAGTTCCGAGGGCTTATTGGTAACAGGTACCAAAAGTCCAGGGGCTTATCTGCAAAATACCCAAAAATAAACGCACATGCTCCAAATACACCACGCACAGGGGTATAAATGCAAATAAACTAAAACATTCATTCCATTGATAACAACCAGAACTACAGGGGCATATCTTGCAAATAAACGAGACAAACACGTGACGAAGCACGTGGCATACAACGCACAGGGGTATAAATGTAAGGAAAATAAAGTACGGGGTCCTCTATGCAAATAAACCTAAAACGAAACAACTAACTTCAATATTTACAGGACTAAAACGAAATAAAAGAAAAGACAGGGCCTAAGGGTAAATTACCCTTTATTGAGGTGCACCGCTAGATGGTTGCCACGTGTTGGATCTGATGGTCTGGATCAGGTGGCACTCCAGTGCTGGGGTTCTCGGGCTGATCCAACGGTCGGGGCCGAGCCACGTGTAGATCTGACGGCTGGGATCAGACCTCCTCTGATCTGACGCTCTCTGCAGCTCCACAAACAAACGGCCACGATGTACTCTGGAGCAGGAGGCTGATCGAACGACGATGGAGGATGCTAGAAGAACAGGTCACCGGCGAGACTCGCCGGCCTCGAGCGTGCGCTAAGCTCCTCCTGGGGGCACTCTGAAGGTCGGAGAAGAGTCGTGGAATGCTCCCGTGTCTGGTGGTGGGCTCTGATGATCGAGCCGAGCTCCGAGGAGCTCGGGCGAGGTCAGCGGAGCTGGGTCTCCTGGCCTGAATGACCAAAGCCCTCAGATGGGCTTGGTAGCACCTGCAAAGACCACCCAGAGACTCGTGGGTCGAGGGCAAATTGCCTCGACCCGGTTACGCGTAGCGACGGTGAACTGTGGGTCGGAATGGCGAGCTCCGACGAAGGTGGTGGATGGAGGAGCTCGGCTCCCAGCTCCTGTGCGAACTGGGTTGAGTGGAGGGGTGAAGAAGGTGCGTCGGAGGAAGGCGAATGCGATGGTCGACTCTGATGATCGAAAGGGGTGATGGAGTGGTCGGAATCAAAGATAGACGGCGGCGGCGTGATTTGGGCGTAAATGGAAATCAGAGAAAGATAAGGACCTACAAGGCTACCTGGGTGGTCGGAGAGACTGGGGAGGAGCTGGGGAAGCTCCGGGTCGTCGCCTCGAGGAGCGTCTCCCTTCGAGGCTCAAGCTCCAGCTGATGGCGGAGCGACAGCGGCGTAGCTCGCCGGATCGATGGTCTCGCCTCCTCTCCTCGCTTCAACAGGCTCAGACGTGAGCTGTCACTCTCACGCACTCTCTGGAGCTCACAGGAGGAGGAAACAAATGGCCAAGGATGGAGCATTAGGGTGGCGGAGCAACGGCTATATATGGCTAGGGGTCCGGCTAAGAGAGGTCCGGGCGTGCTTGTCGGAGCACGGATCCCCATAACCCACCCCGGGCGTGGATCAGGGACGATCAATCTCGGATTAGGACCCGGGGTTAAGTGGAATGGCGATCGGGTCGAGCGGGTAAAAGGTGGAGAAATCGGGTCAGCCGCGCTGGATCCGGCTCTGGTGGTCCTGGGGGGAGAGTTGACCGGGGGTCAACAATCCCCCGTGGACCAATCAGAGCCCGCCAAGAATACCATTTTTATTTCTTTATTTTAGGGCAGAAAAAGGTCGAATTACTAAAAACTTAAAACATAAAATATTTTTATTTTATTTTTTTCTATTTTTTTGTGATTTTTAATAATTTTTTTCGAAATAAAAATAAGGTATATACAATATAGTACTATACATAGGTATATTTACAATATATAGGGTTTTGATTTTTTATTTTTAATTGTTATTTTTGTACAATTTTATTCCCTTTTTATATTTTATTTATTTACATTATAAAATAAGGAATAAAAAGATATTTTTATTTAATTTTTATTATTTATATACATAGGTAAAATAAATATGTATGTACATTTATATACATGGTATATGTACAATGTATTTTTGTATTTTTAATTTTGTTATTTTTATTTTGTTTTTGTTTTGATTGTTTTTATTTTATTATAGAATATATATTATTTACAAAAATTAGAAAAGTTAATTTTATTTATTTACAAGACTAAATAAATATATAAGAGTGGTTTATATACATGGTGAAGGTGGTATTTTTGGTCTTTTTGATTTTTATCTTTTTCTTTTGTTTTTATACTTATAGATATATACAAGTATTTACAAGCATAATTTAAGCTATTTTTGTTGAGGAAAATATTTTTATTTATTTACATAAATATGTACACACATGAGCCCTTATCTCCCTCTACTTTGGCTTTTATGCGGTCAGGCCCATTGTTGAGCCCTCCCTTGGGTTAGGTTGCTCAATATTTATTCTAAATATTTCCCTCTTTTTCTTTTTAATATTTATTCTTTTATTTTTGCACAAAAAACATGCTAATTATAGGTTTTTTACAATGCATGCTTTTGGTAATTATTTGTATTTACACACATCTACATGCATTTGCAAAGATTTTTGTAGCTAAAATATAAGAATAAAGAGTGATGAATGAGTATTCATCACCCCCCTATACTTAACTTTGCTAGTCCCTTAGCAAACACTTATTTGAAAAAGAAGTGAAAAAGAAAGAAAGAGAAAGAAAAAGAGGGGAATGTACATGGATCAATGTTGAATATTAAACTTTCCTTCATTAAATTGAATTATGGAGCTCGATCAAATCTTTGGATTATTAATGTGTCGGAACCTTATTTAGACTTAAGCTTAAAACTCAACAGCCTCTAAGTTCCACCAATCTATGGACAAGACTCCTCAATAAACCAGATCAGAACAAGTCTACATACACAAACTCTAATGACTATGAATCTTTCCATGCAGTGTAGGTGATATGTAGCTCTCCACCTCAGAAGTAACAAAGAAACAACCTCCCTCAACCTGGTAACTCTAATGCCTCGGTCTAGCAACTCTTTCCTCGAGAAGCGGGGTATTCCCTTCTAAGTTCAAGTGCAACCGGCTCAAGAAGAGGGGGAAGAAGTATAGACTTTTGGAAGCTCAGCCAGTGTAGCTAAGTCTCCCGCTGCAAGCTTCATGAGATGTAACATGGATACCATAAGCTTTTGCTTTATTTGACTATATACACTCCGGTGGGGTTATTAAATTTTCAATCCGACCCACCACTTTTTTGGAGTTCTTTTTTTTTCATTTTTTTCAAGTGCTTCTATACAACATATCTACATGGTGCAGCATATATACAAGAAATTTTCCTCTTGAGCCAGTAGACTATCCCTCTTTTGAAGCTTTATTGCAACCCACGGCTTCTATCTTTAGCCTTCATCACCACTAGACCAAGTTGAGACGCACTTCCTTCACTAGAAGAAGAAGAGAGGTTCCGCCTAGAAGTACTACCCTCATATGCTACCCCAAGCCAAAGGAAACTGCCTCCTCACCACCTCATCCGTGGAGAGCCATGTGTAAAGTGCTGGTGCAAGTCAAGCCATTGTCTCTAAGAGTCATGCGTGTGTTGTTAAGTGCTCTACTTAGGCTCATCAAGATGACATATGCTCATAGCCTAGTGGACTCAAAGAATTAAGTCCTTATGGACCTGAAAAGCCTTAACCCTAAGCCCTATAAGGTTCCTTTTAGAGTTAGGTGGATTAAGATCTTATTCAAGCTCCATATCTCAATTTAATTCCAGGCTTAGTTTAAATGTCACTATCATCCAGAAAAACTTATATACATATGTACACAAGATGCTTATTTACACCAATTTTACAATCATGCAAAATTTTTGAAAAATGTTTTGAAATCATGGATGAATGATGCATGAGGTGCAAGTTTTGCAAAAAGATATTTACACATATTTACACAAGATTTTTGCAAACTTTTGATTTTCAAAACATTTTGGAAAAAATTTTGTACTATATACCTAATTTTGATATAAAAATATTTACACAAGCTTTACACAAAAGATTTTTGAAAACATTTTTACAAAAATACTTTGTACACTAGCTATTTATGTGCAAATAAAAGAATGTTTATGTACATGAAAATTTTTTTAATTTTTGTGATTTTTAGCCATTTTATTTATTAACACACTCACACAAAGTACGAGTTATGACTAAAGTATATATGAAATATATACACACCCCCCTATACTTAGCTCGAACGATGTCCTCAGAGTGATCAAGAGCGATGAAGAAGACATAACTCGTGCTTAGTAAAAGGGAAGTGAAAAGTAATGGCTAAGTGTAGAAACGAATAAATGAATAGAATGAGAGGAACTCGGTGGTTTCCCCCTATACTTAGGATTAACTAATCCTAAGTATAGTAAGCTGTACATGAAGGGAAATCCGAAGAAGATACAGAGTCTGCCCCTCCTATACTTAGGGTAAAATATCCCTAAGTATAGGCAGCAAAACAGGAGCAGAAAGAATGAAAAGAATACTCGCAGATCCTACATCCCCCCTATACTTAGGGTAAAGTACACCCTAAGTATAGCATAATCATAAGAAGAGAAAAGGGATGTGGGACTAAAGAATAGAATGATATGGACAACTGGATCTATACAAGTCGGAAGAACAGTGACAATCAGGCGTGAGATGCAAAAGATGTGAGTCAAGAGACCACATCTCACGCAAAATGAATCGGGGCAAGATCAGCGACTCGCGGCTCATGATCTAGAAATGGCTTGAGTCGCTGGCCGTTCACTCGAAAGGTACTCTCAGAAGACAACTCGGATATATCAATGCTACCGTTGTCGTGTACCTTTCTGACCAAGTAGGGTCCCTTCCATTTGCTCTGCAGCTTCCCTGGAAACAAATGAAGCCTCGCATCAAACAGCCATACTCTCTGTCCAATCTCAAAATGCTTGTGGCTGATATGAGAATCATGCCACTCCTTCACTCTCTCCTTATACTGTAGGCTGTTTGAGAAAGTTGTATCTCTAAGATCTTCCAGGGCAGCTAACTCTGCCCTCCTCTGGTCTCCTACACCATCTGGATCCATAAGAATATCTGTAACTGCCCAAAGTGACTTGTGCCTCAGCTCAACAGGTAAATGACACGGCTTGCCATATACGAGGTGAAAGGGAGATGTGCCCAATGGTGTCTTGAAAGAAGTCCTATATGCCCACAAGACCGAGTCCAAAAGCTGTGACCAATCCTTTCGGTCAGGGCGGACGACTTTCTGCAAAATAGTCTTGATCTCCCTGTTCGAGACCTCGGCTAGACCATTCGTCTGTGGATGGTAAGGTGTAGCAACACGATGGTCTATACTGAACTCGCTAGCAAGGGCCTTCACCTGGTCGTTGATGAAATGAGACCCCCCATCAGAAATCAGAACTCGTGGAACCCCGAACCGCATGATGATGTGCTTCCTCAAAAATCTGCAAATTGTCCTCGCATCAGCGGCTCGGGCGGGGATGGCCTCAACCCAACGATTAACATAATCAACGGCCAACAGAATGTACTCAAATCCCTGACTCTTAGGGAATGGACCCATGAAATCGATGCCCCATGCGTCAAAAACCTCACGGAAATGAATGGGCTGCATCGGCATCATATCACGCTGTCCACAAGTGCCCATCCTCTGACAGTCAGTACACCTCTTCACGAACTCATCAGAGTCCTTGAAGAGGGTAGGCCACCACAAGCCGGATTGGAGCACTTTCTGTGTCGTTCTCCTCCCAGAATGATGTCCTCCTGCCTCAAGCTTGTGGCAGTAAGTGAGGATGCTATGGTGTTCCTCCTGAGGAATACACCGACGCCAGACGCTATCCCCTCCTTCGTGGTAAAGGATGGGATCCTCCCAGTGGTAGGACTTGGCCTTCGCAAGGAAGGTCTCAAGCCTCTGCCTGGGCCAATCTTGTGGGACTTTCCCAGCAACGAGAAAGTTCACAATATCGGCATACCACGGGAGTGAAGCAATAGCAAGGATCGCCTCATCTGGGAAGGTATCTCGAATGGGATCAATCTGCTCAGACTCCTCAGGCTGCTCTAAACGGGAGAGATGATCCGCCACCACATTCTTGACTCCAGGCTTATCCTTGATCTCAATGTCGAACTCCTGGAGTAGAAGGATCCATCTAGTCAGTCTGGCCTTGGCATCCTTCTTTGCCATGAGGTACCTGATGGCGGTATGATCTGTGTACAAAGTCACTCTAGATCCAATGATATAAGATCGAAACTTATCTAGGGCGAACACTACGGCTAGCATCTCCTTCTCTGTGACCGTGTAATTCCGCTGGGCGGAATCCAATGTGCGGCTAGCGTAGTGGATAGCAAACGGAACTCCATCCCTCCTCTGTCCCAGTACTGCCCCCCCCCCGGCAAAATCGGAGGCGTCGGTCATGATCTCGAATGGGAGAGACCAATCAGGCAGCTGGAGAACAGGAGCCTCAATCACGCACTGCTGGAGAGTCGCAAAGGATGAGAGACACTTGTCATCGACAAGGAACTCGGTGTCTTTCGTCAAGAGGTCAGTCAACGGTCGGGCAATCCTGCTGAAATCCTGAATAAATCTCCTATAAAATCCAACGTGCCCCAGGAATGACCATAGCTGCCTCAAATTGGACGGTGGTGCGAGTTTTCTAATGACATCAACCTTGGCTGGATCAACCTCCATGCCCCTGTTGGAGATGATGTGGCCAAGCACCGTCCCTTGAGTCACCATGAAGTGACTCTTCTCCCAAGATAGAACCAAATGGTACTCAATACATCGCTGGAGTACTCGGTCTAGGCAGTCAAGACAGAAGTCGAATCCTTCGCCGTAGACCGAGAAATCGTCCATGAAGACCTCCAAACACTCCCCTACCATGTCCGTAAAGATCGACAGCATGCACCTCTGAAAAGTCGCAGGGGCATTGCATAGCCCAAATGGCATGCGTCGAAAGGCATATGTACCAAAGGGACAGGTAAAGGTGGTCTTCTCCTGATCCTCAGGAGTGATGGCCACCTGGTTGTAGCCCGAGTACCCATCCAGGAAGCAATAATGGCTCTTCCCTGCCAGTCTCTCAATGATCTGGTCAATAAAAGGCAGGGGAAATGGTCCTTCTTGGTGGCCTGGTTGAGTCTCCTGTAGTCAACACAAACCCTCCAAGAGGTGGGTACTCGTGTAGCAATCTCCTCTCCCGACTTACTGATCACAGTCGTGATGCCCGTCTTCTTGGGCACCACATGCAAGGGGCTAACCCACTTGGAGTCGGAAATGGGATAAATAAAATCTGCACTCCACCATTTTGATATTTCCTTCATCACGACCTCTCTCAGTTTGGGGTTCAGCCGCCGCTGGAACTCACGCGAAGGCTTCGCCCCCTCCTCGAGATAGATATGGTGGGAGCACACTGATGGACTAATCCCATGGAGATCTGCTACGCTCCATCCGATTGCCTTGCGGTTCTTTTCAAGAACCCCCATCAAACGGGATTCCTGCTCTCCAGTCAGATCGGCAGAGATGATGACTGGGTACATCTCAGGCTCGCCCGCAAGGAACCGATACTTCAGCGAAGTAGGGAGCGGCTTCAGCTCTGGACAGCTGGGCGCTGGCAATTCTGACTTCGGAAGAAAATGTGTCAATGCTATTAAGTCTGCCAAATCTGCCTGGGAGAAAGAAAGCGAACTCTCGCAAACTGGATCTGGAGGAGGTTGCTCAACTGTGCTGTCTCTGATCTGCTCTGCCTCTACCTCCTCCTCATCTATAGGCTTTGGGGGACTCAGGTCTGGCATCTGATCATCACAATCTGCCCAATCAGACTCTGAATCCGAGGGATCTGCATCAAACAAGGTGGCATCAGTACCACCATCACACAAGGTGGCCTCAGTACCACCATCACTAACAACCGTGTCGCGGTCGAGAACCGGCTCTGCTGCCTCTGTAGTATCCTGGACCAGGGCTGTGCTCTCCAAGCTCTCCTCTGCTATCATCTCATCATCAGCTGTGTCTAAAAATGAGAGGATGGTCTGTGCTGTAGGATCTGCCCATGCTGCCTCATCATCTGTGATCACAAAGTCACAGTCCTGGTGGATGTCTAACCCATCGTCTGTCAGCTGCTCTGAATCTGTGCTGGCCTCTGAGCGTGCTCTCTCTCTGGCTCTGTAGTCCTCGACCGTCTCTATTTGTATACTCTCGCCCTCGACGCGAAAGTATACCTTCCCGCTATCATGATCAGTCACCACCTTGGTTGTGGCCAAGAACGGACGACCAAGGATGATGGGGGTATCGGCCACTGAATCAGGGATCTCCATGTCCAACACTACGAAGTCCACGGGGAATTTCAGGCCCTGAATCGTGACGATAACGTCTCGCAACAACCCCTTCGGCCTCTTGACAGATCGATCAGCAAACTGAAGTACTGTCCTGCTTTGTCTAAGAGTGCCCAACTCGAAGCGGTCGAGAAGGGCTGCCGGAAGAAGGTTGATCGACGATCCGCTATCCAATAGAGTCCGGTCGAACCTCTGCTCACTAATATGACATCTGACATACGGGGCCCCTGAATCTGGCCTCTTGGCTGGCAGACGGTTCTGGATCGCGAAACACGTGTCTTTCGTCAGCACATGAATCTCTGAAGTGTGGTTCCTCCTCCTCCTCCTGACTGTGGTCCTGTCTCTCAAAGATCGTTGAAGAAGGGGGATGTGCTGCAAAGCCTCTTGGAGGGTCAGCTGGATGTGAAATCTGTCGATCATGCTCTGGATGAATTCCTCCTGCTCTCTCTTTTTTGGGTCTTTTTCTTTTTTCTTCCCCTTCCCCATCTGAAGGGCTCTAGGGAAGGGGATCACAGGGTCCTTCTCAGATGAAGGACTAGGAAAAGGCCTAGACGGCTCGACGGCCGGATCCGCACATACATCAATCACCACAGTGGGACCAGAAGAAACTAAACCTTTTCCTTTATTCACAACAGTGTTCTGAGATACATGAGAATGAGGAAAAACATCTGATCTCTCTACACAAACACCGGTGGCCTCAGTACCACCACGGGCTGGCTCTGCTACTGGACGTCTCGCGGCCTTAGTACCGCGGGCTGGCTCGGCTCCTCTGGTGGCATCAGCACCACCTCCTCGAACTGGTGAAGCGGCGGCCTCAGTACCGCCGGTGGAATCAGCATCCTTGGTGGCATCAGTACCACCATCATCATCATGTGCGGCCTCAGTACCGCTCTCCTCCTCCTCATCTGGCGCCCTGGGTGGATCCTCGAGTCGTCGCTCAGATGAGGCGTCGCCTGCTGGTGCTCTACCGCTCCTAAGTGTAACAAAATCAGCATCAAACAGATCTGAAGATATATCATCAAATGGATCACTGGAAGTGGTATGCTCAGTGTCAACTACCTGCTCAGACTTCCTCTTCAGGCTATTCGGATTCGGCTCTATCTGTGCAGGGATGGCGGCCTTCCCTCTCATCAGGTCCCGCATCTCCTGGCGGAACTCGTCCATATTCCGTCTAAAGGTAGCCTGCTGGTCCGTAAGGAGGCAGGCTATGTCATCCAAAGCGGGGCCCTCATGGGAGCCCGACGGGTAACCTCTCTGGTGCTGAGGCTGCTGGAACTGGTGCTGCTGGTAAGAGGGGTAGGAGGAAGGATGCTGCTGCTGGTGTGCCTGGTGAGCCTGCTGCTCACGTCTCCAAGACTGTCCCTGCTGCTGATAGGGACGAGGAACGAAGGATGACTGCTGTTGTGGCTGGTGGGCTGGGGGCTGCTGATGCTGGTGATCTCTCTGCTGGCTATACTGCCCTCCCTGACCGGATGACTGCTGCTGGGGCTGGGTACCTCCACTCCGCACCTGAATCCGGGATGGTCTCGTCGGATCCCAGGCTGGGGGCGGTCATACCAAATCCCGTTGACATCCATCAACGGCTCTGCATCGTATGGGGCTGGCGGGAGTACTGCCAGAGGCTGATCCGGCTGGTATACCACCATCTGCATGTCTGGAGATGGTGGTGACTGGTAGGAGGGCTGCTGCGGCTGGTACGGCTCCGCCTGTACAAGGTGAACCTGTCTAGGCTGCTGAAAGGAGCTGGAGCGTTGGGACGAGCTGCTGCTGCCGCCGGTATCGCCTCGCGACTGAAGACGGGGCTGTGAAGTCGTCTGTGCCTCTTGGAGACACATGAGCTGGGTCTTCATGTCGCTCAGAGTCTGTGCCATCTGCTCCATCTGCGTGATACCCTGGCACTGCTTCTTCTCGATCAGCTCCATCCGATCCAACTTCTTGCTGATAATACCCATATCCGCAGCGGACGACTCTGCCTGTGCTGCTGCAACTGCGGATGAACTGGATGGACCGGCGTCGACCCGTGCTATCCTCTGGTACTGCACGGATCCTAGCTGCTGCTGGGGTCTGCCCTGAGTGTACAACCGGGTCTGTGACATCACCATATAGTTCTCAGCCATCTCCTCGAAGATGGCCCAGACCTGGTCGTGATCCTTGGCGAAATAGGACCCGCCGCAAGAAGCATTCACCAGGCCCTGGAGCTCTGGTGTCAAGAAGCTCTGCACAAAGTTCGGCTTTGAAATGTCGTGGTGCGGGCATCGGTCTGTGAGCTCACGGAACCTCTCCCATGCCTCGCAGAATTGCTCGTTGGGGAGCATGGAGAAGTTGCTGATCAGGGCCCTCGCTGCATTCGTCCGCCCGAGTGGATAGTACTTGTTCAAGTACTCGGTGCGGAGCTGCTCCCAGGTGTAAACAAACTTCCCCAAATGCTTCAGCCAGGTGGCTGCTCTGTCTGCTAGAGAGAAGGGGAAGGCGATCATCCGAATCGTATCCTGGTCCACATGGCGGTCGTGGACAGTACTGCAGATCATCAAGAACTCCTGGAGGTGAAGATGGGGCTCCTCGGTGGCAAGTCCGTGAAAACGGGGAGCATCTGCAGGGTGTTCGGGGGGAACTTGAAGTCCCCCACGATAGCAGGCACCACTACCCAATGATGCATCAGTGTAGATCCGGGGTTGTGTAACTCCCGCATCGGTCTCTGTGGTCCGTCCTGCCGGCTCGTGCCTCTGCATCTGGTCCGTCCTCAGGCTCGCTCTGATCTCTCTCTACTCTGAGTCGCTCCAACTCTCTCCTCATCTCAATCATGAAAGCTCCCTGATCTCTCAACTGCTGTTGAACGGTCTCTAAAGAGGCGATCAGGGTGGAGTTGATCGCTCCCTGGTCCAGGACAAAATGTTGATCTCCTCGTGGACCTCCGGGGTGATCCTCAGAACTGCCGGCCATGACGTTTGCAAAATCAGATGAGCCCAACTCAGGTGCTGTCAAATCTGCTAATCTCTCCTCGGGCTCATGTCGCTCAGGTCTGAAAGAAAGGGGATCGAGGGGGAACAGGGTGGAGTCGTACTCGGGCTCGGAGAGCTGATCTCGGCTCTCGCGGGCCAACCTAGATGATCGGGTAGACGTGCCCGAAAGCGCTGCAGCCAGAGGCTGCCTAAGAGAGCGTCTACCCATCATCTTGATCTGGCGAGTAGTGCGGATGAGATCTGGAGAAACTATGATCAGAATGCAAACCCCCGGTTCACCAACGCAACGCGAGCTGAAGACCGTAAAAGCTCGGTCAAATTATCTTGTCAATTTTTATTAGGTGAACACACAAGATATCAGAGCGCTTACGTGACCTGTTAGGATACCCGATGCTACCCCAACCGACTAGCCCGTACGGAAGAGTCGGTAGTCAGCTAGAACTAGCACCGGAGGGCTCTACCTAGGGTGCGGGTCACTCTCTCGCGCATCCAAACCATACAATGAGGGGGTTGTTCTCCCCAAGATAATTTTTAAGGTGAGTGTCTTTTAGGGTCAATAGTCTTAACCAGTCCCAATTTTATGGTTTTCTTTTTAATATTTTTTTAAATCGAAAACAAACGCCTAACGGATTTTTCGGTTCTCCTGGTTATTAAGTCCAAAACAGGGGGGAGAAGACGAAAAACCGATGCACGATAAACCAATGATGCATGCAAAGTAAGGAAGGCGTACCTGACTCCAGCACTCTACATGCAATATGATCCGCACATAAATGTAAAGACAGGAAATAAACTACCTAAATGATGCAGGCGGAAAACCGAGTCCCTAAATAGCAGTGCTACTCGAGAGAACGGCTAGCCGACCACCAGCCTCCAATCCAAAGGGTCCGGTCTAGACCCACCCCTCCTCTTCTCGACAGGTCGAGTTCAGGAGTAGCGCTTGACGGGGTGGGCTCGCGGCGCGTAGGCTCGGAGGTGATGGAACGGCTATTTTATTATTATTTTTATTATAGGTCCAATTACCGCACTATAGGAACAGGCAATTATATTAGGGTGTTTGGATCCTATGAGTTACGTCACAATCAAGAAGAAAATCCTACGGCTAGGGGCTCGATCAAAAACTGCGTAAACACCGGAAAAGGCAGTAAAAAGAAAGGAAAACAAAACCACGTAAAAAGCCGCGAAAAACTCCTAAGGGTCCCCCGAGCACACCGGTGCTCGGCGAAACAGACCCGCTAAGTCAACCACAGTCCAAAGTGTCCAGTCTGAGTCCCTGTATTATTACAATAATGATCAAAAGTCTAATCTAAACCTCACCCACTCAACTCTCTCTCGCTCTCTCCTACGGCTCCGTGCAGAAGGGAGCCGCCTCCGAATCCTGCGGTTGCGCCGGCTCCTCGAAAGTCGCCTCCGCGGTCCTCGGGCCCTCGCAAGAAAAAGAGCAAGTGTCACAAACCAAATTATTGTAAAAATGTCAGAAAAAATATGTATATATGTGCAGGAAGCTATACAAAAAGCCGCAGAAAAACTCAAAAAGCGACTACTAAGCCGTGCTCCTTGGCAACGGCGCCATTCTGATGTCTGGCCTGAGCACTCGGGTATAAGGTACTAAATAGGTCGTTGTGACCCAAGCGATCAAGCACGGACAATCAAGAAAAAATGAACCACTAATGGAGATAAAACAGATAAAACACGAAATAGCGGTTCTGCTATTGGATTAACCTGGTATAGCGACCAGGGTCGAACTCAAGGAGCACGGGTTGGCCTCTCGGCCTACGAAGTAGTCAAAAAAAGATAAAATAAAAGGAGAAAATATTTTTGGTGGGTTTTTAATTATTTTATATTTTTTTTGGATTTTTAATGAAGTAAGAAAATAAGAAAAGGGAAGAAGCACACACTTCAACAATTTATTTAAAGCACTAAAAATCAACCAAAAATTCAAACAAAAATATTTTTATGTGTTTTATATTTTTTAGTGTTTTTGGTGAATTTTTGAGAATTTTCTGATGTTTATTGAATTTTTTAAAAATCAAACAGTAGCTGAAACCAAAGGTACTGTCCAGCCGAGCTAAAAAGGCCTAGATAAAATATCTAAAATCCCTAAATTAGCTGGGAGGTAATTTTTTTGTAAAGAGAATAAATCAAGGAAAATTCAGGCACCTATTTTATTATTTTTAGATTTTTGGTTTAATTATTAAAATTTTTATAAGTTCTTAGGTGTATTTCAATTTTTAGTGGTTTTTAGTAATGAAGAAATAGCCAAAATTGGCTAGAAAATCAAACACGACAAAAGGGACAGTAGACAATTTTTTTGTAATTTTTGGACCTATTTAATATTTTTTGTGATTTTTAAAGTCAAACAGTAGCAAAAATAGATGTTTTTGATTTTCTAAAAATATCAAACAGTGACGAAAATGTCTCCAAAATTTATAGAAAATTTTACATCATGACAGGAGCCATGTATCCAATTTTCATTAAATTTGAAGGTGATTTGCTATTTTATTCAAAAATAAAGAAGGGGCACTGTGCACAGGGACCAAAGTGCAAATACCCAAGAGTCTGGGGGGTCTGGTGCAATTAACCCAGCAAAACACGTGCGATGCGCGTATCTGGGGCACTCAGGGACCCAAAT
Source organism: Ottelia alismoides (assembly GCA_037367405.1). NCBI lineage: Eukaryota > Viridiplantae > Streptophyta > Magnoliopsida > Alismatales > Hydrocharitaceae > Ottelia > Ottelia alismoides. The sequence goes on from JAZKJV010011012.1 coordinate 1,112,728, forward strand.
GTAAGAAAAATAAGTTCCGAGGGCTTATTGGTAACAGGTACCAAAAGTCCAGGGGCTTATCTGCAAAATACCCAAAAATAAACGCACATGCTCCAAATACACCACGCACAGGGGTATAAATGCAAATAAACTAAAACATTCATTCCATTGATAACAACCAGAACTACAGGGGCATATCTTGCAAATAAACCAGACAAACACGTGACGAAGCCCGTGGCATACAACGCACAGTGGTATAAATGCTAGGAAAATAAAGTACGGGGTCCTCTATGCAAATAAACCTAAAACGGAACAACTAACTTCAATATTTACAGGACTAAAACGAAATAAAAGAGAAGACAGGGCCTAAGGGTAAATTACCCTTTATTGAGGTGCACCGCTGGATGGTTGCCACGTGTCGGATCTGACGGTCTGGATCAGGTGGCACTCCAGTGCTGGGGTTCTCGGGCTGATCCAACGGTCGGTGCCGAGCCACGTGTAGATCTGACGGATGGGGTCAGACCTTCTCTGATCTGACGCTCTCTGCATCTCCACAAACGAAGGGCCACGATGTACTCTGGAGCAGGAGGCTGATCGAACGGCGATGGAGGATGCTGGAAGAACAGGTCACCGGCGAGACTCGCCGGCCTTGGGCGTGCGCTAAGCTCCTCCTGGGGGCACTCTGAAGGACGGAGAATAGTCGTGGAATGCTCCCGTATCTGGTGGTGGGCTCCGATGATCGAGCCGAGCTCCGAGGAGCTCGGGCGAGGTCAGCGGAGCTGGGTCTCCTGGCCTGAATGACCAAAGCCCTCAGATGGGCTTGGTAGCACCTGCAAAGACCACCCAGAGACTCGTGGGTCGAGGGCAAATTGCCTCGACCCGGTTAGGCGTAGCGACGGTGAACTGTGGGTCGGAATGGCGAGCTCCGGCGAAGGTGGTGGACGGAGGAGCTCGGCTCCCAGCTCCTGTGCGAACTGGGTTGAGTGGAGGGGTGAAGAAGGTGCGTCGGAGGAAGGCGAATGCGATGGTCGACTCCGATGATCGAAAGGGGTGATGGAGTGGTCGGAATCAAAGATAGACGGCGGCGGCGTGATTTGGGCGTAAATGGAAATCAGAGAAAGATAAGGACCTACAAGGCTACCTGGGTGGTCGGAGAGATTGGGGAGGAGCTGGGGAAGCTCGCGCCTCGAGGAGTGTCTCCCTCCGAGGCTCAAGCTCCAGCTGATGGCGGAGCGACGGCGGCGTAGCTCGCCGGATCGATGGTCTCGCCTCCTCTCCTCGCTTCAACAGGCTCAGACGCGAGCTGTCACTCTCACGCACTCTCTGGAGCTCACAGGAGGAGGAAACAAATGGCAAAGGATGGAGCATTAGGGTGGCAGAGCAACGGCTATATATGGCTAGGGGTCCGGCTAAGAGAGGTCCGGGCGTGCTTGTCGGAGCACGGATCCCCATAACCCACCCCGGGCGTGGATCAAGGACGATCAATCTCGGATTAGGACCCGGGGTTAAGTGGAATGGCGATCGGGTCGAGCGGTAAAAGGTGGAGAAATCGGGTGGCAGCCGCGCTGGATCCGGCTCTGGTGGTCTTGGGGGGAGAGTTGACCGGGGGTCAACAATCCCCCGTGGGACCAATCAGAGCCCGCCAAGCATACCATTTTTATTTCTTTTTTTTAGGGCAGAAAAAGGTGAATTACTAAAAACTTAAAACATAAAATATTTTTATTTTATTTTTTTCTATTTTTTGTGATTTTTAATAATTTTTTTCGAAATAAAAATAAGCTATATACAATATAGTACTATACATAGGTATATTTACAATATATAGGGTTTTGATTTTTGATTTTTAATTGTTATTTTTGTACAATTTTATTCCCTTTTTATATTTTATTTATTTACATTATAAAATAAGGAATAAAAAGAAATTTTTATTTAATTTTTATTATTTATATACATAGGTAAAATAAATATGTATGTACATTTATATACATGGTATATGTACAATGTATTTTTGTATTTTTAATTTTGTTATTTTTATTTTGTTTTTGTTTTGATTGTTTTTATTTTATTATAGAATATATATTATTTATAAAAATTAGAAAAGTTAATTTTATTTATTTACAAGACTAAATAAATATATAAGAGTGGTTTATATACATGGTGAAGGTGGTATTTTTGGTCTTTTTGATTTTTATCTTTTTCTTTTGTTTTTATACTTATAGATATATACAAGTATTTACAAGCATAATTTAAGCTATTTTTGTTGAGGAAAATATTTTTATTTATTTACATAAATATGTACACACATGAGCCCTTATCTCCCTCTACTTTGGCTTTTATGCGGTCAGGCCCATTGTTGAGCCCTCCCTTGGGTTAGGTTGCTCAATATTTATTCTAAATATTTCCCTCTTTTTCTTTTTAATCTTTATTCTTTTATTTTTGCACAAAAACATGCTAATTATAGGTTTTTACACAATGCATGCTTTTGGTAATTATTTGTATTTACACACATCTACATGCATTTGCAAAGGTTTTTGTAGCTAAAATATAAGAATAAAGAGTGATGAATGAGTATTCATCACTTAACGAGATCGAGATAACCAAAGTCCTATATCGTATGCTGTCATGATATAGGCACGCATCCTCTGACCGGAGACAGATGTGTTACTATATGTCTGAGTGTGTACATTTGGCAGACCAATAGGCACCGACGCGCTGGTGTGCATATAAGGGCATATGAGTAATACGATCTCTCAAAGGGATCATACAGGTTCAGTTACTGAACCGGAAGACATGAGCTCACTCATGAGATTTTGGGAAGAATCAAATTCCATGCGCATGGTCGTCTCGCTTTGGAAGCTTGACTGAATTTGTAGGTTTGATATATACTTTTAGTATATGATGAAGACTTAGGTATGATATACGCTTTTGGAAAGTGTATGATCGATACCAACTCCCAATGATCGAATGAGAAACTTACTGATAAAACCATGAAGTAGACAGTATAAAGTTGATCCGATACTTCGGGTTTAGTCTGAGTCTTCCAGTATGCAGGATGTACAGGTATTGGGAATACCTGAGGGTGATTTGATCATAAACGATTGTATAACCATGACGCTTCCATTCCTAGGGAGTGATGAAACGGGTCTGGATTTTAGTGACTCCTCTCAGGAGAGAAATGATCTGATCTTGGTCCAAGTGTTGGACATTGATCTGAATGTGATTCAGATACAATGAGAGATTAGATTTACGGTCTTGATTTAATCAAGCATCTATGAGAGGCCCGCGATCTGGATTTGAGATATGATCTCAATATCCATGTCACTATACGTGGAACAATACAATCGCCATGTCCTTATCTCCAAGTATCTAAGGAGAAATAGCATTGTTCTTAAATGGTTTAAGAACAATTCCATAAGATCTAAGCAAGGAGAAGTTGATAATTAAATGTGATTTAATTATCATGATGTATGAGAAATTATCCAATATGATTAAATGTGATTTAATTATTATGGATAAGAATAATGCGGATAGTAATATCCAATTATTCATAATATGTTATAAATGTGATTTATAATATATTAGAGAGAGTTAAATATAATTTATATTAGTAGATTAATTATTAATGTGTATTGGATACACATTGTCTAATTAATTGAAAATGTAAATTACATTTTGTTTTGGGTTGTGAATATGATTCACAATATTCCAATGTCAAGATTGCAATATTCCCAAAATTAATTGAGAATTATTTTTGGTGAATAAAATACCAACAAATAATTGTTGGAAAATAAGTTGAGAGAAAAAAAACAAGGAGATGTGCAATCTCATGGGGATCCATGAGATTGCCCTCCCCATATGGGAAGAAGGGGGCGGCACCAATTCCTTTATGGAATTGGTGGTCGTCCACTTCCCCTAATGGGGAAGGTGGATCTCATTTGTTTCTTCACTCCTTATTTGGTTGGTTTAATTTGGTATTAATATATATTTGATTTATCAAATATATTTAATCAAAACTAAATCACAAATTGTTGGTTTTACCAACAACAATCTTGACCATTGGATTGACATAAATCAATCTCATCCATTGATTTTATATGTCCCATGGATTGAGATCCATGGATCCCAAAAACCTATAAATAGAGAGGCATACCATGCTCTCTCTTAACACATGCTATTGTAGCAAACAACTCTCTCTCTCTTTCTCATACTCGACAGCCCTCTCTCTCCCTCTCTTCTTGGTGGCCGTCCACCTTGGTGGAGAGAATCGTCGACGCCCGCGCCATCGTGCTGCCGCTTCGACTCTATGCGGTTCTTCGTCTTCTTGGAGTGCTTCACTCACGAAGGAGACGTTTGATCTCGTGCGACGAGATCAGGAGCAACCGTGCTTGGATCATCTTGGATTGCGAGGACACCGCGACTCATCTCCGCGCTCGCAAGCCGTTACTCCGACGATCGGACTTGAGACAGGAGGTCTCTTTTCATAGAGACTTGATCAACCACGCTTCAAGAGGTATTGCATTATACTTGCTGTGGTTATAGATGAAACGATTTGAGAATGGTTCTCGGATCATGTGGTTTCATCGGATTAAAATTTTTTAAGTTCCGCTGCACCGAACAACTAGTACGACTAGTCGTTCTTCGTCGTATCCGATACGACGATCACGCTTCCGTGATGTGCTTGAGGATAATTTCCATATCCTTCAAGTGGTATCAGAGCCAGGTTGACGGTTTCGAATATGATTCGAAAAACCGAGGACGACTTGGGTTCGTTAAGGTTGCAAAAGTTTTTATCGCATTTGATTTCGCAGATCTGTTTAGTAAATAAATTTGGCACTGTTTAAATTGTTTAAACACGAATTTAATACTTGGATTTTGTTCCCCATTAAATAAGGAAACCATAGGAACTGAGTTTGCGTAAATCGGATTTCGTATGCTCTAGTTATGGTTGTTTTAATGAACATGTATGCACTGTTGCGGGAACAACAGATTTTAACATGATTAAAGAGTTAATTACTGTTATCATCTGCCACGAAATGCGTGCAACTCAAGTTTGCTTAATCTATGAAAATTGAGTTTGCTTAATTTGGATTTAAATTGATTGAGATATGTCAATTTTAGTGAGTAGGGGTCCTTACTGAAATTACATTCCTAATCTAGAACCAAGTGATTGTCAATTAGTGAAATTAATTGTTAATTTCGTGAAATAATCTTGAAAAATATTTGTGAAATATTGAAACATGATTATTTGCCTAATTGACTTGGCCCCAACCAATTAATTGATTAAGATATGATCTAAATCATAATTGGAAACCACAATCTTTCAAACTTGATGCTTGAATAGGATTTGGGAATTTGTCTAGCAAATTTCCTTATAATCAAAAATGTTTTGATTATTACTATATGGTACAATTTCGGTTGAAGAACCGATGATCATCTCAAGTACAAATTAATCAATTTGGCATTATCCTTTCCCGAGGCGGATATGGTGCCTAGTCGGAGAGCATTGGGGTTGCGGGTTGCAACGTATGTGGTCCGTCCCACTCTCGTCGGTACTGACCATGACAGCGGGTAGGGCCGGAATAATGTCCGAGGGATTAAGATATATATTTTTCTAATTATTAAAATTCGAATTAATACGTATTTTGAGATATTACCATATATGTATTCAAGTAAAATAATCAAGTTTGATTGATTGAATTGGATTGATAATTAATTTAATATGATTAAGTTGATTATGTCCAATCGAAATACTCTAATATGATTAGAGCTAATAATTCCCTTGGAAGAATTAATTATGTGAATGTGATTCACGATAATTAATTGAAATTTGAATATGAGGTGGAGGATCACATAAGTGACATCCATGGTCTCCCGTCAAGGCGAAGAGTTTCGTCGCCAGGGATTGCATGTGGGAGACGCCTGTCCGAAGTGACAGCTCCTGTATGCAAGCGCATCTGGATCGGGCTCTTTGCTTCTCGAAAGAGTAAGGCCGTATACGTAGTGACACCAATATCGGATCCTCATATTATTGGGGCGATATTGGATTGCGTATAGCGAGTACTATTCCTGTTGACGGTTGGTTCAATTAACGACGGGTCAACATCACCTTAGGGGTGGTGGGCCCGGGTGTTAAAGACCGAATTGGGAAATGCAAGTTGGACTTGCAAAGCGGAATGTGTTCCCGCTTCTTTTTATCCGAGTTGCAGATTCTCATATTATTGGGATGTAACAAAGATAAGGAAGGAGATCCCAGATCTTGTTGAGATATAATGGTAAGTATATCTCTTATATTGAAAGTGACTAAGGGAATGAACTTTCAATGTTGACAAGGCAAGACTACTTTGATATAAAAAATCCTAAATCAAAGTAAAATATATATATTTATATATTTATGCAAATTTCTTATTTCAGATAATCCTTCATTAAAACCCACTCAATGATATACTCAATAATAACCAGTGAAATATCTTGGATTGGACTCAATGATCCATATATTGTACTTGCAGTTGAACACATAATGTATGTGGTTGCAATGTGCAAGTTTCCTCATAATAATGAGGAATGACAATTAAATAGATAATAGGACTACAACCCGAGGGTTTGTATGTCTCTATAGTCTTGATCTCATCGAATGTACTTTGGAAGTAACATGTCGATGATGATCGCAATTGTCAAATAATCCTTATAAAATCAATGAAGATATTCTGGCATGCATATGTGCTCTTGACATTTAATCATGAATGACATGGTTCTCTGCATCATGCAGAATGGTAGCTCTATAAGAGATGATGTATTCAAAATGTTTGAATACCTACCTGAACCAATGTTTTAAGAGTTTAAATGGATGTAGATGATGAGTGTCATCATTCTACTGTTTATACTCTGGTTATTCATGAAGCTTCATAATATTCATATTGTATGAATTTAACGAAGCATGTATAAATGTTGAAAAACTCTTACTTTGAATTCTTTTGAATTTAAAATAAGAGATCCTCTGTCCTGAGCAATGGTTGCTCATAGATAAAGGGAGCGCAGTGGAAGCATGGGTTGGACCAAGAAAGAAGGAAAGTCAAAGAGTTGACTGGACTTCTATGACTTCCATATGACATCCAAAGAGTTGGATGAATGCCAAAACTGCAATAAGTTGATGTGTTGATAGTATGACTATCAAGTCTGTCTAGAATCCTTAGAGAAGGACTCGGAGAGAGCATCAAAATAATCTACATAAATCATTGAAATTGACTTTCTTATTTGATAAGATAGAGTCTAATAATTGTATCTCAATCTTCTGATGACATTTGCAGTAGGTTGCATATGTTTTAGAAGACCCGAAAATTTGATCTTAAGGTCTATAATTATCCACATGGATATTGATGCAGTTGTTGCAACAATCTCTGTTGGATTGATAGACTTGTTAATTTCAGTGGGAGAGCCCTTAGTCTTAGAGAATGTCTCTATGACCTAGATATAAGAATACACTCATTATTTGTTTCGAAATGTTGGAAATAAACATGAATTCTGAGATAGAACTATCATAAAGAGTTATGATGAAGATATTTCAGATAGTAATCTAAAATCTAGTGGACTCCACAAAAATTATAAAATTAATGAATGGTTCATTAAGATTTCTAAATACTGAAATTAAACCTCAAGATCAATATGAGGATGAAGGTCATTTGACAATGATCTAGCATCAAGCCTTGGACATTTGTTTATTGATTTGATCAATAGACTAGTAAGAGATGAAACTTTAGAATGTCTAAAATTTCAAAACTTACATACTTATGAATATTGTATTCAAAGTAAAATGTCCAATACACCCTTCTTTGGGAATGGTGTAAGATGACGAGGTATTCAGGATCTCATACATATTGATGTATGTGGATCATCTATATCATAATGAACATTGTGGATATGTGATATCTATTGATGATTATATGAGATTTCTTCTCTTCACCTAAGAAACCTTTGAAATGTTCAAAGATTTCATAATTTTGGTTTAGAACCAAAGTTTGAAGGAAGATAAAATGAATTTGATCTAATCTAGGTAGCATGTACCTGTTAGATGAATTCAAAGAATACCTTATGGAGATATGAATATCATTTCTATCTCAATCCTCCTAACACACCTTAACTCAATAGAGTTATAGGGATATACAATTGGATCATGTATGACATGATCTTACCAATGATGAATTTTAGCATAATTATCCCTTAGTTTCCAGGTATATATGTGTAGTAGAGACTACAATGTATATCCTTAATAAGGTTCCATGTATGTTGGAATCTAGCACTTGAGAGTGCTGCTTCATTAGGAAAATAAAGGATGGTAATGGATACCTACTTTATGACCTTGAGATTCTTAAAGTATCTCATCTCTGAGAATGTGATTCTTAGAGGTTGAGACTCTTGAGAATCAAGATAAAAATGAAGTGTAGGAACTCATTTAATCTTGAGAAGATAATGAGGCTCCTGAAATTGGAAACTAAAAGGACAATTAAAGATGAAACACTAATACATCTTCAAATGAGTTTGAGGATGGATTCCATGTGTTAGAGAATTCTGACAATGATCGAACTTCATGTGATGAAGCTTCTGAAAATCATAGCATGGATAGATGGATAGCAATAAAAGTCTAATGTAGACTTCATGTACAAGTGTTGTATATGGACCCTCGAGGATCCACCTATATGGGTAATACCTATAAAGGTGTAAATGGATCTTCAAGAGAAAGGGAACCTGATAAGAAGGTAGAGACCTTCAAAGCACGGTTCGTAGCCATGAGCTACACACCGGAAGAGAAGACATTGCTTGCAATGAGACTTGCTCTTCGGTGACCATGCTTAAAATCGTCATATTATTGCTAACCTTAGCTACACAACTTGACCATTGCATCTTCAAGATGTAAGTCAATATTGCATTCCTCTACGAATACCTCTTTGAGGATATTCACATGAAGTAGACCCAGGGCTTCATGGTTGAGGAAAGCAAGATGTGCAAGCTAAGGAATCCATCTAAGGACTCAAATAAGCTTCTTGAAGTTGGACCATAAGATTTGATGAAATTATAAGTGTTATGATTTCAGATAGAATCTTGATGAGCCATGTGAAGCTTAGTGGGAGTACCTTTGTGTTCATCGTGCTAAATGTAGATAACATCCTAATCATTTGGAATGATATAAGGATAATAATAAGTGTTTATGGATTGGCTATTCCATATCTTGAAATATGATTTCAAAGATACCTCAGATCTTAGTTCTGAAGTTGTTCAGAAGCAAAGAGAAGAGAATAATAGGACTGCCACATTTGTAGTACACCTTGGACATATTCTATTCATAGAAATTCCAAGAAAGGCTTCCATCCCTTAAGATATGGTAGTGACCTATCTAAAGGGATAGCACCTCAAAAAGTTGAGGCAGTGAATGCTAGAACTACTTGCCCTTGGGCATCAGTTCTAAGAAGCCGGGTATGTGCTAGATGTGTACAAAAGCCAGATAGCTGCCATGCAGTGGGAGTAGTAAACTGTTACTAATCCTACTATGGAAATAAAACACTTGGTTGCAGTAAATGCAAAAATCTTCATAGATGACAAGATTTTTGAGATAGTGATCACAAAGTCTTATCTTCAAAAACTTAAGACTTTATAGATAGAGATCTAAAAGGTCTTAACTGTGGATACCTTAAGAGATAGTGATCTCCAGGAATAAGGGTATTCTGATAAGGATTATGGAAATGCTGGTTATGATAATTGTTAAGCTGTAGTGTCAAAGACACTGTAGCTAATTAGATTGAGTATTGGTTGCATAAGATGCAACATTCGCATTAAATGCGAGCACTGTTAATGGGGATATGCAAGTGTCGTAAAAGGACTTGACATAGTCTCGCGGGAACAGAGTGACTGATCAACTTACCTAGCTATTTTCTAAATAGCCTATGATTGTCACATGAGTGCGGGTTTAAATGATTAGCCCATTAATGGCTCTTTGGGCTAGTGGGAGATTGTTGGAAATGCGAGCCCACGGCGAGCCATTATGCAATAAATGTAATAGCAAATATCATTCCCAGATCTGAAATGAAGAATAATTAATTTGCATAATAGGTCCCTTAGTACAATTAAGGTTATGTACCATGGCCATCTTAATAATCATACAGCTGTTGATTCAACTATTGAATCATAGAGGCTGGTGCTTGGATGAATATCTAAAGAGTTAGATTGAGGACTCATCAAGCACCGTCAAATGATTATTAAGAGATGATCTCCAGCCTGAGTAGGAGATGGCAATCCTATCTCTGAAGGCTGATATCTGACCGACCTCTTGATGCAGGTCCTCTGCATAGGAATAGAGATTCGGAGGTGTCAGATTAGTTAGGTCAAAGAGTTGACTTAACAAGATCGAGATAACCAAAGTCCTATATCGTATGCTGTCATGATATAGGCACGCATCCTCTGACCGGAGACAGATGTGTTACTATATGTCTGAGTGTGTACATTTGGCAGACCAATAGGTTGATGACCTAATCAAGGTCTATACACCGGCGCGCTGGTGTGCATATAAGGGCATATGAGTAATACGATCTCTCAAAGGGATCATACAGGTTCAGTTACTGAACCGGAAGACATGAGCTCACTCATGAGATATTTTGAAGAATCAAATTCCATGCGCATGGTCATCTCACTTTGGAAGCTTGATGAATTTGTAGGTTTGATATATACTTTTAGTATATGATCAAGACCTAGGTATGATATACGCTTTTGGAAAGTGTATGATCGATACCAACTCCCAATGATCGAATGAGAAACTTACTGATAAAACCATGAAGTAGACAGTATAAAGTTGATCCGATACTTCGGGTTTAGTCTGAGTCTTCCAGTATGCAGGATGTACAGGTATTGGGAATACATGAGGGTGATTTGATCATAAACGATTGTATAACCATGACGCTTCCATTCCTAGGGAGTGATGAAACGGGTCTGGATTTTAGTGACTCCTCTCAGTAGAGAAATGATCTGATCTTGGTCCAAGTGTTGGACATTGATCTGAATGTGATTCAGATACAGTGAGAAGATTAGATTTACGGTCTTGATTTAATCAAGCATCTATGAGAGGCCCGCGATCTGGATTTGAGATATGATCTCAATATCCATGTCACTATACGTGGAACAATACAATCGCCCTGTCCTTATCTCCAAGTATCTGAGGAGAAATAGCATTATTCTTAAATGGTTTAAGAACAATTTCATAAGATCTAAGCAAGGAGAAGTTGATAATTAAATGTGATTTAATTATCATGATGTATGAGAAATTATCCAATATGAATAATGTGATTTAATTATTATGGATAAGAATAATGTGGATAGTAATATCCAATTATTCATAATATGTTATAAATGTGATTTATAATATATTAGAGAGAGTTAAATATAATTTATGTTAGTAGATTAATTATTAATGTGTATTGGATACACATTGTCTAATTAATTGAAAATGTAAATTACATTTTGTTTTGGATTGTGAATATGATTCACAATATTCCAATGTCAAGATTGCAATATTCCCAAAATTAATTGAGAATTATTTTTGGTGAATAAAATAGCAACAAATAATTGTTGGAAAATAAGTTGAGAGAAAAAAAACAAGGAGATGTGCAATCTCATGGGGATCCATGAGATTGCCCTCCCCATATGGGAAGAAGGGGGCGGCACCAATTCCTTTATGGAATTGGTGGCCGTCCACTTCCCCTAATGGGGAAGGTGGATCTCATTTGTTTCTTCACTCCTTATTTGGTTGGTTTAATTTGGTATTAATATATATTTGATTTATCAAATATATTTAATCAAAACTAAATCACAAATTGTTGGTTTTACCAACAACAATCTTGACCATTGGATTGACATAAATCAATCTCATCCATTGATTTTATATGTCCCATGGATTGAGATCCATGGATCTCAAAAACCTATAAATAGATAGGCATACCATGCTCTCTCTTAACACATGCTATTGTAGCAAACAACTCTCTCTCTTTCTCATACTCGACAGCCCTCTCTCTCCCTCTCTTCTTGGTGGCCGTCCACCTTGGTGGAGAGAATCGTCGACGCCCGCGCCATCGTGTTGCCGCTTCGACTCTATGTGGTTCTTCGTCTTCTTGGAGTGCTTCACTCACGAAGGAGACGTTTGATCTCGTGCGACGAGATCAGGAGCAACCGTGCTTAGATCATCTTGGATTGCGAGGACACCGCGACTCATCTCCGCGCTCGCAAGCCGTTACTCCGACGATCGGACTTGAGACAGGAGGTCTCTTTTCGTAGAGACTTGATCAACCACGCTTCAAGAGGTATTGCATTATACTTGCTGTGGGTTATAGATGAAACGATTTGAGAATGGTTCTCGGATCATGTGGTTTCATCGGATTAAAATTTTTTAAGTTCCGCTGCACCGAACAACTAGTACGACTAGTCGTTCTTCGTCGTATCCGATACGACGATCACGCTTCCGTGATGCGCTTGAGGATAATTTCCATATCCTTCAAGTGGTATCAGAGCCAGGTTGACGGTTTCGAATATGATTCGAAAAACCGAGGACGACTTGGGTTCGTTAAGGTTGCGAAAGTTTTTATCGCATTTGATTTCGCAGATCTGTTTAGTAAATAAATTCGGCACTGTTTAAATTGTTTAAACACGAATTTAATACTTGGATTTTGTTCCCCATTAAATAAGGAAACCATAAGAACTGAGTTTGCGTAAATCGGATTTCGTATGCTCTAGTTATGGTTGTTTTAATGAACATGTATGCACTGTTGCGGGAACAACAAATTTTAACATGATTAAAGAGTTAATTACTGTTATCATCTGCCTCGAAATGCAATGCAACTCCACTTAGGTTCTGTTCTAAATCAAGTTAGCAATCTATGAAAATTGAGTTTGCTTAATTTGGATTTAAATTGATTGAGATATGTCAATTTTAGTGAGTAGGGTTCCTTACTGAAATTACATTCCTAATCTAGAACCAAGTGATTGTCAGTTAGTGAAATTAATTGTTAATTTCGTGAAATAATCTTGAAAAATATTTGTGAAATATTGAAACATGATTATTTGCCTAATTGACTTGGCCCCAACCAATTAATTGATTAAGATATGATCTAAATCATAATTGGAAACCACAATCTTTCAAACTTGATGCTTGAATAGGATTTGGGAATTTGTCTAGCAAATTTCCTTATAATCAAAAATGTTTTGATTATTACTATATGGTACAATTTCGGTTGAAGAACCGATGATCATCTCAAGTACAAATTAATCAATTTGGCATTATCCTTTCCCGAGGCGGATATGGTGCCTAGTCGGAGAGCATTGGGGTTGCGGGTTGCAACGTATGTGGTCCGTCCCACTCTCGTCGGTACTGGCCATGACAGCGGGTAGGGCCGGGATAATGTCCGAGGGATTAAGATGTATTTTTCTAATTATTAAAATTCGAATTAATACGTATTTTGAGATATTACCATATATATTCAAGTAAAATAATCAAGTTTGATTGATTGGATTGGATTGATAATTAATTTAATATGATTAAGTTGATTATGTCCAATTGAAATACTCTAATATGATTAGAGCTAATAATTCCCTTGGAAGAATTAATTATGTGAATGTGATTCACGATAATTAATTGAAATTTGAATATGAGTTGGAGGATCACATAAGTGACATCCATGGTCTCCCGTCAAGGCGAAGAGTTTCGTCGCCAGGGATTGCATGTGGGAGACGCCTGTCCGAAGTGACAGCTCCTGTATGCAAGCGCATCTGGATCGGGCTCTTTGCTTCTCGAAAGAGTAAGTCCGTATACGTAGTGACACCAATATCGGATCCTCATATTATTGGGGCGATATTGGATTGCGTATAGCGAGTACTATTCCTGTTGACGGTTGGTTCAATTAACGACGGGTCAACATCGCCTTAGGGGTGGTGGGCCCGGGTGTTAAAGACCGAATTGGGAAATGCAAGTTGGACTTGCAAAGCGGAATGTGTTCCCGCTTCTTTTTATCCGAGTTGCAGATTCTCATATTATTGGGATGTAACAAAGATAAGGAAGGAGATCCCAGATCTTGTTGAGATATAATGGTAAGTATATCTCTTATATTGAAAGTGACTAAGGGAATGAACTTTCAATGTTGACAAGGCAAGACAACTTTGATATAAAAAATCCTAAATCAAAGTAAAATATATATATTTATATATTTATGCAAATTTCTTATTTCAGATAATCCTTCATTAAAACCCACTCAATGATATACTCAATAATAACCAGTGAAATATCTTGGATTGGACTCAATGATCCATATATTGTACTTGCAGTTGAACACATAATGTATGTGGTTGCAATGTGCAAGTTTCCTCATAAAAATGAGGAATGACAATTAAATAGATAATAGGACTACAACCCTATGGTTTGTATGTCTCTATAGTCTTGATCTCATCGATTGTACTTTGGAAGTAACATGTCGATGATGATCGCAATTGTCAAATAATCCTTATAAAATCAATGAAGATATTCTGACATGCATATGTGCTCTTGACATTTAATCATGAGTGACATGGTTCTCTGCATCATGCAGAATGGTAGCTCTATAAGAGATGATGTATTCAAAATGTTTGAATACCTACCTGAACCAATGTTTTAAGAGTTTAAATGGATGTAGATGATGAGTGTCATCATTCTACTGTTTATACTCTGGTTATTCATGAAGCTTCATAATATTCATATTGTATGAATTTAACGAAGCATGTATAAATGTTGAAAAACTCTTACTTTGAATTCTTTTGAATTTAAAATAAGACATCCTCTGTCCCGAGCAATGGTTGCTCATAGATAAAGGGAGCGCAGTGGAAGCATGGGTTGGACCCAAGAAAGAAGGAAAGTCAAAGAGTTGACGGGACTTCTATGACTTCCATATGACATCCAAAGAGTTGGATGAATGCCAAAACTGCAATAAGTTGATGTGTTGATAGTATGACTATCAAGTCTGTCTAGAATCCTTAGAGAAGGACTCAGATAGAGCATCAAAATAATCTACATAAATCATTGAAATTGACTTTCTTATTTGATAAGATAGAGTCTAATAATTGTATCTCAATCTTCTGATGACATTTGCAATAGGTTGCATATGTTTCAGAAGACTGGAAAATTTGATCTTAAGGTCTATAATTATCCACATGGATATTGATCCAGTTGTTGCAACAATCTCTGTTGGATTGATAGACTTGTTAATTTCAGTGGGAGAGCCCTTAGTCTTAGAGAATGTCTCTATGACCTAGATATAAGAATACACTCATTGTTTGTTTCTAAATGTTGGAAATAAACATGAATTCTGAGATAGAACTATCATAAAGAGTTATGATGAAGATATTTCAGATAGTAATCTAAAATCTAGTGGACTCCACAAAAATTAGAAAATTAATGAATGGTTCATTAAGATTTCTAAATACTGAAATTAAACCTCAAGATCAATATGAGGATGAAGATCATTTGACAATGATCTAGCATCAAGCCTTGGACATTTGTTTATTGATTTGATCAATAGACTAGTAAGAGATGAAACTTTAGAATGTCTAAAATTTCAAAACTTGCATACTTATGAATATTGTATTCAAAGTAAAATGTCCAATACACCCTTCTTTGGGAATGGTGTAAGATGCCGAGGTATTCAGGATCTCATACATATTGATGTATGTGGATCATCTATATCATAATGAACATTGTGGATTTGAGCATAGAGTTACTAGTCCTTACCACCCACAGTCCAACGGCATGGCAGAGGTTTCGAACAGAGAGGTGAAGAGTATTTTGCAGAAATTGGTTCGTCCTGATAGGAAGAACTGGTCCCAGCTCTTGGACCAAGTTCTGTGGGCCTATAGGACAGCCTACAAGACACCACTGGGTACTTCACCATTTAGAATGATCTATGGCAAGCCATGCCACTTGCCCGCAGAGTTGATTCATAAATCCGAATGGGCAATTAAGAAGATTAACTGGAGTTGTCACCTAAGGAAGCTTTGTCGAGACTTGAACTTGAACGAGCTCGTGGAAATCCGAAACAGGGCATATGACAACAGTTTTATTTATAAGGACAAAGTAAAGAGATGGCATGATCAGCACGTTAGGTGCAAAGACTTTGTCCCTGGACAAAAGGTATGGTTGTTCAATGCCAGGTTGAAGATGTTCCATGGGAAGCTCAAATCTAAATGGACGGGTCCCTTTGTTGTTAAGAAAGTGAACGAGAATGGAAGTGTAGAGACAGCTGATCTCACAGATGGTGCACAGTCTCATGTGGTAAATGGACAACTGTTGAAGCATTTTGTTGATTCAAAAGAGCAGTTAGTCCAAGTCGAGGTCATCAACTTCATGCAGAGCGAGCACAGAGCAGATACATCATATTACTCATCATGAAGATGCAGCATCAAGATTCAACATCTTAGAAGATTCATTCCTCTTGTACATTCGCCGTTCTTTGTATATTCTCCAGATCACATCGATTCTTACACTTACTCTTGTCCTATACTTAGGCTTACCAAGAGCCTAAGTATAGGGGGAGCCGATGCCCGCCGTATGTACATACTCATCCATTTCTCCTCTTGACCTCGGCCGCCCCATTTTTGCTCTTCTTCTACACTTACGTTGTCCAGAGCCTAAGTATAGGGGGGCGGATCGACTTCTATACTATTTATTATTTTAGCCATCCTACGCTTAGCACGAGCTATATCTTTTTCTCGCTTCTTGTGCCATGAGGACATAGCACATGCTAAGTATAGGGGGTGTGTATATATTACATATATACTTTACCCATATCTCGTACTTTCACGTATTTTTGTATATATTATACAATAATTATAAGGTGGGTAAAAAAACTTTTTAAAAAAAATCTCTTAAAAAAACTTTTCAAAAAAATGTTTTTTGTTCTCTTTTCTTATTTGCTCTAAAATTTTTTTTCAAAAAAATGTGTCCTTTCTTATTTATCTATATTTTTCAAAAAAAATAAAGAAAAAAACCTTTAAAAAATCCTCTTTAAAAAAAGTCCTTTCTTATCTACCTATCTTTCAAAAAAACTCTTGAAAAAAAAGAGAACAAAACTTTTCTAACAAAAAAAACTTCTTTGCCTTTGTTTGTCAAAAAAAACTTTTTGAAAAAAAACACTTTTTGTAAAACTTAAAAAAATCATAAAAAAACACTAAAAAACTAACTAATAAGTTGGTTTAACCTCTGACACATTCACTTTCACACAAGACTAGTGATGTTCAAGAACAATTGGTTTATGAGGTCTTGATATTTTGAGTTAACTGGCCTTAGTCATTAGGGTCCTTGACTTAATTATTCACATTTCCCTAGTTTGAAAGATTTGTATGCTATATTGCATGTTTAGTCTCTACCTTAAGAATATGATCAGCACCTCACATACACGACTGCAGTTATGATGAGATGAGTTGAAATTTCACTTGAGGATCTGGGATGAGGGATTTGAGTTTGGACTTGATTTAAGGATGCTCGAGGATGGGATAAAATCAATGAAGGCTTCATGAAACCTGAGTGTCAGCATCTTTAGCCAGTATGAGAACATGGTTCTTGTACTATCTCTTGACATTTACCTATGTGCCAGGGTGTGATAAAATAAAAAAATGTTGATCAGTGTGCGCCAACTCTTGGTAAAAGCAGTGGAGCTAGCAAAAATACTACGAAGCAATGAAATGTCAAAGAAAAAGCTCTCATTCCATACAAAGTCAAATATCAAAGAGCTTCCACCAAAGGCGAGCGCTCCCAACCATTTCAAAAGTGTCCACTTGGACCACCGCTATTAGGACCAAGAGTCGGGCTTGCACCAAAAAAGGGCTTTGCGTCGTAAATGCTACAAGTCTGGGTGTAGAAGGTATAATAGATACTCATAAAATACACACCCAGGTGTACTCCCAGGAAAACAAGTGCAGACGGCTCCAACTTCTCTTGACGGACGCACTGATCAACACCAAAAATATGCGTTGAGTAATAAGGCACTCGAGAGGATCCTTGTTCCAATGAGAGGGAGAGAAGAAATAGCACAATCCTATGCCGTCCATCAACTGGCCTTCCATCTACACTTTCAAGTCTGACAACTAAAGAGACAGTGGATTGGATGCAAGAAATGGTTTATTCCCTAGTGTTGAGGATCGGGTCCTTAGGAGAGTCTCTTGGACTGGAACCTTGGGTGACGTTGTGACTCTACTCTTGTAACTGCGGTCAACACTTAAAGTCATATCCCTACTATATATGTATACAAAGAGAGTCTGATGATTAGGGAAATTGGATACCTTTTGACTAGAGCTTGGTTCAGCTTAGAATTTTAGGATTTCTAAAACCGAGAGTTCTTGAACAGATCAAGTCTTGTTTTCACATGCACAGTCATAGGTTAACCCAACTTATTCATTCTTTATTTGCTCGAGGACTAGCAAAGTTTAAGTATAGGGGGGTGATGAATCCATGATTCATCATCTCAATATATTGATCTTAGCAAAATCCCCGAGTAAAATCCCAGAAAACTGTCCATAAAATCAATAAATTAACAAAATGACTCTTGTAAATAAAACTCATTAATTATTGTAGATTAGATTGTACAAAATAAATTACATATAAACAGCTGCAAAAATTAAGGGAGTTTCTCACATGTAAATAGCCCAAAACTTTATGTATTTTTAATAAATTCATTTCAACTCCTTTTTGGCTAATTCTTTCTCCAACTTGTTCATAATAATGTATATAAAAATACAAAAATATAAAACAAATTTTAGCTCAAATATTGCTCCTAGATCCCAAAGGGAAAAAGCCGTAAAGACCAACTTCCAAGCCAAATTCCCGCTCCGTATGAACTTCAAATTCACCAAACTCACTTTTAAAGTTCAAGTTAGAAAAATTTCTATCCAATGGAAGTGGTTTCATTAAAATCGGAGCTCATTTGCAAAAGTTGGGTTTTCGGACCTAGATGTACATTATATATTATGTATATATTCATTCCTTCTTCATTTTTTTAATATTTTCTAAATACTAAAAATACAAAAATATCATGATTGTGTTGTATTTTAATTGTAGTATTTTATTGTATTTTTCCGTTGTAAATATCTCTTATTAAAAAGACAAAAAAATACATATTAGAAAAGTAAAAAAAATGTGTACATGTTGTTTGTCTTCCCTTGTAAATTCTCCACTATTTATTTTATTCTTTTTTATTCTATTGTAATTAAAGTAGTCAACTTTATTTCATTTATTTATTTATTATATATTCTCTACAATAACCATCATTCAACTCATTCTACCACCAACCTCCATTCAACCCCACTATTTTTCTAACTTCTAATTCAACTCCATCATGTTATTAACCTCCATCCCACTCCATCTTAATTCTAACTTCTATTTTTTCCATCTCTTTATATACATTCCATCCTCCTCAATTTGCCTTTGATCCATCTTTATGTGAGGAGAGCCTAGTTCCCTGAGTTGAATCGGTGACAGCGACGCAACCGCGGTCGAGCGATGACGGCCCTCTCTCCGGTGAGATCCGTTGGTTTTTTGGCCAACATCACAGCCGCAACCGTGCGCTGCTCGAGCTCATCGTTCGCCGGCGATTTGAGCGAAGACCATGCTCTCGTGAGCACTCCATAGGCGATGGCATCCATCGTAGGTAATTTATTCTCATTTTATCATCGTGTAATTTTTGCATTTCTTTTATCACACCATATAACCATCCACATGTCCCCATTTATTTAGTTCATGTCATCTTCTCACTATCATTCTCCCTTCCTTTTTGTGTACATATTTCCTGTCTAAAGAAAATTAAAAAAAAGGTAAAAAATTTTAAAAAAAATTCTTATTACAACATATTTTTTCAAGCAAAATTATTCAGTAAAAAATCAAAAAAAAATAAAAAAAAGAACGGCAGCTGCAGTGGGGGGTTCCCACCGCCGCCGCCCGCCATAACCCCCAAGCCGCCCGGCCTCATCCACCGTGGGCGCCGCCCATCCGCCATCGCAGCCACCAACGGCGCCGCGAACCACGCCCCTCCGTGCCGCCCGACCGAGCCCCTTCCTCTCATGCCGCCAGCCACCGCGCCCGCCAACTCTCCAGCGGACGCCACCCTCTTCCCCGCCTCCTTCCTCCGCGGGTGGCCAGCCGCCTGCGCCAGCGCCGCCTCGCGCGACCCCACGCGACAGCCCTCCGCCCGCCAGCTCCTCGCGGCTGCGCTGACCGCCATCAAACCCCATTTGGGTTCCTCCCCCTGCGCCAGGAAGAAGAAGGTCCTCTTTTGCTTTTAATTTTTTTATTTGTACAAATTGCATTTTTTTTATTTCTCTAGTTTTTGTAATTGCGGTTTAGTCCCTATGCATAAGTTCAACTTGTATTCTTATTTTCTGAATTTGCAAAGACACCCCTATGTTTGCGCTTTAATTTGGACCTCGTTTAAGCATCATTTTATGGAATGAAAAATATTTTCATGTCGAGCAACTAATTCTCTACATTGTGGATATTTATTTGTATTTTTGTGAGATATGGGTAATTAACTAAAATTGTTCAACTGAAATTTTTCATAGTTTACCCATTTTATACCAATACATTTATATCTCACACATGGTTGCTCTAAAAATTCCACAAAAATTAAAGATGATGCCTTGATATGTGATTAACTTACTATCCAAATTTCATCTAAAATGGATATGTCTTGTGCCTGATATAAATTGCAGAGTGTTTCTAGTATTTGATTTTTAATTAAATCCATGTATACCCTTTTTGCAAAATTACAACTCTACTGGATTGCTTATCTAAATATCTTTCTGTGATAATTCGCACTCTGATAAATTTGACAATATGTATTTATTAGGAATTATTTACTCACTGTCACTCTATTTTCATAAAAAATCCATAAAAAATTCATAACTTGTCAAAAAATTCCAAAAAAATTATTGTAGCTTCCTTGCATCATATTTTAGTTTCAGTAATTTTTTCATAATTTTTGCTTTCTGTTTGTGTGATAAATTGTGAAAAAACCCATAAAAATGTGCATTTTTCATTGTTGCGTTTTAACCCCTAAAATTCTAAAAAAAATGTATTTTGCTTTTTCACCACTGGATTAGGATTCTAGAAAAAATATAATTTGGCTGAATTAGATTAATTTAACATTAAAATTAATTTGGCCTTGTTGTATGCTTTCTTAGTGTCGTAATTCAACTACATCTTGCATTGGCATTTCTTTTTGCATTAAAAAAATCTAAAAAAATTACTCATTGGAAATCTAGATCTAAACTTTCGAATTAAACCCAAGTTGTTCCTTTGCCTCCTTGAGTTCGACCCCGGACTTGCCCGGGATATAAATTAAGTCGAGACCCTCTTCACGGAGATCTTCTCTCGGTTCTGACCGAATCGCTAAGTACACGTATTACAACGTGACCGAATTATTTATCGTATTTAGCGACTCGTCAATGGGGAGGGGCACTAGAGGAGGAGGAGGAACAGGGGGCGGAGGATGCTAAGGAGTGGGAGGAGAAGGGGGCGTTAGAGGAGAGGGGAGGAGGAGAAGCAACGGGAGGTGGAAACAGGGGGAGTGGGGGGGTTGGTGGAAAGACATTTCAACCGTTTTTGAATTTTAGTTCCCTTTGTGTCCCCAAAGTTAACGTTCGTTTGCATTGGCGATGGACAACAACTAACCCGAGGGGAACAAGTGATAGAACGACAAGAAGTCGAGGGTACAACTATAAAAATCCTTTATATAATATTAATATTGAGAGTTTTTATCAGTTGTACCCCTATGAGATATTATTATATTAGTTATGCCCCTCCCTTTTTGAGAATATCACTTGTGCCCTTGACTTCTTATCGTTTGATTACTTGTGCCCCTCGGGTTAATTGTCGCCCTTCCCCAACACAAGCAGACGTTATCTTTAGGGACACATGCAAAATTAAATTAAAAATAGGATTGAGATGCCCTTCATGACATTGCCCCACGTTGGATGGAGTTCTGGAGCGACGTTGCCACATGCGATCGCCATTGTCATTAATGCGTTGCTTCCTCCTCTTCTTCATGCTCTTCCTCCTCCTCCTAGTGCCGCCACCTCCTCTCCAACTCGTCCCTGCACCTCCTCCTCCTCTCCCTCCTCCCCATCCTACCCCCTATAGTCCCTCATTTTGCCTTTTCCTCCCTAACCTGACCCCCACTCTGCCCCCTCCCCCCCCCCTCGTCCTTCCTCCACCTACTTCTCCCTAGCCCACCCCTTCAACCCTTCCTTCTACACCTCCAGCCCAATCTGACCCCTCCAGCCCCTCCTTCTGGTCCCTCCTTCCCAGACTGACACATGCATATCCTCCTCTACCCCTCCTTCCCAATCTGCCCTCTCCTCCCCAGCCCGATGATGAACCGGAAATCCTACTAATCCGGATCAGGTAAAAATATTTTGGATTTTTGGTTGATAAAATAGAATAAAATAAAATAAAATGGTTTTTGGTTGATTTTTTGGTCTTTTTATATTTTTTTGGATTTTTAATGTAATTAAGAAAATAGAAAAGCAATTAATCAAGCAACTACAAACAATTATTTATCTACTCAAAAAGCATCCAAAAATTCAAACAAAAATGTTTTTATGTTTTTTTTATATTTTTTACTGTTTTTGGTTTATTTTTGGTAATTTTTTGATTTTTATTGAATTTTATAAAAATCAAACAAGGCAACAAAAGAGAGGTACTATCCAGTCAAACTTGGAGGACCAAAATAAAATGAATAATGGTCTTATCAAGGTCTGAAGGTAATTTTCCTGTATAGTAGAAACTAGAAAGAAAACTTAGGCACCAGAATTATTAATTTTTTATTTTTCTTTTAATTATTAGAATTTTATGGGTTTCTAAGGGTTTTGTAATTTTTATAGGTTTTATAAATCCAAAAATGACCAAAATTGGTCAGAAAATCAATCAAGGCAAAACCAACACTACCTAATTTTTTGTAATTTTTAGAGGTTGTGATTTTTAAAGTTAAATAGTAAGGAAATTGCGTGTTTTTGAATTTTTAAAAATATCAAAAAGTTTCAAAAATGTCTCCAAAATTTATAGAAAATTTTACACCGTGGCAGGAACCATGTTTCCAATTTTCGTCAAATTTGGAGTTGATTTGCTATTTTATTAAATTCAAATACAAGGGCACAGTACACAAGGACCTAAATGCAATTAAAACAAGTTCCAGGGGGTCCGGTGCAAAATTCCCAAGAACTCACGTGTGACCTGGGGCACTCAAGGACCTATTTGCAAGAAAACTTAAGTTCCTGGACTATTTAGTAACTCGTACTAGAAGTCCAGGGGCTTTAGTGTAAATACCCCACTAAATCAAGCACATGCGCAAATAAAACATTCACATGGGTATTTATGCAAATATCAAAAGTATAACTTCATTCATTAACACCCTGAAACATGAAGCCCATACATGTAATTATCCCAGAAAAGCACGTGTCGATGCACGTGTTCCACTACAAACAAGGGTATAAATGCAAATACGATAAAAGACAAGGTCCACAATGCAAATTACCTAACTATAATAAAGGTTCAAAAATATTTACAGGACTAAAGCAGAACGACAAAGAAACTAAGGGCCTAAGAAGTAATTTACCCTTTATTAAGTCGAGGGTCGGATGGGCGCCACGTGGAGATCCAACGGTTCGGGGCGGTGGCGCCTCAACGAAGGAAGCCCTCGGCTCAGATCGACGGCTGGGGGCTCACCACGTGGTTGATCTGACGGTGCTGGTGCGCTGTGGCTAAACCCTCGCTGAGTCGACGGTCGCGATCACTCCTCCAAGGATATGACGGTGCTGGTGGCTCCTCAAATGGACGTCTGAGATCTGAACTGGAACTGGAGGTCAATCGGACGGCAGGGGAGGGTCCTCGATGAACTGGGCTCCGACGAAGTTCGCCGAGCTCGTGCGGGCGCTAGGGACCTCCTCGGAGGCTGCTGAAGATCGAAGAAGCTACGCCTTGGCCTCCCGCGTAGAATGGTGCCCTCCGATGGTGACAAGGAGCTCAGGAGAGCTCCGGTGGCACTGGCGGAGGAGGAGCTGCTGCTCCTAAGAGTCGGAGCCCTCAGATGGGCTCGGATGAACCTGCAAAGCACAGCAACATGCTCCTGGGTCGAGGGCAAAGTGCCTCGACTCGGTTAGGGGTGGTGAAGGTGGTCGGCGCGTCGGGATGGAGGGGGCTCCGGCGAAGCGACGGCGAAGGAGCCCCAATCCCAGCTCCTGTGCGAGCTGGGTTGAATGAGTGGGTGGAGAACGTGCGCGGAGGGAAGGCGGAGATGATGGGAGATTCCGATGATCGCATGGGTGGCTGGGGAAGTCGGAATCGACGATAGACGGAGACGGAGCGATTTGGGCGTAAACGGAAATTAAAGAAATAAGGAAAGAACTGGGACTACCTACTGGTCGAGGTCGACTGGGGACGAGCTGGGGTATCTCTGGGTCCTTGCCTCAAGGGCCGTCGATGCCCGAGGCTCGAGCACCACCTTCAGACGGCGCACGGCGGCGCAAAGCCGCCGGATCGATGGTCTTCCACTCCTTCCTCGTTGCAACACCGCTGGAAGCGAGCTGTCACTCTCGCGGAGGTGATGGAGGTCCTGGGGTGGCGTGAAATGATCCAAAGATGCATGAGGAAGGAGGCGGAGCTCAGGCTATATACGGCGCAGGTCCGAGAAGAGGAGGTCGGGCAGGGTTCCACGGAGCGTGGATCCCAACGCGGATATGAAGGCGAGGATCTCGGATGCAGGAGGATCAAATAGGACCTGGGTTTTGGGTGTTGGCGATCGGATCACACGAGGAAAAATTGGAGAAAAGCGGGTCGGGCGCGAGATCCGGCTCTGGTGGTCCTGGGGGGAGAGTTGACCGGGGTCAACAATCCCCCGTGGACCAATCAGAGTCCGCCAATTCATAATTATTTGATTATTTATTTAAAGATAGTAAATGATCGAATTAAGAAAAACTTAAAACATAAAAAATGTTTATTTTATTTTTTCTATTTTTGGTGATTTTTAATTAATTTTTCAAAATGAAAATAAGGTATTTACACTCTAGTGCTATATATAGGTATATATACAATATTGATTTTCAATTTTTGATTTTTAATTTATTACTTTGTACATTTTTATTCCCATTTTATATTTTATTTATTTATAGCATAAAATTAGGAATAAAAAGGTATTTTTATTTTATTTTTATTATTTATATACTAGGGTTAAAATAAATAGTTTTATTTATATCCATGTATGGTATATACACAAGGTGTCTTTGGTTTTTATTTTTATTTCTTTTTGTTTTTATTTTAATTGTATGATTTTTATTTTATTTATATACACTATGAAATAAGGAATATATACAATTTTTATGGGGTTTTATTTTATTTATTTACAAAGTAAAATAAATATATGAGTGGGTGTATGTGCATGGTGGATATGTACAAGGAATGCTAATTTTTATTTTCTTTTTAATTTTTCTATTTTTGTTTTGATTTTGTCTTTACAGATATTTACAAATATATGTACAAGCCCATTTTATTTTATTTTTAGAGGAAAATATTTTTATTATATTTACAGGTATATTTACACACATGAGCTCCCTATCTCTCTCTACTTTAGCTTTTATGCGGTCAGTGTTAGACATGTAAGCCCTGGGCGAACCATTCTTACAATAAATGTTATTGTAATATTTATCTTTATAAATAAAAGTTATTGATGTTTCACTCCCTTATCTGAAATTAAATGAATGAATGCACTATAAGGTCACTCTGTACAATTAGGGTTATGTACCATGGCCAACTTGATGATCATATAGCTGCTGATTCATTAAATGAATCATAGAGGCTGGTATTTGGATGAATATCTAAGGAGTTAGATAGAGGACTCATCAAACACCGTCAAATAATTGTCAAGTGGAGATCTCCAGCCTGAGTAGGAGATGGCAATCTTTTCTCACATAGGCTGATGTCTGACCGACCTCTTGATGCAGGTCCTCTGCATGGGAATAGTGATTCGGAGGTGTCAGATTAGTTAGGTCAATGGGTTGACCTGACGAGATCGAGATAAACTAAGTCCTATATTGAATGCTGTCACAGCATAGGCACGCATCCTCTGACCGGAGACAGATATATTGCTATATGTCTGAGTATGTACATTTGGCAGACCATTAGGTTGATGACCTAACCAAGGTCTATACACCGGCGAGCTGGTGTACATATAAGGGTATATGAGCAATATGATCTCTCAAAGGGATCATACAAGTTCACTTGTGAACCGGAAGACATGAGCTCACTCATGAGGTATTGGGACCAATCAAATTCCATGCATGGTCATCATGCTTTGGAAGCATGACATGAATTTGAAGGTATGATATATGCTTTGGGAAAGCATATGATCGATACCAACTCCCAATGACCAAGATTGAGAAACTTAATGATTAAACCCTGAAGAAGACAGTGTAAAATGATCTTGATCTTCGGGTTGATCATGGGTCTTCCAGTATGCAGGATGTACAGGTATTGGGAATACCTGAAGGGTGATGCGGTCATAAACGATTGTATATCCATGACGCTTCCATTCCGAGGGAGTGATGAAATAGGTCTGGATTTTAGTGACTCCTTTCAGTAGAGAAGCAATCCGATCTTAGTCCAAGTGTTGGACATTGGTTTGAATGGGATTCAGATTCAATGAGAAGATTGGATTTGCGGTCTTGAATTAATCAAGCCTGTGGGAGGTTCGTAAGATCTGGATTTGAGATAAGATCTCAATATCCAAGTCACTATACATGGAATAATACAATCGCCCTGTCCTTATCTCCAAGTATCTACGGAGAAAGCACATTATTCTTGAAAGGGTTCAAGACTAATTCATTTCATAAAATATCCAAGCAAGAACTTGATGATTAAATGAGATTTGATTATCAAGCTTAATATGAATATGATTCATATTATTATCCAAGATAATTAAATGAGATTTAATTATCAAGGATTAAGAGAATGTGGATAACACTATCCATGATATATGTGTATTATAAATATGATTTATAATATACATGTATAAGAGAGAGATTTTATGTAAATAGCATTTGTTAATTAATAATGTGGATTGGATTCACATTTACTAATTAATTGGAAATGCAATTTACTAATTAGTTTGAATTGTGAATATGAGTCACATAATATTCAATGGCATGATTGAAATATTCACAAATTAAATGGAAATTAATTTGGTAAATATTTTTGTGATTACAAAATTAATTAAGGAATAATAAGATAAATAAAAGGGAACCAAATAACCACCATTCAGAGGTGGCGTCACCCATGAATTGTTCATGGGTGACGCCCCCTAATTTTAGGGGTGGTTGGTTGACTCCATTTTAATTATCACATTATCTCTTAATTAGTTAATGTTAAATTAAATTATGTTGATAATGTTGCAACATATTTTAATTTAAATTAATGTTGTTGGTTTTAACCAACAACAGTCATAGCCATTGATTTAGCATGGACCAAGCATAGCCGTTGGATCCATGTGTCCCATGGATTGAGATCCATTGGATCCCAAACTAGTATAAAAGGAGGGCTAGGGTAGCCTTCCAAGTTACACAAAATACATAATCTAGAGTTGAAAACTCTATTTTCTCTCTCTCTCCTTCTCGTGTGGGCTCTCCCTAATATTCAAGTGGCCGTCCACTTTGTGTATTAGGAAGGAGAGCATTTTGGCTTCGCTTCGACACTTGGATCTTCGTCAATGGATTGCGGGAAGGACGCGACTCATCATCGTGCCCGCAAGTGCATTCTCTGTGGGTCGAACTTGAGACAGGAGGATCTCTACTTTGGGATCTCGCGATCACAACCACGCTTCAAGAGATATTCCTTATACTTTGTGGTTTGATGAAACGATCCGAGAAATGTTCTCGTGATCATGTGGTTTCACCTTTAAAGTTAAAAAATTTTAATTTCCGCTGCATCTAGCATCTAGTACGACTAGTTGCTCTGATTGCATACGATGCGATCGACACGCTTCCGTGATGCGCTTAAGGATTCACAATATCCTTCAAGTGGTATCAGATCCATAGGTCGAATAAGGGTTTGGATATGATCCATGGACCTTAGACGATTTGGTTCTTGAAAGGGTTGCAAAATTTTTACTGCATTTCAAATTTCGCACCTCTGTCTAATTGGATTTTTCTGTTGTTTAAAATGTTTAAACACGAATTTTTCAATTATATTTCGTTCCCCATTAATTAAGGAAATCATAGGACTTGAGTTTACTGAATTTGGACTTCATTTTCTCAAGATATGGCTTTTTGAATATGACTATATTCACTGTTGCGGGAACTGCGGATTTAAACGTGATTAATGAGATAATTACGGTATTAATCCGCCTTGAAATGCGTGAATTATCACTTGAATTCTTTAATAAATAAAATGGGCAAACTTTGGAAACTGAGTTTGCATTTTTTGGATTTAAATTGATCAAGATAAGTTAATTTTAGTGATTGGGGGTCACTGCTGGAAATTAACAATTTCGATCTTGAACCTTGTGATATGTCATTCAATTATCATGATGAATATTGATTGTTAATTCTCTGGAATAATTAGTGATAAATATTTGTAAACTATTTAAAGAGATAATTATTTCATTGAATGACACTTGCCTAAACCACAATGATGAGATATTAGATCTTGATCATTGGTTCATCAACAAACATTGCTTTCATGAAAACCATAGTTTATCATACAATAGTTGTAGGACAACATTTACATGAAAAACCCTCTTTCTTGAATAGGATTGGGGATTTGTCTAGCAAATCTCCTTATAATATAATCAAAAATGTTTTGATGTATATTATATGGTATAATTTCAGTTGAAAAACCGATGAGCATCTCAAAGTACATGATGATCTATCTGGTATTATCCTTTCCCGAGGCGGATATGGTGCCTAGTCGGAGAGCATTGGGGTCGCGGGTTGCAACGTATGTGGTCCGTCCCACTCTCGCCGGTACTGGCCATGACAGCGGGTGTGGATTGTATAATGCCGGAGAAAGTCAATGTGTATTTTTGTAATTATTAAAATTCAAATAATACGTATTTTGAGAATATACCTACTATTCAAGTAAAAGACATGTTTGTTGATGATTGGATTAATGATTAATTTAATACGATTAAATTAATTATATCCAATAAACACTCTATTATGAATAGATGTGTATTTCCCTTGGAAGAATTAATTATGTGAATGTGATTCACGATAATTAATTATAGAATTTGAATATGAGGTGGAGGATCACATAAGTGACATCCATGGTCTCCCGTCAAGGCTAAGGATTTCGTCGCCAGTTGTTGTGTATAGGAGACGCCTCTCCGAAGTGACAGATCATGTACATGATTTAATTGGATCGAGTTCTTTGCTTCTCGAAAGAGTAAGGCCGTATACGTAGTGACCCCAATATCAGGTCCTCATATTATTGGGGCGATATTGGATTGTGTATAGCGAGTATTAAGCCTGTTGACGGTTGGTTCAATTAACAATGGGTCAACATCATCTTAGGGGTGGTGGGCCCGGGTGTTAAAGACCGAATTGGGAAATGCAAGCAAGGCGGAATGTGTTCCCGCTTCTCTTATTCAAGTCACAGGTTCTCATATTATTGGGATGTGATAAGGATAGAGAGGACATCCCAGATCTTGCTTGAGATATAGCGGTAAGTATATCTCTTACTTTGAAAGAAAAATAATGGAATAATCTTTCAAAGTCGACATGGCAAGACAAATTTGATTTAAAATGCCTTAATCAAATTATTCTTAAAATGAATATATAACTATTCTAATATAGTGCATTCTTAATTTCAGAAAATGAAGTCCATGAACCCACTTAGCAGGCTTCTAGAGGTCAACCAGTTGACCGGACCAAATTATTCGGATTGGATCCGAAATTTGGATCTTGTTCTCTCTGTGGAGTGCGTCTCCTATGTGCTTAACAAGGACAAGATAGCAAACCCTCTGACTGATGAAGATAAATCATACAATGATAAATATGATGAAGATCATAATCTGGCAAGGTGTTACATCCTTGGATCATTGTCCAATGTGCTACAGAAGCAGCATGTGGAAATGAACCATTGCCAAGATATTATGTTGAATCTGAAGGAGATGTTCGGTGACATAAACCGCACACAACGTTACAATGTGATGAAAGAGCTTATTCGCTGCAAGATGCAGGAAGGGACCTCTGTCAGAGAACACGTACTCAAAATGTTTGGGTACCTCTCTGAACTGAAAACCCTGGGAGCCTACTTGGATTCTGAAATGCAAGCTGATTTCATTCTCCCGTCGCTTCCTAAGTCTTTCAATAACTTTGTTGTATCTTACCACATGAACAAAGGTGACTTCACAAACGCTGGGTTGTTAGCTGCATTGAAGTCTGCAGAAGACGTCATGAAAAAGGACGGCCCCTCTGCTAGTGCAATGGTTGCACAGGTGAGAGGAAAGCGCGGGCGGAAGCAAGGTTCTCAGAAGGGCCCGGCCTCGAAGAGAAAGAAGAAGAATCAAGGAGTTGGTTCATCTTCTAGTGCTTCCACACTGATGACATCGAAAAAGACCGATGTCTGTCACCACTGCAAGAAGTCGGGGCACTGGCGGCGTAACTGCCCAGATTACCTGAAATCCACTGACAAAGGTAAAGCCCCAGCAGGTATGAAATCTACTTTCATCATTGAAACCAGCTTTCTCGTTGGACGAGAAGGAAGTTGGGTTATAGATTCTGGTGCTTCTGTTCACGTATGCAATTCGTTGCATTTGTTTCAGGAAACTAGGAATCTGGAGCAAGGGGAGATAGTTATCCAGATGGGATCTGATGCAAGTGTTGCAGCAGTCTACATCGGGACATGCAGACTGTCGTTATCTAGTGGTCGAGTCCTAGTACTTAAATAGTGTATTTATGTACCTAAGGTCAGGAGGAATTTGATATCTGTGTCTAAGCTTGTTAGATATGGGTACTCCTTCCTGTTCTGTAATAAATTAGTCATTAATCAATATGATAAATTTGTTGCGGAAGGTGTTCTGACTTTTGGTGGACTCTATGAATTGTGCATTGATGAATGTGTCATAAATGTCACTACCACTAATAATAAAAACCCCAAGAGATCCAGGGAGAATGGAAATCATTCGAATATGATTTGGCATCAAAGGCTCGGTCATTTATCTGTTGATAGGATCAATAGATTGATAGAGGATGGACCTTTAGATTTTCTACAGGTTTAAACATTACCTACCTGTGAACATTGCATTCGAGGTAAAATGACCAGGATGCCTTTCCGTAACAAGGTTACGAGATGTGAAGGTATTCTTGACCTAATACATACTGATGTATGTGGTCCCTTCAGTACCGCGACTAGAAATGGATATCGATATTATTTGACATTTATCGATGACCATTCGCGATACGGGTTTGTCTTCCTATTACGTCATAAGTCTGAAACCTTTGAAAAGTTCAAAGAGTTTAAGGTTTTGGTTGAAAACCAAGCCGACAGGAAGACAAACGGATTCGATTTGACCGAGGTGGTGAATACCTCTCAGATGAATTCAAAGAATATCTTAAAGAGAATGGAATTGTCTCCAATCTCACTCCCCCTGGAACTCCCCAACTTAATGGTGTTGCTGAAAGACGCAACAGGACCATCATGGACATGGTCCGTTCAATGATGAGCAAAGCACATTTGCCTCTTAGTTTCTGGGGATATGCAGTAGAGACTGCAATATATATCCTGAACAAGATTCCTAGCAAGTCTATATCAAAGACTCCTCACGAGCTCTGGTATGGAACCAAACCCAGTGTCAATCACTTGAGGGTTTGGGGATGCTTGGTCCATGCGAAGAACGTGGACGCAAGTAAGCTAGAATCTCGCACTCGTGAGTGCTACTTCATTGGGTATGTTAAAGATGGTATTGGATACTAGCTTTATGACCCTGAGACCCAAAAGGTTTTTATCTCTAGGGATGTGAAATTTCTGGAGGATGATTTCCTCAAAGGTCAAGACAAGAATGAAGTAGAGGAACTCATTGAATCTCCTGAGGATTCTGAGATTCCTGAACCAGAAACTGAAGAGATAAATGAAGATGAAACACCCATACCTCTACGAAGGAGTTCGAGGGTGGTTGCACCACCTGAAAGGTATGGATTTCATGTGTCAGGAGAAACTGACAATGATGCTTCTTCATATGATGAAGCACTTGCGGATCATGACATGGATAGATGGATGCTAGCAATGAAGTCAGAGATTGAATCCATGCATAAGAATGGTGTATGGACCCTAGAGGATCCACCTAGAGGGGTAAAACCCATTGGGTGTAGATGGATCTTCAAGAGAAATAGGGGACCTGATGGGAAAGTAGAGACTTTCAAGGCACGGCTCGTAGCCAAGGGCTACACACAGAGAGAATGCATCGACTACGATGAGACATTCTCTCCTGTGGCCATGCTTAAGTCCATCAGGACATTACTAGCTATAGCTGCATATCTTGACTACGACATCTGGCAGATGGACGTCAAGAGGGCTTTCCTCAATGGATACCTCGAGGAGGATATCTATATGGAGCAGCCCTAGGGCTTCATAGCTGAGGATGGTAAAGTATGCAAGCTGAAGAAATCCATCTATGGGCTCAAACAAGCTTCTCGTAGCTGGAACATCAGATTTGACGAAACCATAAAGAGTTATGATTTTGTGCAAAACCCTGATGAACCTTGTGTGTACAAGAAGCTTAGTGGGAGCGCCATTGTATTCATCGTGCTTTACGTAGATGATATCCTTATCATTGGGAATGATACAGGAATGATGACTAGTGTGAAGATTTGGCTATCCCATACCTTCGAGATGAAAGATCTTGGAGAAGCCTCTTACATCTTAGGCCTGAAGTTGTTCAGAAACCGAGAAAAGAGAATATTGGGATTATCACAACATGGATATATCAAGAAGATTCTCGAACGATTCCGTATGGATAGTTCGAAGAAAGGATTTCTACCCTTAGGACATGGTATCCATCTGTCCAAAGGGATGGCTCCTCAAAGTGTTGAGGAAAAGAAGGCCATGGCTGGATGCCCTTATGCATCAGTCGTAGGAAGCTTGATGTATGCCATGATGTGTACTAGGCCAGACATCTGCCATGCAGTGGGAGTGGTAAGTCGTTACCAATCCTGTTATGGAGAAAAACACTGGAATGCAGTAAAGAACATATTCAAATATCTAAGACGGATGCAAGATTACATCTTGGTCTATGGGGATGGTGATCTCCAAGTCTTAGGATATACAGATTCGGACTTCCAGTCAGATGTTGATGATCGAAAGTTGACATCAGGGTTTGTATTCCTATTGAACGGTGGTGCTGTGAGCTGGAGAAGCAAGAAGCAGGACACTACGACGGATTCAACAACATAAGCCGAATGCATCGGATGCTGCAAAGGAGGCGGTGTGGTTGCGCAAGTTCATCTCGGAGCTTGGCGTAGTTTCCTCTGATACTCCCGTCCCGTTACTCTTCGATAACACTGGAGCCATTGCCCAAGCAAAGGAGCCCAGGTGCTATCAGAAGAGCAAGCACGTGGAAAGGAAATACCACATCATTCGGGAGATTCAAAAGCGTGGTGATATCATCATCACAAAGGTGGCCTCTGCCGACAACATTGTTGATCCTCTTACCAAACCTCTAACACAGAAGGTTTTTGACCAGCATGTAATGAGTACGGGTTTACGGATTGTACCTGAATGGTTCTGAGGGCTAGTGGGAGATTGTTAGACATGTGAGCCCTGGGCGAACCATTCTTACAATAAATGTTATTGTAATATTTATGTTTATCAATAAAAGTTATTGATGTTTCACTCCCTTATCTGAAATTAAATGAATGAATGCACTATAAGGTCCCTCTGTACAATTATGGTTATGTACCATGGCCAACTTGATGATCATATAGCTGCTGATTCATTAAATGAATCATAGAGGCTGGTGTTTAGATGAATATCTAAGGAGTTAGATAGAGGACTCATCAAACACTGTCAAATAATTGTCAAGTGGAGATCTCCAGCCTGAGTAGGAGATGGCAATCTTTTCTCACATAGGCTGATGTCTGACCGACCTCTTGATGCAGGTCCTCTGCATGGGAATAGTGATTCGGAGGTGTCAGATTAGTTAGGTCAATGGGTTGACCTGACGAGATCGAGATAAACTAAGTCCTATGTTGAATGCTGTCACAGCATAGGCACGCATCCTCTGACCGGAGACAGATATATTGCTATATGTCTGAGTATGTACATTTGGCAGACCATTAGGTTGATGACCTAACCAAGGTCTATACACCGGCGAGCTGGTGTACATATAAGGGTATATGAGCAATATGATCTCTCAAAGGGATCAAACAGGTTCACTTGTGAACCGGAAGACATGAGCTCACTCATGAGGTATTGGGACCGATCAAATTCCATGCATGGTCGTCATGCTTTGGAAGCATGACATGAATTTGAAGGTATGATATATGCTTTGGGAAAGCATATGATCGATACCAACTCCCAATGACCAAGATTGAGAAACTTAATGATTAAATCCTGAAGAAGACAGTGTAAAATGATCTTGATCTTCGGGTTGGTCATGGGTCTTCCAGTATGCAGGATGTACAGGTATTGGGAATACCTGAAGGGTGATGCATTTATAAACGATTGTATATCCATGACGCTTCCATTCCGAGGGAGTGATGAAACAGGTCTGGATTTTAGTGACTCCTTTCAGTAGAGAAGCAATCCGATCTTAGTCCAAGTGTTGGACATTGGTCTGAATGAGATTCAGATTCAATGAGAAGATTGGATTTGCGGTCTTGAATTAATCAAGCCTGTGGGAGGTTTGTAAGATCTGGATTTGAGATAAGATCTCAATATCCAAGTCACTATACATGGAATAATACAATCGCCCTGTCCTTATCTCCAAGTATCTACGGAGAAAAAACATTATTCTTGAAAGGGTTCAAGAATAATTCATTTGATGAAATATCCAAGCAAGAACTTGATGATTTAATGAGATTTGATTATCAAGCTTAATATGAATATGATTCATATTATTATCCAAGATAATTAAATGAGATTTAATTATCAAGGATTAAGAGAATGTGGATAACACTATCCATGATATATGTGTATTATAAATATGATTTATAATATACATGTATAAGAGAGAGATTTTATGTAAATAGCATTTGTTAATTAATAATGTGGATTGGATTCACATTTTCTAATTAATTGGAAATGCAATTTACTAATTAGTTTGGGTTGTGAATATGATTCACATAATATTCAATGGCATGATTGAAATATTCACAAATTAATTGGGAATTAATTTGGTGAATATTTTTGTGATTACAAAAATTAATTAAGGAATAATAAGATAAATAAAAGGGAACCAAATAACCACCATTCAGAGGTGGCGTCACCCATGAATTGTTCATGGGTGACGCCCCCTAATTTTAGGGGTGGTTGGTTGACTCTATTTTAATTATCACATTATCTCGTAATTAGTTAATGTTAAATTAAATTATGTTGATAATGTTGCAACATATTTTAATTTAAATTAATGTTGTTGGTTTTAACCAACAACAATCATAGCCATTGATTTAGCATGGACCAAGCATAGCCGTTGGATCCATGTGTCCCCATGGATTGAGATCCATTGGATCCCAAACTAGTATAAAAGGAGGGCTAGAGTAGCCTTCCAAGTTACACAAAATACATAATCTAGAGTTGAAAACTCTATTCTCTCTCTCTCTCATTCTCGTGTGGGCTCTCCCTAATATTCAAGTGGCCGTCCACTTTGTGTATTAGGAAGGAGAGCATTTTGGCTTCGCTTCGACGCTTGGATCTTCGTCAAAGGATTGCGGGAAGGACGCGACTCATCATCGTGCCCGCAAGTGCATTCTCCGTGGGTCGGACTTGAGACAGGAGGATCTCTACTTTGGGATCTCGCGATCACAACCACGCTTCAAGAGGTATTCCTTATACTTTGTGGTTTGATGAAACGATCCGAGAAATGTTCTCGTGATCATGTGGTTTCATCTTTAAAGTTAAAAAATTTTAATTTCCGCTGCATCTAGCATCTAGTACGACTAGTTGATCCGATTGCATACGATGCGATCGACACGCTTCCGTGATGCGCTTAAGGATTCACAATATCCTTCAGTCAGGCCCATGCTGAGCCCTCCCTTGGGATTAGGTTGCTCAATATTTATTCTAAATATTTCCTCTTTTTCTTTTGTCTCTTTATTCTTTTTATTTTGCACAAAAACATGCTAATTATTACTTTTTACCCACAGCATGCTTGTTGGTAATTATTTGTATTTACAAGTATCTACATGCATTTGCAAAGGTTTTTGTAGCTAAAATATAAGAATAAAGAGTGATGAATGGGTATTCATCACCCCCTATACTTAACTTTGCTAGTCCCTTAGCAAACACTTATTTGAAAAAGAAGTGAAAAAGAGAAAGAAAAAGAAAAAGAGGAGAATATACATGGATTAAGGCTGATTATTAAACTTGATTTCATTAAATTGAGATATGGAGCTCGATCAGATCTTTGGATTATTGATGTGTCGGAACCTTATTTGGGCTTAAGCTTAAAACTTAACAGCCTCTAAGTTCCACCAATCTATGGACAAGACTCCTCAATAAACAGATCAGAACAAGTCTACATACACAAACTCTAATGACCATGAATCTTTCCATGCAGTGTAAGTGATATGTAGCTCCCCACCTCAGAAGTAGCAAAGAAACAACCTCCCCCAACCTGGTAACTCTAATGCCTCGATCTAGCAACTCTTTCCTCGAGAAGCGGGGTATTCCCTTCTAAGTTCAAGTGCAACCGGCTCAAGAAGAGGGGGGAGAAGATGAAGAATGGATCGTAGCCAGTGTAGCCACGTATCCCTGGGAGCCCAACCAGTGTAGCTAAGTCTCCTGCAGCAAGCTTCATGAGATGTAACATGTATACCATAAGCTTTTGCTTTATTTGACTATATACACTCGGTGGGGTTATTAAATTTTCAATCCGACCCACCACTTTTTTGGAGTTGTTTTCTTTTTGCACATATTTTTTCATGTGCAACTGTACAACATATCTACATGGTGCATCATATATACAAGGAGTTTTTCCTCTTGAGCCAGTAGACTATCCCTCTTTTGAAGCTTTATTGCAACCCACGGCTTCTGTCTTTAGCCTTCATCACCACTATACCAAGTTGAGGCGCACTTCCTTCACTAGAAGAAGAAGAGAGGTTCCGCCTAGAAGTACTACCCTCATATGCTACCCCAAGCCAAAGGAAACTGCCTCCTCACCACCTCATCCGTAGAGAGCTATGTGTAAGGTGCTGGTGCAAGTCAAGCCATTGTCTCTGAGAGTCATGCGTGTGTTATTAAGTGCTCTACTTAGGCTCATCAAGATGACATATGCTCATAGCCTAGTGGACTCAAAGAATTAAGTCCCAATGGACCTGAAAAGCCTTAACCCTAAGCCCTATAAGGTTTCTCTTAGAATTAGGTGGATTAAGATCTTAATCAATCTCCATTTCCCATTTAATTCCAGGCTAGTTTAAATGTCAACTATAATTCAGGAAAAACTATACAAATATTTACAAAGATGCTAAAATATGCACTTTACAAATGTTTACAATCATGCAAAATTTTTGAAAAATGTTTGAAAAACATGGATGTATGCATGAATGCGAGTTTTGCAAAATATTTACAAACATTTACACAAGATTTTTGCAAACTTTTTGTTTTCAAAACATTTTGGAAAAATTTTGTACTATATACATAATTTTGATATACACATATTTACAAATCCTTTACACAAATCATTTTACAATCATTTGTACAAAAATAATTTGTATAAATAAATAGGTATGTGCAAGGTGAATTTTATATACAAGGGAGAAAATTTTTAAATTTTATGGATTTTTAGCCATTTTATTTATTCACACACTCACACAAAGTACGAGTTATGGCTAAAGTATATATGAAATATATACACACTCCCCTATACTTAGCTCAAAACGATGTCCTCAGAGTGATCAAGAGCGATGAAGAAGACATAACTCGTGCTATGCATATGGAAGTGAAAAGGAAGGCTATATACAAAGAAGAATGAATGAATAGAAAATCAAGAGGATCTCGGCTTTTCCCCCATACTTAAGATTAAATAATCCTAAGTATAGCAGGTTGTACATAAAGGGAAACCCGAGTGGAGAATGTACAGAGTCTGCCCCCCCTATACTTAGGGTGAAATATCCCTAAGTATAGGCAGCAAAACAGGGGTAGAATGAATAAAAAGAATACCCGAAGGTCCTACATCCCCCCTATACTTAGGGTAAAGTACACCCTAAGTATAGCATAATCATAAGATGAGAAAAGGGATGTGGGACTAAAGAATAGAGTCATATAGACAACTGGATCTATACAGGTCGGAAGAACAGTGATAATCAGGCGTGAGATGCAATAGATGTGAGTCAAGAGACCACCTCTCACGCAAAATGAATAGGGGAAACATCAACGACCCGCGGCTCATGATCTAGAAATGGCTTGAGCCGCTGGCCATTCACTCGAAAGGTACTCTCAGAAGACAACTCAGATATATCAATGCTCCCGTTTTTTTGTACCTTTCTCACAAGATAAGGTCCCTTCCATTTGCTCTGTAGCTTCCCTGGAAATAGACGAAGCCTAGCATAAAACAGACATACTCTCTGTCCAGGCTCGAAATGTTTGTGGCTGATATGAGAATCGTGCCACTCCTTCACTCTCTCCTTGTACTGTAGGTTGTTTGAGAAGGCGGTATCATGAAGCTCCTCCAGGGCTGCTAACTCTGCCCTCCTCTGGTCTCCTACACTATCTGGATCCAAAAGAATATTCGTGACTGCCCAAAGTGACTTGTGCCTCAACTCAACAGGTAAATGGCATGGCTTGCCATAAACGAGGTGAAAGGGAGATGTACCCAAAGGAGTCTTGAAAGACGTCCTATATGCCTACAAGACCGAGTCCAAAAGCTGTGACCAATCCTTTCGGTCAGGGCGGACGACTTTCTGCAATATAGTCTTGATCTCCCTATTCGACACCTCAGCTAGACCATTCGTTTGAGGATGGTATGGAGTAGCAACTCGATGGTCTATGCCGAACTCGTTAGCAAGGGCCTTCACCTGGTCGTTGATGAAATGAGACCCCCCATCTGAAATCAATACTCGAGGTTCCCCGAACCGTGTAATGATGTGCTTCCTCAAAAATCTGCAAACTGTCCTGGCATCTGCGGTTCGGGCGGGGATGGCCTCAACCCAACGACTCACATAATCCACGGCCAATAGAATGTACTCAAATCCCTGACTCTTAGGGAATGGACCCATGAAATCGATGCCCCATGCGTCAAAAACCTCACAGAAGTGAATTGGCTGCATCGGCATCATATCACGCTGTCCACAAGTGCCCATCCTCTGACAGTCAGTACACCTCTTTTCGAACTCATCAGAGTCCTTGAAGAGAGTAGGCCACCATAGGCCGGATTGGAGCACTTTCCGTGCCGTTCTCCTCCCTGAGTGATGTCCTCCTGCCTCAAGCTTGTGGCAGTAAGTGAGGACGCTATGGTGCTCCTCCTGAGGAATACACCTACGCCAGACGCTATCCCCCTCCTTCGTGGTAAAGGATGGGATCCTCCCAATAGTAGGACTTGGCCTTCGCGAGGAAGGTCTCAAGCCTCTGCTTGGGCCAATCTTGGGGGACTTTCTTAGCAACAAGAAAGTTCACAATATCGGCATACGATGGGAGAGAGGAGATAGCAAGGATCGCCTCATCTGGGAAGGTCTCACAAATAGGGTCAATCAAATCAAAATCCTCAAGATACTCTAATCGGGAGAGATGATCCGCCACCACATTCTTGACTCCAGGCTTATCCTTAATCTCTATGTCAAACTCCTGGAGTAGAAGGATCCATCTAGTCAGTCTGGCCTTGGCATCCTTCTTTTCCATGACGTACCTGATAGCGGTATGATCAGTATACAAGGTCACTCTAGATCCAATAATATACGATCTGAACTTATCTAGGGAGAAGACTACGGCTAGCATATCCTTCTCTGTGACTGTGTAGTTCCGCTGCGCGGAATCCAATGTGCGGCTAGCGTAGTGGATAGCAAATGGGACTCCATCCCTCCTCTGTCCCAACACGGCCCCCACGGCAAAATCGGAGGCATCCGTCATGATCTCGAATGGGAGAGACCAATCAGGTGGCTGGAGAACAGGAGCCTCAACAACACAATGCTTGAGAGTCTCAAACGACGAAAGACACTTATCACCGACAAGGAACTCGGTGTCCTTCGTCAGCAAGTCAGTCAACGGTCGGGCAATCCTACTGAAATCATGAATGAATCGCCGGTAGAAACCGACGTGCCCCAGGAATGACCGTAACTGCCGCAAATTTGACGGCGGTGCTAGTTTTCTAATGACATCAACCTTGGCCGGATCAACCTCCATGCCCCTGTTGGAGATGATGTGGCCAAGCACCATCCCTTGAGTCACCATGAAGTGACTCTTCTCCCAAGATAGAACCAAGCGAACCTCTATACATCGTTGAAGTACCCAGTCTAGGCAGTCAAGACAGGAGTCGAATCCGTCGCCGTAAATCGAGAAATCATCCATGAAGACCTCCAAGCACTCCCCTACCATGTCCGAAAAGATCGACAGCATGCATCTCTGAAAAGTCACAGGGGCATTGCATAGCCCAAATGGCATGCGTCGGAAGGCGTATGTGCCGAAGGGACAGGTAAAGGTAGTCTTGTCCTGGTCCTCGAGAGCGATGGCCACCTGGTTGTAGCCCGAGTACCCATCCAGAAAACAATAGTGGCTCTTCCCTGCCAGTCTCTCAGTGATCTGATCAATAAAGGGCAGGGGGAAATGATCCTTCTTGGTGGCCTGATTGAGTCATCTGTAATCCACGCAGACCCTCTAAGAAGTGGGTACTCGTGTAGCGATCTCCTCTACGGACTCCGTAACCATTGTAGTGATGTTCGTCTTCTTGGGCACCACATGCAAAGGGATGACCCACTTGGAGTCGGAGATGGGGTAGATAAAGTCGGCGCTCCACCACTTCGATATTTCCTTCATGACAACCTCTCTCAGATTCGGGTTGAGCCGCCGCTGGAACTCACGTGACGGCTTTGCCTCATCCTCGAGATAGATATGGTGGGAGCACAGAGCCGGACTGATCCCCTGAAGATCTGCTACACTCCATCCTATCGCCTTGCGATTCTTTTCAAGAACCCCCATCAGACGGGATTCTTGCTCTCCAGTCAAATCGGCTGAGATAATGACTGGGTACATCTCATGCTCACCCGTAAGGAACCTATACTTCAACGACGCAGGAAGCAGCTTCAGCTCTGGACAAATTGGTGCTAGCAAATCTGGCTTCTGAAGAATCTGAGTGTATGCGGCCAAATCTGCCCGGGAGAATGAGAACTCTCTCTCACAAACTGGATCTGGAGAAGGCTGCTCAACTGAACTGTCTCTGCTCTGCTCAACATCTACCTCCTCCCTATGTGCAGGCTCAGTGGAAGTCAGATCTAGCATATAATCATCACAATCTGCCCAATCAAACTCTGACTCCGAGGGAACTGTGTCGTCCAAGGTGGCATCAGCACCACCATCATCACAAGAATCTGTCTCGCGGTCGAGAACCGGCTCTGCTGCCTCTGAAGTATCCTGGACCAGGAATGCGCTCTCCAATCTCTCCTCTCCTGGCATCTCTGCATCAGCAGAATCTGAAAGTGAGAGGATGGCATGTGCGTCGGGATCTGCCCAAACTGCCTCATCGTCTGTAATCACAAAGTCGCAGTCCTGGTGGATGTCTAGCCTGACATCTGTCATCTGCTCTGTGTCTGAGGTGGTCTCTGAGCATGATCTGTCTCTGGCTCTGCTGTCCTCGACCGTCTCTATTTGTACACTCTTGCCCTCGACGCGAAAGTATACCTTCCCACTATCATGGTCGGTCACTGCCTTGGCTGTGGCCAAGAACGGGCGACCTAGAATGATGGGGGTATCGGTCACGGACTCAGGGATCTCCATGTCCAACACTATGAAGTCCACGGGGAATTTCAGGCTCTGAATTATGACGACAACGTCTCGCAACAACCCCTTCGACCTCTTGACAGATCGATCAGCAAACTGAAGGAATGTCCTGCTCTGTTTAAGAGTGCCCAACTCGAAGCGGTCGAGAAGGGCTGTCAGAAGTAGGTTGATCGATGATCCGCTATCTAATAGAGTACGGTCGAACCTCTGCTCTCTAATGTGACATCTGACATAAGGGGCTCCTGAATCTGGCCTCTTGGCTGGCAGACGGTTCTGGATCGCAAAACAAGTGGCTTTCGTCAGCACATGAATCTCTGAGTGGTGGTTCCTCCTCTTCCTCCTGACTGTGGTCCTGTCTCTAAGTGAACGCTGGAGAAGAGGGATGTGCTGCAAAACCTCCTGAAGAGTCAGCTGTATGTGAAACCGATCTATCATCTGCTGGTTGAACTCTTCCTGTTCTCTCTTTTTTGGAGTTTCTTTTTTCTTCCCCTTCCCCAACTTAAGAGCTCTAGGGAAGGGGATCACAGGGTCCTTCTCAGATGAAGGACTAGGAAGGGGTCTAGGCGGTTCGATGACCGGATCCACACATACATCATGCACCACAGTGGGACCAGAAGAAAATAAACCCTTTCCTTTATTCACAGAAATGTTCCGAGATACACGTGCAGAAGAAGGAAAAACTACAAGAATCCCAGAAGTAACATCGGTGGCATCAGCACCACTATCGGCTGGAAGACTCGCGGCCTTAGTACCGCGCTCTGGCTCGGCATCAGGGGTGGCCTCAGTACCACCTACTCGAATGGGTGAAACGACGGCCTCAGTACCATCGGTGGGATCAGCATCCATGGTGGCATCAATACCACCGTCATCATCTCTAGCGGCATCAGCACCGCTCTCCTCCTCGTCTGGCGCTTTGGAAGTGTCCTCGGGGTGTAACTCAGACGAGGCGCCGCCTGCTGGCATCCTACCGCTCCTAAGTGTGACAAAGTCAGTATCAAAAAGATATGCAGACATATCACCAAATGCATCACTAGGAGTGGCATACTCAGTACAAACTACCTGCTCAGATTTCCTCTTCAGATTGTTGGGTTTCGGCTCAATCTGGGCAGGGATGGCGGCCTTCCCTCTCACGATGTCCCGCATCTCCTGGCGGAACTCGTCCATCTCCCGTCGGAAAGTAGCCTGCTGATCGATGAGAATGCGGGCTATATCATCCAAGT
This sequence comes from Ottelia alismoides, assembly GCA_037367405.1. Lineage (NCBI taxonomy): Eukaryota > Viridiplantae > Streptophyta > Magnoliopsida > Alismatales > Hydrocharitaceae > Ottelia > Ottelia alismoides. Next base: position 1,156,093 of record JAZKJV010011012.1, read on the forward strand.
CGGGGCTCTCATGAGAGCCCGACGGGTAGCCTCTCTGGTAGTGAGGTTGCTGGAACTGCTGCTGTGGCTGCTGCTGCGGCTAGTGAGGCTGATCGCGCCTCCAAGATTGTCCCTGCTGATGGGAACGAGGACCATACTGTGACTGCTGCTGCTGTGGATACACTGGGGGCTGTTGCTGGTGGTGATCTCTCTGATGGTTGTACTGGCCACCCTGTGCTGACGGCTGCTGTTGGGGCTGGGCACCTCCGGTCGCCCAACTGAATCCGGGATGGTCACGTCGGATACTGGGTTGGGGGCGGTCATACCAAATCCCGTTGACATCCATCAACGGCTCTGAATCGTAAGGGTCTGGCGGGAGTACTGCCAAAGGCTGATCCGGCTGGTATACCACCATCTGAGTGTCAGTGGATGGTGGTGCCTGGTAGGTGAGCTACGGCTGCTGGTACGGCTCCGCCTGTACAAGATGGACCTGTCTAGGCTGTTGGTGAGAGCTGGAGCGCTGGGACGAGCTGCTGCTGTTGCCGGTATCGCCTCGTGACTAAAGACGGGGCTGGGAAGCCGTCTGTACCTCCTGGAGACACATGAGTTGTGTCTTCAAGTCACTCAAAGTCTATGCCATCTGCTCCATCTGAGTGATGCCCTGGCATTGCTTCTTCTCGATAATCTCCATCCGGTCCAGCTTCTCGCTGATGATCCCCATGTCCGCGGCTGATGACTCGGCCTGTGCTGCTGCTAGTGCGGACGAACTGGAAGGACCGGCGTCGACCCGTGCTATCCTCTGGTACTGCACGGTTTGTGGCTACTGGGGTCTGTCCTGAGTGTATAACCGGGTCTGGGACATCACCATGTAGTTCTCAGTCATCTCCTCGTAGATGGCCCAGACCTGGTCGTGATCCTTGGCAAAATAAGACCCGCTACAAGAAGCGTTCAAAGCCCTGAAGCTCTGGTGTCAGCCTCTGAAAAAGCTCCGCACGAGGTTCGGCTTGGAAATGTCGTGGTGCGGGCATCTGTCAGTCAGCTCTCTGAACCTCTCCCATGCCTCGTGGAACTGCTCGTTGGGGAGCATAGAGAAGTTGCTGATCAGGGCTCTGGCGGTGTTCGTCCGCCCGAGTGGATAGTACTTGTGCAAGTGCTCGGCGCGGAGCTGCTCCCAAGTGTAGACAAACTTCCCCAGATGTTTCAGCCAGGTGGCTGCTCTGTCTGCCAAAGAGAAGGGGAAGGCAATCATCCTGATGGTATCCTGGTCCACCTGACGATCGTGGACAGTACCGCAGATCATCTCAAACTCCTGCAAGTGGAGATGGGCTCCTCAGTGGCCAACCCATGAAACCGGGGTAGGAGCTGCAAAGTGTTCGGAGGGAACTTGAAGTCCCCCACGATCGCTGGTATCACCACCCAACGGTGTGTCAGAGTCGATCCGGGATTGTGGTTCTCTCGCATCTTTCTCGGCTGTCCTGCTCCTACTGCGGCGGCTGCCGCGGCTGCGGCGGCTGCCGCGGCTGCGGCAGCTGCCGCATCGTCGGGTCCTCCTCCGCGATTCTCGCGGTCAGCTCTCATCTGCTCAAGCTCTTGCCTCGTCTCGATCATAAAAGCTCCTTGATCCCTCAACTGCTGCTGGACTGAGTCTAGTGAGGCGATCAAGGTGGAGTTGATCGCACTCTGGTCCATGACGAATGGCTGATCTGCTCGGGGACCTCCAGTGCGGTCATCACTGCTGCCGACCATGGTCTCTAAAAAAGCAAAAGACCCAAACTCAGGTGCCGAAAAATCAACTATCTATCTCTCCTCTGACACTAGTATCTCGGTATCAGAAGAAGAAGGGTGGTCGAGGGGGAACAGGGCGGAGTCATACTCGGATTCGGAGAGTGGATCTGAGCTCCCACGAACCGACCTAGATAAATGGGCTGGAGTGCTAAAAATCGGTGCAGCTAGAGGCTGCCTAAGAGACCTCCTTCCCATCATCGTGATCTGGCGAGTAGTGCGGATGAGATCTGGAAAAACTATGATCACAAGCAAACCCCCAGTTCACCAACGCAACGCGAGCTGAAGACCGTAAAGGTTCGGTAAGTTTATCTTGTAAATTTTATTTTAGTGAACAATCAAGATATCAGAGCGATTACGTGACCTGTTGGGATACCCGATACTTTCCCAACCGACTGTCCCACACAGAAGAGTCGGTAATCAGTCGAGAAGAGTACCGGATGGCTCTATCTAATGTTCGGTGTCACTCTCTCGCACAATCAAACCAATCAATGAGGGGGTTGCTCTCCCCAAGACAAATTTTTAAGTCAGGTGTCTTTTAGGGTCAATAGTCTTAGCAGTCCCAATTTTATGATTTTTTCTTTTCAGATTTTTTCAATAAAAACAAAAACGCCTAACGAATTTTTCGGTTCTCCTGCTTATTAAGTCCAAAACAGGGGGAGAAGACGAAAAAGCCGATGCGCGAAAATCAATGATGCATGCAGAGTTAGAAATGCGTACGTGACTCCAGCAGTCTACATGCAAGATGATCCGCGCAGAAATGAAAGACAGAAATAAAACTACCTAAATGGTGCAGGCGGAAAACCGAGTCCCTAAACAGCAGTGCTACTCAAAAGAACGGCTAGCTGACCATCAGCCCCCAATCCAGAGAGTCCGGTCTAGACCCACCCCTCCTCTTCTCGACAGGTCGAGTTCAGGAGTAGCGCTTAACGGGGCGGGCTCGTGGCGCATAAGCTCGGAGGAGATGGAACGGCTATTTTATTAATTTTTTATTATAGGTCCAATTACTGCACTATAGGAACAGGCAATTATATTAGGGTGTTTGGATCCTATGAATTACATCGCAATCAAGTAGAAAATTGTAAAGCTAGGGGCTCGAAAATCCACGTGAATCCGTAAAAGGCAGGAAAGAAATAAAACCGCGTAAAAAGCCGCAAAAAACCGAACTAGCTAAGGGGTCCCCCCAGCACACCGGTGCTCGAAGAAACAGATCCCGAAAGTCTAAGTCTCTGTCTCTGGTCCCCGTATTATTACAATAAAAGCTCAAATAAGTAGGAAATAAAAACTAATCTACGGCTAATCTAATCCGCAGCTATTCCGCGGCTCCCACACTTTTGCTCGCTCCTCGCGCTCTCCTGCGGCTCTGTAGAGAAGAGAGCCGCCTCCGACTCTCGCGGTTGCGTCGGCTTCCGAAGAAGCCGCCTCGATCCTCGGGCCCTCGTAAGAAAACAAACACAAGTGGTCAGACCAGATTATTTAAACAATTATGTAAATAAATGATATATACAAAATATGCACAAAAAGCCACGAAAATAAAACCGCGGGAAAAATCGAAAACCGACTACTAAGTCGTGCTCCCCGGCAACGGTGCTATTCTGATGAACCGGAAATCCTACTAATCCGGATCAGGTAAAAATATCACTCGGGTCGTTGCGACCCGGATCGATAGAGACCTCGGCTCAATCAAGAAAATAAAGTGCAAACCACCAAAATAGGATAAAAATCAATGAAAAACGATAGCGGTCCTGGCTATTGGATTAGCCTGGTATAGCGACCAGGGTCGGACTTAGGGAGCACGTAATGGCCTTACGGCCTACAAAGTAGTCTAAAATAGAATAAAATAAAAGAAAATGGTTTTTGGTGGATTTTTTGGTCTTTTTATATTTTTTTGGATTTTTAATGTAATTAAGAAAATAGAAAAGCAATGAATGAAGCAACGACAAAAAATTATTTATCTACTCAAAAAGCATCCAAAAATTCAAACAAAAATGTTTTTATGTTTTTTATATTTTTCACTATTTTTGATAAATTCTTGGTAGTTTTCTGATTTTTATTAAATTTTATAAAAATCAAACAAGGCAAGAAAAGAGAGGTACTGTCCAGTCAGACTTGGAGGACCAAAATAAAATGAATAATGGTCCTATCAAGGTCTGAAGGTAATTTTCTTGCGTAATAGAAACTACAAAGAAAACTTAGGCACCAGAATTATTAATTTTTTATTTTTCTTTTAATTATTAGAATTTTTATGGGTTTTTAAAGGTTTTGCAATTTTTATAGATTATATAAATCCAAAAAAGACCAAAATTGGTCAGAAAATCAATCAAGGGAAAACCAACATTACCTAATTTTTTTGTAATTTTTAGAGGTGTTTTAATATTTTTTTGATTTTTAAAGTTAAACAGTAAGAAAATTGCGTGTTTTTGAATTTTTAAAAATATCAAAAAGTATAAAAAATGTCTCCAAAATTTATAAAAAATTTTACACCATGGCAGGAACCATGTATCCAATTTTCGTCAAATTTGGAGTTGATTTGCTATTTTATTAAATTCAAATACAAGGGTACAGTACACAGGGACCTAAATGCAATTAGAACAAGTTTCAGGGGGTCCGGTGCAAAATTCCCAAGAACTCACGTGCCACGTGACCTGGGGAACTCAAGGACCTATTTGTAAGAAAACTTAAGTTCCTGGACTATTTAGTAACTCGTGCTAAAAGTCCAGGGGCTTCAGTGTAAATACCCCACTAAATCAAGCACATGCGCAAATAAAACATTCACAGGGGTATTTATGCAAATATCAAAAGTATAACTTCATTCATTAACACCCTTAAACATGAAGCCCATACATGCAATTATCCCAGAAAAGCACGTGTCGATGCACGTGTTCCACTACAAACAAGGGTATAAATGCAACTACGATAAAAGACAAGGTCCACAATGCAAATTACCTAACTATAAAAAAGGTTCAAAAATATTTACAGGACTAAAGCAGAACGACAAAGAAACTAAGGGCCTAAGAAGTAATTTACCCTTTATTAAGTCGAGGGTCGGATTGGCGCCACGTGGAGATCCAGCGGTTCGGGACGGTGGCGCCTCAACGAAGAAAGCCCTCGGCTCAGATCGACGGCTGGGGGCTCACCATGTGGCTGATCTGACGGTGCTGGTGTGCTGTGGCTAAACCCTCGCTGAGTCGACGGTCGCAATCACTCCTCTAAGGATCCGACGGTGCTGGTGGCTTCTCAAAAGGATGTCTGAGATCTGAACTGGAGCTGGAGGTCAATCGGACGGCAGGGGAGGGTCCTCGATGAATTGGGATCTGGCGAAGTTCGCCGGGCTCGTGCGGGCGCTAGGGACATCCTCGGAGGCTGCTGAAGATCGAAGAAGCTACGCCTTGGCCTCTCGCGTAGAATGGTGCCCTCTGATGGTGACGAGGAGCTCAGGAGAGCTCCGGCGGCACTGGCGGAGGAGGAGCTGCTGCTTCTAAGAGTCGGAGCCCTCAGATGGGCTCGGATGAACCTGCAAAGCACAGCAACACGCTCCTGGGTCGAGGGCAAAGTGCCTCGACCCGGTTAGGGGTGGTGAAGGTGGTCGGCGCGTCGGGATGGAGGGGGCTCCGGCGAAGCGATGGCGAAGGAGCCCCAATCCCAGCTCCTGTGCGAGTTGGGTTGAATGAGTGGGTGGAGAACGTGCGCGGAGGGAAGGTGGAGATGATGGGAGATTCCGATGATCGCATGGGTGGCTGGGGAAGTCAGAATCGGCGATAGACGGAGACGGAGCGATTTGGGCGTAAACGGAAATTAAAGAAATAAGGAAAGAACTGGGACTACCTACTGGTCGAGGTCGACTGGGGATGAGCTGGGGTAGCTCTGGGTCCTTGCCTCAAGGGCTGTCGATGCCCGAGGCTCGAGCACCACCTTCAGACGGCGCACGGCGGCGCAAAGCTGCCGGATCGATGGTCTTCCACTCCTTCCTCGCTGCAACACCGCTGGAAGCGAGCTGTCACTCTCGCGGAGGCGATGGATGTCCTGGGGTGGCGTGAAATGATCCAAAGATGCCTGAGGAAGGAGGCGGAGCTCAGGCTATATATGCGCGCATGTCCGAGAAGAGGAGGTCGGGCAGGGTTCCACGGAGCGCGGATCCCAATGTGGATATGAAGGCGAGGATCTCGGATGCAGGAGGATCAAATAGGACCTGGGGTTTGGGGTGTTGGCGATAGGAACACACGAGGAAAAATTGGAGAAAAGCGGGTCGGGCGCGAGATCCAGCTCTGGTGGTCCTGGGGGGAGAGTTGATCGGGGTCAACAATCCCCCGTGGACCAATCAGAGTCTGCCAACTCATAATTATTTGATTATTTATTTAAAGATAGTAAATGATCGAATTAAGAAAAACATAAAACAAAAAAATGTTTATTTTATTTTTTTTCTATTTTTTGGTGATTTTTAATTAATTTTTCAAAATGAAAATAAGGTATTTACACTCTAGTGCTATATACAATATTGATTTTCAATTTTTGATTTTTAATTTATTATTTTTGTACATTTTTATTCCCATTTTATATTTTATTTATTTATAGCATAAAATTAGGAATAAAAAGGTATTTTTATTTTATTTTTATTATTTATATACAAGGGTTAAAATAAATAGTTTTATTTATATCCATGTATGGTATATACACAAGGTGTCTTTGGTTTTTATTTTTATTTCTTTTTGTTTTTATTTTATTTTTATGATTTTTATTTTATTTATATACATTATGAAATAAGGAATATATACAATTTTTATGGGTTTTTATTTTATTTATTTACAAAGTAAAATAAATATATGAGTGGGTGTATGTGCACGGTGGATATGTACAAGGAATGTTAATTTTTATTTTCTTTTTAATTTTTCTATTTTTGTTTTTATTTTGTCTTTACAGATATTTACAAATATATATACAAGCCCATTTTTTATTTTTAGAGGAAAATATTTTTATTATATTTACAGGTATATTTACACACATGATCTCCCTATCTCTCTCTACTTTGGCTTTTATGCGGTCAGGCCATGCTGAGCCCTCCCTTGGGATTAGGTTGCTTAATATTTATTCTAAATATTTCCTCTTTTTCTTTTGTCTCTTTATTCTTTTTATTTTTGCACAAAAACATGCTAATTATTACTTTTTACCCACAGCATGCTTGTTGGTAATTATTTGTATTTACAAGTATCTACATGCATTTGCAAAGGTTTTTGTAGCTAAAATATAAGAATAAAGAGTGATGAATGGGTATTCATCACCCGACCAATTATGCATTGATAAAAAACCAAGCGAGAATCTCCATGAGGAGGGGCTCAGTTTTATATTTTTTTAACCCGAATAAGTCTAAGGTCGATCTCAAGGACACGAGCTATCCTCAGGGTTAATCAGATCTTATCATCTCAATCAAGTGTGTAATGTTCCATTTGGTCAACAAGAGCACATAAGTACAATGCAATACACAACACATGGACAAAATGTATTTTGATTATTTTTAATGCTAGTTAAATGAGATGACAGATGTAAAAAAAATGCAATGATATGACAACATATGCCAATACACACAGATGCCCATGAAATGGTTAAATAATTGAGAGATAAATCTAGATTAATTTCTTGATCATTTGATACATTAAATTAAGGCAAAAAGTATCTAAATGTAAAGAAATTTGACACATGATGCAACAAATAAAATATTCCTATTTAGAGTGTCAAATCATGGATTATATCATGCCATCAAATAAAGCATCAAATAAGCATCACAATGCAATTGAAATCACTAAAAGACGAGTTCACATACTCAAGATATAAATTTTCTAGTAGCATGAAATATATACACAAATATATCCAAAAGATCTCGGGAAGGACAAAATTGCAATATGAATTAATCGGTGGGACTTCCCTGCAAATATTCTTGTGCACATGGACTATTTTGTAATATTCAGTAGTTGTTGGGGTCACTACATAAAATACCCATACGCACCATGTACGGCATGCTCTCTTGGACCAATAGAAAAATTTGGAGAAGAAGGTGGGCATTGCTGCAAGTATCCTAAGCCCTCATGCGCTGGGCACATGGAGTAGAGGCTTGGGGTTGGTCTGTGCCGAAGCAAGTGGCTCGAGTCACATTGGTGGCTTGAGGTGACTCAGGCGCGGTTCAGTCCCACCGAACGTAAAACGCCTCACACTGCGATGTGGCGCTCCATCACTCATAGGATGAACATTGGGTGGGTGACATCTAACAACACTTGTAGCTCGAGGATGCTCCTCCTTCGTTCTACAACGACGCAAAGAGTCCTCCAGTGAAGTAGGTGGAGGTCCTCCTCAGTCCCCTACTGTCTTTGGTGATCCTAGAAGCCTCCTGGAAAGCTGACGAAGAATTTCAGGCGGTGGAGGGAGGCTAGAGGCCTCTAGATTAGGCTAATGATGTATGCTTGTCGTAGGTGAAGCTTAGAATGGAGCCCCATCTGAAGTTTGCCTAATGAAGATGGGATCAGCAAGATGGGTTAGGGGAACATAGCCGAAGCATGCTGAGGCAAATAGAGGTCCATGTGGGTAAAGAAAGGGGAGGACCTAAATGGGTTCTTCTCTAACCATGGCGGAGAAGAATGTCTGAGGTGGAGGAGTGTTGATCACGATTTTGCGAGGGACTAAAATAGTCCACACAAGGCGGGATCACAGTGTCGTTGAGCGACAGCTCACGAAACCTCAATCAATCAACAATTAACCCACAACAAAAATCAAGCAATAAAAAGCAGTGTGGAGTTAAAATTTATTATGACTCTACAAAGGATGTATATAGTGTGCAAGCAGTGTAGAGGTCGAACACAGAGAGCAGACAGGTAGAACGGGGCAATAATGCTCAAAAATGTGAATGTGATCAAATGTCTACCTATGCTATTTTTTGAGGGTTTTTAATTTTTAATTTTTTTGATTTAGTTTTTTATTTTTATTTTTTATATTTTGATTTTTAATTTCTGATTTTATATTTTCTTTTTATATTTTATGTTTTTATATTTTCTTTTTTCTTTAAATAGAATATATACAAAGTAAGAAAAGAGAGGGATAAAGTATTTATAAAAATAGGTAAAAATAATTAAATTCAGGAAATAAAATATTTTTGGTCTTTTTATAATTTTCTAATCTTTTTGTGATTTTTCTAGATTTTTCCTAATTTTTTTGGTATTTTTAAAGTCAAAAATACTGAAAACAATGAATAAAATAAAAGTCTGAAATTCAAATAGAGAAATAAATAGAAAACAGAAACAAAAATTCCTCAAATTAATTTTAAAGTAAAGACAATAAAACAAAAAAAATAGAGATAAAAATTATATTTTTGGATTTTTCTGGAATTTTTAATATTTTTATGAACATTTTTAGAGTTTTGATATTTTTAGGAGTTTTATTTTGTATTTTTAAGTGATTTTGGGTTGAAGTTAAAAGACACTAAAATAAACAAAATATATTTTTTGGGGAATTTTTCAAAAGGGAATGAATATATTAAAAATAAAAGACTGCAGGAAGGTAGATATGATGTTTTTTATTTTTTGGCTAAACAAACAAGATAAAAATTCAACAAAAATCCCTGATTATAGAACAAGCTCAGAGGCACACGGAGATATTTTTAGATTTTCAAATAGATAAATGATGCTCCAGAAATAAATCAATCATTCGAAATATTGTAGAAATTCTACAGGACACAAATAGCAATATCTTTTGATGAAATTTGAACACAAATTCGTCCTACAACATATCCAAAAATGAGCAAGTGATATCAAGTACTGAAAGAGTTATTAAAGAAATATACCAAATCAGTACCCTGAATTCAAAAATTCACCATTAATAGTTTGTGCACCAGAAAAATTTGAAATTTGGATATGACGTAGAACTTTTAACAGCTTTCTAATAAAAAAATCTCACAAAAAGCCGAGTTCAGAGGAATGAGTTATAGACATTACAACACAGGGAAGCAAATGCAATAGTAGTACAAAATTGCAATTCAAAAAGTGCGAAAACTTCCAGAAATAATCCAAAATTGCGAGGGTCTGAATGCAAAATTCACCACTTATCCACGTGGCATGTGTGGATGCGTGTTGATGTAGGTCGATCGGACGGTGGATGCCCCTTGGGATGTGGACGGTATAGATCAAAGGAGAGGGGGAAGACGGACGGCAACTGTAGCGTGCACCCTCCCCTTCATTCCAGTTCTGCACAGCACGAGATGGGGCTGCCCAGGTGCGTGGGTGGCAGCGTTTTCCTCCTCCGACGAGCTCGAAATACCCTCTAGGTGGCTGCATGTGGTCTACTTAATACCTGCGAGATCAAAGGGCTCGAGAACGAGGTCTCGACCTGTTCGTTAGGTGCAAACAAAATGATGAGAGTACAGTTCTCCTATGAAAATGGGGGAGATGTAGGAGTTGCTCCTCCAGCCAAGATTTGGCCAAAGGGTGTGGGGTTGCATGGGTGTTGACAAGAATCAAATGTGGGACATGATTTCCGATGGTATCTATGCTCGAAATGCAAGAAGAAAGTGAAGAAAATAGACCTCAAGCGGTCAAAAACTGGGAGATGATACCTCACGGTGGCACGGGCCACCGGAGATGGGTGGAGCGCCTCTAGATGTCACCGGACCTTGCTAGCGGGTGTTGGAGGAGAGCTGTCACCTCTCCCGTCCAGAGCACGGCCAAAGAAGGGTCCAAGCTCGGCCAAAATGGGTTCAAAATTCGCATTTGGAAGAGGGGAGGTTTTTGTACAGGTGGCTGACAGGGCTCAAAGATCGAAGAATATTAAGCGCATCGTGGATCCAATTCCCAAAGCAATGCTTGGGCGTGTATCCTTGATATATGGCGAACAAAAGTCAAGAAGGAATCGAAGCCAAACGATGAAAGGCGCGGCCTACAAAAATCGTCCAAAACAGACAAAAACCAATGTCTAACACAGATCAGACCTTGGTTAGAGAGCTAGTCAACACGGCCCAAAGGACGAAGAAAATAGGGCACATCCGTAATCCAATCCTCAAGATGATGCATGGGCGTGTACAAGGGATATAAGGGGATAAAACGGCTAAAAACAACTAAAAACGCAATAATGAAATAATTTATCTATGTATTTTATTTTGCCCTTGTGTCAAGAAGGACACAAGACAAAATAATGAAAGATGTGGCCTCGAAAAATGGAAGAAAACGGCTAAAAACGCAGTTCTAACTAGGGTGGAGCATGGGCCGGGCTCGGGCCGGGCCCAGCCTAGCCCAGTCCAGGCCCATTTACCAAATCGGGCCCACGGGCCAGGCCCAGGCCCGCTAATTTTCCAAGGACTGAGCCCAAGCCCGAGCCCAGCCCGACTTATGATGGGTCGGGCCTGGGTCGGGCCGGCCCATGAACAAATCCCGCATAGATGATAGATCTATGTTATTAAAAGCCTCGCAGAATGATGGATTATAGGGGGTTCTTAAGCATTTTATAATTGCATTTTTGGTTATCTTATGTTAAAGTTTGAGTTTTTGAAACTAACACAAGGTAGAACTATTTATTAATCGAAATACAATAAAAGGTGCAATTTCAGACCGTTGTTGTAGTCTACCACTCTACCTGCATATGCTTGTAAATTCCAACCATTCTACTTTAGATGTAGAGCAAAACTACAGAAATGATCAGAGCTCGACATAAAATCGTAGTTGATAATCAATTACAAGCACCAAACACCAATTAAAATATGAAATCTCAAACGACGCAATGAATTTATAGCCATTTTTCTAAACGGCGTCAGCACAAGCTGTTTGATTGATCCTTGATGTGCTCCTAAAGAAAGATATGATAAGAGAACGCAATATAAATGAGAACAAATATAAAGCATGACAAATCACATGAAAAGTTAATTCATAATCAAATTCCACGCATTCAAATCCAAATCATGGAAATCCAAATCCACAAATAGAAAGTCTCTGATAATGTGAGATAAGCTCATTGTTGCGAATAAAATGTCCTAAAGTTATAAATCACTACACTACTGCAAACTTTTAATTAATCAGATTTTGCAATGAAAGTCCGCAACGCACATGCCCATGGTTCAAGTTTCACCAAGTCTCAGCAATCTGCAAATAACCTGAAATGTAAAAACCAATTATCCATCTAGACAGAAACTGAAATAAAAATTTGTAACAATACACAAAAAAAATCTTACTTACAGAATTTTCACATTGATATCCTGTAATGATGTCACTCTTGAATGGTTTGCAAAGGTACTGTTGTTTTTTTAAAAAAAGTCAATCCCTCTGTAAAAAAACATAGATAAAATATGTAGATTAAAAAATATTAATGTACCAGTGCCGCTCTTATCTTCATTTTCTTCTTTTTCATCATCATCAACTTCATCATCGGTTTCTCCACTCTCTTGGTTTCCACATCGAATCCAATCTCCTGTACAAACCAGTGCCTCAACAGTCTTTGGATTAAGGCGACTCCTGAATGCATCAAGAACTCTACCTCCTGTGCTAAAAGCACTATCTGAAGCAACACTGGATGCTGGTATGGCTAAAATATCTCGAGCCATCTGTGATAAGACACGATACTTGCTTGCATTAAGTTTCCACCATTGCAAAATATCAAAATGTGCATCAACGGAAATGAATGCAGAGTTATTATCCAAATATAACTGGATCTCAGTTTTTCCGGACTCTAGAGAAGTATCCATCAAGAGCTTGTTCTTAAGAAATTTGCTCAATGTATCTTCCTTCTTATTTGTTGAAGACATACTGACATTCTCCTGAGATAAAAAATTTGGAGTCAAAACCACTCCACCATGAGCATCTTTGAGCTTAGAAGCATATTCCTCATACAACGAATGGAAGACCTCTTCAACACGGCTAACATATTCTGTCACCTCAGCCTCTGAATAAATTTCTGAATATGAAAATCGTAACAAATCAAATTTGTATCTTGGATCTACGATGGTTGCAATTGCCAATGGAAGCAATGCATCTTTATCATTCCAATACTTGTCAAATTTAGTGTATATCTTCATTGTCATACTTCTTACTGTGATATCTTCATGGTTCTGGAGGGCCTTCAACTCTTTCTCAATCTCAAAAATTAAGCTGAAAAACATGTTAGATGTGGAATATTTTTGTCCAGACAAAATTTTTGTAGCAAGGTAAAAACTTTCAAGAATCCCATGAACAATTTCCACCTTTTTCCACTCAACAACAGTAGGTACATCTAGTAGCTGAAAATCCCTAATCTTCATACGATTAAAAACCTTCTGATACAAAAGAGCTGAATGGAGCATTAAGTATGTAGAGTTTCACCTAGTGCTCACATCCAATTTTAAGCCCCTACTGACAGGAATACGCTCTTGCTCAGCAATGGCAAGGAATTCTTGATATTGACGGTTTGAATATTTGATAGACTTGACAAGGCTACGTATTTTGATTATGGGCTCCTTTATCTCTGCCAAACCATCCTGGACAATCAATTTCAATATATGTGCCCAACATCGCACACGGAAAAATCGTTCATTCATCAATAAAGCATCAGTGGAAGAAAAAATGATCAACCAAATTCCGAACAACAACGTCATTAGTGGAGGCATTATCAGCAGTGAGAGTACACATCTTCACAATATTCCATTCACTCAGACGACTAACTAGCATATCTGCAATATTCTCTCCCATGTGGCAAGAGGCAAGTGCTGAAAAACACAAAATCTTCTTATGCAGTTTCCAATTACTATCAATGAAGTGACCAGTAATTGACATGTAACCCAAATTCTGAATAGAGGACCACATATCTGTGGTAAGAGAAATGTGATTAATAATATTCATCAATTGGGTCTTTTCAGAACGATACAACTTCATACAATCCCTCTTCAGTGTAAAGCGAGATAAGACCTTGTACTTAGGTTGTAACCTCTCCATGAAAGAGCGAAAATATGGATTCAAAACCGTCCGAAAAGACAGTTCACCAGAAATAATCCATTTTGCAAATTCAAGCCTACATTGATCTTGATCAAATTTCCAAGTTGAAATGGAACTGCCTTCATCAGAAGTGGAAACATTAAGCAAAGTCTGCATCTCAGACTCTCCGAAAATATAAGCATTTATTTTCTAAATGTCTAATCAAATGGCTAGTCCCACTCTTAGCATGGCATGAAAGAGTCTTCTTACAATGGTTACATTTGCACATTTCTTTCCCTCCAACTACCCCAATCTTCGTTAGATGGTTCCAAACCCACGATTGTGATTGTTTAGGCCGTTTAGTTCCAATTGGGACATCATCCTCTACATCTACCATTGTTGGGTCATTTGCAACATCTTCAATTTGTTCGTTCGACATCTACTAGACAAACAACATAGATATAAGTGATGGATTCACATTCACACTATAATTCACATTCTAATTCACATTCTACTACACATTCAAATTGACATTCACATTCTAATTCACATTCTATTAATAAAAATATTTTCAAGAGAGGGAGCAATATACCTCCTCTGTGCGAGTGACGAACAACAATGAGTTGGGAGGTGATGACGATGCTCGCAGCCTGCAGTCTGCAGCCGGTCGCTGGCCCACTGGAAGGCGGAGAGGATTTCCAGTCGTTCGCGCGGCCGGAGGGGAGGGTGGAGTGGTGGCGTTCGCGCGGCCGGAGGGGAGGGTGGACTGGTGGCATTCACATGGCCGGAGGGGAGGGTCGATTGGTGGCGTTCGCGCGGGTGGAGAGGCGCAGCCGCGCCGGGGGTTTTACGTTGGCTAGGGAGGTCGCGTGCGGGTGGAGGGAGGGAGGGCTGGATGGAGCGGGAGGCCGGGCTGAGCAGGGGCGACTTGGCAGGAGGTGGAGGTGCTCGCGGAGGGGTGAGCGGAGGGAGGGAAGCTCGGCGGAGCGGGCAGCCGGGCCGAGCAGGGGCGGCCGGCAAGGCAGCAGAAGGTGGAGGCGCAAACAAGGGGACTCAGGCCAGGGGAGTCGGGTGACGGCGGGTGGGATGGGGAGGGACTCGAGGGAGGGTAGTGGGGGACTTACGGGTGAAATTGGAATTAGGGTTGCGGGGGGGGGCGCTATTAGGTTGGGGGCGGGCCACGGGCCTTGGGTCGGGCCGGCCGGCCGAGCCTGGAAGTGGGTTTGAAGTCGGGTCGGCCCGTGGGCTAATGGGTTGGGCTTTTACAAGCCCGAGCCCGGCCCGACTTCCAAATGGGCCAAAAAACCGGCCCAGGCCCGCCCATTAATGAAGTGGGCTTGGGCCTGGGTCGGGCTTGTGCGGGCCGGGCAGCGGGCTGGGTCGGGCCGACCCTGACCCATGCTCCACCCTGGTTCTAACGCAATACATTGGTAATTCATCTATGTATTTTATACAAGAATTTTATTTTTATAACTTCTTTATGTTTTTATTATTGTTTTAATGTATAAATATATTATAAATAATGTTTACAAAATTATAAAAATGTAAAATTATGAAAATAATGAATAAATAATAATATGGATATTTTAATCTGTACAATTATACAATAAGGGTCTAAAACTCAACTTTTAAACCGTAGCTCTGCCAAATGCGAAACTACCTTCATTAAATAGATTATTTAAAATTATATACAAGTAAAGGTGAGTTTGATGCATTTCGAGTTTTTATTTGAGAGATACAGGTCTGGGAAGTTGGGATTCTGGAATTTTATTCAGATCATAACTTTTTATCTGTACATTATTTTTGAGTGAAATCAATTTTGTATTTTTCTTTATTTAATTATCTATAACTTTCATGTACAAAGTTTCTTTATTTGAGGTATAAAAAGTGAAATCAAAAATAGATCCCAAAATGAATAAAGAATGAATGAAATACATGGTGTTTTTATTGTATTTTGGCCCTTATCTCCCCCTACTTTATTCCTTGCTGACCTAGTCATCGAGATGCCTAGATCTCGGGGTTTCGGGTCATAAAATATTTACAATATTTTATTCTTATTCTTTTCTTTTCTTTATTCTATAATTTTGGCTTTAAAAACCGTATTGTATACACTATTTACACAATGATGCATGAATGCTTAAATGTCTAAATTAAGCCTATTTACACGCATTTACTAGGGTTTTTAAGGCCAAAATGATAGAATAAAGATGATGAAATATGGATTCATCATCCCCCTATACTTGCCTTTGCTAGTCCCTAGCAAACACTTATGCAATAAGTGCAGAAAAAAATGAAGAAAAGAAAAAGAAGAAAATTTGATTAAGCTTAACTATCAAACCTGTCTTCACAAAATCAAAGTTTGGAGCTTAAGTCGGACCTTCGGAATTTTAGTGCAGGCAGAACCTTAATGAGAACCGGACTTGAAATCCAACAACCTTCGAGAATCCCAAAACTCTGCTCAAGTCTCCTCAATAGCCAGGTCAGAAATATTTCAACTCATACGCAAACCCTTACGACTATGAATCTGACTCGTACAGTGTAAGTAATAGTGGCTCTCCCCAACTAGAATGATAAAGAGATTGGCTTCTCCAATATGACAACCCAAAGATTCCCCAATCAAACAACTCATTCCTCTAGGAGCAAGGTATTCCCTTCTAAGTTCAAGTGGCAACCAGCTCAAGAGGAGGGGGTGAAGAGAAGAATGGACGGTAGCCAGTGTAGCTACCTATCCTAGGATGCAAGACCAGTGTAGTCAAGTCATCCAGCTGCATGCTCACATGATTTGACTTTGAAGCTCAAGCTTGCTTATTTGACTTTACATATATGTACACTTCGGCGGGCATTTTTTTATTTTTGTACAGGCCTGTCCACTTTTTTGGTTTTTGCTTTTTGCATTTTTTTGGAACACTATACAACAACATTTACATAGGGAGTTTTTCTTCTTGAGCCAGTAGACTATCCCTCTTTTGAAGCTTTATCGCAACCCCCAATCTCCTGTCCTCGAAACTCATCATCACTGGATGGATTGGGACGCACTTCCCTCCCTAGAGGAGGACAAGTGTTTCCACCAATGTGCGTCTCATACCGGCAAATCCAACCCCCTCACCACTCTAACTGAGTTGAGCCAAGTGAAAGGTGCAGGTGTCCAAGTTAGGTCATTATCAACAAGAGTCGTGCGTGTGCTCCGAAATACTCTACTTAGGCGGTCAAGAATCCATTGAAGCAAGTCTCGTGATCCTCAAAGATTAAGTCAACTAGACCTGAAGTACCTCAATTCCAGCTCCTATAAGGTTCTTGTTAATTAGGTAGATTTTAAGGTCCAGCCAAGCTCCAATCTTCGGATTTTACTTAGACTCGTTCAACTGTCAAACTCGATCCGAAAAATGTGAATGTTGTGCAAGTGCAGAAAATATTTTTGTGATGCAATTTTCAAAGATTTTGAACTTTTTACGGATTTTTGAAAACATGATGCATATGCATTTTTTATTTTTCAAAGAGATTTTTCAAATATTTTTGGATTTTAATTTTGCAAATGTTTTTGGATTTTTTTGAAAACAAAAAGGTTTTGGCCAAAAACTAGGTACAGTTATTTACACGGGGATGCATCTTGTATTTACAAGAAGTAGATTTTAAGAATTTACAAGGGTAAGTGGTCAATTTTGTAAATATATTCATAGAGGATTTTAGGTGAGATGTGAGTGTTCCTCAAACTTATTTGAAAAGGTTTTCCAAACAATTTTGAAAATTATAGTCCAAAATAATTTTACAAGCAATTTTTCAAACATGTATACGCATTTGAAAATCATTTTGCAAAGGTTTTTCAAATAGTATATATAAAGTTTTCAGATATTTTTGCAACCATTTTTCAAACCATTTGCAAATAATTTTTCTTCACATAAAGAAAATAATTTTACAATCAAAATATTTTTACAAAGGTTGAAAACATGTAACAAAACGTTTTCAAAATAGTTTTCAAAAGATTTTCACAAAGATTTTCAAACATTTTGCAAAAAATATTTTCACCAGATTTATTAATCAGTAAATACAAAAGAATTTGAGGAATAATGACATCTTTTGATTAAGAGTTTTTTTAATGAATTTAATTGTATTGATTAGATATAATTATTAGTAAAAATACGAAAGTATGAGTTATGGCTAAAGTATATGCACAGTATATATGACCCCCTATACTTAGCTCGAGCTATGTCCTCATAGATCGGAGAGAAAAGAGAAGACATAACTCGTACTGAGTATAGAAAAGTCTAAAGAATAAATGAATAAGAGATGAATGAATGAATGAAAAGTTGATCGTCCCCCCTATACTTAGGATCAAATAATCCTAAGTATAGCAGATTGTACACAAAGCAGGGAGGGTCAAGGGTGGGAATGAATAGATCGTACTCAGACTGTCTCCCCCTATACTTAGGATAAGATATCCCTAAGTATAGACAAGAAGAGGAGACAATGGAGAGGATCAAAGAATAGAAGCACTCGGGGTGCACACCCCCCATACTTAGGACAAAGTACGTCCTAGGTATAGAAGTCTAACACAAAGGGGTGACACCATTTCGGCAGATAAAGAAGATAGACGAGGAAAAGAAGAAAAGAAGAAAAGATATCAACAGATGGAAGAAGATAGAAAAGAATGTACGCATCACTCCCCCTATACTTAGGGTAAAAGAAGCGCTAAGTATAGGCAACAACAGGAGCGATGAGACAGAACTACGAATGAACACTCGACTCGTCCACCCCCCTATACTTAGGATAAAGTACGTCCTAAGCAAGGCAAACACGAGAATGTGTGGACGAGCAACACGGTAGAGGGACAGAGGTGAACAAAGAAGAATATACAACAAAGATGGATGTACAGAAGGTCAAGAAGGTCGAAAGCAAACCTTCTTGCGGGATCACTGAGGAATAGATCTGGTATGGTGCAGGTCGACATCGGGGCCTTCAGATGACACTAACTGATCAGGGTCGACAGGGTGTAAGTCCTCAGTGGCCCTAGGATGAAGAGGCACAGACGTATTAGTGAAAGAAGTACGACTAGGTCCGGCCTTAGGAGTCTCGTTGATATCAAAGTGGAAAGGGACGAACTCATCCTCATCGGAAGAAGTGTAATCAGAGTCATCCTGCGAGGACTCGTCCAGGTCAAAACCACAAGGAACGAACTCATCAGTGGACGTAGTCGAACTCTGTTCGTCCTCAATAATCTCAACTGGATCATCTTTCTCATCAAAAGGCCCGAATTCCCGAGTAAAAGCAATCAAATCAAATTCGGACTTCGTCTCATTAGTGTCTAAGGAACGGACTCATCGGTGAAAGTAGTCAAATCGTGTCCGTCCTGTCTAGTCTCTAAATCTGCCCTCCGCTCAATGGTATCAATCGTGTAAATCCCGCGGATGTCATCAACACAACGCCAAGTCCCAAAAGAAGGAACTTCGAGGTCCATGCTTTCCAAGTCTTCCTCTTGGGAGAGGAATTCTTGGGTCTCAGTGGAATCCAGTAAGCAACAAAATTCTCTGATAGTCTCATCAAGGTTATGGTCCTCCGGTTCAACCAAGATAGGTGTAGTGACATCAGGTGCAGGTCTTTGGTCAGCTGTCTGTGTGGTGATCAACACTTTGCTTTCGTCAATAGGACGGAAGCGGATATCTCCTGATCTGTAATCAATAACGACCCTCGCAGAGGCGAGGAATGGTCATCCCAAGATGATTGGAGAAAGCTCCCCTGTGGAGGTCTCCATGGACAATACGACAAAATCAACATTATAGCTTATGCCCTGAATCGAAATGACGGTGTTTTCAAGGATACCCTTCGACCTCTTGATAGATCCATCAGCAAACTGAACGATCATCCTGATTTTCTTTAGAGGCCCTAAGTGAAGAGATTGTACCAACGAGAAGGGTAATATGCTAATCGAAGCATCGCCATCTAGGAGAGTGTAATCACATGTATGGTCAGAGATGGTGCAACTAATGAAAGGTATGGCAGTGTTCTTTTTCCTAGGAATGGGATGGTGTGTGATGGCGTGGGCAGTGGCCATGGTCAAGATATGACGCTCAAATCTGCTCCTCAACTTTCTCTTCTTGGGAAGAGGAACATATAAATCATTCATGGCCTGTTGAAGTGGGGCACAGATAATCTCATGAATGGTGGCCACTACTTCGGGTTCAGTCAATAATTTTTTAAGTTTTTGGACATCCTCCATACAAGGGAGGAAGTCGAAATCAGCATCTACACGAGGCATGCCAAGAGCAGTCTGTACAGCAGCATCCTCGGGGTAAAAGGTGGGACAAGGTGTGAAAGGCTGTGTGATCAAATAATCTGGCAAAGGTTCCCTCTCCTCACAGTCTGAATCGATCACGTGTCTCCCGAATTCTTTTTGGAATTTTAAATTTTTCTCATTTTTTTGTATTTTGGGCAATTGCAAGCTCTCATGGAAATCCTCAAATGAATCCAAATCCTCAAAGAATGGAGCTACATTATGGATCTTATTTATGCTAACTATATCGCTCATTCTCGAGTTCATATGCTCCATCATCTGATTCAAGGTCTCAAGTGTGAATATCATGAAAGGTGACTCCAAAATCTCAGGATCGGGTGTGTCGATGTGGGCGGTGGGGGTGGACAAAAATCACATTCCGGATCAGGATACTCGAGGAAGAGCAGGTTGACGAAATGTGAGGGTGACGGTGGTGGAAATAATTGGTGAAGGTCAAAGTCCGAATCCTGAAATAGTGGGTTGGTCAGATATGTACAAAAATCAGGAGCAAAGTCCTCCTGAAAAAAGGAAGGTGGACCGGCTGGAGTGAACGAGGGATCAGCAAATAGGGGTGTCTATCGAGTTCAATGAGCCGAGTTGGCCTCAACTCGGACTCGAACTCGATAAGAAATCTACGGCTCGAACTCGAGCTCGATAAGAGTCGAGCCCTGGATCCCAACTCGAACTCGAACTCGTCGAGTTCGAGTTGACTCACGAGCCTCTTATCGAGCCACGAGTTTCTGAGATGGCTCACGAACGTCAAAATGAGCTGACTCATGAGCCTCTTATCGAGTCATGAGTTTCTGAGCTGGCTCACGAGCCTCAAAATGAGCAGGCTCATGAACCTCTTAATGAATCATTGTTCTATTTTATACATTAAATTATTCAAATGACAATTGTAATTTTGATTTTTTATACTCTTTTCTATAGTTTTTTGGGCAATAAAAATGTTAACCTCTATTTTATATCAAAGTCAATGTGGAAATTTTTGTATATATATTTTAATTTTAATTAAGATAGAAAATGAGTTATCGAGTCTAGTTTCCAGGTTGAATAATGCCCAACTCAGACTCGATTCGATAAGCTAACGAGCCATGGAACCCAACTCGAGCTCGGGCTCGTTAAGGTTTCGAGTCTGACTCGCGAGCCCTTAACGAGCCGAGCCTGAGTTGAACTCAACGAGTTCGAGCTTTCCTGACAGCCCTATCAGCAAAGTTCGGATAAAATATGCTCTAGTCGGCCATCTCGAAACAAGAGGAAAATGATAGTCTGGAGAGCACGAAGGTCAAATCAAGAGAGTGAGAAGAAGGCGCAAACGCGCAGAGGCGATCTAGAACATACACAAGCAAGCACAAACAAACTCACACAAGATAAACCCTCAATTCACCTACTCAACTCGGTGAAGACCACAAATGCGATTTTTTATCTTGTCTATTTTTAGAGTTAGGTGAGAAGTCAAAAATTGCACAAACACTTAGGGAGATGAAATGGGATTTTGGCACTAATCCTTAGTGTGTGTGCGAGCAATGTAAAACGAAGACAATGAGGGGATTACTCGCCCAATACAAGATTTTCTTTTTAGTTGATTTTAGGGTTAAGTAATATTAGCAGTTTCAATTTTATTGGTTATCATTTTTTTGGATTTTTAGTAAGAAATGCACGAGCCTAACGGGGAATCAATTTCACTTAGCACCTAGGTGATCAAAATCAGAGGTAGAGAGGCGGAAAAGCAATGCAAGCAGCAAATCAATGATGTATGCTAAAGAGAAATGCTCACCTTGCCTCCAGCACTCTACATGCAAGGATGCTCAGAAGAATTGAAACCTATCTATATGCAAATGCAAGCCGATGAAATTGCCCTAAGCTTCAGAAATTGCTATTATCGTGAAGAACCGATGCTAATGACTCAGAATGGAACTGAAGTATCCGGTCTTGGAGTTTATTCGGTGCCCACCAAGGTGGGTTCTGCACACACTGTATGGAGAACTCTCGCGGCGTGGTGGTTCCGAGACTAAGTGAGAAGCAATTCAAAATTTGACTAAGTCCAAACATCACTATAGGTACATGCAATGGTGATTAATGTGTTTGGACCTAATACTATCGTCAAGTAGTTCCTAAATCTAAGGGCTCAATCACACAAAAATAAGGAAAACAAAATCGGAAAACAAATGAAAAAGAATGCGAAGAAAACACGAGAAAGCCGCAGTGAGCCTGATGAATCCATGATTCATCACTCTAAAAGTTGAAAATAGAGCTTTGTTCCCAAGTAATTAGATGCATATTTCCACTTATATTGCATAATTAGCATTCATGCATGCATTGATAACATCTGCATTTTAGAATTCATATTGCATAAATAAGAAGCCCAATTCACTTGTAAATATTCAACATTAGAAAGGGTAGATCCGTGGCTCATCAGAGCCCCTAAGTGAACAATCACTTGAAAATTGGGCCCGAATGTCCAAAGTTCAAGTACATATATTATTACAACAATAGCATCTCTCTCTCACTAAAATTACACAAGTAAATGCAATAAAATAAATGCTCAGGAACGGTCTTCAAAATTCCCTCCAAGTCCGCCTTAGTGCGAAGCCAAAGCCGCCTCACGTGGGTGCACGAGCGCTTCTAGAAAAGAGTACCTCCCTCGATCCGCGTACCTCGCACAAAGTCAAACAAGAGGGTGGTTAGATAATTCAAAGGATATATCAAAAACAAGAAAAAAAATAAGCAAAAATAAAAGCCGTAAAAATAGACAAATAATCAGAAGCACAAGTAAAAACCCGAACTAAGCGTTGTTGCTCCCCAGCAACGGTGCCATTTGTTAATCACGATTTTACGAGGGTCTAAAATAGTCCACACTAGGCGGGATCACAGTGTCGTTGAGCGATCGCTCAAGAAACCTCAATCAATCACCAACTAACCCACAACAAAAATCAAGCAATGAAAAGCGATGCGGAGTTAAAATTTATTATAACTCAATAAAGGATATGTATAGTGTGCAAGCAGTGTAGAGGTCGAACACAGGGAGCAGACAGGTAGAACGGGGAAATAATGCTAAAAAATGTGAATGTGATCAAATGTCTATCTATGCTATTTTTTGTGGGTTTTAAATTTTTAATTTTTTTGATTTTACTTTTATTTTTTTTATATTTTGATTTTTAATTTCTGATTTTATATTTTCTTTTTATATTTTATTTTTTTATATTTTCTTTTTCCTTTAAATAGAATATATACAAAGTAAGAAAAGAGAGGGATGAAGTATTTACAAAAATAGGTAAAAATAATTAAAATTCAGGAAATAAAATATTTTTGGTCTTTTTATAATTTTCTAATGTTTTTTTATTTTTCTAGATTTTTCCTGATTTCTTTGGTATTTTTAAAGTCAAAAATACTGAAAACAATGAATAAAATAAAAGTCTGAAATTAAAATAGAGAAATAAAATAGGAAACATCAACAAAAATTCCCCAAATTAATTTTAAAGTAAAGACAATAAAACAAAGAAAATTTAGAGATAAAAATTATGTTTTTGGATTTTTTATGGAATTTTTAATATTTTTGTGAACGTTTTTAGAGTTTTGATATTTTTAGGAGTTTTATTTTGTATTTTTAAGTGATTTTTGGACTGAAGTTAAAAGATAATAAATTAAACAAAATATATTTTTTTGGGACTTTTTCAAAAGGGAATGAATATATTAAAAATAAAAGACTGCAGGACGGTACATATGATGTTTTTGATTTTTTTCACTAAACAAACAACAGAATAAAAATTCAACAAAATACTTGATTGTAGAACAAGCTCAGAGGCACACGGAGATATTTTTAGATTTTCAAATAGATAAATGATGCTCCAGAAATAAATCAATCATTCGAAATATTGTAGAAATTCTACAGGACACAAATAGCAATATCTTTTAATGAAATTTTAACACAAAATTCGGCCCTATTAATTCCTACAACATATTCAAATATGAGCAAGTAATATCAAGTATTGAAAGAGTTATTAAAGAAATACACCAAATCAGTACACTGAATTCAAAAATTCACCATTAATAGTTCCTGCACCAGAAAAATTTGAAATTTGATTATGTTGTAGAACTTTTAAACAACTTTCTAATAAAAAATTCTCACAAAAAACCGAGTTCAGATGAATGAGTTATAGCCATTACAACACAGGGGCACAGATGCAATAGTAGTACGAAACTGCAATTCAAAAAGTGCGAAAACTTCCTGAAATAATCCAAAATTGCGAGGGTCTGAATCCAAAATGCCACGTGGCATGCGTGGATACGTGTTGATGCAGGCCGATCGGACGGTTGATGCCCCTTGGGACATGGACGGTATAAATCAAAGGGGAGGGGGAAGATGGGCGGCAACGGTAGCGTGCACCCTCCCCTTCATTCCAGTTCTGCACAGCACAAGATGGGGCTGCCCAGGTGCGTGGGTGGCGGCGTTTTCCTCCTCCGACGAGCTCGAAATACCCTCTAGGTGGCTGCAGGTGGTCTACTCAATACCTGCGAGATCAAAGGGCTCGAGAACGAGGTCTCGGCCTGTTCGTTAGGTGCAAACAAAATGATGAGAGTGCAGTTCTCCTGTGAAAAATGGGGGAGATGTAGGAGTTGCTCCTCCAGCCAAGCTTTGGCCAAAGGGTGTGGGGTTGTGTGGGTGTTGACAAGAAGATGCGGATCAAATGTGGGACATGATTTCGGATGGTATCTATGCTCGAAATGCAAGAAGAAAGTGAAGAAAATAGACCTCAAGTGGTCAAAAACCACGAGATGATACCTCACGGCGGCAAGGGTCACCGGAGATGGGTGGAGCGCCATTAGACGTCACCGGACCTTGCTAGAGGGTGCTGGAGGAGAGCTGTCACCTCTCTCGTCCAGAGCACGACCAAAGAAGGGTCCAAGCTCGGCCAAAATGGGTTCAAAATTCGCATTTGGAAGAGGGAGGTTTTTGTATAGGTGGCTAACGGGGCTCAAAGATTGAAGAATATTAAGCGCATCATGGATCCAATTCCCAAAGAAATGCTTGGGCGTGTATCCTTGATATATGGCGAACAAAAGTCAAGAAGGAATCGAAGCCAAACGATGAAAGGCACGGCCTACAAAAATCATCCAAAACGGACAAAAATCAATGTCTGACACAGATCAAACCTTGGTTAGAGAGCTGGTCAACACGACCCAAAGGACGAAGAAAATAGGGCACATCCGTAATCCAATCCTCAAGATGATGCATGAGCGTGTACAAGGGATATAAGGGGATAAAAGGTCGAGAAGGACACAATAAAAAATAATGAAAGATGCGGCCTCAAAAAATGGGAGAAAACGGCTAAAAACGCAGTTCTAACACAATACATTGGTAATATATCTATGTATTTTATACAAGAATTTTATTTTTATAACTTCTTTATGTTTTTATTATTGTTTTAATGCATAAATATATTATAAATAATGTTTACAAAATTATAAAAATATAAAATTATGAAAATAATGAATAAATAATAAAATGAATATTTTAATTTATATAATTATACAATAGGGGTTCAAAACTCAACTTTCAAATCGTAGCTCCGTCAAATGCGAAACTACCTTCATTAAATAGATTATTTAAAATTATATACAATTAAAGGTGATTTTGATGCATTTTGAGTTTTTATTTGAGAGATACAGGTCTGAGAAGTTGGGATTCTGAAATTTTATTCAGATCATAACTTTTTATATGTACATTATTTTTTAGTGAAATCAATTTTGTATTTTTCTTTATTTAATTATCTACAACTTTCATGTACAAAGTTTCTTTATTTGAGGTATAAAAAGTGGAATCAAAAATAGGTCCCAAAATGAATAAAGAATGAATGAAATACATGGTGTTTTTATTGTATTTTGGCCCTTATCTCCCCCTACTTTATTCCTTGTCGACCTAGTCATCGAGATGCTTAGGTCTTGAGGTTTTGGGTCATAAAATATTTACAATATTTTATTCTTTTTCTTTTCTTTTCTTTATTCTATAATTTTGGCTTTGAAAACCGCATTTTATACACTATTTACACAATGATGCATGAATGCTAAAATGCCCAAATTAAGCATATTTACACGCATTTACTAGGGTTTTTAAGGCCAATATGATAGAATAAAGATGATGAAACGTGGATTCATTAAGGAGGCTTTGAAGGAAGGAAGAAAGTGAACTAGACCCACCACGAAGATGAGGGAATTCCGGAGAGGGAGTAGGTGAGCTCTGATTGGAGTGAGGTGGTTGATGTCATGCGAATAAAATAGAAGAAAATCAAACAAAAACTAATCATAAGCTTACCTTGACCTATGAAGGACATCGCCAGATGGAGTGGGGCTTGGGCTGAGCCCTAGATGGAGCTCGGGTCATCGCTTGATCTCCTCAACCGTTGGAGAAAGCTCAATGGCCATAAAACTGTGACATGGTCGGAGACCATGGGTCTCACCGGAGGCTTCCACCCATGTTCACATTTCGATTACCCCTCCCCATGTCACGGAGAGGAGAAGAAGGCTAGGGTGGAGCCTCTCGTAAAGGTGGACTGCTGGAATTGAAGGTGTCTCGACCCATTTAAAGGTGGAGTTTGGCTATTGCAGAAGGGCATACATAAATGTTACAACTATCATGAAGACCCGATCGATGACGGGAAGTTAAGTCTAGGGTTAGGGAGTGTGAGAGGAATGTGTGGTCGACGTGGTGGAATGATCGATGAGTGAGGAGGTTGCTCTGAAGATCGACAAATGGTGGTTGCGATGTGGGAGTTAGGAGAGACGTTGAAGGTGGAAGATGTGTGTGGATCGTTGGATCATGCAATCCAATGATAGGGAAGGGGGCACATGGATGCAGTTGAGATGGATCTAATTTGATCAGATCGGAGGGTTGTGAGGGAGGCATGAACAAAGGGCCCTGATGCGATTAAGGCAATCGCATCAGAGGGATGGGGATGGAGCAGGTGTCAACAAAGGAGCATGCCATGTGGGAATAGGTGGATGCCCCACACAGATCAATAGGAATAAAAAGATAAGAAAAAAGTAAATAAAATAAAATTAAAATAGATATAAATCTCAAATAAAAAATTATTGAATATGAAAGTTGTAGATCTTCTTGAAATATATAAGTTTCTTTTGTTATTTTTTGGAATTTTTATTTTTTAATTAATGTTAAAAAATACGTACAATATTTATCTAATTTTTTACGGGATTTTTTATATTTAAGAAAACACAAATATAAATAAATACAAATAATTTATTTATGTACACCTAATTAGGATTAGTTATTTACATAGGGTCAGATGTTAATATTAATGAACTAATCAAGAATATTACTCAATAGTTTAAGTAAGAGGGATAAAAATAAAAAATAAGATGATAAATCATGGATTTGTCATACTGTAGTCAATTACTAAGATCAAAGGATTTTAATACAGCCTTAGTTTCTGAATATAGCTCATAGTTGTCGGTTACTGAAGATACCTGACTCTGATACCAACTGTCACGACCTTGACCCCGTGTCGTCATATCCTCCCATATCCAAATCTTGTAACTCAACAATAATTTATTCAGCAATCACAACTAACATTCAGAAATATGGTACAATTAGAAATACTAAGTAAGAAGCATTCAATGCTTTTCTATTCATAAAATAAAGTTTATATGGTACATTGTCCCACTATAACCTTTTACATATACATCATATGGAAAGGAAATGCACAAAAAGATTACAAACTACTTTATGGAGTATTGTTACTGTGGCTGGCTGGATAGCTATTGTCCATGTGATGACTATCCAAAGCTTGTTAGGTTGTTAGAAAACATAGGAAAGAAACGAGACAGTGCTTAATAATGAAGAAAAGAAATCTAGGCCAAGCGTGATATTTGAAAGGTTAAACAAGCTGAAATATACAGTTGTTCATTTATTCTATTTTTATTTTGTTTCCTATCCATTCTAATTCACAACAAGGATTGGTCCCCCCTCCACGGACCTCGAAGCAATGGACACTCTAAGATTAAGGATTGCGTTGATATTAATGAGCTTAGGTTACGCCCGTCGCATCAACCAATCCTTCCATATACCCCTGGCAATATGTCTTTTATCAATAATCCAGGATCCTTAGACCCTATTGCCTATTCAACACAGATGCATACCATCCTCGAGGATCTGACTACTTAAAATCACATGCCATTTTCACTTAATATATTTACCAGTGACTTATTTCAAGTGTTATCATAACTCGACCGCTAATCATTCCACCATATGCCTCCACATGGCACAACCATATGTTTCGTCATTCAACCCAAAGATATTAACACCCGGTACCACACATTGCAAATCATTTATTCATTTCATGTGCATTGTCATAATAGGGCAATCGTGTACCACCTAAGTAAGGCCACACTAATACGAGTTTCTTTGGACAAATCTCCAAATTGCATGACTGACCTATAGTTCTACTCCCAATCATACTTAACATAACATACGATCCATTTCAAGATTCATTTCACTTCACATAGAATCCCGTTATGTAATTCCTCTGTTAAGCCTTCGATTTTCTTATTCATCAACACTGAGTATAGACACGTATATATATTAATTCCTATGTATATATACCCATATTTATACTTATTTTAAATTTCAAACCTGAACTTTCCAAATCACTACATCAATTCGGTGCTTACCCATTATTTTAGTGGGAATGACAAAGTAACTTTTCATATTTTCTCAAAAATAGCCAAATCAAGGTTCTTCCTAGTGAATAACATCAAAATAATATCAAATCATGAATTTCAATGATCTCATATGAAAAATTCAACATCAAAAGGTAGGATTTTGTTACCTAATTGAGCTCTCTCTCGTGTATGCAACGTTTTATCGCGATTCATTTTCAGAAAGGGTGATATATGACTTCTGAAATGATTGAATTCCACTTTCATATCAAGAACATGAATAACATGCCAAGAACGTAAATAACATATTTTTCCTCATAATTTCAGCAGAGCTTCCCCTTATATAGGGTGATATTTCTAGGAAAATTTCAATAGAATTCCCTTTATATCAGGACGTATTTCTATGAAGTTTTCGGTAAATTTTCCCTTATACTGAGATATATTTCTAAAGAAAAATGGAAAGACTTTCCTCTTTAAAATCATTAAGAGGAAAAATAGCAGTGAAACGAATAGAATATAGCAGAACTGCAACGATGGAGAATAGATAGGCACCACATGTCTTAGGTGAGTAAAGCATGTAATGAACCACAAGGTTCATTGACGACCTAGTCGCCTGTTGGACATGCGAGCCCATGGTGAGCTATTATGCAATAAATGTTATTGCGAATATGATTCCTTGATCTGAAATGAAGAATGATTAATTTGCATAATAAATTCCTTACTACAATTAGGGTTATGTACCATGACCATCTTAATGATCATACAGTTGTTGATTCAATTATTGAATCATAAAGGCTGGTGCTTGGATGAATATCTAAAGAGTTAGATTGAGGACTCATCAAGCACCGTTAAATGATTGTTAAGAGAGGAACTCTATTCTGAGAACGAGATGGCAATCCTTTCTCTAAAGGCTGATATCTAATCGACTTCTTGATGCAGGTCCTATGCATAGGAATAGAGATTCGGAGGCGTTAGATAAATTAGGTCAAAGAGTTGACTTAACGAGATCGAGATAACCAAAGTCCTATATCATACGTTGTCACGATATAGGCACGCGTCCTCTGACCGGAGACAGATGTGTTACTATATGTCTGAGTGTGTACATTTGGCAGACCAATAGGTTGATGACCTAATCAAGGTATATACACCGCGCGCGCTGGTGTACATGCAAGGGCATATGAGTAATACGATCTCTAAAAGGAATCATACAGATTCATTGTTGAACCGGAAGACATGAGCTCACTCATGGGATATTGAGAAAAATCAAATTTCGTGCATAGTCATCTTTCTTTGGAAGCTTGACTGAATTTATAGGTTTGATATATACTTTTTGAAAGTATATGATCAACACTTGGGTATGATATATGCTTTTGGAAAGTATATGATCGATACCAACTCCCAATGTTCGAATGAGAAAACTTAATGATAAAATCCTGAAGGAGACAATCTAAAAGATATCTAAAACTTCGGGTTTAATATAGGTCTTCCAGTATACATGATGTACATGTATTGGCAATACCTGAGGGTGATGTGATAAAAAACGATTGTATAACCATGACGCTTCCATTCCGAGGGAGTGATGAAACATGTCTGGAATTTAGTGACATCTCTCATAGAGAAGTGATCTAATATTAGTCCAAATGTTGGACATTGATCTGACTGCGATTCAGATGCAATGAGAAGATTAGATCTACGGCTTTGATTTAATCAAACATCTATGAGAGATTCACAAGATATGGATTTGAGATTTGATCTCAATATCCAAGTCACTATATGTGGAACAATACAATCCCCTTGTCCTTATCTCCAAGTATCCGCGGAGAAAGCACATTATCTTTGAAAGAGTTCATGGATAATTTCATTGTTGATATATGTATCCGAGCATTGAGAAAATTGATAATTATGTGATTTAATTATCATGAATAATATGAATTTGATTCATATTATAAAGAGAGTTATCTGAGATAATTAAATGTGATTTAATTATCAAAGATGTAAATAATATGAATGTGATTCATATTTTTTGGGCACATAAGAATAGAGATCCAAGATAATTAAATGTGATTTAATTATCATGGATAGGAATAATGTGGATAGCACTATCCATATTAATCATATATATTATAAATGTGATTTATAATATATAAGAGAGAGTTATTTGTGATTTATATTTGTTGATTAATTGTTGATGTGAATTGAATTCACATTGGATAATTAACTAAAAATATAATTTACATTTTATTTTAGGATGTGAATGTGATTCACATTTTTTCAATGGCATGATTGCAACATTTCATAAGATAATTATGAATTATTTTTGTGAAATAATTTACAACAATTGTTGTTGTCAATATTGGAGATATCATGAGATAATGAGATCTCATGAGATGTTGGTAGTCGTCCCCCTTTTAGGAGATATGGTTTATCTCCTCATTATCTCCAAGGATAATTAATTGATTTGATTTGAATTTAAATATATTGATTTATCAATATACATTAATTTAAATTAAATCATTTGTTGTTGTACAACATCTTAGCCATTGAAAGAAACACAAATCAATCTCAATCATTGATTATGTCGTGTCCATGGATTGGGATCCATGGACTCCCAAAAACCTATATAAGAAGAGGCACCCCTTGCTCTTCTACATACATGATTACGAATGCTCTCTCTCTCTCTTTATCCACACGCTAATCCTCTCTCTCATATGGTGGTCGTCCACCATGGAGTCCTTGTGAGAGTCATCATCGCCGCAGCATCGTCGTTATGCTGCCGGAATATTTGCTCATGGATCTATGTCTCCTTCGGTGCACCTCGCTCGTGAAGAAGACGTCAGATCTCGCGTGACGAGATCAAGAGATTCACCGTTTAGATCATCAATATGGATTGCGAGAAGGATGTATCTCCTCAACGCGCTCGCAAGTTTCTCCTTCGTCGAATCAGACTTTAGACAGGAGGTCTCTTCGTTTAGAGACTTGATCGCAACAATGCTTCAAGAGGTAATCTTAATACCTATTGTGGTTTAGATGAAATGATCCGAGAAATATTCTTGGATCATGTGGTTTCATCACATTAACAAATTTTAAATTTTGTTGCATCGAGCAACTGGTGCGACTAGTCGCTCGTGATCGTATATGATACGATCATCATACTTCCGTGATGCGCTTGAGGATTTTCCTATATCTTTCAAGTGGTATCAGAACGTCAGGTTGGAGATTTTGGATTGGATCCATAAACCGAAGAAGATTTGGGCTCGTTAGGGTTCGTGGAATTTTTTTCGCATTTCAATTTTTGTAGCCCTATTTTGTGATAAACTTAGGCCCTGTTTAAAATAAAACACAAAAATATCATTTGGATAATTTTTCCCATTAATTAAGAAAACCGTAGGATTTGAGTTTGTGTGATTTGGAA
Source organism: Ottelia alismoides (assembly GCA_037367405.1). Lineage (NCBI taxonomy): Eukaryota > Viridiplantae > Streptophyta > Magnoliopsida > Alismatales > Hydrocharitaceae > Ottelia > Ottelia alismoides. The sequence continues at coordinate 1,188,110 of JAZKJV010011012.1, forward strand.
TCCGATAACTCAAGATATGATCTTTTTAATAACCATATATCCACGGTTTCGAGGATTGCGAATAATGACGTAATTAATGAGTTAATTAAGATTTTAAAACGCTCGAAAATGTGTGTGTATCACTTGTTTTCTATTTTAAATCAAATTAACAAACTTTAGAAATTTATTTTGTTTAATTTGGATTTAAAATTAATGAGATATATTAATTTTAGTGAGTAGGGGTCACTGCTAAAAATTACATACTCAACCATGAACCTTGTGATTGTCATTTAAGTAACTTGTGAAATTAATGGTTAATTTCTTATAATAATTATAGATAATATTTGGTAAATATTAGAATAATAATTGTTCCTTTAAATGACATTATCTCAACCAATGATGATTAGATTAGATCTAGATCACCAATTGGTTACTTGATATAATTTCATCAAACATGTTACTTGAATAGGTTTGGGAATTTGTTTAGTAAATTTCCTTATAATCAAAATGGTTTTGATTATTACTATATGGTATAATTTCGGTTGAAAAATCGATGATCATCTCAAGTACAAAGTGATTGACTTGGCATTATTTTTTCCCGAAGCGGATATAGTGTCTAGTCGGGGAGCGTTGGGGTAGCAGGTTGCACCGTCTATGGTCTGTCCCACTTCCGTTGGTATTGATTATGACAACGGGTAGGGAACGGATAATGTTTGAGAGATCATAACGTATTTGCTAATTATTAAAGTTCTAATAATATGCACTTTGGGATAATACCAATCTTTAAAGTATCAATCGAGTATGTTGATTGAATTAGATTGATAATTGTTTTAATGAGATTAAATTAATTATATCCAATTATAACTCTATTATGAATAGATTTATAATTCTCTTGTAAGAATTAATCATAATGAATATGATTCATAATGATTAAGTAAATTTGAACATGATATGGAGGATCACATAAGTAACATCCATGGTCTCCCGTCAAGGCAAATGGTTTCATCGCCAGAGATTGTATATCGGAGACGCTTGTCCGAAGTGACGGCTCCTGCATACAAGCCATTTGGATCGGGCTCTTTGCTTCTCGAAAGAGTAAGGATGTATGTGTAGTGACCCCAATATAGGGTCCTCATATTATCGGGGCGATATTGGATTACGCATAGCGAGTTGTATTCATGTTGACAGTTGGTTCAATTAATGATGGGTCAACATCACCTTAGCGGTAGTGGGCCCGGGTGTTAAAGACCGAATCGAAAAATGCAAGTTGGACTTGCAAGGAAGAATGAGGAATGACAATTAAATAGACAATAGGACTACAACCCTAGGGTTTGTGTGTATCTATAGTCTTGATCTCATCGAATACTTTGGAAGTGACGTGTCGATGATGATCGCAATTGTCAAATAATCCTTATAATATATAAGAAGATGTTCTGGCATACATATGTGCTCTCGACATTTAACCACGAATGACATGGTTATCTGCATTATGTAGAATGGTGGCTCAATAGGAGAAGATGTATTCAAAATGTTTGAGTACCTACCTGAACCAATGATTTTAAGAGTTAAGAATGTATGTAGATACAATGAGTGTCATCATTCTACTATCTATACTCTAGTCATTCACGAAGCTTTATAATATTCATATGAATTGAATGAAGCATGTATAAATGTTGAAATACTCTTATATTGAAATCTTTCTAATTCAACATAAGAGATTCTTTGTCTTAAGTAGTAATTGTTTATAGATGAAGGAAGCGCAATGGAAGCATGGGTTGGACCCAAGATTAGAAGGAAAGTCAAAGAATTGACTGTACTTCTATGGTTTCCATACATATGACATCCAACGAGTTGGATGAATGCCAATACTGCAATAAGACGATGTATTGATAGTGTGACTATCTAGACTATCTATGATCCTTAGAGAAGGACTCAGATAGTACATCGGAATAATCTACATCTACATATATTCATTGAAATTCACTTTCTTATTTGATAAGATCAAAGTCTAATAATTGTATCTCATTCTTCTAATAACACTTGCAATTGGTTGCTGATGAATCCACATTTCATCATCTTTATTCTATCATTTTGGCACTAAAGACCCTAGCAAATGCCTGTAAATACCCTTAAAAAGAGCATATTAGCATCCATGCATGTGCATTCAGATAGTGTCTAAAATACTATAAATTAAGGCCAAAATTATAGAATAAATATAGAAAAGAAAAAGAATAAAATATTGTAAATATTTTATGACCCAAATCCCCCGAGACCTAGGCATTTTGATGAATAGGTCGACAAGGAATAAAGTAGGGGGAGATAAGGTCAAAAACACAGTCCAAATACCTATACAGTTTATTCATTTCTTAATCATTTTGGGACCTATTTTTGGTTCCACCTTTTATACATCAAATAAAGAAACTTTGTACATGAAAGTTGTAGATAATTTAATAAAGAAAAATACAAAATTGATTTCACTGAAAAATAATGTACAGATAAAAAGTTACGGTCTGAATAAAAATCCAGAAGCCCAACTTCCCAGACCCGTATCTCACAAATAAAAACTCCAAATGCAGCATACTCACCTTTAATTGTATATAGAAGAAAATAAGCTAATTAATGGTGGTGGTTTCGCATTTGGCAGAGCTACGGTTTGAAAGTTAACTTTTGGACCCTCATTGTACATTGTACAGATTAAAATATTCAATTTATTATTTATTTATTATTTTTATATTTTTATATTTTTATAATGTTGTAAATATTACTTATAATGATTGTGAATATTAAAATCAGAATAAAAACATCATTAAAACTCAAAATAAAATACTTGTATACACAGGTAAAATACCTACACATATACCTATACAATATATTACTTTATTTTATTAATTATACAAGGAACATCAATAAAATAAAATAAAAATATAATTATGTGTATAAAAGTGTGTTATAATTATATAAATTAATAAACATAATTAATCAAATTAAAATACACAAAATAAAAATAAAATACTTAAATATATAGATATATATACTATAAAGGGCATAAATGCAAACTTGTAAAAATACGTCTCATAAAAATAAATAAAAATCACATAAAAATTCTTCATAAAATAATAAACATTTTTTATTTTATAACCTAACATCAATAAATTCATTTACTATTTTATTTTGATTTTTCAAATAATTTCTACTCTGAGTTTCCTGGTTGGTCCACGTGGACCAACCAGGCGCGGTCTAGAGTTGACCCCGGTCAACTCCTCGACCAAAGTCTGCCACCTCTGACGCCCGCGATTTTGCCCCATTTTCAAGAAATTCTCGCGCTCGATCCGCTTGTCCTCACGCCTTGATTCCTTCTCGGAAGTTCATCCCTGATATCCACTCTCCCACGCCATATCTTCGGATCCAGCCATATCTTCATGATGCGCGCGTGGAGCTCGCTTGAAGAAGACGCCATCGCCTCCTACTAAAACCACCCGCCGCCTTCGAGCCCAAGTTTGAACCCTCCTTAGCCTTTAATCCTCCTCCCTGTAGCGCTTTTTGTGTAGCCGGAGGTGACAGCTCCGCATCCACACCTTCAGGCGAGTCGAGGAGGCTCTGTAGCGGCTCCGCCACCTCCGCCGACCACCGGCGTCGAGGTTCCACCACCTCAGGTCCTCATCCTTCGAGGTTTGCCTTTTCCCTTTTCTTTTCGTTTCATTTCATTTCCCTTAGCTTCCGTATCGAAAACCCCAAAAAAAATCCGAGTTTCGTCGTTTGATTCGCTCCCCATCGTTCATCGCCGGAGTGCACCTCCGGCTGTCGTTCCTTCGCCTTCCACCGATCACCTCCGACCGTCCCTACGCCTCCGCGAGACCCAGGCAATTTGCCCTGGGCCTTCTCACAACTTTTTGCAAGTCAAAGACCCTTGAAAGCACCTAGAGGGCCATTTTGATTCCTCGCCGGAGATATCTGGAGCGCAAAGCTCCGCCGCCTTCGCGCCAGTACCTCGACGCTCCTCCAGCGAATCCGAGCCATCCAGTCCATAGAAGGACCTTCCAGGAGCCTGCAGCTCCATTTTGGAGCCCATCCACCGTCTGAGGAGCGAGATCGGAGTCGGGGAAGTTCGCCTCCGCCGGCCTTCTTCCCCGTTCTTCCTCCTCGCTTCTCCACCGTCCGATTGAGCCGCAGCTCCAGTTCGCGTGACGACCGTCCGATCTTCCAAGCCCGTCCACCGTCAGATCTCTGTCTGAGATCTAATCTCAGACGTCAACGCCAACCGTCATCGGCCGCTCTCGTGCTGCCACGTGGATAAGTGGCCCGCTTCCCGCCGTTGGATGCGCGCCACGCGTCACCTGCAGAGCGCCTGAGCGAGGGTATTTTGCATCCCCACCCTCGCAACTTTTGTATTGACTTTTTAGTCTTTAAACTTTGTTTGTAGTTTAAATATTTTGTAATATTTGCAAAGAGGCCCCCCAGACTTTCGATATTTGCTTCCAGGTCCTCGCCACGTCACCTCACGTGACCAGTTCACGTGAGGGGGTGGGCATTTTGCAAGGACCCCCTCGGGCTTTTGTGTATTTCGTTTCAGTACAAAAACTTTCGTATGAAGTGTAATATTTTTGGATATTTTGCACGTCGACCCCTCAAGTTTTGAGATCGTACATTCCAGTCCTTCCCAGGCGCGTGCAAGTCACGCGCCCTGGTGGGTCAATTGTTTGCGTGCCCCTGGATGTTTGATATATTGCATATATGCCCCTGCCAGGACTGTTTAATGTTTGGATGTTTGTTCTAATTATTTGATCTATCATTTTAACTCCAAAATTTCTCAAATTTTGAACTTAAGCTCCTGGACATGTGTACTTTCATGCCACATATTTAGTTTTTGATTTTATCTTATCTTCATATTTATTAAAAATCAAAAACTTGCTATTTGTGCACTGTCTAGTTTAGAAAATACCAAAAAAATATTAAAAATCCTCCAAAAATTCCAAAAAAATCACCTAGTGTCTATTTTATCCTATTTTAGTGTCAGTCCAAAAAAATCATTAAAAATTTCAAAAGAAAAACACTAAAAATTTAAAAACACTCAAAAACTTCAAAAAAATATATAAAATAGTAGAAAACACCAAAAACACCTTGAAAATTTTCCAAAAAATCACAAAAACAGTAAAAAACCCTAAAAAGACTAAAAACAATTTGTTTCTGAATTTTTGGTAATTTTTACTTAGTTTTATAAATATTCTATCTTGTCTTTTATTCCATTGTCTTTAAATTCCAATATTGAAAAAGAAAAAGAAAAATATAAAATGTAAAATTATAAAAATCAGAAAATTAAAAATCAAAATACAAAACAAAAAAATTAAAATAAAAAAAATTTAAAAATTAAAAACCCACAAAAATTGTAATTGCTTGCTTGCTTAGTGTAGACACTTTACACACACACATACTTGTGCTTACACTTTTGTGAATTACCCTGTTTGCTCCCTGTGTTCGAACTCTCTGCATACTTGTCACTATACACCATTTGTGCAGAGTTAAAAATAAATTTGACTCCACACTTGTTTTTCATTGTTTGATACTTGATTGTGGGTTCATTGTTGATTAAATACACTTTATTGTGGGTCGCCGCATCGACATCGGTTGTCTCCGCCTTGTGTGAGACATACTCTTTAGACCTACGATAATCTGTGTTTATCAGTTGCACATGTTTTAGAAGACTATAAACTTGATCTTAAGGTTTAATAGTCATCCACATGGATGTTGATGCAATTGTTGCAACAATCTCTATTGGATAGATAGACTTCATATTTTCAGTGGGAGAGTCCTTAGTCTTAGAGAATGTCTCTATGACCTGGATATTAGAATACACTCATAGTTTATTTCTAAGTGTTGGAAGTAAACATGAATTCTGGAATAAATCTATCGTAGAGAGTTATGATGGATATATTTCAGATAGTAATCTAACATCTAGTGCACTCTGCTAAATTAGAAAAATTCGTGGTTCATTAAGATTTCTAATACTGAAAATTAAACCTTAAAAGATCAATAGGAGGATGAAGATCATTTGACAATGATTTGGCATCTAGCCTAGGGCATATGTCTATTGATGAGATCCATAGACTAGTAAGAGATGAAACTTTAAAGTGTATGAAATTTCATTTCTTACATACTTGTGAATATTGTATTCAAAGTAAAATGTCTAATACACTCTTCTCTAGGAATGGTGTTAGATGTTGAGGTATTCAAGATCTCATACATATTGATGAATGTGGATTATCTATATCAAAATAAGCCTTATGGATATGTGATATCTATTAATGATTATTTGTGATATGAGATCTCTTTCCTTCACCTTAGAAACCTTTGAAATGTTCAAAGATTTCACAATTTTGGTTTTAAACCAAAGTTTGAAGGAAGATGGAAATGAATTTGATCTAATCTAGGTAGTCAATACCTATTAGATGAATTCAAGGAGTACCTTATGGAGATATGACTTATCTCACTCCTCGTCATACATCTAAACTCAATAGAGTTGTAAGGAGATACAACTAGATCATGTGTGACATGATTTGGTCAATGATAAATATTAGCATAATTTCCCTTAGTTTCCAGGTGTATATGTAGTAGAGACTACAATATATATCTTTAATAAGTTTCCATGCAAGTAAGATGGAATCTAGCACCGGAGAGTGCTATTAGGAAAAAAAGGATGGTATTGGATACCTACTTTATGACCTTGAGATCTGAGAATGTGATTTTTAAAGGATGAGACTCTTGAGAATCAAGATGAAAATGAAGTAAAGGATATCATTTAATCTTGAGAAGATAATGAGGCTCCTAAAATCAGAAACTAAAAGAACAATTAAAGATGAAACACTCATACTTCTTCAATTGAGTTTGAGGTTGTATTCCATGTATCAGAGAAATCTGACAATGATCTAACTTCATGTGATGAAGCCTCTAAAAATCATGACATGGAATGATGGATTTTAGCAATAAAGTCTAAGTAGACTTCATATACAAGTCTTGTATATGGACCCTCGAGGATCCACCTATATGGGTGAGACTCGTTAAGGTGTAAATGGATCTTCAAGAGAAAGAAGGAATCTATGAGAAGGTAGAGACCTTCAAAGCACGGCTCGTATCCACAAGATACACACTGAAGAGAAGACATCCCTTGCGGTGATACTTGCTCTTCAGTGACCTTGCTTAACCCATCTGAATATTTCTAATTACAGCTACACAACTTGACTTTGACATCTTCAAGATGGAAATCGAGATTGCATTCCTCTATGAATACCTCTCCGAGGATATTCATACGAAGTAGCCCCATGGCTTCATGGATGAGGAAAGTAAAATGTGCGAGCTGAATAACTCCATCTAGGGACTCAAGTAAGCTTCTTGTAGTTGGAACATAAGATTTGATGAAATTATAAATGTTATGATTTCAGATAGAATCTTGATGAATGATGAATCCCGTATTCATCATGCTAAAATTGGTCAATTAGGCTCGGTTCCCAAAAATTCACATGCATTTAATCATTAACAGAGCATCATTAGCATTCATACATGTGTAAATAATATTTGTATTTCATCATGCATAATTGCATTAAAAATTCTATTTGTAAATTAGCCCAAAAAGTCGTTAACTTCTCACATTTGTAAATAATTCATCCTAACTCCGATTAACCCAAAACCCCTCCATTGTGTAGATATTACTAACTTCATTAAATAAAAAATACAAAAAAATACTAACTCAATTAAGTGTCAAATAATCTCAAAGTATAATTTCACATCTGACGGACTAAAACGCGCATATCTCCCTCATACAGTGTTCGATTTTGGTCTACTCACTTTTAAATACTCCATTTTCAAATACCTTTAAAACAAGACCAATTTCGTAAAATTCGGAGCTCATATGAGAAAGTTGGGTTCGGGGCCTCTTTTGCGCATTTTGACTTTTTGTTATTTTTTATCTAAGTTTTTATGTATATAATTAACCCCTTTAATTTTATTTCTTCTTCGCTTGTGTCCTTTGATGAAATTTTTATTAAGCAACTCAAAAAATCCAAATCCAGATTAAAACTGATTAAGTCCAAGTGTCTGTTGTGAGTCTGTACAAAAATTGTGTGTTTCTTACTTCTATTTTATTTTTCGATTTTTTTATTTATTAAAAAAATCCAAAAAAATCAGATTAGTGTGTAAATAATTTTCTTGTATTTTATCATAATTTTTCTAGATTTTTATCCTCTCTAAAACCACCAAAAAATTACAAAACTCCAAAAAGCCAGTTTTCTATACACATGGAGAACCACCAAAATACCACTTCGCACAAGTGACCTCTTTTGCTCCTGGATCCTTCATAAAAGTTATAGATCTCATCGAGACGAACAACTTCCGTGAAGAAAACTTTTCGATCCGAGTCCCTTTTAATCTCTTTTTCATTTTTAAATTTTTTGGGGGCTCCACGTGGCAGCTACTGGGCGTGCCACATGGCACCCCCCACTTCCTCTCTCCAGACCGCCAGGTCACGTGCCCAGCACATTACCCCATCTTCCCTTTCCTCCAGTCGTTCACGCCCCCTCCACGCCTCGCTCAGCCGTTTCTTGGCCCATGCTCTGCATGTAACCGCCGTCGCGACGCCTCCCTTCTCCGGTCGTTACGAAGCCGGCCATTCCCTCGCACCTATAAAGCACCACCGCCGCCCCGCAACAGCCCTTATCCACCCTTCCTCTAGCTTTGTCGATGACAGTGACAACCCCCTTCGCGGTGTGATCCAAGTCCTGCGCCTTATGCAAAGCTTCCTCTTCGAAGCTCCTCTCTGGCTCCGGTCGAGTGATCGTCCAGCACACAGCATCCATCCCTGGTATCCCCCCCCCCCATTTCTCCTTCTCCTCCTCTGGCCTCGTGTAAAGCCTTGAACTTGGCATATCTCGGATCCTATATAATAAGATCCGGCTCGTAAAGAGGAAACCGGCAGAATTTGTTTCGTGTGAATCGGACTTCGTTTCGATTTGTTATGAATTTCGGAAGAAAGAGAAGTAAGGAAGGCTAAGATGTCATTAATCCATAATGACTGTCATTAAGACTAATTAAACATGATTAAAGAAATTAATGACGATTGAAAGCCGCTAATGATCATTAGTAAACACTAATCAATAGTTAACAAAAGATATGCGTAAGCCGCGAAAGTTAAATCACGATTAGTGTTAATTAAGCGTCATTAGCGAATCTAGAATCCTCTAGAATGTTCTAACTTAAGATCCAAGTTTGAGATAAGTTTTGGCTAAAACCATGGGCCAAAACCATGGGCCGCTAAACCATGGTTAAGGTCTAAACCATGGTTTTCCACCATGGTTAGTGGTTTTCTGGGGCCTATAAATAGACCCCCCTACCCATTCATTCTCTACAACTTACACTACCACCACCCCAAGGGCTAGGGTCGAGAGGTTGGGAGGAGGAGTGGGAGGCGAGGGAGGAGCGCTAGCGAAGCGCTGCCGGGAGAACGAGGAGAAGAAAGGTATGATCCTCTCTTAGTTGCTTCGTAAGTTAGGCTTTCAATTCATACTCTTGTTCTTCCAAGTTTTGTTTTTGATTCATATTTCTTTCCGATTCGTTTTCCTGTTGTGGTTCGAGGAGAAATCTGTGTAACACCCTACTTAGGTGCGGGCGGCTATGCACGTCAGTGACCCTGTGATTCGTCACACGTTCACTCATCTAAGACGCGTGGTGTCTACCGATTCTCCATCGTTTATGTTTCTATTCTTCGTATTATGCTTTTATAGTTATTTCGATGGAGAAATCTGTGTAATACCCTACTTAGGTGCGGACGGCTGTGCACGTCAGTGACCCTGTGATTCGTCACACGTTCAGTCACCTAAGATATGTGGTGTCTACCGGTTCTTCATCTCTTGTTGTTGAGTATATTCTTTCAGTTTCATTGTTATTTTCCTCTCGATTGATTTTATAGAGGAAACTCTTTTCGTTTTTATTTTGAAATATGTCCCAATATAAGGGGAAACTCTGCCGAAATTTTCCGAGAAATATGTCCCGATATAAGGGGAAACTCTGCTGAAATTTTCCGAGAAATATGTCCCGATATAAGGGGAAACTCTGCTGAAATTTTCCGAGAAATATATCCCGATATAAGGGGAAACTCTGCCGAAATTTTCCGAGAAATATATCCCAATATAAGGGGAAACTCTGCCGAATTTCTAAGAGAAAATATGTTCTTGACGTTCTTCGCGTTCTTCGCGTTCTTCGTTCGTTCTTCGCGTTCTTAACATGTTCTTAGCGTTTTGATACGAAAAATGAAATTCGATATTTTCAGGAGCCTTAAATTAGCCTTTCTAAAAACGAAACTCGATAAAGCCTTGCATACACGAGAGAGAGCTCGATTAGGTAACGAAATCCTTCTTTTTGCTGTTGGGTTTTCATACGAAATTATTGAAATTCTTGATTTAGTGTTCTTTGCTACGAAGAACCCTAATTTTGGCTATTTTTGAAAAAGTCTAAAGAATTGCTTTGTAATTCCCACTAAAATAAGATTTACACATCAAATTGATGCGTTGGCTCTGAAAGTTAGGGTTTGGGAGTTAAAATAGGCATAAATAGGAGTATACATATGGTTATGAATAATATATATGTGAGTCGATACCAAGCATTGCGGTTTATGCAAATCAAAGACTTAACGAAAGAATTACATCATGTGAATTGGTGTGATTTGAGTTGGATCCCGAAAAGGATCATGTGTCACGATAAGGATGACTGGGAGTAGTACTACAGGTCGGGGATGCAACCTGTAGGTTGTCAGAAGGAACCCGTATTGGCATTTCCCTACCTAGGTGGTACACGGTTGCCCTGTTATGATAAGTGCGCACAAATTGAATGTTTTGCAACGCGTGGTACCGGGAGCCAATATATTCGGGTTGGAACGACGGAAGATGTGGTCGTGTCATGTGGAGACACGAGTGGTTCAATAGCGGCTGGGTCACGATAACATGTATTTAAAGCCGCTAGGTTATATGATTAAATGTTAGCCTGAGGTTTTAAGCAACCGAGTCCTCGAGGACGGTGTGCTCATTTGATTTTCCAGGCTGAGGGTTGAGACCCTGTTTAATAAAAGAAAAGGAAATTGTCAGGGTAGTATTGGAGGATTTGTTGAGGCGACGTGCGGCGGCATAAGCTTACCAAGATCAACACAATCTCCAATCCCGAAGCATCCACAGCTTCGGAGTCCAAGAATGGTGGGGTTCCCCTGGACTAATCCCTGATGTGGAATAGAAAGGAATAGGACTTAAATTAATAAAAAGGAATGAAATATTGTGATATCAAGTTTTGAAAAAAATTACACAATTTATTTGCTTTTCTCTTCTTTGTTACTTAGCATTCGCTAATTTTTATCCTATGATTTATGGAAAACTCAACAGGTATCGGTGAGCCATAGCAAGGACTTTAAAAATTCATCCGGCTTACATACTAGACATCCAGCCAACCACTGTAGCTTTACTCTTTAAGGTAGTTAGTAATCTTTTGTATATTTTCCTTTCAAGCTGATGTACATGTAATGGTTATAGTGGGACAATGTATCCTCTAAACTTTATTTTGTGAATGGAAAAGTGTTGAAATACTTTCTTCCGAGTATTTTTATTTGCGGTATATTTCTGAATGTTAGTTGTGATTGCTGAATAAATTATTGCTGAGTAACCAGATCCGGATATGGGAGGATCCGACGGCCCAGGAAACGGGGTCGTTACAGATTGGTATCAGAGCTCGGTTACTCCAGTAATTTATTTAGTAATTAATAACTATGAGCGGTATTCAGAAACTAAGGTTGTATTAAGATCCTTTGATCTTAATAAATGACTGCAGTACCATTCACAAGTCATTGTCCCTGATGTACATCATGCTAAGACATATAGGATCTGACT